>CM046001.1:7128612-8328612 GCA_025175895.1 Wurfbainia villosa | reverse complement strand
CTCAAGTACGCCAAGACCTACAAAAGAACTATGGTGGTGCGAGTTTAAGGTATAATTGATTCATTTTATATATTAAATAAGTGATTATATAATCGATTATTTTTTTTTTCATCTCAGCGGACATTTATTTGGGACCCTTCTCAAGACTTGGAAGTTAAAAGAATTTTTTAAAAAAAATGTGGCAATCATATTCGACATGTATTGAGTCATGCCAAGAGTACTGGAAAAAAACCAGCCTGTGTCACGTCGAAAAATTGGAGTAAAATCTCCAATTATTGGCAAACTAATGAGAGAAAAAAAAAAAGAGTCAATAGAATAAGATAAATCAAGCATGTAATTCTGGAGACTTATCTGCAACATATGCGGGAGGATCTATAAATATCGAGGAGCATTCATGTAGATTGGTAATTTTTTAATTCTACAATTAGTTTTTTAATTTATTTCAGATTATTATTTTATTTCTAACATTCTTATTTTTAGTCTAAGGAATTGGGAAAGGAGCCGGAATTTATAGATGCTTTCGTTCGCACTTTCAAAAAAAAAGATAAGACTTGGAGTGGAGATAGAGCTAGAGCAATTAAGGTTTGAATTAATCTTTAAACTTACTTTATAACTTTAATTCTGTTAGTTATGTATATGCTCTGATTAAAATTTAAATTTTGTATAGGAGAGATATGATCAGTTATCCTCATCACAGAGAATTTCAGGAGATGACGGTGATAATGAGGGATCTGAGCCATCTGTTAGTAATAATTTGGATTTATGGCTTGAGGCGAGTGGAGGAGCAAAAGGGGGAAGGATATTAGGTATGGGTTCTCTGAGCAGAATTCATAATGTTCCTCGTAGATCTATTTCTTCTACTCCACCAGCAGTAGCGGCACAGATACATAACTTAACTGAGGAGGTTAGCAATTTGAAGGGCATAATATTTGAAAGAGATCAGCAAATTCTAGATATACAACAACAAAACTCACAAAGGGATCAAGAAATGATAGAAATGCGACGACAACAAGCTTTTCTTATGCGAAGAATTTAGTTCCGGTCCAAGTCATATTCCTCCTAGTAATGAGGATGATGGTGGCGACGATGATGATATTGTATGCATGTTTGTAATTAGTACTTTTAAAATTTTTTAGTTTATTGAGTTTGTTAATCCTTCATTTTTTTAATTTTTGATTAATACTTTTTATTTTGCTTTAAACAGGAATGATGAAGTCAATCCTTATGCCGGTTGAAAATGCACATCTGAGTAAGTCTTTGCATATTTATTTTCGTGTTAGTAGATAGTTTTTTTTTAATGTATGATACTTTTTGTTTGTTTCTTTTCTAATGCAGGTAAAAGAATGACGGCCGTTGCTTAGCAGATGATCTTTTATTTTTTCTTTCGCATGTGTTGAGATATTTTGAGTGGACATTGTTATTTGGATATCAGAACTATGTAGATGTTTGGAATGTTGTAGGATATAACTTTGTTGTTTGGAATGTTGTATTGTTCTTAACTTATTGTATTATTTTGTATTTATTTGGATATGGAATATTTTTGGATATTATTGAATGTTATTTTGTTGTATTGAATGTGTGTGTGTTTTGTTTGTATTAAACAGGTTGTGTGAAATTTGTATATATGATAAAATATCGAAACGGATGGAACCTGCTAAAAAAATTTTATTTAGCGACAAAAATACAAATTCGTTGCTAAATTCTGGGAATTCTGCGACGAATTTTTTTTTCGTTGCAAATTAGCGACGAATTTAGCAACGAAACTAACCTGCGACAAATTCTGTAACGAATTTTACGACGAATTTTGCGACGAATTCATTTTTCGTCGCAAAATATGGTTTTTTGCGACGAATTCAGCGACGATTTTTGCGACGAATTTGTATCAGTCGCAAATTTAGCAACGAAATCGTAATTTCGTCGCAAATTTTCTGCGAGGAATTTATTTTTTCGTCGTAAAGTTTTGCGACGAATTTTTTTTTTGTCACGAAAATTACCAACGAAAATAATTAATTCGTCGCAAAAATCTGCGACGAATATTTATTTCGTCGCAGATTTGCAATGAAATAAAAATTCGTCGCATATTTTTGCGACGAAAGTGGCGACGAAATTTTGAATTCGTCGTAACATCTGCAACGAAATTAGCGATGAAATTTTAAATTCATCGCTAATTTTCGTCGCTAAAATTCGTCGCTATTTTTGTCGCTAATATTTGCGACGCTTTATCCGCAACGAAAATATTTTTGTCACTAAATTCGTCGCTAATTTATTTTGCGACGAATTTTTTTTTAAAATTCGTCGCTAATGACTATATTTTTTGTAGTGTGCGAACTAGCTTTCTTTCATATGAATGACATCAAATTTACCTCTTGATGTTTGAAGACATGTCTTTTCACATTATGTTCTCCTTGATAGGAGATTTGAAGCTTTTCCATGCTTGTTTGGATGAAATTGCACTTGATTTTTTTTTCCCAAAACCATCATCTTCTAAAGCTTAATAAATGAGGAAGCAAGTATTCTTATTCTTTTTTTTTTATCTCTTAAGCTATCCTTTTGAACTTAAGATAACATTGACTCATCACTAGGCTCATTATAGCCTTTTTCCACGATCTCTTAAACATCATGAGCTCCAAGGAGTGATTTCATTTTAATACTCCAATTATAATAGTTACTTGTCTTGAAAATTAATTAGAACTTAAAAAGAAACCATATCTCCATTTGTCATAGCTCTTATGTAGAAACCAACCGAGCTTTGGAAGAGGAAATAGGAGATAACTTGATAAATGAGGAAAGAGTGTCGTATCATTTTGTTGGAATGAAAAGTTTATGGAAGAGAAAATTATTGGTGGTGAGTTTACATATGATTATCGTAACGCATCCGATTGTGTCATATTGATTTGAACCCAATTCAAGTGGTCCAGAGCCAGGCGTATTGGGGCGACCGCCCAGGGCCCAAAAAATTTTAACACTATCAAAGTTTTTTTTAGGGCCCAAAAAAATTTTTATGTTAAATTTTACCATAGATTAGGGCCCAACTTAGTAAGTTTTGCCCAGGGCCTTGAAATAAGACGGGTCGGCTCTGAAGTGGTCTAACTATTATGATTTTTGTTAACGAATTTGTATTATTAGATGTGAATTAATGAATTTTGGATTCATATATGTAGAACTCATTAACCCATACCGTTATCATTGATGGAATGTTAACAAGTTTTGGGTTGACTCTATATATAGGGCGTGATCCCCACAAGAGAGTGATCGATCGACCATCTCTTTTTCTCCATTGGACAGAGCATAAAGGCTCCACACTCTCAACATGTGGAAGATCAACCCTATGGCTTTCTCAACGTTAGATCTTCAGACTCTTCCGACAATAATATCTCCGGATTCAGGTGCATGGTTACTTCTTTCGATTATACTTCCGCTTCTGTATTTTATTTCACATACTTATTGTAGATCATTTGACGAGATCTTATATTCGGATCATTTTATTTTCGTTTATCTTGAATACATATGTGGATGCGCGATCCATTGACAGATCCAAATGATCCATCAATTGGTATCATAGCGCAAGTTAGGTGTCGCTGATCGTACAATATTAGGATGCGAATTTTTCACGATTTTGGTCCAAATGTGTGTATTTTACATTAGATTTTCATTTAACACATTTAAATATTCATAATTATCGAATCAAAGTGTTAAGAGTCCTAGGTTTAGCATCAGATTGAAGTTTTTTGTATTTTTCTACGAAGAACACGAAGAAAGTCAACGTAACAATCGTTGTTTTCATCAAAATCATCACTTATATTCACAAAAATTAGGTCACCAGTCGACTGATGTGAACCATTAATCGATTGTTGGTCAAAATTCGATGCACAGAAACTATTTTAGTCGACTGGGGTACTCGACTGATCTTCATTAGTCAACTACCATAAGGACTAGTCGATTGGTGTGCAACAAATTTCGAACAGAAAATTTGTGAGTCGATTGGAAAACTCGACTGGGGCATGCCAATCGACTGCCATTTTTGGCAGTCAACTGGTTGGCATAAATTTTGGCACATAATGATTTTTAGTCAACTGGACAATCGACTGATAATATCAGTTGACTACCATCAAGTACCAATCGATTGATGTGCCTTAATTTGGGCACAGAAGGGTTGTTAGTCGACTAGAGTAATTGATTGGTGATATCAGTCGACTAGTGATGTAGGGAACTTTCAGAGATCATAACTTTTGGCTCAGAATGAGTTTTGAGGCGTTCTCAGTTGCATTTCGAATATCATTTAGAGTTTTACGTTTGTTATGGTGTGGTAAATCCCCCGTAACACTGTTTTAGACCTTAAAAACATCATTTAGTATCTTTTCGGAGGCTTCGAAGTTTTTTTGAGTCTCATGTTATGATCATTTTGTGTTCCCTATATCATTTAATAGCAACAATACAGTCGAGCTACCTAGGATTTCATCTATATCCATTAACACATGTGTTATTAAGTTGAATTAATATTATTACCAAAGTGAGAATTATTAGCTAAACTTAATGCATCATTGTGTGAGTGGATGTATATCTAAACTAACAATGGTTAGCCCAAAAGAAAATCATCTTTATGCCAGATATATGTTTAAAGGCAGTTTACTATAAACATCATACATGTAAGATGTCGATCCAAAGGAAAACACGTTGTGTGATCGATTAAAGGAATAGTGAACTGTAGTTATAATTGATATAACCAAATCTAACTCATATTGGATTATCATGTTGGTGCAGTGGGCACCTAAGTCGAACCTGAGTTTTAATTATAACAAACGATACAAAGTTAAGCTCATATCATTATTTCATGAGCTGCATCGAGTGTGCAGAAAAGTGCTAAAGCAGGAGCTGAAGGCTGGCGACACCCGGAGGAAGCCGCGGTGGTCGGGCAACACTCGAGTGACTTCGGAGGGAGCCAAAGGAATCGAGTGGAAGGTCAGAAGCAAGAGCTACAAAGTAAGTATCAAGGTAAGCTCGTGTGTATGTGAGCATAAGTGAGGTCGTATCCTCCTTACGGGACTGGTCTTAAGCGTAGATCTGACTAAAGACATCTCATGGATGGTCTAGGTCGAGATTGGACGGTCAACGATCGAAACGACGACTAGAGCTCAATCTTCTTCATCTACGAGTCGTCGATAAAAGTGTTTTTATAGTTTCAATATGTACTTAAGTTTATTATCGTGCTTTTATCATAACGAGAAGAGTGGGAGTGTCCCTCTATCTCGATCCTTTTCGTGTTTTTTGTATTCGATTAACTCCTACCTCCAATGAGGAGGAGTTCATTAGTGATTTGTCCTCCGTACGTGGTCAAGGACCACTAGGGCCTGGGAGTAGTAGCCGTAGGCTACGAACCAAGTAAAAAACCCTCTTGTCTTCTTTATTTTTATATTGTTTTATTCTTTCCGCTGCGTAACTCAAGTATCGAAATGAACGAAAGTTTTTATCACTATTCATCCCCCCTCTAGCGATCCGCTCCATCCAACAATTAGTATCAGAGTCGGGGTGCTAAGATTTAGTAAAACCACCAATCTAGCTTTTCTACAGATTTTTTTTTTGTTTTTTATTTCTGTTTATTTCGAATTTTTTGTAAGCTCTTTCATTCGTTTAGTGTTTCTCCCTCACTATTAATCCAAGACGCGAGTCTTGGTACATTTTGCTCGTTTGTGTCGTTGCTAGTTTTTTTTTTCTTGCTCTTTTTGTATCAACGACCCATCTCGAGGGTTTTAACACCGTCCGACCTCCGTTTTACAATGGAGATGACTTCCGTTATTGGAAGGGTATGATGGAGTGTTTCCTTAAGACCCAAATCGAGATGTGGATCATAATCCAAACGGGATTCACACTTCCGATTAATGAAGTGGGTGAATCTTTGGATTATGACCAATGGACCAATGCTACAAAAAGACAAGTTGAAGCCGATGCCAAGGCGACTCAAATTCTCCAATGCGGCTTGTCCAATGAGGAACTTAATCGCGTCGACCCCTTCATCAGTCCAAAGGATCTCTGGACAAAGCTAGTGGAGTTACACGAAGGGACCAACGAAGCCAAGGTATGTAAGCGTGATCTCCTTTTCAATAGGTTGTATAATCTAAAAATGCAGGAACACGAGATGACAACGCAATTGCACGCTCGAGTTCAAGATATTGTCAACAACTTACACGCAATCGGACAAAAGGTCGAAAACCGCGACCTTATCAAGTATGTACTAAACTCGTTTCCTAGGACCACCTTGTGGGCATCCATGGTCGATGCCTACAAGGTCTCTAAGGATCTTTCAAAACTTAGATTAGATGAATTATTTTCGGATTCGAACTCCATGAACAGTCTAACTCAGAACCCGAGAAGGGTATAGCACTTTTTATAGGTTTGAAGAAGAAAACCACGAGCAAGCCACCCCCGAAGGAGGAAAAAGATGAGTCTGATTCAAAGGTCGACCCGGAAATGGAGGCTGAACTAGTCAACCTAGTTCGGAGGATGGTCAAGGCCTGAAAGCGAACTGTCACTCGACCCAACGAAGGTAAGTCTAAAAGTTCTAATGTTAGGTGTTACGAATGCAACAGGTTTGGACATATCAAGTCCGAATGTTAGAAGCTCAAGAGCAAAGCACTGAAACTCAAGAAGGCACTCAACGCTACGTGGGAAGAAGCGTCAGAGGAAGAAGACGACAATCACGTCTTCATGACTAAACCAGCTGAATCAAAGATGGAGTCTGAACCAGAATACCAGTCTGAACCCGAAGACGAATCGGACTACGAAGCTATATTCAAGACAAGTCACGGATCCGCATCCGGTTCAAGAGATACACTTAAGGTAAGTCGATCTCTTATTAGTACTCTTTACAGTGCGATTAAATTCTTAACTAGGAAATTAGCTAAGTCTGAGTCCAAGGTTGAGACCCTGGTTGAGAAGGTTAAACTCCTCAAACACGAGGTCTCCCTAACCTCTTCAACTAGTCAAGTTCGAGAGGAGGACTCAACTTGGGTTGAAAAGCTCGAAGTTGAGAACTCACTCTTGAAAAGTTAAGTCGAAGATCTTAGGAACTTGTTGGAAAGGTTTACTTTGGGATCCAAGGGACTTGACCTCCTACTTGGATCGCAAAGGGTCATATACAACAAGATTGTGTTGGTGCAACAATGCTCCAAGCATTTATATGTTTTGATGTTTGGCTAATCATCTAAGTTAGGCAATATCTTGTGATCTAATTACGAATGTGTTTAAGTGACAGGGAAATCCAAGGATGAAGACTTGGTAAAAGGAAGTCCAAGTATGATCTTGGCAAAGGAAGTCCAAGGGATGGACTTGGCGGCATAAGACCAAGCTTGTAGTCTTGGCAGCATAAAGTCCAAGTGAACCTTGGCAAAGGAAGTCCAAAGTAAAGTCTTGGCAGCATAAGTCCAAGCCTGTAGTCTTGGCGGCATAAAGTCCAAGCATTTGGCAACCCAAGACATGACGAAACTGAAGAAAGCTCTTGGAAGCAAAGCGCAAAGGATGAACAAGTCGCGGACTCGGAGAGATCCTGAAGGTGCAAGGCTTACTGAGGAGCTAGAAGGTTGAGTCTAGGTCTAGGGTATAAAAACAAGTATGAATTACTCATACTTGATGAGTATCATGTATCACCGACCGTCGCATTCGATCGAGTCAGGAACTCGACCATCACCGATCCCGCCTGGTCGAGCAGCCGATCGATGCCGCGATCACCGATCGCCAAGGGCATCACCGATCGATCAAGGGAAATATCGCCACGTAATGCGCCTCACTCGATTGCCGCTTGATCACTGATCGATCACCCCATCGGGCCGATCGATGGAGGGATCACGATCGATCACCCGCCGCTGGAGGTTGCTGCCATGAATCTCCACGGAGATCGCGTTTGTTTTGCTTGGCCGGCAATGATCGATGGTATGCATCACCGACTAATCGACGCCTAACGGAAAACAAATTCTTCTATAAAAAGGGGCCATGGGGAACTTGGTGAAGCTAGTGCTCTTGCTCCTAACTATACTCTCGTGCTCACCAAGCCTTCCAAGTGTTTTTTAGTGATTTAAATCCTCCTCTTCTCTTGTTCTTGATCATCCATCATTGTAAAGAAGAGGAGAGCATTGTAAGAAAGGTTTCTCCACCTTGGTTCATCCAAAGGAGGTTCTAGTGAAGATTGATTAGGGTTAATCTATCTTACGGATTGCCGTGGAGTAGGAGCATCATCTCCGAACCACGTACATCGGGTGTTAGCTTTGTTCTTGCTTTGATTTGTGTTTATATTTTGTATTGCTTCCGCTAACGTTTTTGTAGAAAAGAAGAAAGGCTAATCACCCCCCCCCCCTCTATCCATTCCAAGGGTCCTAACAAGTGGTATCAGAGCTCGGATAGCTTGGAAGATCTCAACATCAACCAAGACATCAATGGCTCTTCAAGAGGGATATAGCACCGCCAAGCCACCGCTCTTCGATGGGAGCCATTTTGCGTATTGGAAAGGTAGGATGAAGTACTATCTTATGAGTAATATTGAAATTTGGCATAGTATTGTAGATGGCTTCGAAGAACCGGTGGATGAACATGGACATCCTATTCCAAGCAAGGATTGGACAAGAGAAATAAACAAGAAATTTGAATCAAATGCAAAGGCCGTCCTCACCATCCAATGCGGCGTCACAATGGAGCAACTCAACAAGGTGGGGCCTTTTGAATCCGCCAAGGAGATATGGGAAAAGCTCATTGAGCTAAATGAAGGTTCCAAGGAATCAAAGAGGACCAAGAAAGACCTATTAGTTGGACAACTTCAAGCCTTCCAAATGAAGATGCATGAAACCGTAAGTCAAATGCATGGAAGGTTCAAGGAAATTGTGAACGGACTCCATATCATAGGTGAGCGAGTTGACAACCGGGATTTGGTAAGGTATATTTTACAAGCATTTCCTAGAAATTCTTTATGGACTTCTATAGTTGATGCCATTAAGGTAACTAGGGATTTATCTCAAATTAAAATTGATGAATTATTTTGTGAGTTTGAATTACATGAGCAAACTAACATGTCCTCTAAGGAAAAGGGGTTAGCTCTATTTGTTGAAAAGAAGGACAAGAAAGAAAAGAAGAAGAAGGAAAGAAAAGAAGCATCATCATCATCCGAGTCGGAGGATGAGTCAAGTAGCGATGGGGACTCATCTAGTGAAATGGCAAATTTCGTTAAGAAGCTTTATAGAAAGTCAAGAGAGTTCAAGAATAGAGAAGCAAGGAAGGGGTCTCATTCCTCAAAAGGTAAATTTAATGGTAATTCAAGTTTTAGCAATAATGTGATTTGCCATGCTTACAATAAGAAGGGGCATATAAAGCCGAATTGCCCGGAGCTAAAGAAGAAGGAGGAAAAGGAAAAGAAAAAGAAGAACAAGAAGGAAAAGAAGAAGAAGAAGGCCATGGTGGCTCAAACCACATGGGACACACCAAGTGTTGAAGACTCTTCCTCCGATGATGAGCTTTGCCACATCACACGCCATGTGGCACTCATGACATTAGAAGATGATTTCGGCACATCAAGTCAAGAAGATTCTTCAAGTGATGAATCGTCATCTAGTGACGATGAGGTAATGAATTCTCCCAAGGTTATGCTTCTCTATAAATCAATTGCTTATCTTAAAGAAGCTCTAGATAAGTCAAAATCTAAGGTTAAGAGCATGAAGGTAGAACTAAAGGCCATTAGGAATGAAAAGCCTTCACATATTGACTCTTGCATGCTTAGGGAAGAAAATGACAAACTTAAGGATGAGGTTAGTGAATTGAAAGCATGTTTAGAAAAATTTTCAAATGGCTCAAAGTGTCTTGATATGATTCTTAGTAGACAAAGAGCGGTTTATAACAAGGCCGGTTTAGGATATAAGCCAAAAGAAAAAGAAGTTGCTTATATTTCATTAATTAATAGGAAAGCAACCATTAAGGGTAAGGTTAAGAAAGCTTGGGTACCTAAGAAGTTTTTACTTAATGTTACCGGTCCAAATGTTTGGGTACCAAAAGCTTGTGTTTTTCATGTGATTTAGGTAGGAGAGCAAGGTATGTGGATTGTGGATAGCGGTTGCTCAACACATATGACTGGGGATGTGAGCAAGTTCTCCACAATTAAATATGTGAAGAAGGGAGCGGTGTCCTTTGAGAATAGTGGAAAACTCAAGAAATTAGGTAGAGGTACAATTGAGGTATCCCCTAAAATTGTTATTCACAAAGTATTGCTAGTTGAAAATATGAAATTTAATTTATTAAGTGTTAGTCAACTTTGTGATGCAAACTATCATGTCTCTTTTGAATCCTCTAAATGTATGATTAGACACAAGGAATTAAATGATTGTATGTTAGTTGGATATAGAAAATCAAACATCTATTATGTTGATCTTTCATATGCTTCTAACATTTCTACTAAGTGTCTTGTTGCAAAAGAAGAAGAAAGTTGGCTATGGCATAGGAGATTGGGGCACATCAACATGAAAAACATAGCCAAGGTAGCCAAGATGGAGTTGGTCAAAGGGCTACCAAAGATCAAGTATGTCAAGAACAAATTGTGTGATGCATGCCAAGAAGGAAAACAAACCAAGGCATCACACAAAGGTAAAACCCTAACTAATACTTCTTTACCATTAGAGTTATTGCATCTTGACTTATTTGATTGCCATAGTACTCCATCTTTAAATGGTAACAAATATTGTTTGGTTATCATAGATGATTTTTCTAGGTATACTTGGGTCTATTTCATGAAACATAAGGATGATACCTTAGAAATAATCATAGGATTTAGTAAAAGGGTTGAAAATGAAAAGAGTCTCAAAATCAACCGGATCCGTAGTGATCATGGTGGTGAATTTGAAAACCTAAAATTTTCACAATTTTGTTTAGAGCAAGGGTACAAGCACGAGTTCTCTTGTCCTAGAACACCCCAACAAAATGGGGTGGTGGAAAGAAGAAATCGTGCCCTACAAGAGGCGGCTAGGACTATGCTTAATGCATATTCTCTACCTAGCTACTTGTGGGCGGAAGCGGTTAATACCGCTTGCTATATCCAAAATAAGGTTCAAATCCATAGGTTTTTAGGGAAAACACCATTTGAGTTATGGAATGGGACTATACCCACAATTCATTATTTCAAAGTCTTTGGATGTAAAGTTTATATTCTAAATACCAAAGATAACTTAGGAAAATTTGAATCAAAAGCGGATGAGGGAATCCTAGTTGGATACTCATCCACAAGTAGGGGGTATCGAGTCTACAATAAGAGAACCCAAGGGATTGAGGAATCATCCAATGTTCAATTTGATGAAACTACTAGTACCTACCCTAGAAAATCCTCCATTGATAAGGATATTAATGACAATAATCAAGACATTACCCAAAAACTTCAAAATTTGACCATAAGGGGTAATGATCAAGGGGGAGGAAGAGGAGACTCCGATGATGAAAGAAGGGTGGAAGATAACAATGATCAAATTGAAACCCCTTCTAGAAACCTAAGAATTCATCAAGATCATCCACTTGACCAAGTAGTAGGAGATCTATCTCAAGGAGTAAGAACTAGGTCATTTCATAGACCTCCTACTAGTCAAGTTGCTCTTATCTCACAAATTGAGCCCAAATCGATCAATGATGCATTACATGATCCGGATTGGATTTTGGCAATGCAAGATGAATTGGCTCAATTTGAGAGAAGTCAAGTGTGGGAATTAGTACCTAGACCCAATGATAGCACCATAATTACTACAAGATGGGTCTTTAGGAATAAGCTAGATGATCAAGGAAATATCACTAGAAATAAGGCTAGGTTGGTTGCTAGGGGATTCAATCAAGTTGAGGGGCTTGACTATGATGAGACTTATGCCCCGGTTGCAAGGTTAGAATCTATTAGGATTCTCTTAGGGTATGCTTCCTACATGGGATTTAAACTTTACCAAATGGATGTTAAATCGGCATTCTTAAATGGTTTTATTAAGGAGGAAGTATATGTAGAGCAACCACCCGGGTTTGAAAACATAGATTATCCATACCATGTTTATAAGCTTAAGAAAGCATTATATGGGTTAAAACAAGCTTCACGGGCATGGTATGAAAGATTGTCATCTTTTCTAATTTCTAAGGATTTTAGAAGAGGTCAAGTAGATCAAACTTTGTTTATAAAGTCAACGTTAAAAGATATATTCATAGCCCAAGTATATGTTGATGACATTATTTTCGGGTCAACAAATGATGATCTTCTTCAAGATTTTATTAAAAACATGGAAAAGGAATTTGAAATGAGTTTAGTTGGAGAGCTCAATTTTTTCCTAGGGTTACAAGTCAAACAAACAAATGAGGGTATTCATATTTATCAAACCAAATATGCAAATGAAATGATCAAGAAATTTGGTTTGGAAAATGCCAAAATTGTAACCACACCTATGGCCACTAGCACTAGAATAGATAGTGATCATGAAGGTAAATCAATTGATCTTAAACTTTATAGGAGTATGATTGGTAGCCTACTATACCTAACCGCTAGTAGACTCGATATCTTATTTGCGGTTGGTATGTGTGCAAGATACCAATCTTGTGCTAAAGAATAACATTTAGTAGCCGTTAAAAGAATTTTAAGATATATTAAAGGCACTCTAAATGTAGGACTTTGGTATCCTAGGACTAGGTCATTTGAATTACTTGGTTATACCGATTCCGATTATGCCGGGTGCAAATTGGATAGGAAAAGTACTAGTGGTGGATGTCAATTTCTTGGGTCCTCCCTAGTTAGTTGGAGTAGTAGGAAGCAACATTGTGTTGCTTTATTAACCACCGAAGCCGAATATGTGGCTATGGGTGGTTGTGTAGCTCAATTACTTTGGATGAGGCATACTCTTGTGGACTATGAGCTACACTACTCTAACATTAAAGTTTATTGTGATAATGTGAGTACCATCAACTTGACTAAAAATCCGGTACATCACTCTAGGACCAAGCACATTGAAGTGAAACATCACTTCATAAGAGATCATGTGGCAAGAGGGGATATTGAACTTAAGTATGTAGAATCTAAGTCCAACCTTGCCGATATCTTCACCAAAGCTCTTCCCGGCAATTTTCATCATTAAGGAGAGAGCTTGGTATGTGCTTTGTAGAGTAAAATTCTAGGTTTGCATGATCCTATACTTATATAGCTTCTTTATACCTTGATGCATCTCACAAAAGCCTTAAGAAACCTTGATTTTTGTATTGAAATACTTAGAAACATGTGAGATGATAGGAAAGGTGTACTTGGCTCATCATGCTTGTTATGATGCATTACTATGAGCCAATGACACACCTAGAGACATAAAAACCTTATGAACCAATCATTGGGAAGGCTTGTATTCAAGTAATGAATACATAGCTCAAAGAACATGGTTGGAAATTCCAAATAATATATATTTTAAACTATGTTCATCATATTTTTCAAGTGAACACAAAAGTGATACAAAGTTTGCAAAATCTTTAGAACTTTTGATAGGTTCCAAGTTTGTATCAATCTTGAAATATGGAAAACATATATTTTTCAAATTATTTTTCCTTAATAAAGTATGATTTCAGAAATGTGTACGCAAAATTTCGTGATTTTTCGAGATTTTGAAAAGAATTTTGATTTCAGCGTAGCAATGATCGTTCGTATACTACCGACCGATAATCGGGTTTTCTGATAATAAGCTCCATTTTCTGATATTTGGTGTATCGTTGATGTCCTAACACTATAGTATGATAATATTGCGTATAAACAAGATTTAGGACTGACTAATGCAGTGTTTTAGGGGGAGTTTTCATAAATTATATCTTTTTCATCCCCAAAACCATTGTTGGTGCAAAGTTAGGACTTAATTTTTTTTGAATTTTTGGTATGCTTTGCTTCAACTATTGTTTATACATTATAAAGCATATCTTGGATTAAGGGGGAGCTTAATTTCAATCTAATACCTTAGTCCAAGATCCAACACTCTTAATTCTTTCATCCTTCTCTTTTTGATCAAAGGGGGAGAAGGAATGCTTAAGTTAGATGATTATGTGTGTATCTTTAAAAGACCTAACTTAAATGATTGTCAAACATCAAAAAGGGGGAGATTGTTGGTGCAACAATGCTCCAAGCATTTATATGTTTTGATGTTTGGCTAATCATCTAAGTTAGGCAATATCTTGTGATCTAATTGCGAAAATGTTTAAGTGACAGGGAAGTCCAAGTATGATCTTGGCAAAGGAAGTCCAAGTATGATCTTGGCAAAGGAAGTACAAGGGATGGACTTGGCAGCGTAAGACCAAGCTTGTAGTCTTGGCAGCGTAAAGTCCAAGTGAACCTTGACAAAGGAAGTCCAAAGTAAAGTCTTAAAGATAAGTCCAAGCTTGTAGTCTCGGCGAAAGTCCAAGCATTTGGCAACCCAAGACATGACGAATCAAGGAAGCTCTTGGAAGCAAAGCGCAAAGGATGAACAAGTCGCGGACTCGAGAGATCCCGAAGGCGCAAGGCTTAATGAGGAGCTAGAAGGTTGAGTCTAGGTCTAGGGTATAAAAACAAGTATGAATTTGAGTATCACGACCGATACGATGTATCACCGATCGTCGGTGTTCGACCGAGTCGTAGTGAAACTGACCATCACCGACCGCTTGGTCGAGCGATCGATGCCGCGATCACCGATCGCCAAGGGCATCACGACCGATCAAGGGAAATATTTGCTGCACGCGCCTCACTCGATCGCCGCTTGATCACTGATCGATCACCCCATCACGATCGATGGAGGGATCACCGATCGATCACCGGCCGTTGAGGTTGCGCTACGAATCCGTGGAGATCGCGTTTGGCCGGCTGGCGCGCAATGATCGATGGTAGATCTCACCGATCCGATCGACGCCCAACAGGAAAAACAGCCCCTCTTCTATAAAAAGCATGGGGAGCTTGGTGAAGCTAGTGCTCTTGCTCCTAACTATACTCTCGTGCTCACCAAGCCTTCCAAGTGTTTTTTAGTGATTTAAATCCTCCTCTTCTCTTGTTCTTGATCATCCATCATTGTAAAGAAGAGGAGAGCATTGTAAGAAAGGTTTCTCCACCTTGGTTCATCCAAAGGAGGTTCTAGTGAAGATTGATTAGGGCTAATCCACCTTACGGATTGTCGTGGAGTAGGAGCATCATCTCCGAACCACGTACATCGGGTGTTAGCTTTGTTCTTGCTTTGATTTGTATTTATATTTTGTATTGCTTCCGCTAACGTTTTTGTAGAAAAGAAGAAAGGCTAATCACCCCCCCCCCCCTCCTCTAGCCATTCCAAGGGTCCTAACAGATTGGACTAGAGTTTAGCTCAAATACGACAACAAGTCGTATATGTCGATTGTAAGTTGACATAAAAAACATGTTCAAGCATGGGTCCCTAATACCACTTTGATTTCAAACTTAGGATCCAACCAGTACTGGGTTTCCAATGACCAAATCCACTATGTGGAGAGACCAAATCGATTCAACGGTCCAAGGGGAGCCAGTACAAAACTTGTTTGTGCTTTAACTTAGAAATTGCATGCTTAGGTCCTTTATTTATTTTTATTTTTCTTTTTAGAATGGTTATATAGGACTATAACTCATCAATACTTGGCAACATAGTACCAGGACGCGGCGAGATGATAGTACGCTAGGAAAGCGGAGTCTCATGTATTCGGGCTAGATAAGGCGTATCTAGTTCGGTGCACTTAACCGAGTGGAACTAGCTGAAGTTATCTCGCCGTATCCTAGACTAGTTAGACCAGGAAGTGGTATTAGGTGAGTCAAGTCTCTATTTTCTTGAAAATGGCTTTGTCTAAGAAAGTGGTCATTTTTCCAATCAAAGAAGACCCATGTGCCTCGCCATGACCTGGAAGTCATGATCTTGAAAAGGTGACTTGATGAGCTTAAGGTCAAATCCGAATCTAACGCAAGGTTGACAAGTGTTTAAATCATTAAATTTAAATCAAGTAAAATTGAAAGTCATCTCACAAGAACATATAAGGTTAACATGCATGATCATGTAGACATGGGTGAGATGATTTAAGTTTAATAATTTACAACCAACCTTTAATAATTTCAATATCCAATCCAACTACCTTGCATGTAGGATCAAAGGATGTTGGACAGTGGTTGCTCCCGACACATGACCGGGGATCAACTCAAGTTTTCGAAGCTTCAATTCAAACGATAAGGATCGGTAGCCTTCAGAAACAACGGCAAACTCAAAATCATCGGATCAGGTGATATTGAACTCAACTCTAACTTTATTATTCAAAATGTCTTATTAGTAGAAAATTTCCAATATAATTTACTTAGTGTAAGTCAATTGTGTGATAATAACTATAAGGTCATATTTCTAGAAAATGAATGCGCAATTAATACAAATGAAACCTCTAAAATAATTCTTAAAGGAACCAGAAATAACAATATTTATAATATTAATTTAAATAACTCCTCAACCAAGTGTCTTATGACATAGCAAGAGGAATCTTGGTTGTGACACCGACGACTCTGTCACTCGTACCTAAGACTCATCCATAAGATGAGTCAGAGTGACTTAGTTAGAGGTTTGCCTAACCTCAACAACTTCGATAATAAAATATGTAATGCTTGTCAACAAGGTAAACAATCTAGGACACAACATCAACTAACTAATCAAGAACGAACCAAAAGTGTTCTTGAGCCCCTACACATGGACCTATTTGATTCACACGGAGCTAAGTCACTTAATGGGAGTCAATTCTACTTAGTCATAATTCACGACTATTCTAGATTTACTTGGGTTAGGTTCATCAAACACAAAAGTGATACCCTACATCAATTAATCAACCTATTTAAACTAATAAAAAATCAACAAAACCTTAAAATCAAAAGACTTAGGAGTGATCATAGTGGTGAATTCGAGAACCACAGGTTTATAGAATTCTGTAACCTAAATGGGTACCACCATGAGTTCTCATGCTCTAGAACCCCACAACAGAATGGCCTAGTAGAACGCAAAAATAGAACCCTATAAGAAACCGTTAGGACAATGTTAAACAAGTATAACCTACTCAACAGGTTTTGGCCAGAAGCCGTTAGTACGGCTTGCTATGTCCAAAATATGATCCTTATGGTAAAGAGGCACCTTAAGACCTCGTACGAGATTTATTACGATAAAATACCTAACATCAAATACTTTAGGGTATTTGAATGTAAGGTACATATCCTAAATACTAAGGATTACCTAGGGAAATTCACATCCAAAACCTCGACTGGAATCTTTCTAGGATACTCGACTACAAGTAGAGCCTATAGGGTATATAACCATGACACCCTTAGAGTCGAAGAGACTATTAATGTAGTATTTGATGAAGGACACGAACCTACAAAACCCTTAGAAATCCCAATTAGCGAGCCGATTTATACCAGACTCGACTTCGAGCTTGAGATCGAGTCTAGTATTAATCCTGACCTAAGTCAACCAAGTCATCCTATCGACCAAGTGATAGGTGACTCTAACCCAAGTCAAACTAGGACTCAAACTAATCATCCTATTGACCAAGTGATGGGTGACCCAAGCCTAGGAGTTCGAACTAGAGCTTCATACCGAAACCTTAGTAAAATCTTCTTAATTTCCAAAATCGAACCCAAAACCATTGACCAAGCTCTTCTTGATCCCGATTGGATTATTGCAATGCAAGAAGAGCTAGACCAATTCACTAGGAACGAAGTATGGGAATTAGTACCACAACCTAAAGATAAAACAATCGTTTGAACAAGGTGGGTGTTTCGAAATAAACTTGATGATAAAGGTGAAGTAGTTAGAAATAAAGCTAGATTAGTCGCTAAAGGGTTTAGTCAAGTCGAAGGTTTAGATTACGACGAGACCTATGCCCCAGTAGCTAGATTAGAGTCCATCCGAATGTTATTAGCATATGCTGCACATCGAGAATTTAAGTTGTTTCAATTGGATGTAAAGTCGACATTCTTGAATGGATATATTAAGGAAGAGATTTATGTTAGTCAACCTCCCAGTTTCGAAAGTCTAGATAAACCCGACCATGTCCTTAGATTAAAGAAAGTTCTCTATGGACTCAAACAAGCTCCTCGAGCTTGGTACGAGAGGCTTTCGATTTATCTTAAGTCCAAAGGATTTAACCAAGGCATAGTCGATCCAACCCTTTTCGTAAAAATCGTAGGTAAGGAAATATTTATAGCCCAAATTTACGTAGACGATATCATTTTCGGAACAACCAACTCGATCCTACTAAACGAATTCATTTCACTTATGGAAAGTGAATTTGAAATGAATTTAGTAGGTGAGTTGAGTTTCTTCTTAGATCTACAAATTAAATAAACTAAAGATGGAACATACTTACACCAACACAAATATACTAGGGAATTAATTAAACATTTTGGAATATAAGACGCTAAAATTATTAATACCCCAATGGCAACAAATGTAAATATAGGAGAAGATGTAACCGGAAATTCAATTGACTTAAAATACTATAGAAGCATGATAGGGAGTCTCCTTTACTTAACTGTGAGCCGACTTGATATCTTATTTGCAGCAAGTATATGTGCAAGGTTTCAAACCTGTGCCAAGGAATCTCACCTAACTCTAGTTAAGCATATCCTTAGATATCTAAAGGGTACACTTAATGTTGGTATTTGGTACCCTAGATCAACCGAGTTCAAATTAATCGGCTACTCTAACTCGGACTATGCCGGTAGTAAGCTCGATAGAAAGAGTACGAGTGGTTGTTGTCAACTTCTCGGCTCGAGTCTAGTGAGTTGGTGCAGTAGGAAACAACACTGTGTTGCCTTATCTACCACCGAAGTCGAATACATCGCGATGGGTGAGTGTGTCACTCAGCTTCTTTGGATGAAGCACACTCTCCGAGATTTTAAGTTAGACTTTACAAACACTAAAATTTATGTAGATAACATTAGCTCAATTAATCTAACTAAAAATCCAATATGTCACTCTATGACCAAACATATACTAGGTCAAACACCATTTCATTCGAGAACATGTGACCAACGGGGTCATACAACTCGAATACGTCGAATCAAAGTCGAACTTTGCAGATCTATTTACTAAAGCCCTACTCGAAGACGAATTCAGTCTATTAAGACGAAAATTGGGTATGTGCATAGTTGAATAAGAATTTACAAATTATATTTTCTTATTACTATTTTTACTTTTCATGTTCATGGAACCAGCTTAGGACATACCTTAAATATCATGTACCTATAGATTTAAGAAGCCAATACATCTCACAATACATAGGACTAATGTGTTTGTGTACTTAGCTACGTAGATGGGCGTGAGATGTTAGGACCTTACTCCTTGTTCCAGATGTAGAGCTCCTACATCACCATGAACCACAGAGTATAATCATATATATTAACCGACTCTGACCAGGACTTATTGATCTTTCATATAAATCACGTCAAATGAGAGTTGAACATTCAATAGATGAGCTTATTTTTAGTATATTATTTTCAAAATAATATGGAACATGCTTGGACTTGAAACTTAAACTTAATACTTATATTTTTTTTCAAAACCCCCCACTCTTTACGATATATGGCAAAAGGGGGAGAAAAAGGTCAAAGTTAAGGGATCAATATTTTTTTTGATAACTTAACTTAGTACTCCATACTTATTCTCATGGCCAAAAGTTAAGTAAATGTTTACTTAACTTTAATTTTTGCAACTTAACTCTTTTTAGTTAACAAAAGAGGGAGAAAGGGTCAAGTTAAGAAGTCTTCTTAACTTAAACTTTTTTTTACTAAGGCCAACTTTAAGTAATGGTTAATTACTTAAACTCTTCCTAAATAGAAAATATCAAGGGGGGAGGATTAAGATCTTCTTTAAAGACTCACCCTCGTCAAGGGAAAGGTTTCCTCAAGGGGGAGTACTTGAAGAAAGCCTCTACTACTCCTACATTATTCTTCATGCATATTATTATTATTCTTCATGCATATTATTTCCTTAACTTTGTAGGGGTTTGCCATAGATCAAAAAGGGGAAGATTATTGATGTAGTGGGCACCTAAGTCAAATCTGAGTTTTGATTATAGCAAACGATACAAAGTTAAGCTCATATCGTTATCTCACGAGCTGAATCGAGTGTGTAGAAAAGTGCTAAAGTAGGAGCTGAAGGCTAGTGACACTCGGAGGAAGCCGCGTGGTCGGGCGACCCTCGAGTAACTTCAGAGGGAGCCGAAGGAATCGAGTGGAAGGCCGGAAGCAAGAGTTACAAAGTAAGTATCGAAGTAAGCTCGTGTATGTGTGAGAGAGTGTAAGTGATGTTGTATCCTCCTTATAGGGTTGGTCTTAAGCGTAGATCCAACCAAAGACATCTCATGGATGGTCTAGGTTGAGATCGGACGGTCGGCGACCGTCAAAATTATGTTTTTGTTAAACTAACTTGTGATTTCAGCAAGCATCAGTCGACTGCCCACAAGAGCCACTCGACTGCCTTAAATCAGTCGAATGTTGAGTGTTGCGACTCGACTGGCGCTGCCATCAGTCGACTAATGATGGCCATCAATCGACTAATGATGGTCATCAGTCGACTGATGGTTAAGGATCAACTTCGAGGAGTCAAGTCTTATCACCTCATTCCAAGGAGCTTTGTGCCTAGTTTTGATTAGTTGAAGACTCATTCGATGAGGGGCTCAAAAGCTATAAAAGGAGGACTTCTCTAAGGGTTTTTCATCAATTATAAAAGCCTCCAAGTGCTTCTGATAAGCTACGACTCTCTGACATCCCTACGATGAAGCGTTGCAGAAACGACGACAAGAGCTCAATCTTCTTCATCTATGAGTCATCGGTAAAAGTGTTTTTATAGTTTCAATCTGTACTTAAGTTCATTATCGTGCTTTTATCGTAACGAGAAGAGGGGGAGTGTCCCTCTATCTCGATCTTTTTCGTGTTTTTTGTATTCGATTAACTCCTACCTCCAACGAAGAGGAGTTCGTTAGTGATTTACCCTCCGTGCGTGGTCAAGGACCACTAGGGACTTGGAGTCGTAGACATAGGCTACGAACCAAGTAGAAAACCCTCTTGTCTTCTTTATTTTTATATTGTTTTATTCTTTCCGCTGCGTAACTCAAGTATCGAAACGAACAAAAAAATTTATCGCTATTCACCCCCCCCCTTCTAACGATCCGCTCGATCCAACATATCAATCATGCACATATTATGTCGGCCCAAAGGAAGGCACATTATGTGATTGATTATAGTATTTTGAATTAGGATTAGAGAGTACCACTAACAAGTTACAATTAAATCCAAAAATTAATTATAATATTATATTAGGTATCTCATAAAGAGACCCTTGTATGTGTATATATTTTTAATATTTAAATTATGTCGTTGTTTATATATACGTGCATGTTTATAATTATTAATGTGAGCATTTGTTATGTTCTTTCTTTTGTCTTATAGCACAAATTATATCTGTCAATAAAAATAACATTCCAATAACTTTAGTTTTAAAAACCACTGAATATAAAAGAACCAATATGAGTAAAGTTACTAAAACTACAATGTCTAGTAATGAACTTTACAGCTTAGTTAATTCAGAAATCAATTTTGTCACTGTATCTACTAATACTTAGTAGATAGACATTGGGGCTACCATTCATATTAATGTCACTGAGCATGATTGTCATACTAACCGACTGCTTATTGATAGTGAAAAATACATCTATATTGGTAATGGCAAGAATGCTAGAGTGATTGTTATAGGTGTTTTTAGGCTTTTTCTATAGATTGATATATTTTTGATTTTGGAGAATACATTTGTAGTTTCATCTTTTAGGAGGAACTTAATTTCCACTTCTTCTTTGGACAAATCAAAATATACTTCTTCAATTGAAAATGGAATATTTAGTATTTTCAAGATTCCAAACTCATTGGTATTGGTTCCCTAGTCAAAAAGCTATATAAGTTAAACATCATAGCTTTCATAGACAACATAATAATGCGCAGTATAGGTACGAAGCACAATTTGACTAATGAGAATTCATCTATATTGTGGTATAGGTGTTTAGGACATATATCCAAACAATGCCTAGAAAGGTTAACATCACAAGGAATTCTCCATTCTCTTAACATGTCAGACTTTAATGTCTACATATAGTGTATCAAAGGGAAAATAACTAACAAAAAGAATAAAGGTGCAAGTCGATATAGTAACATTTTAGACATGATACATACAGATATAAATGGATCATTCCCTAAGGCATTTTAGAATGGACAAATATATTTTATTAGTTTTATAGTTGATTACTCCTGATATGACTACTTTTACCTTTTACATGAGAAGTCGTAGTCCTTGGACAAGTTTAAAATCTTCAAAGTCGAGGTTGAAAATCAACTAAGTAAGAAGATCAAAACTATCAAATCCGATTGTGAAAGTGAATATTATGGTCGTTATGATGGATTAGGTGAATAACATCCATGACTTTTTGTTAATTATCTTTCTGAGTGTGGTATGTAGCTCAATACACCATGTTTGGTACTCCTCATCAAAATCATATAGATGAGCAAAGGAACTGAACCCTAAAGGTCATAGTGAGAAGCATGATGTCTTTCACTTCTTTACCGGAGTCCTTGTGGGGTGATGTACTCAAGATTACAGTGTACTTATTCAATAAAGTACACAGTAAGGCAGTGAATAAAATCTCATATGAGCTATGGACGAGTAAGTAGTCTAGCATTAGACATTTACACATTTGAGGTTGTCAAACTGAGACTAGGCCTTATAGGCCTAAAGAGAAGAAACTAGATTCAAGGACTATTAGCTGTCATTTTGTAGGGTATTCTGAAAAGGCCAAGGGGCTTTAAATTTTATGACCCCTTAAATAAGTTCTTTTTTGAAACATAAAATGTCGAGTTCATTGAGGACAATAGAAGAATAGACCTAAGGGACATATCTTTTGAGGAAGATAGCACTCGTCATCCTACCTTAGTTACTACATGTGCAACTAGTAGTAGTATAATTATTATACCCTATGTTATTGATGTTGCACATCCTGTGGGAGTAGAACTTCATGATATCCCTATGTCCTCCCTTATGTAAGTAGAGGAACCATCTGCTCAGGTTGAGGTACAATCTCTTATGGTTGAGCAGATTCCTCAAGAACAAGTGCCTCCAAGGCGATCCACTAGGGAAAGGAGATCTACGATTTCACGTGATTATGCTTATCACTAAGAGCATGAGTTTAACATTTGGTTGAAAGATGATCCTTTAACTTTCTAGAAAGTTAAACATTATTCTAATCCTGAAAAGTAGATTGAAGCCATGAAAGACAAGATGAAGTCTATGGCAGACAATGGCGTATGGAAACTAATCGAATTGCCTGAAGGGGCGAAGCCTGTTGATTGTAAATGGGTATTTAAAATCAAAAGGGATTCACTAGGTAATATCAAAAAGTATAGACACGTCTTGTAGCCAAGGGACTCACTCAGAAGGAGAATATTGATTATAAGGAGACTTTCTCACATGTATCTATGAAAGACTCCTTAAGAGTAATCATGACACTTGTACCTCATTATGATTTCGAACTACATAAAATGGGCATCAAAAATTGTATTCCTTAATGGATAGATTGAGGAATCTATATACATAGTGCAACCAGAGAACTTTGAATCTGATGATTCAAAGCACCTAATATGTAAGTTGAAGAAGTTCATTTATGGCTTAAAACAGGTATTCCGTCTGTGGTACAAGAAATTTGATCAAGTGGTTATTCCATTTGATTTTAAGGATAATTCAGTTAATCAATGCATTTATGTCAAGTTCAATAGGAGCAAGTTTGTGATACTTGTCCTATATGTGGATGACATTTTATTGGCAAGCAATTATAAATAATTACTGCATGAGCCTAAGTCATTTATATCAAGTAAATTTGAAATGAAAGACCTTAGTGAAGTATCTTTTGTATTGGACATTTAGATATGTGTGATAGATCCAAGGGTATACTTGGATTATCATAAAATGTCTATATTAAAAAGGTGCTCATACGGTATGACATACAGAATTGTACACCTAGAAACACACGTGTGTCTAGGGATGATAAGTTTAGCTTGCAATAATATCCATAATATGAATTTGAAATAAATGAGATGAAGAAACTTCCTTATGCATCGAAGTAGGGAGTCTCATGTATGCTCAGGTTTGTACACGTCCGAACTTAGCATACATAGTTGGAATATTAGGTAGGTATCTAAGTAACCCTAGACCAGGGCATTGGAAAGTCGTAAAGAGGGTAATGTTGTATCTACAAAGAACCACAAAACTTGTGCTCACATATTGAAGATCCAGTCACTTGAAGGTGATTGGATATTTAGGTTTTGATTTTGCTGGATGCTTAGATAGCATGAGGTCCACCTCAAGTTTTGTCTACATATTTGCTGGAGAAGCGTCAAACAGACGCTCATAGCAACTTCAACAATGAAGGCAAAATTAATAGCCTGCTATCAAACATCAAATCACGAGATATGGATTTTGTCACAGCATTGCAGGTCATCGATGGTGTTGATAAACCATTGAAAATTTTCTATGATAATAAAGTTACATAACTCTATTCCAAGAATAATTGTAGCTCGTCGAAGTCAAAGTACATCGACATCAATTATTTGGCGATTAAGGAAAGAGTCCAAAGTGATCAAATAATGATAGAGCATATTTAGACAAACTCAATGTTGACGGATTCGCTCACCAAGGAATTATTGGCCAAGGTGTTTCATCAGTATGTATTACATATGAAGACCCTTCATATGGATGAAGTACTCGTTTAGTAGGAGTCTGTATTTATTTATTATTTTGAATGCTCTATGTATATAATGGACACTTGTAAATTTTAATTATCTTACGAGTAAAGTTTTCCATGTACATGTATATTTGTTGACACTCTGAATAAAGAAATATTATAATTTACTAATGTGGTTTGCATATGGTGATTGTAAATGTGATGTAGGACTCATTATTGAGTCATAAGATGATGTAGTCCAAAGTTATAATAAAGAAATATTATAAATGCAGTTTAGCATATGATGCTTGCAAACATAATCGAGATCCGATATTGTATCATAAGGAGAATCAGTTGAGAATGGGTATGTGGAGGTCATATTTTATGCATTTCTCAAATTACACATCAACATTAAATTCATGTCATTGATGACATTGATATTGTGATTACTGATGAGTTCTACTATCGATTACATTTATGGAGTAGCAACGATAACTTTAGTTCTATACCAATGATGTTGATGGATTAGATTATTTCAATTCAATACAATACATGATGTGTGCAACTAAGGAATCCAATTATGTGTTACATTCAGAATCACATGTAATCCAAGTGGGAGATTGTTGATGGTGGGCTTATATATGATTATCGTAACGCATCCGATTGTATCATATTGGTTTGAACCCGATTAAAGCGATCTAACTATTATGGTTTTGGTTAACGAATTTGTGTTATTGAATATGGATTAATGAATTTTGGATTCATATGTGTAGAATCCATTAGCCCTTACTGTTAGCATTAATGACTTGTTAACGGATTTTGAGTTAACTCTATATATAGGGTGTGATCCATGTAGGAGAGTGATCGATCGACTATCACTTTTTCTCTATCGGACAGAGCATACGGGGTCGACACTCTTGACCTATAGAAGATCAAGCCCTACGGCTTTCTCAGCGTCAAATATTCAGACTCTTTCGGCGATCATGTATCTGAATTCAGGTGCATGATCATTGCTTTCGATTATGCTTTAGCTTCTGTATTTTATTTCGCATACTTATTGTAGATCATTTGACAATATCCTGTGTTCGGATCGTTTTATTTTCGATTGTCTTGAATACATATGCGGATGTGTGATCAATTGACGGATCCAAAAGATTCATAAAAAATAAGAGAACTTAGGAAGCGTTTGGTTCATAAAAAATTTTCTATTTTCTGTTTTCATTTTCTGAGAAAATAAAAAAATACAAGAAATAATGTTTGGTTAGCGTTTTTCATTTTCGTTTTCCAAAAAATAAAGGAGCGTTTTTCGAAAAACTAAAAAATACAAAAAAAAATCGTTTTCTATTTCCATTTTCGTTTTTCAAAAAATAAAGGAGTATTTTTTGAAAAACTGAAAAATAAAAAATATATATATTTTTATTTTCTAGAAAAGAAAAAATGAAAATGAACAATAGAAAGAACCAAACACTCCTTTAATTTTCTTAAAATTAAATCCCTTTGACCTTGTTACAACATGAGAACTAGCTCATACCCTATTTATATTAGTTTCTCCTCTTAACCGTAGGATTATATCAATACATACTTAATCTAATTGGTATTAGAGTTTATCTAGAATTTTCTAAACAATTCTGCTATAATCCACTGAGTATTGTAGCTCCCTTATTTAATCCACTCCATTTTGACCGGATTATAATAGTCCAAAATTAAATTTAATTTTCAACAGGATCGCGGTGCAATTGCAAAGAAAGAAATCGAATGCAGTAGAAACCAGAAGCAGCGGATGACAAGGCCCAGCGGAACTGTGGTGGCGGCGCGCTCCTTCGAGTTGTTGTGTTGCCACATGAACATCCTCACCGGTGCCTTTCTACTGGGCGGCCCGGTCGCTCGGAGCCGTCGTTGGGGCTTTTTTGATTTGGAAATGTTACCTCACAGGAGGCGTCGACGGAAGGATTGGCACTTGGGAGCCGGAGCAGGCACCGGCAAGCGGGCGGTGGTCAGATAATCACAGCGGACCGAAACAATAATTTTTTTATAAACAAACAAAAAAAAAAAGGGTATTTCCATTGTGAAAACACTTCTCTTCCAAACGCTAAGAAATTATAATTGCACTGATAAAGGAAGGTCTGTAAGATTATAAACATGTAAATAATTTAATAATCACTAAAAGTTGCCCAATTCTCAGCCTTTGGCTTCGAAAAGTATCAATCTTTATTAATCACTCAAGGGTGCACTGCAACATTCACAAACATGATAAACTAGTTTATTTTGAATCTAAAAGCTTTCCCACACGCTTCGAATGTTGCAATACAGATGTACAAAAAAACCTAGAACATATACGAAGTTCAAGCGCACAAATGTGGCACCGCACTGCTATGTTTCTCCGGAGTCAGTGAGCTTGCAGGTGATCAATGGGTGACCTGGAATCGAGCACCGTAAACAAGGTTGAGATTTCACTAGTTGGGAAAATAAAAAAGAAAGAAAGAAAGAAATCAATTCAGTCTTGATCCCTTCGTCTGAAACTTGCATATATCAAAAGCTTATACAATACAGTGTCATTCGATACCGTGCAACAGGAAGACGCAGGCTATTAGAGGATACCAGGAGCCAGTGTTGATCGATGCATGTTTGTTCCAGTGACACTAGCAGTCTTGGAGATTTTAGCCACTGGAGGCGAAGAGGAAGAAAACTGATCGAACACCACTTGAGAATTTGAACAAAAGATGTGCTGCAGCTGCAATAGTTGTCGTATCTGAGAAATTTTTATTTCCTCAGCATTCTCCAGCCAAATACTGGAACAGACAGAGAGTTGCCAAGACTTGCATGCTAAAAGCAGAGTAAACCATGACCAACAAAGTTATGCGGCGGCGCATTCCAAATTTGATATTTTCTAAAAAGTATATAAAATTATTAAAGACGGATTTGTTTTCTATATTATTCTTTCACTATAATTTAAAATTGTATGGTATTGATTTTTTGAAAATAAACATCGTATTAATACCGAAAATCAACACCACATTAATATTGAATTTTGAAAATCAAGATTAAATGGTGTTGATTTTAGATCGACACTATAATATGTTAATATTGAAAAATCAATATTAAAGTAAAGTAGTATTGAATTGACATCACAATAAGAATTAACTAAGGTATTAATGAATTTTGATCGGACCTAAAGGAGTTAAACTTATGAATCTTTGATATAAAATGAAAGAGAAAGGTATATAAAAAATTTATATGATGAGCATACTTGGTTCTAGACCTCTTACGCCAAGCTATAGGTGCATGACAATTATTACGGAGGATGAATTTTGAAACCAAATTATGCGAGTTTAGGATATGATTGCACACGGACTCCCTTTAAAACCTACGGGACTTGGTAAGAGTTGATTAAGACCATCAATAAATTTTATCCAAAATTCATTGATAGATTTAAAAGAGTTGAAATTATAAATCCTTGATATGAAATGGAAAAGGAAGATATATAGAAGGTTTATATGGTGACCAAATTTAGGTCTAAGCTTCTTATGTGAAATTATGGGTGTGTATTAATAGACACAGATACTAAATTTTAAAATCAAACTATGCAAGATTAAGGAAATTTTAAGGATGAAAGTTCAGAGCACGAGCGCACACATGATCACTTTAAAAATCTACTAGACTCGGATTGAGTTCAATAAAAATTGCATAAGACTAGAAATGAATTTTGACCAAAATTCATTGATGTATTTAGAATGGTTGAAATTATGAATCCTTGACCTATAACAAAAGAGAAGGGTATATAGAAGATTTATATGGTGAGCAAACTTAATTCTGAGTCTTCTACGTAAAGTTATGAGTGCATGTTAATTGATACGAAGGTTGAGTTTTAAAATTAAATTGTACAAAACTAAAAAAACTTTGAGAATGAGACTTTTATGACACATTTGAACTCGAGGTTGTTGTAGAATCTACGAGACTTGAATTAGATTCATTCATAGCTGGCCAAGGTCATCAATGGCTTTGGACGAAACTCATTGATAAACTTATAGAGTTTAAAATTCTGAAACCAAAACATTAAATGGAAGAGGAGAAACTTGAGAATATAAAGAATGTGTGTAATTCTATTTTTGAGTCTTTTACGATATTCAAAAGTTTAGAACCATAGCGACATTGATTATGGTATTGATTTTTAAAAATCAATATCACTTAGTATTGATTTTCAAAATTCATAATTAATATGATATTGATTTTTCAAAATCAGCATCACAGAATTTTAAATTTTAGAGAGTAACATAGAAAATAAGTATGCCTTTAATAATTCTCAACCCATGGTACACCATTTGAAAAATATCAAACATTAAACACATTTATATATATATATATATATATATATATATATATATATATATATATATATATATTATCGAAGTTATGCCTGAAAATGTTTCATCGGAAAATCCATACAGATTGTGCCAAATGTTTTGCTTGGCATTGGCACGGAAGGAAAACCAATGAGACGGCCGACCGAATTCATTTTTTAAAATAGTTTAAATCATCCCAAAATGGATCAAAAATTAATATGAAGAATTCATAAATTAATTTATTAATATATTTAAAAAAAATTGGATTCATGTCATCAAAATTTTAGATACGACCAACAATGCATCAATTTTATCATCGTAAAAAAAAAAAAAAAAAATCTGGGACAGCAGTTCCTGCCAATGAAAATAAGCAAGTGAAATGGAAGGAGAACAACAGCAAGGCAGTTTTCTCATGTTTGATACTGAATCACAGTAGAAGTTACGGTCTCAGGTTAAACTGAAACAAGCTTCGATGATCATTCATTATCTTATCAATCGCATTCACGAATATAATCTCTCATAATTTACTCTCTTAAAATTCTGAGAGCGAAGATGGTAGATGGCAGTTCCAGTACAAGAAATATAATTTCCATGCAGCTGTGAGCTGGGCCGATTCCGGCCCAACGAAATCTAATCGAGGAGGCGGCCCAGTCAGTGCGAACGTAACGCCGTTTTAAAAGGAACAGAGCAGAGCAGCCTGGCACTGTCAGCCAGTCTACGCCTCAACTCCTTCGCCGAGGCTGAGTTGTGAGTCGCCACGAGAGGGAGGACAAGGCGAGAGAGCGTTCATTGATTTCCAGAGAAAGGCAAAGCAGAGCGAGTATAATGGGAGCAGTGATTGATTCAGCAGCACCGAGGGGACAGGCGCGGCCGGGAAATGAGCAAAGCAGCTCCAGGTCTTGTCACCCACCCAATAAATTACTACCATTAAAGAAGCCAGGAACATAAACCCACCCTCCACCACAGGGCCACTCAATAAATTAACAATCTTGTCCTCTTTCCTTCTCTCGCCTTCATTTATTCAGAAGAAAAAGGAAAGTTCAAAGGCATTGACTGGCAATGCATGGGGGCAGTGGAGCTGGTGACCTCGCTTCGACACGCACTGTAACCTCTCTCTCTCTCTCTCCCTCTGTTCTAGCCAGTAATTAAGCTCTCCCTGAAGCAAAGAGTTAGTAGAAGAGGTCGATGCGAGACATAAAAAAAGGATCTTTTACATGCATGGCACCAGAAGACAGAAGATTGGAGATGATCAGGGTGGCAAAGGGCAGTTTCTCTCGGTGAGTTGACAAGTCTCTGCACGACCATGCCGTAGCTCTAGATGGGCTGCGGCATAAAGTGGTGGTCCAAAGCTAGTCTAAGTGGATTGGGGGATGGCCATGAGGAGCCTTGGTGCACTTTTATATTGATCATGAGAAATGAAAAGGAGAGGCTGAAACATCTCGGAGTTGTTTTATATTGCCATGAACAATGAAAATTAAAGAAGAGGATGAATGATCTCAGAGTTAAGTTGTTTGCCTTATCTAACAAGTGTCATGGGCATAAGCGATGCAATTGTACTGCGATTTCATCTCTCGATCTCAGGATATATATAATTTGTGCTCTAGGCAGTCTGTACGTAGTCATAGGGAGAGAAAAAAAGAAAAGAGAGAGAGAGAGATTTTTTTTTTTTTTTTTGGGAAGGCTTTGAATTTTAGATTGAGCTTTTTTGGGATTAGTTTGGGAGGAATTTAGGGTTAACCTCAAGAAATAACGACATTCTTTCTGTCGTCGACAAATGGTAGAGATGGAATTGTTCCTCCGATGCTAGGACTATTAAAAGTTTGAGTTATCTGTTGGGATATCCATATACTTTTATGAATTTATTTTAATAATTGATAAAAAAATTTCATAAAATTGAATCATCCGTCGGATCTTAACATCTAAATATAAAAAAGTAAATTAGAAGTTATTTTGTTTGTTAGTAGTATTTTTTTTTAGAGAAAAATGATGTGTTCATTTTAAATATTCTTTATTGTTAATCTCATAAAGATAAATTATGAGAGAAATTTTTTATCTAATTAAAAATTAGAAAAAAATAAACATTTCAAAAAAATTTACAACTCTCGAATTTTTTTTTTTATTCTTAAAAATAATTTTACTATTCAAACTATATCATTGCTAGCAGCATCTACTTTTCTTTTGTAAGAGAGGTTATATTTGTCCCTTTGATTCAAGGGCAATCACTTACTATTAATAAATGTTAATGCTAAAAGATTTTTTTTAGAAAAAATAATAATAAACAAATGCTTATTTAAAAAATAAATAAATATTTAGTTTTATTTAGTTAAAAAATTTGGTGAAATACAGTATAACTGATTAAATAATTTAATTTTTACAATAGTAATTTTTAAACCAATTGATAATTTAGAAATAATTTATTATTATTTTATATCTAGTCTATATATATATATATATATATATATATATATATATATATATATATATATATATATATATGCTGTATTATATAGCTTTTTGATTTATTTTCTTCATATCATCGTTTCATTCAAAAGGAACAAAAAAATAATTTAATGGATATTTTTCGTTAAAAGATTATTTAATTTAACTAACCTAGTTCAATTAGATTATGATACGATAGAAATAAATTCAACCAGATCAAGTCTATGGTTAAACTGTCGTGGAAGTTAAAATAAGCAAAGTCGATTTTGATCCAATTGAGTAAAGTCAACTTTAACTCATCTAAGTCATGTATGAATTCATTCCGATCAGATTAGGAATTCAGCTCAACGGTTAATTATGACGATTAGTCAATTTGGCAATCAAGTGAAGAGACTCAATTTCAAGGAGGTGCATCTGTCCATATCACAAAAGTGTGCCCTTTGGTCTTCAATGATTGCACTCTTTGATCTTCTCTTCCTCTATAAAAGTAGAGAGAAGAAGAGAGAAATCAAATAATCTTTTCAAACTCTACTCGTTTCATTTTCTTCATACTTTCTTTGATTTCTAACTTAAGCGTTAGAGGGGTCACACCGAGATATATCTTACCTACTTTTTCACCTGTTTTCAAGTTTTTCTAGATCTGAACTATTCATCACTGGGAGAATCGATCTCTAAAGAAGGTCGACTTACAAACACCCAACTTTCCAAAGTCTCATTGACATCCGACCTCCTGAGATCCCATATACGCTCGATCTTCCAATATCTCATATATGCTTGATCTTCTGAAGCCCAAGTGACATCCAACCTCCTGAGGTCTCGTGTACTCTCGACTTCTCAAGATCTTGTGTACACATGATCTCTTGAAACCCAAGTGACGATCAATCTCCTAAAGCCCAATTACAACCTGATCTATTGAAGCTAGCTTGAAGATTGACCTGATTCGCTCAGCCAGTTGAAAATACTCAGTTATGAGTACTTTGCTGAATCATCTAATCTAGTGATCTCAGACTGGATCAAATTGGCATCATCTATGAAAACCGAGCTGAGACGTTGAGATGGGAGACAAGAGAGGAAATTTAGAAAATCAAGATTCTGCTAGTCGATGAATGCATACTCCTATGCTCGATAGGGAGATTTTGACAAGAGAGAAACTGAGTCAGAATGTAGTCATTACAATCGAAGAAATCTTATGAAGACATATGTCACATAACAAAATTATGAATGGAGTACTACCAACCCCTATTGAAGTGCCTCCATCTCCTAGAAGTACTAGTTGGATGTCAATCTCATAAGAAGAATAGTCTCGAGAGTTTATATCATGAAAATCACCTCTAAGAGAATATAGAAAAGGTAAAACTCTATTAATTATTACAGAAAAGAGAATTGAAGTACCCTTTAACCCATAACATATTAGCCGAGGAATTACCAAAAGCATTTTTAGCCTTTGCAATTCAGAGAATATAATGGATCATCAGATCCAGAGGATCACCTTTGTATATTCGAAAATATTTTTTTGTTATATCAGTATATTGATGGAGCGAAGTGTAGAGTTTTCAAAACTACTTTGTCTAGATCAGTAGAGAGGTAGTTTAATAGAATGTCACCTAATTCTATACAGTCTTTTGAAAAATATAAGTACCGCTTTCCTGCATCATTTCACTAGTAGTAAAAAAATTTACCTTTAGCTACTTCCAACGTCCTTATCAGTGCTCTCTCACAAGGATTGATTGATGGAGATTTTTTCAAATCCTTAGTGAGAAAGTCTCCGACAGATTATGACAGCCTTTTCAGGAGGGTTTAGAAATATATCAATCTAGAGGAAGCTCAGCGAGCTCGAAGAGATGACTATAGCATAACAAGGTCATCTTCTCACAATAAGAAAGAAAGACTTTGCTTTCTCATCATAATAGAAAACTTTAACCAATTATCAATTATGCCTCTGGAAGGGTCAGAAAAAATTATTCAAACATGGGAGGAGACACCTAAAGCATTCAACAATTAGAAGAGATCACCTATCGGAAAGCCTTTACATTTTTGTGTTTTTCATCAAATGAATGGTCTTTCCACTAATAAATGTCATCGGCTCACTAAGGAGATCCATAGAGCAGTACAACATCATCGACAGAAGACCACAAACACTATATCTGAGTCATCTAGCCAATCTGTAGTCAAATGATCTTGATTCAATGAATCCAAAGGTGGGTCGACAAAGATACCAAGGAGATCTTCAGAACAATCCCGACTCAACCAAAGTCCTTGGTTAGAAACTTCTAAGAAAAATACTTCTCACCGAGGGATGATAAATATGATTTTAGGAGGAACAACGAATGATGATTTAAACTGAGCTCTGAAGGCTCATAGCCGATGACTAGAAAGTTTTTGAGTTGGAACAAGAGAGGAGAAGGACTCATAATCAACTTTGGGCCTAAAGATTTAGAGGGGGCAATAACCCCTCACGATGATACCCTAGTAATCTGAGCTACCATAGCTAACTATGATGTAACTCGGGTATTTATTGATACAAGGATCTTAGTCAGTATTTTATTCAAAGATGCTTTTGACCTGATGTAAATTGACCATGTAGAGTTTTGACCCATGATGACCACTTTGTTTAATTTTACAAGATATGAAGTACAACCTCTTAAATAGGTCAGTCTACCATTATTCTTTTCATTCTAAGCAGTAGTGTCTACTTTTATTACTAGAAAATAAAATTTTCTGTTGGTAATCAGATCGGTGAAGTTACAGGAGATCAAACAGCTATAAGGAAATTCTATATGGAGATGGTACAGGTTGATTCAAGGACAATTAGAAGGATTGAGATCGAGCAACCTTGGAATGCATCTCATCTATAAATGTATACACCAATCTACAGGTCGATAATGATATTTTTTTGATAAATTTAACAAAGTTTTCCCTTTTTACAAATATTTCTGTTATTTTCCTATGGTATCAAACTGAGATGTCTATTGGCATTTCCCTCTGGTATTGGCATTTCCACCGACATTTCCCTCTAGTCTCATATCGATGCACTCTTCAACAATTCCCTCTTGTCTTAGATCTATACATTCATCAGTATTTTTCTTTGGTCTCGAACTAAGACATCCATTGATATTTTCCTTTGGTCTCGGACGGAGTCGTCCTTCAGTAATTCCCTCTAGTCTTGGACCAAAGTGTCCTTCAGCAAAACATTTCTCTCTGGTCTCGGACCGAGACATCCATCAATATTTTTCTTTGGTCTCAGACTGAGGCATCATTCAACAATTTCTTTTGGTCTCAGACCAAAGCATCTTTCAGCAATTCCTTCTAGTCTCAGATCGAGACATCTATCGGCATTTCCCTCTGGTCTAAGATTGAGATGTCCTTCAATAATTCTCTCTGATATCGAACCAAAATGTCTTTCAACAATTCCCTTTGGTATCTGACCGAGGCATCCATCGATATTTCTTTTTGATCTCAGGTTGAGACATCCATCAGTATTTCCCTCTGATCTCGAACTGAGACATCCTTCAGCAATTCCCTCTTGTCTCAAACTGAGGCGTCCATCAATATTTCCCTCTGGTATAGGACTGAGGCATCAATTGACATTTCCCTCTGGTCTTGGATCGAGCTATCCTTCAGCAATTTCCTCTAGTCTCGAACTGAGATGTCCTTTAGCAAAATATTTTCCTCTGGCCTCAGACTAAGGTGTTTATCAGCATTTCCCTTTGGTCTCAGACTGATGTGTTCTTCAGCAATTCCCTCTGATCTCAGATCAAGGCATTCAACTTTTCTCTGGTTTCAAACTGAGGCGTCCATCAATATATCCCTTTGGTCTCGAATCAAGGCAGCATTTGACAAATCCCTCTAGTATCGGATCGAGGTATCCTTCAACAGTTTCTCTTTGGTCTTTAACCCAAGTGCCCTTATTTTAAAATGAGATCATAAATAAGCACCTCAGACAAAGGATATGTAATTTACTTAATTAAATTTGATATATATCATGCATTTTCAAAATATCTTCTAGTACATGAAAATTCAAAGTAAAAATATAAGTGCTTGTCCTCAAGTACATCATTCGGGATCTCATCGAGGACCTTCTGCAGATCTAGAAATTCTAGTGATGTCCCCTTTGGAGGATGCCCGACTTCTTGGAATTAGCATAAGACTCTTTCGAATATGATCTCTAGCATCTTCACTATACGATTACCAAAAAATATCATAAAATTCAGATGAAGATAGGAATGTCTTCTTCCTATTTACTCATTGACCTTCTTTTCCGACCTTATAGTTGGTTAGCTCCTCTTTAAGGGTCTCCACTTTAGTGGCCAGAAGTTCGTGACACTTTATCTCCTTTGTCTCTCAAGTCTTCAAGCTCTGTCGAAGTTGTTCTGACTCTTGGAGCTTGGCTTGAAGTTCAATGACTTGGCTCCCATATCTTATATCCCTTGCTGGATGGATAGGTGACTTTCCTTGGGCTATCTCTAGTTCCTTCTCTTTATTTTTTAACTATCTTGTGCACTCAATGACTCGGGCTCTCATGGATTGGTATGTCATGATCAGATGAGGAAGTCGGGTTGTTATTTCTCTTTGTTGAACAAGGAGTTTTGAACATAAAAGGTGGTCAGTACTTCAAAATAATTATGGAAAAAGTACTTTAGTTCCCTTTATTGTGGTTATATTCATTATGTTGAATAAGTCTGCCAATGACTTGTCTTTCAACTACGCCTTCTTGGTCTCCGTGATCCTCCCCAATACACTAGTTGGAGGAGATGAGTACCGTTGTTGGCGTGGCATATGATGGTCAGAGGTAATCCTGAGAATTGAGGATGAGTTAGAATTGGGCTTACTAGCAGAAGATGACTCTTAAGGAGGGACTTTGGTTTAAATCTGTGAAGGCTCTACACCCGTAGGAAAAATTGTCGAGCTAGGGTTTGGGGAGTAACGTGAAGAGCTTGACTATGTAGATTGTTTCTGTGGCCGACTTTGATTGCAAGGTCGGAGTTATTCTTCTGACTCACCCGAAGTCACGATCTCAGACACTAGAAAAGGTCGTAAAGGAGATAGTTCAGTTGATTCAATTGCTTCGCCTGCAGGGGCATTCTCAGGCATAACAGAGAAAGGAACAAGATATGCACGAGACCACTTCATATGCTTGTTAAGGAAGCCCTCGACATAACTTTAGCTGCTATAAAGGAAAAACAGTTAGTTTATATTTTTAGACAAATTAATTCTAGTTTTCCATACCCAGAGAACCATGAAGCTCAGTTTCTATTGGGCTCAACCTAAAGTAGTGGAGTAGACCTTCCTCGAGTAATAGGTTGGCATCAAAATGGAGTTAGCTAGTGTATCTTATATCTCCTGGTATGAAGTAAACTCTTTATAATTGCCCAGTTCGAGTAGTGGTGGTAGGTCCATCTGCCACTCGATCGCCCAATCGAAGGCAGGGATAGGTTGAAGATAAAAGTAACGAGTCTTCTAGAACTTATGGGATGTGAGATACTTTCCTGAGAACTAGGTGGTGTTGGGGACCGTTTGGTGCGCTAGAGAGGGGTGAATAGTGTTTCTTTATTCTTCGATTCGTTCGTTGTTGTGTTTGTCTACAATTGTTAGTAATACACAGTGGAAACACTATAAAGCATAAACAAAATAAACAAGACAATCACACATGCACAACACGGAGATTTTACGTGGTTCGAAATCTATGGTTCCTACTCCATAGTCGAACTTAGTGATCCACACCCACTAACTCTTCTCCTTCTCGAAAACACTTTGGAGGTGGAGAAATCTCTTACAATGAGCTTACAATAATAAACAACCAAATACAGCGAGAAAATAAAAAGAATAAGTGAAAACACTTTACAAAAGATCGCTTTGATTACTTGATGCTTTTTGCGTTGGATAGCTTTTGAAGACTTGAAATACAGTAACACTTCGCCTCAAAATAGCCTAAGAATCGTTGTTTCTTTCCTCCGCCGCAAGCTCCTTTTAAAGCCTCCGTCGAACTAATTTTTTACCTCTTAATTGATTGGCTATACCCACTAGTCGATTAGGCACTGTGTCAATTTCTCACAACAGACTAATCTACATCAGATTATTGTCTATCAATCGATTACCTTAACCCAATATTCGACTATCATAGTCACCAATCGATCGAAAACTCGTCCCACTTAAGGTCACGACTTAAGGTGACTAGTCGACTAGTGCAAGAAGCCATTGTGTTAGTAGTCGAGCCTCGGGCCGACTACACGACTCACCAATCGAGTCATAACCCTGATCGCTTGAGTCAAATTGAGCTCCCGAGTGTCGTGCACTCGGACAGTCGACTGCTAATGCTATCAGTCGATTGGTACACCTCAAACATGAGATTTAGCTCAAGTATGATCCCCTCATACTTGATACTCATCTTAGGCCTAGACATAAGCCTTCAAGCCACCTCCATTAGCCTCACATTCTCAGGGTCCATTCCAGTCCTCCATGATTTCTTCACCCTTCGCACTAGCCTTTAAGTGCTTCCATCAACTTCATCATGTCATCGAGTACCCTTATCCTAGACCTAAGCCTTCAAACCACTTTCATCAACCTCAAGCCCTTGATTCGAGTCCACAACTCCTCATCCTTGGCCCTAGCCTTCAAGTGCTTTCATTAATTTTGTAATGTTAACGGGTCTTCTTTGCCAAGAGGTCACACCTCTGGGACTTCTCCATTACCAAGCCTCAAATGCTTGGACTTTCATTGTTAATACTATACCCTTGGACTTACACGACCAAGACTACACCCTTGGACTTTTCCCTTTGCCAAGTTTTCATACTTGGACTTTTCCTTGCCAAGACTCTACCCTTGCACTTTTCCTTTGTCAAATATTCATATTTGAACTTTCCATTTCCAAGACTCCAATCTTGGACTTCCCTTGCCAAGTATCCATACTTGGACTTCTCCATTGCCAAGAATTCAATCTTGGACTTCTACTCGAGTCTCACTCGAGCTTGGACAATCTTTACCTGATATTGATTGCTCCAACAATCTCTCGCATGACAATCTCCCTCATATGATCTTCAATATCTTAATCATTCACTAGTCATATGATCAATATATGGTCAAACCCATTGTCAAACATCAACTACTCGAGTCCCACTTGAGTTCGATCAATCATGATCTGGGGTGGATTGCACCAATAATATCTCTCTTTTTTATGTTTGAAAATACCTTTAAGTTAGGCTAACCAATAAGCCCAACTATGTCTTTTCTCATGCCAAAGCATAATGAGGATTTCCTAACTTAAACTCTTCATTTCTCTCCCTTTGACATACATCAAAAAGTCTACCAAGATTTTCAATGTCTCATCTACCAATAAGATCATTCATTTTCTCTCTTGGTCCAAAATCATTTTAGATGTCTTCACTCTTCTTAGTGATGGACAAATTCCCCCTAAAGACTTACACTCCATTGACCATTGCACCAACAATGTCCTTGGAGAGTTTCTAAGCCTATAGAAAATCTAAAGCATAAAAAATAAGGGTAAAAGTTCAAACTAGAACTTTAACCTCCCTTAAAATTTGATCTCCACCCTAATCAACTCTCCTATTCATTTTCAATGAATATTTCACCCTTCCAATGCTTCTCTAAACATATTATAGGGTTAGAAATAGTTATGGTACATAGAGGTATTGATAAATAGCTAAACAACCCTTATTCAGTCAACTGTTAGTAACCAGTCGACTGCCATTATCTCTAATCGATTGCTCCATGAGGCAATCAACTGGTTTCTGTAGATTACAGAAATCAAATTTTCAGAATGAAATTTGAAAAAACATAAGTAATTATGTGTTTCTTGAAAAATCATGAAATTACATACGTACATTACTTATGTCAAGTAAAATTGGTGAAAATAGTTTTATATTAAAATACCAATTATTTTTCAAAATTGATACAAAGTTTAAAACCATTAAAAACTTCACTATTTTACCTAACTCGTATCAACATTGTCAATGGTGATTGTTATCAAAAGATAGACTTCACCAAGGTTTTCTAAAATAATTTTAAAATGATTTTCTAAACCTATTTTCAATCATGGTCTATGGGCTAAGTATAGATGACTTGTACACTAGCTTTTCTCATGATTTCTTCCTATGATTGAAAGAGTTTAAGTTTATTTTGATGTACTATATATACATATTGAACTTAACTCATATTCCTGACATCTTAAATGTGTCTAAGGTGTATCAATACACACACATGTCTTCTTATAGTCTTGATGAGATATAAATTTGATTTTTTTTTCCTAAATCTAAAGGTTCATGCATTATATCTAGGTATATCCATTCGATTCCTTTATTTAGGACGTCAAATAATGTCAGTTGTCCTTAAATCAATTTTAATAACCTTAATGCATGAATTATGATCATAACATAAATGATTTGCATAATTAAAAATATTTGCCCATAATACGTGATGTCATGACATAATAGAAATAAACCTAAGTATTATCATGACATTTATCACTCTAAGTACTATCATGATATTTTAAATGATCATATGAAGCAAGTTGTCATGACATGATATATGACAAACAAAACATGACAAATTTTATAAAATCAAGGTATAAAAATACCTAAGTCTTAAGCTTAATTGTCATTTTCTAGGATTACATCCAATTTGTCATAATGATCAACTCCCTTAAGTGTGCCAAAAATCCCAAAATAACACTATTGACTCTACCCTAATTTGTACCAGTTTTAATCAATTTTTTAAACTTTATTATATCTATTGACACATCCTAAAATCTTTTAGAATCATGATTTTTTATCTCATTTCTAAGGTATCACATTACCTTGAAAATATCCTAATGTGTGAACTATACTATGGTTAGATTAGTTACTCATCCATTTGAGATTGACACACCCTAAACCCATCTAGTATGAGGGGATCGCTCTCCTAGGAACTCAAAATCTATTAGAGCTCCTTAGATTTACAAGGTACTCACTAGAAATAATCTCCCTTAGTATCTTTCTAATGACCCTCCTATGCTAGGAAGCCTTGGTCATTGTGGTATCATTAAGGTCGACCCTAGGGATCTCTTCTCTTATAACCTTTTAGTGACTTTTCTAGACTTCTTCGAAGTCTTAATCACTTGACTCTTACCATGGTCAACTTTATGGATGACTTACCTCTACCTGAGACTTAGATTTGTGACCAAAACCTTTCTTGTCTATAGATGCACCTTGTTTCCTAAATCCTAAATTTTGACTATTAGACCCTTTAATTAAATTTATCATCTTTCCAAGGGTCTTTTTCAATTTATCAAGTCTTCTCTAATATAGCTACTTTTAATCTTTTCACTATATTTTTGGACATGATTTTTCCTCTTAGGCATATATTCATTTTCTTAAGGTTTATGCCTAGATTGTTCTCCTCTTTTCTAATGGTTTTCTTAGGTAGTGTAGTTTTGGAGGTAATGCTCCTATACTTGTCGTTAGTCCTAAATTCATGAGATTTTACCCATGAGCAAAAATATTTATTGCTAGTATTCTTCTTATGATAAATTACAAGTGCATTAAAATTTAATACATTACTAGCATTCTTTTTATCATGACATAAAGAAATAACATTATTAAAATATAACTTAGGGTTTACCTTAGCTCCCCCTATATATGAGCTCTCTTCCTTGTCCTTTTTAAGATGACTCCCTCTCGGACATTGACTTTGGTAATGAACATTTTATTTGCATTTGAAGCACACTATATGCTCCTTGTTCTTGCGAATTGGGGCTCTGACTTCCTTAACTTTTTCCTTTGCCTTAGGTGCTAATTGAGCCTTCTTCTTAACTAATTTTGGACACTTACTCTTATAGTGTCATTTTTCCTACACTCAAAGTAAATTATGCGATCTTTATTTTTACAAATTGCATTTGAGTTATCAATAGAGGAATCTTGGATGGTAGGAGAATCGTGAGCTTGTTCTTCATTTATCCCGGATGTGGAGGGTTTCTCTATTTGCTCTTGTTCCAACATTTAATCTCTAACCTCGATCACTCTCAATTCTAGGGGTGGAGGCTTCCTCCAACTCTTCTACCTTTTCTTCTTCAGATGTTAAGCATCTCTTAACTTCCGAATCTCCAAAAGCTTAGGGTGATGATATACTTTATTCTTTCTCGGGCTTGTCATCATCCTTACTTTGGGCCCGTGAAGGTTCTTCATTTGTGCAAGAGGTTGGAACCGCCAACCTAGCGAGCCCTACTAGCCGGCCCCTGGGTTATCATAAGAGAGGTAAATCACGATGGGCCTTTGGCCCTTGAGACTAGTAACTAGCGCATGGAGGGATGGAACGTGAAGGTTCTTCATGAAACTTGACCAAGTTGTTTCATAAATCCCTTGCATCCTTATAATCACCTATTTTGGATAAAATATCATTAGATATTAAATTAATCAATATTTTTCCTACCTTATCATTGGTCTCGGACTTTTTAAGTTGCTTCTCGGTCCATCTCTTCTTTTTAAGAAATTCACTCTACTTACCCCTTAAAGCTTCGAATCCATCTATCAAAATAAATCAATCTTCTATATTACACATTAAAAAGTACTCTATCCTACCTTTCCAATACCCAAAATTTTCGCAGTCGAAGACGAATGAAACTAGGATGTTCTAGCATAATTCATCATTGGACAACTCCATTCTTCTCTTCTACTCCTCTAGCGCTTGCTCTCGCGGCGGTTAGTCTTTGAAGAACAGACTCGCTCTAATACCACTTGTTGAGGACCGTTTGGTGCGCTAGAGGGGTGAATAGTGTTTCTCAATTCTTCGATTCGTTTGTTATCGTACTTGTCTACAATTGTTAGTAATACATAGTAGAAACACAATAAAGCATAAACAAAATAAATAAGACAATCACACACGCACAACATAGACATTTTATGTGGTTTAGAACCTACGATTCCTACTTCATGACCGAGCTTAGTGATTCACACCCGCTAACTCTTCTCCTTCTCGGAAATACTCCGGAGGTGGAGAAATCTCTTACAATGAGCTTACAACAATAAACAACAAAATACAATGAGCAAATGAAAAGAAGTAGTGAAAACACTTTACAAAAGATTGATTGCTTGATGCTTTAGTTGTGTTGGATAACTTTTGAAGACCTGAAATGCAGCAACACCTCGTCTCAAAATCGCCCAAGAACTGTTGTTTCTTTCTTCCACCGTAAGCTCCTTTTAAAGCCTCCGTCGAACTAATTTTTCACCTCCCAATCGACTGGTCATACCCACCAATCGACTGGACACTGGTTCATTTTCTCACAATGGATTAATCCACGTCAGATTATTACTGATTAGTCGATCGCTCGATCCAAAGTGATCCAATGTCATAAGCGCCGATCAAAATCCTTCGCGTTCTCGCCCACTTAAGATCGCCGATCGAGCTCGGCTAGTGCAAGCCACCGGTCGACTACCAGAGTTATAGGTCAATAGTCGAGTCTCAGTCGACTGCTTGACCAACCGACTGCTCGAGTCAAACTAAGCTCCTAAGTGTCATGCACTCGGCCGGTCGACTGCTAATGTCATCATTCGACTAGTACACTTTAAACATGAGGTTTAACCCAAGTATGATCCTCTCATACTTTATACTCATCCTGGGCCTAAACCTAATCCTTCAAGTCACCTCTATTAGCCTCACATCCTCATGGTCCATTTGAGTCATACACAACTCCTTCATCCTTCACACTAGCCTTCAGGTGCTTCCATCAGTTTCGTCATGTCATCGGGTACCCTTAGCCTAGAACTAAGCCATCAAGCCACTTCTATCATACTCAAGCCCTTAGTTCGAGTCCACGATTCTTCGCCTTTGGCCTTAGCCTTCAAGTGCTTCCATCGACTTTGTCATGCTAACAAATCTTCTTTGCCAAGAGGTCACGCCTCTGAAACTTCTCCATTATCAAGCCTCAATGCTTGGACTTTCACTGTCAAGGCTGCACCTTTGGACTTACATGGCCAAGACTACACCCTTGGACTTTTCTCTTTGTCAAGTATTCATACTTGGACTTTCCCTTGCCAAGACTCCACCTTTAGACTTTTCCTTTGCCAAATATCCATATTTTGACTTTCCATTGTCAAAACTCCAATCTTGGACTTCCCTTGTTAAATATCTATACTTCGACTTCTCCATTACAAAAAATTCAATTTTGGACTTCCACTCGAGTCTCACTCGAGCTTGGTCAATCTTGACCTGAGATTGATTGCTTCAATAATCTCCCTCATGACAATCTCTCTCATATGACCTTGAATATCCAATCATCTACTAGTCATATGATCAACATATGGTCAAACTCATTGTCAAACCATTGTTAAACATCAAAATCCTACTTGAGTCTCACTCGAGTCCGGTCAATCATGACCTGGGGTTGATTGTACCAACAGGTGGATGATCTTGATATGAAGTAGAAGACCTCACTTTCTTTCTTTTTTAGAAAAAAGAAATAATGGAAAGTCACCAGGCTTAACCTGACACAGGAAAAATTGAAAGATGATGGTAGACCACTAAAGATAGTGGGAATGGAGAATCACAGACCAACCATCTGCCCATAAAAAAGATAGTGAAGATGTTTGCTTGTGGAAGATGAGAGCATTGATCTTGTCAGGGAATGTGAATTTAATGGTCTGGGTTAATATCGAATGGCATCCTAATGGTTGGTCTATTCGCCCTAGAATAACTCGTCGGAGTAGCTTTGTACCATAATGAAGAACTACCTTCGGTCATGATTTAAAATAAATAAGGAAGACTTACAAGTTGAAGGAGATGGCTAAAATCTCAAAACATCAAAGAATAAGACAAAAGCAAGAAGACGAAGGTGTTGTATGAGTCGCCGCTTAGTTGTTGAACGTCGTAATAATAACCCGATCGAGTTTTCGTCCGCAACTAATACATCCATTGGATGACAAATACTTTCACACATAATCAGTGCAGCCGTTGAATCAAAGGTCATGATCTTTGTAATTTCTATCGTCACATCAACTTTTATCTGTAGGGATGTATATTGAAAAGTCTATCTTTTCTATAAACATCTTTATTTTTGAAATATGTAAACCCTGCAGGTGGACTTGGTCCGGCATGATGAAAAGGTTGAGTGGTACTACTCAATGAGTTAGATGTTGATTAATTAATGGTCAGTAAATTAATTAATCGACGGACATTCGAGATCTTAAACACGGGGAGAAAATGTACAAATAATATATGGAGCCCATATTATCATATGGGGGTTGGTGAGGTAGATCAATGATGGACCTTTAGTGGATTGGATCATCATTAGTGAATCGGACTTTATGTGGGCTTGATCCATGGGTGGCCAAGACCCAACTCCTCCTCATGGTCCCTAATGTAGCCTATTAACACCTCATGAAGCTTAGATCCAATGGATAGAAACAAAACTCTAAGATCCATTGGTAGAGATCAAATCTCTAAGATCCGACGGTTGAGATTAAATCTCTAGATCCGACGGTTGAGATTAAATCCCTAGAACCAATGGAGGAGATTAATTCATGACTTATCCCTAACTCTATAAAAGGAGGGCATGGGGAGTGGTCGTGGATTACATGATGAATAGGAGGAGAGCTAGGGTTTGTGCGGCAAGGAGCAATCCTATTTGAGATAGGATTGGGATTAGGGTTTTGAGGCTAGGGCGGCACCAAATAAGAAAGGTTCTTTCTCTCTTCTTCTTCCTCTTTGGGCCAACGTCTAGCAACCTTTTCCATCTCTTTTCCAGCCTTGGCCGGCGCCCAAAGTCCCCTTCTTCTTCTCCTTAGGTGGTGGAAACAAGATATAGAGTTTCCCTTGGTGTCTTGGTAGTTTTCCACCATCTCCTTCTCCTTCTAGTTGGCCGGCGGTAAGGGCTTTGATAGCTCTTTGTTGGTTGAGTTTTGGAAGGAGAAAAACATTGTTTCTTTTCTTCCTCTTGCTTGGGAAAAGCAAGGAAGGAAGTTTTGCGATCTAGGAGCTTCGACTTTTGGTAGATCGTCGCCCACACAACGTCCAAAAGGAGGAAGGTCATACATTAGAAGACCAAGAGGTATACCTATTCTTCTTTCTCTTTTATTCATTGCTTGTTTTTGTTTTACAAATATAAGCATGTTATATTTCTGTAAATGGCTAAATAATACTTGGATCTTGAGTATAAATACAAAAATCGACGATCCGGACATCGTCTATTCCGCGGCTACTCGTAGAATAGAGGAAAGTCGCTTGAACAACTAGTTTGTTCAAGTAACCTCTCTAAACGAATAGCACGATGATGACTTAGTTGCTTTGGGAATCCCTTTTGTCTAGGATTAAATTTTTTAATCCGGAGACATCGAAGGGATCACCATGGTCAAGCAACCGAGGTGAAGGGGAAGCGAAGTTTCCCCTCACGGACTCGACAAGGGACATCCCTTCAAATGGTATCAGAGCCAAGGTTTCCGGTTTTGTGTGTTTAAGATTCGGTTAATTTTTATGCACTTTTTCATATATTATATGTGTCGGATAATAGTAGGATATGCGTAGTTTAACTCTTTGGTTGCAGGCATAAGATCCGACTATTATGGTCATATGTGTGTATGCGATTGTATGTGTGTAAATATTTATTTTGTTGAATCCTCGGGGTTGACGAGGCTAGTATTTAGTTTTTGTAAATTAAATACGGCATTGTTTAGCCACTCTTTATTTTATTTTACTTTCGATCTAGATTTCATGTACACTCCCTCGTGGAGTATAGGATCGATGGATGTAAATTAAAATAGGTTTTAATCTCGGCTCGGATCTCCGGATGGCTCGTACATGGCGTAGGAGGAGCGGACGAGATGGCGATGCGACGGGAGTCATATTGAAGACAAAAGCCATAATAGTTGGAAAATAATTTATTTTTCATATTTATTGCTTTTTGTTTGATATGCATGTCGTAGGCTAGGAAAATTTCTCAATTTCAAATTACTAAGTGGGAGAGGGATATTTTTATAAATTCCCGCGGCCTCCATTACAATTTGACAAGTGATGCAAACAAACTTGCGCGTCGGCTCTGAGTGTCTTTCTCCCTGCGGATGGGTTTGTTTGCGGATCACTAGGTCAAATAATGGTTATAGGAAATTATCTAGGAGTGTGTATACTTCCACAGTGGTAAGACATATAATCCGAAATAATTCCCTTAGTATCGTGTAATGGTGCACACTTAGATGCAAATAAAAGTATCCTCCCCATCGGAGTCACTGCTTTTATTTGTAGGGCCAAAGAGGAACCAACTATTAATTTTATTTGTCAAAAAGTAAGATTGACAAGATAATAAAATTAATGGGTAAAATCTCCTATTGCAAAATGTAGAATTCGTATACGTCCACACTGCGTGGCATGCGATATTCTTGGTGTTTTGAGGTGTTGGTTGATTTCGGAATTTTATTGTTTTGAGGAATCAATAATATTTGAAATCTAATATTTTGATCATTGTGATTTTTAGGATTTTCAAATGGCTTTCAACTCACTTGCTATGATATTAAAAGAAATAAACTTACTGTACCCAAATAATATTGATTGGAAAAGAAATTTGGATAGTATCTTAACTGTCGATGAGTGTCCTCCTAGGCCTGCGGATGATTATGGGGAAAAGAAACTTTTCGGATACCAGAATCGGGCTGCTAGGCAGGAAGTCATGGTTGCTCAGAAGGTTTCTACTTCTAAGCCAAAAGACAAGAAGAAAAAGAAACAAGGTGGAGCAAAAATGACGGGTGGACCTCAGGGAGGAGTGAAGAAGCCGAAAGGCAAGTGCTTCACTTGCAAACAGACTGGACATAGGAAGAAATACTTCCCCAACCTAAAGCAGAACAAAGGTATATCTTCTGCCTTAGTCGTTGAAACATGTTTAGTGATGTTATCTACCGGTACATGGTGTGTAGATACGGGAGCCACTGATCATGTCTGCAATTCTTTGCAGGGGTTCCAGGAAACCCGACGACTAGCTGAAGGAGAAATTACCGTCTACATGGGCAATGCTACAAAGGTAGCGGCTATTGCAGTGGGAGACGTTCATTTATCGTTTGATAGAAATAAAGTTTTGGTTTTGAGAAATTGTCTTTATGTACCTACATTTAGAAAGAATTTGATTTCGGTTTCTAAATTGATTATGGATGGATATTCTGTTTCTTTTAATGACAGAGTTGTTATAAAAAGAAATAGAGAGATTATCTGTTCAGGTACATTGGTTGGCAATTTGTATACTCTTGAACCAAAAGCTCCCACGATGCATATAGAAGTAAATAACTCATCTTCTAATTTCAATAAGAGAAAAGAACCTTCGAAGATGAACCAGACATATCTTTGACATCTAAGGCTTGGTCATATTAACCTGAGTAGAATTCAAAGGTTGATAGCTGATGGACCTTTGGGTTCATTAGTGGTGGAGGATCTCCTAACCTGCGAATCTTGCTTGGAAGGTAAAATGACCAAGAGGTCTTTCAAGGCCAAGGGGTATAGAGCCAAAGATGTGTTAGAATTGGTTCATACTGATTTGTGCGGTCCTATGTCTATCCAGGCTAGAGGTGGTTTTGAATATTTCGTCTCTTTTATAGACGATTATTCAAGATATGGATGCATTTACTTGATGCGCCGCAAGTCTGAATGCTTTGACAGGTTCAAAGAATTCAAGGCTGATGTGGAGAACCGTCAAGATAAAAGTATCAAGACCCTACAATCTGATCGTGGTGGTGAGTACCTCTTGGGAGAGTTTAGAAATTACTTATCAGAGGCTGGGATTCAATCCCAATTGTCTGCACCTGGCACACCCTAGCAGAATGGTGTAGCGGAGCGAAGGAATAGGACTCTTATGGAGATGGTTAGATCGATGATGAGTTATTCTGAGTTGCCAGATTCGTTCTGGGGGTATGCGTTGGATACGGCAATGTATATTCTGAACTTGGTTTCATCTAAATCAGTGTCTTCTACCCCCGTAGAATTGTGGACTGGGCTAAAGCCTAGTCTGAGACACATTCGGATATGGGGGAGTCCAGCACATGTGCTGAAGGGAGATGCTGGTAAGTTGGAATCTCGTACAGAAGTACGCTTGTTTGTTGGCTACCCTAAGGGAACGAAGGGTGATTTGTTCTATAGTCCTAGGGATCAGAAGGTGATCGTGAGTACGAATGTCAGATTTTTAGAGGAGGACTATGTGATGAACCACAAGCCCACTAGTAGGATTGTTCTTGAGGAGCTAAAAGGGGAAGTCACTTCTTTAGTACCACCGGTACAAGAGGATATACCACATGTTACTGCACCGCGTATCACAGGTGATACCTCGTCGTAGTGGGAGGGTTGTGAGACAGCCTGATAGATTCATGTTCTTGGGAGAATCTTCTGATTTGGTCCCTGGCGAACATGAACCTGATCCCTGGACATATGATGAGGCAATCCAAGATAAAGATGCAGTATCTTGGCAAAGTGCAATGAATGCTGAGATTGAATCTATGGATTCAAATCAGGTCTGGGAGCTAGTAGAACCACCCGATGGTGTAAAAACCATTGGATGCAAGTGGATCTACAAAAGAAAGAGAGGAATAGATGGGAAGGTTGAGACCTTCAAAGCGAGACTTGTTGCGAAGGCGTATACTCAGAAAGAGGGTATCGATTATGAGGAGACCTTTTCGCCGATAGCCATGCTTAAATCTATCCAGATTCTCTTATGCATAGCAGCTCATATGGATTATGAGGTGTGGCAGATGGATGTCAAGACAACTTTCCTTAATGGAAGTCTTGAGGAAAACATCTACATGAAGCAACCGGAGGGATTCATTGCTAAGGGCAAAGAGCATCTTGTATGTAAGCTTAATCGGTCCATTTATGGATTGAAGCAAGCTTCGAGGTCTTGGAACATCCAATTTGATGAGGTGATCCAGTCTTATGGATTTATTCAAAGTTCGGATGAGTCTTGTGTATACAAGAGATGTGACGGAAACGTAGTGGTATTTCTTGTACTATACGTAGATGACATTTTGTTGATTGGAAACAATATCAAGGTGTTATCGGACGTAAGGATATGGTTGTCCAAACAGTTTGATATGAAGGACTTGAGAGAGGTGGGACACATCCTTGGGATCAAGGTTATAAGGGATCGTAGGAAAAGGATGTTGTGCTTATCCCAAGCTTCATACATAGACACAATTATGGAGCGTTTTAGCATGCAGAACTCCAAAAAGGGTTTTCTACCTTTCAGGCATGGAGTTCCTTTATCTAAGGAGATGTGTCCTAAATCATCTGAGGAGATAGAGGAGATAAAGGCGGTTCCTTATGCTTCAGCAGTAGGAAGCCTCATGTATGCGATGCTCTGTATGAGACCAGATATCTGCTTTGTCGTGGGCATGATCAGCAGATATCAGAGTAATCCAGGACAGGGACATTGGACTACGGTAAAGCATATATTGAAGTACCTGAGAAGGACTAGGGATTATATGCTGGTTTACCGGGCAGACCAATTACTCCCTGTGGGTTACACGGATTCCGACTTCCAATCTGATAGGGATAACAGTAAGTCTACCTCAGGTTTTGTGTTTACTTTGGGAGGTGGAGTCATTGTATGGAGGAGTGTCAAGCAAAAATGCGTGGCGGACTCCACCATGGAAGCTGAGTATGTGGCGACCTCTGAGGCGGCCAAAGAAGTTGTATGGCTCAGGAACTTCCTGATGGACTTGGATGTGATTCCTGGTTTGCCCAGAACTATCACAATTTATTGTGATAATAGTGGTGCAAACTCGGCGAACCACGAGCCCATAAGGCTAGTAAACACATAGAGCGCAAGTACCACCTGATACGAGAAATCGTAAAGAGAGGAGAAGTTGTTGTGGCCAAGATTGCATCGGAGGATAACCTGACAGATCCTTTCACTAAGGCCCTTCCGGCGAGAGCTTTTGATAGGCATGTGGAGGGAATGAAGATCAGATGTATGACACTTTGAGAACAATATAGTCTTTTAGTATAAGTGGGAGATTGTAGGGATGTATACTGAAAAGTCTATCTTTTGTATGAACATCTTTATTTTGAAATAAGAATCACATGATCATTGTTTGCATATTTTTATGGTTATGTAATATTATCTCATACTTTACATTATAGATAACATGGTGTGTGGTGTCACACAGGAGATCATGTTATCGGCCCCTTGGAAAGTATAAGTAAAGGCTCACAACCGAGATGACTTTGGACAAACCATCGGAATGGTTGTAGTGTGATTTGGTATTGATTTGTCTTGACCATAGAATCACACTAGTGCACTTTGTGTGTATTGAGTAGGACCGACATAGAGGTGATTCGATTTATTGCTGACTACATAATCGAATCGGACCTCAGATATTATTTAGTACATGCTCTTAATCCCGATATAATAACGGGCACATATACTTAGTACTCATCTCTTTGATTTACCAATGGGCGAGATTTATAGATTAAATCGATAGGCTCGGTAAGTTGGGAAATGATATTATTTATATGGTGTGTCGTTGATTATAGGAGGAAACCGTGTCCTATATATTAGGATGATGATGTCCCCTGGAGGATCTCATAATGTTCATCATGTAAACCCTGTAGGTGGACATGGTCCGACATGATGAAAAGGTTGAGTGGTACTACTCAAGGAGTTAGATGTTGATTAATTAATGGTCAGTAAATTAATTAATCGACGGACATTCGAGATCTTAAACACGGGGAGAAAATGTACAAATAATATATGGAGCTCATATTATCATATGGGGGTTGGTGAGGTAGATCAATGATGGACCTTTAGTGGATTAGATCATCATTAGTGGATCAGACTTTATGTGGGCTTGATCCATGGGTGGCCAAGACCCAACTCCTCCTCATGGTTCCTAATGTAGCCTATTAACACCTCATGAAGCTTAGATCCAATGGATAGAAACAAAACTCTAAGATCCATTGGTAGAGATCAAATCTCTAAGATCCGACGGTTGAGATTAAATCTCTAGATCCGACGGTTGAGATTAAATCCCTAGAACCAATGGAGGAGATTAATTCATGACTTATCCCTAACTCTATAAAAGGAGGGCATGGGGAGTGGTCGTGGATTACATGATGAATAGGAGGAGAGCTAGGGTTTGTGTGGCAAGGAGCAATCCTATTTGAGATAGGATTGGGATTAGGGTTTTGAGGCTAGGGTGACACCAAATAAGAAAGGTTCTTTCTCTCTTCTTCTTCCTCTTTGGGCCAACGTCCAACAGCCTTTTCCATCTCTTTTCCAGCCTTGGTCGGCGCCCAAAGTCCCCTTCTTCTCCTTAGGTGGTGGAAACAAGATATAGGATTTCCCTTGGTGTCTTGGTAGTTTTCCACCATCTCCTTCTCCTTCTAGTTGGCCGGCGGCAAGGGCTTTGATAGCTCTTTGTTGGTTGAGTTTTGGAAGGAGAAAAACATTGTTTCTTTTCTTCCTCTTGCTTGGGAAAATCAAGGAAGGAAGTTTTGCGATCTAGGAGCTTTGACTTTTGGTGGATCGTCGCCCACACGACGTCCAAAAGGAGGAAGGTCATACATTAGAAGATCAAAAGGTATACCTATTCTTCTTTCTCTTTTATTCATTGCTTGTTTTTGTTTTACAAATATAAGCATGTTATATTTCTGTAAATGGATAAATAATACTTGGATCCCAAGTATAAACACAAAAACCGGCGATCCGGACATCGTCTATTCCGCGGCTACTCGTAGAATAGAGGAAGGTCGCTTGAACAACTAGTTTGTTCAAGTAACCTCTCTAAACGAATAACACGACGATGACTTAGTTGCTTTGGGAATCCCTTTTGTCTAGAATTAAATTTTTTAATTCGGGGACATCGAAGGGATCACCATGGTCAAGCAACCGGGGCGAAGGGGAAGCGAAGTTTCCCCTCACGAACTCGACAAGGGACATCCCTTCATTATCTTTATGATTACCTTGGCAGTAGTAATTGCATGCCCACACAAACATTTATAACTCAACATGCTATCTAACATGTGCTTAATGAGGTCTAGATAATTGAGGAATGGTTCATTTGCCAAAAGCAGATATCATCTCAACACAATCTCGCAGCTTCTCGAGATGATAACTCGACAAAAGTCCAGTTAGTTAGACTTAAATCTCTTTCGACTATACTAGCTAGTTGGGGTTGCCTTTGATATGGTGGAAATAAGCCTAACCATGTGGCAATGTCAAGTCAATATTCAAACTGTCATGGAAGTCAAAATAAATAAAGTTCAGACTCGGTCCAATTGAGTCAAGTCAACTTTGACTCATCTGAGTCATGCTTGAACTCAATCTAGTCAAGTTAGGAATTCTGCTTGATAGTTAATTATGACAGTTAGTCAAGTCGACAACCACGTGAAGGGACTTGACTTGATAAAGAAGGTGTGTCTCTTTATACTGCAAATGTGTGTTCTTTGGTTTTCAATTGTTGCATCCCTTGATCTTCTCTCTATATATAAAGGTAAAGAGAAGAAGAAGAGGAGAATCAAGTAATCTTCTCAAACTCTACTCACGTTATTTTCTCCATACTTTTTTCGATTTCTGACTTGAACGTCGGAAGGGTCACGACAAGGTACATCTTAACCCTATTCTCACATGCTTTCAAGTTCTTCCAAATTTGAACTGCTTATCATTGGGAGGATTGGTCTCTGAAGAAGGTCGACTTACATATGCATGACTTTCCAAAGTCTCGTTGACGTTTAACCTCTTAAGGTCCTATATATGTACATCTGATCTTTCGAGGTCTCATATACATTTGATCTCCCAAAGCCCAAGTAACGTCCGACCTCTCTACAGAGTCGACCTGGGCAGGGGTAGCTAGGGCCCCCCGCCTAGGACCCAAAGAAACTTTTTTAAAATTTATAAGGGAAGAGCTCAATTTTTATTAAAAAATATTTTTTTTATCTATAAAATGATCCTTTTTTATTATTTCACTCAAGACCCTAGAATACCAAGGATCGGCTCTACCTCCCTAGTTTCCATGTTCAATCGACCTCTCGAGGTCTTATATACATCCAATCTCCTGAAGCCTAGGTATGACCAATCTCCTGACGCTCAATTATAGCCCGATCTATTGAAACTTGAAGACCGATTTGATTTGTACTTAATTGGTCGAAAATATTCAATTGTACGTACTTCGTTGAGTCATCTCATCCATTGATTTCATACCAAATTAAACTACTTTGCCAAAGTATTTAGATTACTTGAACAATTTTGAGAAGTTATTCTCGATTTAATTTGAGGGATGTGAATAAAGTCTATAGTAAATAAAAAAAATAACTCATCAAAATTACCTCATCAATTATTTTTTAAGTATTAAAATTTATAAAATTTACTTTAAGAAATTATCGAAAAATAAGATATAAATCTTGTTATAAATTTTTTAAAAATGGTATGAATTATAAATTCTTTTGAAAAATTAAGAATATAAAAAACTATATCAATATATACTTACATTGGTCTATTAAAATATCATTGTCATGAGTTTTCTTATTTAGTAGAAGATATACATGTATATCTCAATAAAAATATTTCTTGTACAAACCCATTTAATAGTTATATTTACATCTAAACACGATGAATAATCAAAACCTTAAAACATAATTTTTCACAAAAATAATAAAATCTAATAAATAGTTTAGTGTGAGAGCATACGTGTGTGAACTTTGTAAGCAATACCATCAAGTATTGTATGCAGAGGAAATAACAATAGTAAATAATGCAATTCTAATGTAATTTATTTATGTTGTTCAAAGAATATTACTTCATGACGTATTAATTTGTTGGAGGAGTCATCTCTAAATGAAAAAATAGAATATGTTCAATGACTCCGATCTAATAAATATGAGAGAGAGTAAATCATAGACAGTCATTGACTTTGGTGCGATAGTAAGTATGGTAGAGGACGTGATCTGATACGAACATTAAATAATCTGTTGACATGGAGGATCGAACCTTGCTCGTTGTGTAAATTTTACACTATTCTTATTAACACACCATTCCCATGGAGACATATTCACTAACTCTTCCATAAAAGGTTGAAATCCATCAACCTAGCGACCCCTGTCGATCTGTCCTACGATCATTGTGAGGAAGGTAATTAAATCACGGAGGATCCTATGAGTCTTAACCTGATGGATAAGACATGTGAGGGTCATCTGAATTCAGAAAAAAAATTTAGACTTCCTCCAAAATCGACTCTTATCTTATCCGTAGACTCCGTTGTAGATGTTATTCCAATCAATACATTTTATTTGTCTCCAATTGATTAGAATAGGCTCCACTTTATCTTTTTTTTTTTTTGTTTTATTTTTGCATCATGGTATCTAAATCTTCGATCCAATTAATTCTTGAAAGTGACCAGTCCTGCCCCACAGATTTTCAAAACGCCTCGTCAACAATTGAACCGGATAAGATCGAAGTGCAAGTGACATCCAATCACTAGAATAAATTAGAAGACTCACAAATTTTTAAGGTTGATTCGACTCAGCTTATATATCATTACATGAGCGATGGAACCTATATCCCAAAGTCGTCCGAATAATTTTTTTATAAATTAATCGTCAAAAGACATCGTAATAAAAAATCAAATTGTATTTTTCTATAGAATATTTCTCCAATTTTGTTGTTTGTTGTTGGGCCATGATCTGAGGCAAACCGTGAAATACTTATTGAACGACTAATGATTATGTCGACAATCAACTATGAGACGTACCAATCGATCAAAAACTAATCAAAATTGAGTGTTGCACGAGAAGAACGTTTTCATTTATTGAAATTTCACATTTAGTTAATCATCTAATTAATAATTGAACTGTCCATTCAATTAAATAACCATTCAATTTGTTAGATTTTATTGATTAATTTTCCGCTAGTTTGGCATTCTCATTGAGTTTGCTCCGTATGTTTGCATCGAGCTTTTAAGTCATCGAACCCAAATCAATCAACTTGATTGAGTACGTCGAGCCACCAAGTTCGACATATCTCCACGCACAATAAAAATAAAGTCAAAGTCAACTTAGACACTTTGTCAAATATATCAAAATAACCTAATTTTGAAAGCATTATTTTCCTAATAGTGTTCGAGCTAGATAAAACTCTTTTGAAATTTGATTATATTTAGTATATTTAATTGTTTTGATAAAAAAATTTAGATTCTTAAATAAAATAAATAAAAACATAGAATGTGGAAGAGAGGTATCAACTTTTAAATTTGGCTAAGTTTATATTTATTTAACAAATTTTACCAAAAAAAATACTAAATGATTTTTTAGTCTCAAATAATAGAAATGAGATTATAGAAAAATTATTTTTAAAAGTTAAAAAAAATACAAAGACCAATCTTCAACTCTTAAATTTTAAAATATTTTTACTTTACATTAATTTTGGACGGACTGTTTTATTTTTTTTATTATTTTTTTATAATTTAGATATTTAAAATTTTACGAACTATTTATGATTTAGGTTTAGGTGAGAGAAGACATTTAAGGCTGCGTTTAGTTTCCACCATATTTTTTATTTTCCACGTTTTTTCTTTTTTTTAGAAAATGATTTTTTTCGTATTTTCTATTTTTTTTTTCAAAAAATACCTTTTTATTTTCTGGGAAACAAAAATAGAAAATATAAATCAAACAATATTTTATATATATTTTTTTATTTTCTCAAAAAATAAAAATGAAAAATGCCATATTTTTCACACGTGAATTTGGACAAATAAATAAAAATATGAAGCGACCTTTGAAAAAAATCTGTTTCACTTAATTTCTGATTTTCAAAAAGTTTTCAACATTATTATTTTATTACTTTCCGAAAACATGGTGCACGAGATGTTCAAAATCCTAGATAAATAAATAAGAAAAAAAAATAAAAGAAAAATAGATTTTGTAAAATTAGAACGGTCAATTTAACCATGTTTAACGTATTGATCAAGATATATAGGAGCATATGAATCATAAAATAATTTTAAATCTTATTCGAATTAATATTATTTTTTAAGTATTATCGTATCTTAACTACTGTGAAATAGATGTGATTGCTAATGAAAAAGTTAAATTAAAAATGCGATTAATAATTACACAGAAAAAAACTATTAAAAACTTAGACGATAAAAATCTCTGTCCATTATAAATATACCCATGTACATTTATCAACTAATCCAGAGACTAGAAAAAAAAAAATAGAGATAGAGATGAATGGGGGCAGCGTACGGAGCAGCGGTGTGTGTTAGTAGCAGTAGCAGGAACAGGACAGGGCCTTTGTTTGTAAAAATATGTATTATTAATCCCATTCCCAGAAGCAGAGCAAGGAAAGGCACGAACCAAGAGGAAGACGACGACTGCACAATGGCGAAACCCTCCGTGATCGCTGCTGCTTTCCTGCCTCCGCTGTAGCCCCCTCTCTCTCTTTCTTCCTGCTTTTCTTCCCGCCCCCTAATTCTCGCCTGCTGCTGCGTGCCCGGGAGCCATAGGATGGGAATCGATCTGAACACCATCGACGGAGGAGAGGAAGAGGAGGAGGAGGAGGAGGAAGAAGAAGAAGAGGAGGAAGCGATTGATGAGGTGCCGCTGGCCGCCGCGAGCTCCGTCTGCCTGGAACTGTGGCACGCCTGCGCCGGCCCGCGGGTTTGGCTGCCTAGGAAGGGGAGCCTCGTCGTGTACTTCCCGCAGGGTCACCTCGCGAAGCTCGGAGGCGTGGGCGAGACTGAAGGAATCGATCTGCCTCCTCATCTTCTATGTCGTGTGGGGGATGTCAATCTCAGAGTGGGTGCTGGTGCCCTGTTGTTTTTTCCTTGGTTTCCATTTTGCTAGTCCTGGTGAATCTGGAAGAAAATGGCTTTGATTTCTTAACTTGGCAGGCGGAGGTGGATACTGACGAGGTGTACGCTGAGCTCTCCCTGGCCGCCGAGGACAAGGTTAGGTTTGGATCCTTTTGATGCGAAAATGAACCCCGTCTGCAGTTATCGTTCATGCAGAAGACCTCTATTGCTGGATGAAAAATTTACTCTTGTTTCGGGTGAAATGCCGGTGGTCGTTGCGAGTTCTGGCATATAAATAACGTTGACACTTGCCTTCTTCCCAACAAAATCTTTTCTTTTTGTCAACTCGAATCACTGGTGGTTTCTGCTGCGAAAATATTGGCTAGGAACAGTTTGCTGACTTATTCACTTATGATCGTATTGCCATTTCTGTCTCAGAAATTGGAGCAACAGCTTCAAGACGATGAGACTGGAGAAAATGGGCAAGTAGAGGAGAGTGATGGTTTCAGCCAGTCGCTTACTACACAGATGTTCTGTAAGACCCTGACTGCTTCTGATACTAGTAGCCATGGTGGTTTCTCTGTACCTCGCCGTGCTGCGGAAGACTGTTTCCCTCCTCTGGTAAGATTGTGCGATTCTTCATAGAAAACTAGTTTTTGAATGAGAAGCTAAGATGTAGATCTTGTATGAAACACATTGGACCTTTTAGTTGGATTGCCTTTTCCCCTCTTGTTTGTTTTTTTTCCCACAGGATTATAGGCAGCAGAGGCCGTCACAGGAGATTGTTGCTAAGGACTTGCATGGCACTGAGTGGAGATTCCGTCATATCTACCGAGGTATTTTGAGGGATGCAGATTAGTCCATTGGTACTGGGAAATACCATCGATGCCAAATGTGGACAACATGACATGTACAAGACATTTTCAGCATATACTAGAACGCCAAAAATTAGTTGTTATTCAGGTTTTCAAGTTGCTGGCAGATTTTTTTTTTTTTAAGAAATTTTTTTTACGGCACTACGTCTTTTGCTACTGTAGTTTCTGTTGGACCTGCAACAAGGGTGATGTTATGCTGTAATTTGGCATTAAACATTGAGATATGCAGCCTAGGCTTGTCTTATTTGTTTTTCTAAAGGTGAGAATATTAATCACCGAGGATTGCTTTTAAACGGTTAACTATTTTCATTCTTGTATAGGACAACCCCGCAGACATCTGCTAACAACAGGATGGAGTGCATTTATTAACAAGAAAAAACTTGTCTCTCGGGATGCTGTGCTCTTTCTTCTGTATGCATATATCCTTTCTGACATGGATTAATTAGCTGCTTTAAACAGTTTCTCTATTTAAATCAGTTTTTTCCCCTACAAATTAGGGGTAACGATGGAGTGTTGAGGTTGGGAATAAGGAGAGACAATCAACTTAAGAGAAGCACTCATTTCCATGCTATTAGCAGTCAAGAGAAATTTGGCTCACTTAGGGATGTAGTCGATGCTGTTTTTGCTAGAAAAGTATTCTGCATTAACTATGACCCAAGGTATGTGATTCTCTGTGATCTTTTTTATAGCCTTCTTTGCTACCATAATTGCAAGAATCTGAAAGTAGTGAAACTGTACATGGCGTGTAGGTATAAGTACTTAGATGTGCATGGGGTTAGATCTAAAAGAATTCACATTAATAAGTATGTCATTTTGAATTTATTTTTGTTGGAAATTGCAAGTTAGAATGTATTTAGATACTCACAATTAGCAATGTCTGTATGATTATAAAGAACATCTTTGATTTTCCTCTTCTAGAAACAAATCAAGTAGAAATAGTTTAAGTTTTAAGCATCTATATCAGAAGAGGCAGCATTGTTCATCCTTTCATGTTTAGAGTAAGAATCAATTATAATTTTTTTGCTATGTTTGATCCTCTTGATCAGAATATAGCATCGATTACTTGAATGCATAAACTATGAGCTATTAGTTTAATGGTCATTGCATTTTGTTTAGGAGGTTGTCTATATAAGTAGAAGCAATTGAAAGAATTTTATAGGAGGTTGTCTATATAAGTAGAAGCAATTGAAAGAATTTTATAGGAGGTTGTACAAATTGGAGAAATGGTCATTGTTGGTAATGAGTTTAAAGTAGCAAAAAGTATTGGAGTCATGTACTAAATATAAAGGACAATCTAATGTACGAAGCTCCTGCCAATGTGAAGTTCTGGATAAGGATCAGACCATATTATGTCTATTATACACAACCTTGTCTTGCATTGCAAGAGATTGATTTTACGACTTGAACTTGTGACCACAGTCATACGGCAACAACTTTACCATTGCACTAAAGGCTTCCATTCAGTCATGTACTATACATAGATATCTCCTTCTCTGAAGAAAAAGGCATTATGTCCTCTTCTATTCACTGAATATTTGTCCAACCAACCCGTCACCATGTAGTTTATCTTGTGTTCATAATTGGTAGTTGTTTATGGTTCTTCCCTTGTCGTATAGTTGATCTGCTTAGCTTAAGGGGGGGGAGTGATATAGGAATTGGATTAATAGGTTTATTGGTCTAGTAAGTTTAGTCCCACATTATTAGGATTAGATTTAGGATTTTATACAACAACCAACAATAACCAAACATTATTCCACTAGGTGGGGTCGGCTTTATGGATCCTCTTATACCATTGGGCTCTATCTCCTACTATATCATCATTTATATTGAAATAAATTTTATCTTGTTTTATCGTTGCTAACCAAGTTTTCTTTGGTCTTCCTCTTTTTCATTTGATTTGTATATTTATAATAGTTTCACATTGTCTAATTGAAGCATCTACCGATCGTCCAAATACATATCCGTACTATTTTAAACCTATCTTCTGAATTTTTTCTTCAATAGATGCAATCTCAATTTTCGCTCTAATATTCTCAATTTTTATTTTATCCATCTTCGTATGTCCACACATCAATCTTATCATTCTAATCTTCTGCTCAAATGCCCGATTCATAGCTCAATATTCGGCTTCATATAACATAGCAGGTCTAATTGTCGTTTTGTAATTTTTTTTTAAGTTTTAAAGATATCTTACGATCTCAAAGAATAACTAATGCTCTCCTCCATTTTAACCATCCTACTTATATTTTATGTAAGACATCTTTTTCAGCTCCTCCATCCTTTTGCAAAATTGATCTTAAATATTTAAAACTTTCAGTTATAGACAACTCATATCTCTAAACTTAATAATTATCTCATTGTATCTAAAATTGTTACATCTAAATTTCATATATTCTATCTTTACTCTACTATGTGTAAGTCCTTTCGCTTCTAGTGTTTCCTTCCAAAATTCAAGTTTAGCATTTACTCTTTCACGTATCTCATCTACCAAAATAATATCATTTGTAAATAATAGACACCACGGTACTATGTTTTGAATGTGTCTAGTGAGTTTATCCATGATTAGTATAAAAAAATAGAGTTTTAAAGTTGATCCTTAATGTAATCTTATTTTTATAGAAAATGTTTCGGTTAATTCTCTTGGCGTTTTCACTCTTGATATTACATCCTCATACATATTTTTAATTATTTCAATATATGCTACACTAACACATTTCCTTTTTAAAATTCTCCACATAATTTCCTTTTGGACTCTATTATAAGCTTTTTCAATATCAATAAATATCATGTGTAAATCTTATTTTTGTTTTCGAAACTTTTCAATTAGTTGTCTGAGAATATGTATAATTTCTATTGTCGATCTTCCAGACATAAATCTAAATTGATTTTCGATCACTGTGATCTTCTTCCTTAATCTTTTTTCTATTACTTTTTTTCTCATAGTTTTATGGTATAATGCTTTAATTTAATACCCCTATAATTTGCACATACATAAATAGATTTAGGATTTTTATAATGAATCTATGTATACCTATGGTTATCTTATATATAAAAATGCAAATACAATATCACGTTTCCCTAAATCTCTAATTTTAACATTGATGAGTTACCATACCATGAACTTATTTTGTATTAGTATTCACTATCACAAGGGAAAAAATTATTTGAGAAGAAATTAGGCAAGTTAAAAGCTAAGGTGTTTATTTGATTTGCTTCAACCTAATCCGTATTCATATCATACATCGCGTACATGCTGTCATAGGCTACATGAGCCAACCATACATAGGGGATGTCATATGTTATAGGCCTTTGTGTCATACATATATACATCTTCCTATATAGCTTTAAGACAATGTTAAGGACTAATGAACTTGGGATGACCAAGAGCCAATAGAATTTCTATGCTTTCACATTTTAGTTTGCAAGAAGATTGTTGTTATCTCTTCTAGATTTAGAAAGAGCAGATTGAGTATCTTCATCAATTGGCCTAGATAAAAAATTTGGCAACATCAATGAATCTCACATCACTTGGGTATAAATGCAATTTCTCATCCTAAAAATTGATTTTTGTTTATTTAGTTGATAATTTTAAATTGCTTGCATTTAATTAGTTTTTTTCTCACAAATTCATGCATATTACTATCTATTCAAGATAATCAAAATCAAGGTTTAAAATTTTGACCCGTATCGAAGTTTCGGTCCACGATCAGAACGATACGGTTTCCGTACCGTATCATCCGTTTCGATACTATTTCGATAATTTTTTATCTTTTAAATATTAATATTTAATTATTTAAAATGTTTATTATCATTTGATTTCAAGTGTTTATTGATAAAGTATATTTCGATTTCTTTTTTTAAATGATTTCCTTATAAAATTCTAAAATTATTTCAATTTTTTTTGAAATTTTAATTAATTTTTAAAAAAGAATTTAAGATTTAATTTTAAATAAATTATAAATTCGAATTTAGAATTTTTTTTAAAAAAAAATTTAATATATTTTTAAATAAAAATATAAATTATATAATTATATTAATTAAATTTTACAGTCGTGTTCTCGATCGTGCATTTCTGCAGTGATCGCGAACGCGATTGTACGTTTCCGCAGCGATCGCGAACGCGATCGCGTTCCAGCAAGCGATTGCAAACGCGATCGCGTTCCAGCAAGCAATCGCGCTCCCAGAGCATGATCACGAATGCGATCGCATTCCTAGAGCTCGATCGCAAATGTGATCGTGTTCCCGGAGCGAGAGTGCGATCTCGTTCCCGATCCCTGCTGCTTCCATCATTGCTGCCTTCTGTCTGCTGCTGCTTACCGGCATCTCGCTCGCGTGCTGGTGTCGGTTCCATGTCGAAACGAAAAAATTGGACGTTTCGGGCGGAACGAGTCGAAATTGAATACCTTGATCAAAATATCATCAATTTTTTTCAATTAGTTTATACATCATTTAGAAGGGAATCCTTGTCGTAGCGGTAAAGTTATTGCCTTGTGATCTAGAGGTCATGGATTCAAGTCCTAAAAACGGTCTCTTGCAAAGTAGGATAAGACTGCGTACAATAGATCCTTCCTTAGGACTTTGCATGACGGGAGTTTCGTGCACTGGGTTGTCTTTTTTTTTTTTAAGTTTAGACCATTTAAAGTCGCTACGATTTGCTTTAGGAGAAAAAATTGATGTCTAATACCTTGATATAGGTGGTAGAAGAAGGCATCTTGTTATGACTTGTGATTATATCTTTAGGGAAAAGTTGCAACGGGTAAAGACCTAGATTTAAGAGGTGCATGTCATGACCGCTTGTTTAGAATCAAGGTTTGGTGATAAGAGGATATGATCCGACCCACACGAAGAGAAAGACACTTGTGGAGGCATGTCACTTGAGATAATGCGGGATAGATGTCAATCTTACTGGAGATGCGTTTCTAGGTTATATTATTGGTGCAATGACACGAAACGAACAGTTGCAATGGAGACCGTACAAGCTAGACGAGGAAGGTTGCTCCCTGGTTGTCACCAATATAATGTACTTTGGAGGGCTATAAAAACAATGGTTCATTGGGCAATAATATAGACTCAATCTTCACGAAAGCTCACATTTAAAGATGAGGTTTTGTATGGGACATACATTAGCAGAATGCATGCTCTCTTAAGGAATCAACTGATTAAAGTGTAGGAGAGGAAAAGAAAGAAAAAAAACATAAGTGATTAGTTCTCCTGAGGGAGGTTTCTAAAAAAAAGGTGAATTAGAGAGATACATCTACTGAAATATAGTAATGATTGAACAACTGCATGAGTGGAGGGTTTGGATCCTTCCATCCACCCTCACTAAGATCAAGCTAAGGTTCCCAATTGAGATATTAGCCCTCACTAGAACAACACTTTGTCGATGTCATGGTAGCATGCTAATGCATTAGCTATGGTGGCACGGGTTAGAATTGACAAGAAGGAAAAAGTGGAGGAGGGAAGGAGGCAACAATTTAGAGGAATTGGAAAATTTATCATGCAGGAAGATCTAGTCTAGGTTGTTCATGACCAAACATTAAATGTGTCACACTGTAATGATACGGAACCAGGCTGACAAACATGTTGGCTCGTTTTCCAGGCTTGGCCTAGACCTTGATTGACTTAGGCACAAACCGCATGGCAATAGGGGTGATAGTGGATCAAGTACTTGTGATTTACGATACTACTCGAACTCATACCTATTTAGTTAAATATATATGTGGTTCAAAAGAGCCTATGACCTCTTCTGCGGTGGATCTTGCAAAGCCAACAAACCTCACACGTTCTGGATAAAGGAAGATATACTTTATCACACTCCCATTTTGCATGTCAGTTAGACAATATCATAGTCTGTTTCAACTATTCTGATTGACAAGGGCTATTAAATGGTGGACCAAACTCATCTTCATACCTTGCCCCGATACAGTGCTTGAGTACAAGCATCTCGTTCAAGCGAGAGTGATTTCATATGCCTCATCTCCCAAGTTGGATAAGGTGGAATGAATCATATGAATGACATGGATGGGAAATTTGGCCTTTAACAGCTGCCTTTTTTTTTTAGGAAGTTGTCTATGCAAGTGTGAGTGTTGAAGTCTATAATAGTTTATTCCCCTTTTCTCAAGAAGGTTGCCATTGAGGTTATATTGATTTGAAAGAGTGGTGTGTTACAGTTATAATATTAGGAAGTTGTCCATGTGATCATGAGTAATGAACTCTGTAATAGCCTTTCACATTTCTTATGTGAGGTTATGCAAATTAGAGAAATGGTCAAGGTGAGCTATATGAACTTGAAAAAGTCATGTGCTAGAATAACATAGGCAAGCTAGAGACAACACAAATTATCTCTCTTTGTATTCTCAACTAAGATCTTGCGTTCTCTTCTCTTGGACAAACACTAATCAAGTTTTTTAAAAGCATCCGGAGACTGTATGTGCTCAACCTATTCCATAGTGCATACGTGATGTAGGAGGGGCGTATACAGTTCATATTACAATTAATAAAAAAATTATTTGCACTGGTAAAAATGCTTGACACATGTATATTTAAGAATATCAATCAGCATATACAGTCAACAACTCCATATAAAAATGTATAGGTAGCCATCGACATAATACATACAATACAGAATGATCTATATTAATCAACAATCTAAAACATGTCATATGTGCATCATGCATATAATTTAATGCATGCAAAACAAATGTTTAAATGGACACTTACAACTTATCACACCAAAAGAACAAACGTTATAGAAGTATTTCACAATCGCAAAGATCAATGCTCCTAGTAGAAATAAAATCCTTTATTATTTGAGGAGGAACTATAGCATGTAATAGTTAGTGGTTTTATCATAGACTTATAAGATAAAAAGATATCTTTTGGATATAGTCCAAAAATAAAAACCATGAGGGTTTAGATCCAAAATGGACAATATCATACTATTGTGGAGATATGTGAATCTTATTTGCACCAACAATTGGTATCAGAGTCAATGATCCATGTCAGCCATGAGCCTCGAACGAAGGAAGTGGGGGCTCCCATGTCCAGATCAAGAGAATCAAATACCAGGCAGGAAATTCAGTCGGATCAGGAGGACCAGATAGTCGGTAGGAAGTCTAGTTGGGTCAGGAGAACCAAACAACTGACAAGAAGTCTCACTGGTCAGAAGGACCGGACAGTTGACACAAAGACCTGGTGGATTGAGGATCGAACATCAAGCAGAGGAAGTCCTCCGAGGACGGATGAACTTGAGGGGAGGCCCAATGTGGTCCTTCGTTTGACAGGGGGATTGTTGAGATTGTGGAAAGAACAATCAAAGTCCTACGTTGGAAAGATATATAAAAGATCATAGACTTTTAATATGAAAAAATATCTCCATTGGAATGAAGTCTTTTAGGTATAGTCCAAAAATAAATCATGAGGGTTTAGACTCAAAGTGGATAATATCATACCATTGTGGAGATATGTGAATCTTATTTGCACTAACAGGTTCAACCCAAACTAGTTTGAGTAAACTACGATTTCAGTAGTTTGAATGTCCACATCTATTACAATATATAAAACCTTGATAGACTTCTTGCATGGGCTGCCTGCTAATCAGGTAGTTGAGACTTCATATGACACTAGAACTGATAACCATGGGTCATTTCTAAGATCTGTATAGGGCGAATCCTTCCAGAAACAAGAAATAAGTGTCCATTTCACATTTATCATTGGCTGAATGATTGATATTGAGCTGCAACCTGTAGCACTTCAACAGAAAAATGCAGAGCAAGTTTATTCTCATCTAGGTGATTAGCTTGAGTAAACCCTAAAGCAAACTTTAAAATTTGATCGTGTAGGAATCGCGGTCAACACCGTGATTCGATCGCGCCCGATGCCATGATCCAATCACGCCTGATGCCGCGATCACGATTTCGCCGCCGATTGCCACCGCTTTGCTGCTGCGAAATTTTTACGTGCTAGTGCCAGTGCCAGTCCTACATCGGTTTTAGGTGGCATGGGTCGGCATTTAAAACCTTGCTCTAAAGTAAGGTTAGCATGTGTATATCCTACTGTTGTCTTCCAAAATCCATCATGTCATTGATATCTTGATATAATGCAAGTTTCTAGTTTCTACTATAATGGGCATGCATTGTTAAGTGCCTCCGGAAGTAACTCCAAATATTTACTTGTAGATACCAAAAGGACAGATAAGTTCACAACTAGATGCTCAGAAACTAGATTTCTACAGAAAATTTGTGATGTGTTAATCTGTTAGTTGTTGGACTGTTAAAGCTATAGATTGTTAATCAGTTTGATATACATAGATTTGGAACTTTGGACGGTTATTGGAACCAAACCGTAAAAATAACGTTTATTTTTCAACTAATCTGTTTTTACATGACACTATGAAAGTGTTTGTTGCTTAGGCAATTGCGCTTCTACTTCTGGTCAATTTTGGTATTATTTCTGCATCTATTGATTTTCTTTCATTACTTTGACTAGGATGTATTAGTGAGTTAAGCAGGCATCAAACTTATGTCTCTCCAATTGACACTGGCTGTACTGACAAATTGGGAAATTTTGTAGGGCTACTCGATCAGATTATGTCATTCCTTACCGAAAGTTTGCAAATAGCTTCAATCATGCATTTTCTATTGGAACAAGGTTTAGAATGCAAATTGACAGTGAAGAGGCAGCAGACAGAAGGTTGGGATTGACTTATCTGTGGATGAATTTTAGCTGCTGTTAGATTTTAAAGATAACCATTTTGGACTCTCAACAGATATACTGGTTTGATAACTTCAGTGGGTGAGCTTGATCCTCTTAGATGGCCAGGTTCAAAATGGAAATGCCTGTTGGTATGCCTTTGTAATTATATTTCTTCCTTACCTTGACCAGTAATGATATGCACAATTATGGATACAGATACATAGCCTGTTTTAGTCTCAATTCACTTTGCAAAACATATCACATTGAATATGATAACATTTTTTCTTAGACCAGGAGTGAGAAGCATGTCTTGTTTTAACCGTCAAATAGATTTATAGTTGCAATGATACACTACCTGAAAAAAAACAAAATTGTCCAGTTAAAAATAGACGCCAACATGGTTTTAAGAGTGCACTCATACTTTCAATCATGTCCTATTGTCATGGTTAGTCAAAGCAATTAAATTCTATGGCTAAGATACTCTACATTACTAGTTCGCAATTTGAGCCCAGTCCAGGTTCTAGATGTCCGTCCAAACTAATGCACAATTTAGAGGCTGGGGTCAATATCAGGATGTATTTCTAGTCAAGAACTAATTCGATGAAACATAGTTCAAGGCTTCATCCTGAATACAACTCAGCTAATACCAAGGTTTTGACAACTTTGATGAATCCAGATTTAAAAAAAGGCCATGAAAAAGCTTTTTTCCTTTTGTTTTTCTTTTGGTAAAACAACAAGGCGAGAAGACGAATGATAGCTCTTTTATTCATGTTGGAAATAGTAACATGGGGGTATAGTTTCACCTAAGCAAAAGTGTCCAGTGGAGCTGACATGGAGTATCAAAACACACAAAATAAATAATAACATTATCCTCAAATGAGAGCACAGTGCTCCAGCTAGCAGAGTACCTATTTTGTCTAAATCAGCTGCCCAATATGATGCAGGATCCCTGCTTGCAAGTGGTGTTGCATGTCACGGTATGGAAACTGGTTGGAATTCCGCAGCCTTACCAACCAAATCCTCAAGTGAGATAGCACTAAACAATCATAAGTGATGAAGAATTAGAGTCCTCAAATATGCATTTGCTGGGAACCAACAAAATAGTGATGAGCCAAGCATGAGAGAAGGATTTGAGCACATAAGACCTGGAATAGTTAGGGTCTACCTATTTCTCATAGCATGAATAGGATGGCTGGGGTAGTGGATTACTTTGAGGCAAAGTTTCCATTGAATCTTAGCTGAGCCATAGGCGAAAAATAGATGCTAGCAAGTTTTGATGTAATGACTGGAACCTTAAGGACATAAAGCACAAAGATCATCTGGAATGTACACATGCTTCCTACACAACACACCTTTGGTGTTAATGTTGTCATGCAAAACTAGCCATATGAATACCTTTACCCTTGAAGGTTAAAGAATGCCATATTAGATTATTCAACTCATGCCCCTGGTCCGCCTACCATCTTAAAGAAAGGAAAGAGCAGCATGGAAGGATAACAATTCTTAGGCTGAAGCAAGGTATATTCACCATTCTGTGACCACCTTGAAGTTTTCTGAGGTATTTATTCCTTTTCTTTTCTCTTCCTTTTTTTGCCTCTGATGTCAAACCTTCAGTAGGTGATGGCTCCAAGTGTATCTTGTGGGCGAAATGTAGTTTTAGAGCATCCTACAGGGTTACTAATTGCATTAAAGACAGCCCATGAAATACACTATCATCGTTAAATGACTACTGCAATGGACGAATTACCAAATAACTCAACTATTTAATAGCTCAAAATTCAAATCCAAATATCCTAATGAGCATCACAAACTGGTTCAATGCACCTGGATCAGTGGTTGAGTAAATGTCGATTAGTTTGGTTTCGATTCAAACTTGGTTCAAGCCTAAATTCCATCCAGCCCATCCCTCATGAGGAACTTGATTGCAAACTCAGAATTGAATCTAAATTGCTAACATATAGATTACAACTAGCTTACAGTAAATTACTTAGATGTTACATTCTACCCCTTCAAGGAAAATATGGTCCTCAAATTCAAGTACCTGAAGCAAAAAGGTGAGGTATCTGGCTCCCATTTCGACTCAGGAACCCATATTTTCTAAAGCAACCTTGTCACATACACTGTTTTGATTTGATTTGTTGATCCACCAGACATCAAAAAACCAAATCTATGATCTCTTCGTGCAAACTCCATCGATGCAACCTCTTATGATCTTCAAATATTTGTGTCCTGCCTAGATATACTGTATGGACCATGTGTCTCCTTCAAAGTTCTTTAGTTAATTTAAAAACTTAGGTATTACTATGCAAGTTCATGTTTATGCTGGTCAAGTATTGAGTGCCCGAAGCATATAATGTATAAATATAAATTTTTGAACAATCTTTTTGTTATTGATATTTACTTTATGCTGATTGTTAACCTAGTTGATTATTATATTTACTTAGATATTAATTGAGATTTTGTTGATGTTTTAGCTATATTTACCATTTTTTTTCCTTCTTACATATTTAATTTAGTGTGTAGAAAAGAACATATATTTTAGGTATTGTAGCTTTTATTCTGATAACCATTTCCTGGGTAACTATTTCCTAGGCAACTGAGTACTAGATAAGTACCTGTCTATGTGAAGGAGTGGTTAACCTTTTAATTAAATGAGGTCAGGTTCTAATAGTAAGCAAAATCGCGAGTTCCCAATCAGCTGCCATCCCTAATTTAGCTGGCAAGTAGAATCGATTATATGGGAGCAACTTTTACTAGATATTCATTTTTCAAAGGCAAAGTTCCTGAGTATATATTAAAAAAGAAGCTCAGACCTTTCTTTAGGATTGAGTAATTTCCTACTGGTAATGGCAGCATGCATATTTATGCATTCCAGGGGGGGGGTTTATTATAGCTTTCCAATATATACAAGTAGTGGCGAAAACTGGATGGTTAGATAGAGACGGGCTTCTATGCTCTAGTTTCTATAAGACAAAATAAGTTTCCTGGATGTTTGTATTGTAAAGAAATAAGCTATAGAAGAAATCAGTGCAGCAAGTATGAAAATGAATTGGTGAAGTAACTAGGTGAGACAGATTAAAAGAATATTAGTGTGCAACCTCACTATGTAAAAAAATAATAATAAGGAAGTGCAAGGTATGAGTGATAAAGGGAGACAGATAAATTTTTTTAACTATAATTAAGAGATCTAAATGGCATAGGTATGACTGCAGAGTCCAATGGAAATTGCATCCATGTAACTGGTGTCAAATGATTGACACAGTGTGCCATTTTACTTTCAGAACAATATATATCTTAATTAACTGTGGAATAAATGTTGCTGCTCTATTTTATTGGTAAATTGTAAATATAGGTCTATATTAGTAAGTGATACTTATTTCTGTTGGGAAATGTTATCAAGTGTGCTTTATGATTTTTCTTTATAATCTCAAACTTCCTATTATATAGCCAATCTTCTGAGATACACTGTTCATCTATGCAATAATGTGACGTACTCTTTCTAGTTTCACCTTGAGTAGCTTTGCAACAGTGAGATTCTGGAATGAAGATGTTTGAGAGAGAATTATTAGTTCAATGTGCATTGAGTTTGGCCAAACATGGATTGCGTACCAAGAGCATCATTACAATATCATTTCTATTTTTTTTTTCCCAATACACTTGAATCTTGCAGGTGAGATGGGATGATGAGTTAACTAAGAATGGAGATAACAGGGTATCTCCTTGGGATGTTGAACCAACAGGTTCAGTTTTACTCTCTACTGTTCTGCCAACAACTGCTCCAAAGAAGACAAAAATATATCATGCTCCAGACCATCTGGAACCACTGATTCCGAGTAAGTTTGGAATTGTCAAGTGGAATCACATCTTTTTGGTTCAGAACTCTTTCTTTTATGATCACCAAGCTAAATGTTGTAGTGTCTATTGCAGATGGAATCAGATGTTCCAACTCAGGGAAATCTGCAAGGTTTCTCAAGGTCTTGCAAGGTCAAGAAATAGTTGGTTTGAGAACTCTTTGTGAGGATATTAATGGAACAACCGATATGAGAAACAATGTCAGAATTCCGGTTGGTAATTCTGGCTTTCCCTACAAGGGCTTTGGGGAATCTGTATGTCTCCACAAGGTCTTGCAAGGTCAAGAAATAGGTCCATGGAAGCCCCCTCTTCAGGGTTATCCAACCGATACTTGGTCCAAAAGTGGTCCAAGTGTCTTTAGTCACTTGCTTGGGGTGGGAAATAATTGGTCTAATAGACCATTCCAGGAATTTACCGCCATTGCGAAACCATCTGTTTCAGCTCAAGTGTCATCTTTACCCTCTGTTCTGATGTTTCAACAAGCAAGTGCACAACTTCCGTGCTCTCATGTAGTGCATGGTATGGATAAGCACCATAATGGTTATGGTGGCAATTCTGCTATTCCGCTTGACAGAGAAAAACAAATGCCTTTGGTACCATGCGACATAATATATGGCCCCTCCACAGGGGCTCATAGATCAGAATTGTACGAAAAAACTCAAGCAGCAATGCCTATTTCAGAGAATGGCCATGGCGATCTTACTAGTGCTGTGAAAAACTGTAGGCTTTTTGGATTTTCCATCCCGCTGCCAACTAGAATGGACAGGTCTGAAACTGGAAGACCCCCATCGACCAACACAAACGACGAAACATCTTTCTCATTGTTCAGATCACAAATGCCAAGTTCAACTGGTGAGTTCCAATTCACTAAATTCACATTTGCGGTTAGTACATGAGTTTTACAATTAGTAACTTTGTAAGTGTTCTAGATAGTGCAATAGATCACCTGAAGCTGGGTGCTTGTGATGATCTGATGCTTGGATTGGATACTGTTTGATACAGTCCACAATAATGCCAGAAGAGGATGCTATGGAGCTGACACCGGCACAGAAATGTCAGCGAATTGTTGGTGGCTTACTTAATACTTCCCTATTTATCTTTGGATCTAGTATCAAATAGTTCTGTAAATTCGCCTTTGCATTTTGGTGTATAATGATGAGGCGTTCGTAATACTTTCATTTGGAGATGCTTTTAAACCTCAAAAGACAATGCAGTGGCCGATCAAATATGGATTATGTATGTTGTTTCTCTTTTTAATCTATCGCTTCTCCATTCGGAGATTGAACTGCTTTTATTTGTTGAAATCATTATTCTTAATGCCTTTTATAAGGAAAGTATTATCGTTGTTGCTTGTGATATAAAAATCATGGATTCAAAATTTGAAAATAATTTTTTGCAAAAAAAAATTTTTTTTAGAACCTCGCGTGGCGAAGACCTCGTGCACTTGCTTTTATTATTCTTAATGTCTTACTTGGTGCAAGTAGTATTTTCAGTTTTAATAATTTTCAATGAAAAGATAAAGAGTGTTTGGTTTAAAAAAAAAAAAATCTTTTTTATTTTTAGAGAAAATAAATTTGATTGGTGTTTTTCATTTTCGTTTTAAGAAAAAAATTAAAAAATATTTTTCTGAAAAAATTGAAAAACATAAAAACAATTGTTTTTTATTTTTCAAAAAATAAAAGAGTATTTTTTGAAAAATTAAAACATATTTTTTTATTTTCTAAAAAACGAAAATTAAAAATTAAAAATTAAAAATTAAAAAAAAAATCTATCTTGACAAAGTGGAGATCTAATACAGACATCAATAAGTTACGCTAGAATTATTTTAAAGAATAAAGATCAAAATTGTAAAAATTTTCAAAGTGTTAATTTTTCACCGTATTAATTCTTGATTCGATAAAAATATTTTTTATGATTTATTTTTTTTTATCCGACGAGAAACGTCTGGAAGAAGTGCATCACTTTTGGTCTCAGCATCAACAAACCAATAATAACTTGATTAGTTCCGTGCATACAAAGAAGAAAAAAAATCTGGAAACTTACCTACTCATAGAACTAGATGGCCGAAAACACATAGCAATAATGCATTCTGCACTTCCTAAATTTGTTGTCAACTTTTCTTCAATGCCCCAAAAGAAACTTGCTCATAGGGGCAGCACTGTTCTCGCGCCGGAGATCAGATGGTCATCTGACTCGGTCCTTGAAAAGAAACTTTACATCGCCAGGAGATGACAAACTCCTCTTTGCAGTGATTTGCAGGATGGCTCCATCAACGAGCATACGTTGAAGAACTCTGGCTATATTCTTAGCATCATCAATTCCAAGGTGATGACTGCCCAATAATGGAATCTCCAGTTGTCTTAGCATTGTTATCATACCAGTTGCCTGAGATGAGATCGGGGAATAAATTGGTACTGATAGATTTCTAAGAACACCCAAGTGAAATTGTAGTACCTAACTGAATATTTTGGAAACGGCCTAAAGCACGAGGCTACAGCACAAAAGAAATTTACTTACCCTTCTCTTATAAAAGTTTAGGTAGATGTCCTTCAAATTGATCCATTCCATAAAGTATGAAGGTGTCTTTATTTTCGAAACCTTGCACTGCTCAGGAACCTTTGTTTTCAAGTCCCAATTTCCACTATTATCCCAAGGCAGGGAAAAGCATATCATCAGATTATTTTTTTAGTGAAAGGAAGCTGCTTAAATGTAAGCCTCTTATATTCCTATCTAGCTCAATGGTAATCCCAGCTGAGATATACATGAGCAGCACACACATGACCATAAGATGAAAGATGAGAGGCATAGTCTGAACTAGGACTGACCAAGTTACGAATGCAGCTCGATTAAGTAAGCCTCGTTGCTCCTTTTCCCATAGTTGATGATTCTGCATCCATAATTCAAATTCCTGAAGCACGTCTTTAAATGGGATTGCAGTATCATGCCACACTCTGCAAATTAAACAAGTGATTTAAAATGAAGCTCGCATGAAGATAAAACAGCGTAATCGTAGGAAACCATTTAGAATATTATAACGCGTCAGTATTAATCTAATGGCAAGTGTAGGAATGCATCAATTTAGATTAGGAATGATAAATGATAACATAGAATGACTTATTCAAACGGTAGATAAAGAAGTGTTGCTACCTATTCAAAGGCTAAATGAACTTGTCACAAAAAGTCATACAAAGACGATGACATATCATCTTAGAATTGATCAAAGGTACCTTGAGCTGGCATCAACATAGATTAGTGAAATGCACCGCCAAGTAGTGGCTTTCAATTCAAAGGTAATATAACAACAAATCATAAAGGCAAGGGCATCTTGTCACAAACAAAAAGTAAAGAAACAAGTATACATTTAAAATTAGTGCACACCTGACAAAATTATACCGTAGTTCCCATAACATGTGGTGGCTAAAAGGTACATAAGACCACAAAAGCAATCTATAGTTTGGTTGGTCAACATATAAAGCTTTCATAATTGATGAAGATACATTAGACAATAGATCTAGAAAACAATCTGAATTCAGACTGAAAGCCATATTTTTGATTAATTTTGTGACAACTCAAATTTGGATTCTTGGCATATGTAAAACAAGAATAACCATCAGTTTTCCTACTAGATTGAGCTTACACTATAACTAAGACGGAAAAACTTTTTCTATAAGTTAAAGTGTTTGGTTATTTTACAACATTCCCTCTAGTTCTGTCCAGCAAGTCAAGCAATATCCAGCAAACTTGGTTTAAGACACAGAAAAATAAGTTCGGCAGAACATTCAAAGTCCTAATGAAAATCAAGCAGATTATGAAGTCAAGATAAGGATAGAAAAAAAAAGAGTCCACTCTGATCTCCTTAAAAACAGTAAACAACTATGGTTTGAGCTCAATTGAGCATATGTTTTTATATAATTTTAATTGTGCTATGCATATTTTTGCAAATAGTAAGTTGCCAAATGGGCATTCCTATTATTTCTACATTAACTCGTTAGAGTGTCTACCGGGAAGATACAAGAGCTTCATCTAATAAAGGGAAACGTTCTTTAGCTTCAGGCCACAAATCTTGATGGCTTGAAGATATGATCGAAGATGTGACAAGGATGAAGCTGGAAATGTCATTGATCAAAGAAAATGATCAATAGTATCTTTTACTACTTTTGGTTGCCTGTGCTTGAGAGTGGACTTCTGAATGAACAGATTATGGTTGCTTGTAGAATGTGAGTGATTACTCCTCCCCTTGTGATTTTGGAGAGTTTAGAGCTTCTCCAAGGCATCTTTCAAACTATCCTTCCTTTTATCTCCCTGTCTCATACCTAGGCATGGTCTCAATTTTAGTCAATGTAGTCAAAAATGGGTAGTAGTATCGGTCTAAGAAAGTGCCACAACATGGATTTGCATTGAAACATGGCTCCATCTCTAGATATAGACCGTTGTCAAGTTTTTTTAAAAGGTATGCAGGCAGTGTGTGATCAAGCCACCACATAATGCATATGAAGTCTATATTCTTTTAGAAAAATGATATTAATTATTTGGCAATATGTATGAGATCATATTGATTAAGCAACCCATATAATATGCTTCATGTTTGTTTAACAGACAAATTATTTTTAATCCAATCATGGTAGCTTGGACATTGCAACAACACATGCCTCTACATAAGCATATGTGGCTGTATATGTGGCTTTTTAAAACATGTAATTGAGATCTTGCCTGGGGACTGTCAAGAGCTGGCATGTGAGTTTGATGAGTAGAAAAGGTGAGAAAATGGATTTCCCAGGCAAAATTGAATAAATCTTATTTTTGATGAGGCAAACAGGAAAATATATGTGCACTTCCTCTTATTCTTCCTCTTCTTTTCTTCTAATTCCATTAGTCTAAAAGGAAAACATTATTCTTCCTCACCCTTTCCTCTCCTTCCATTAGTCTAAAAAGAAAGCCTTAAAACTCTTATAGATTGTCCTACATCACCATCTCACTTTAGGTTGTACTCCATGGCTGTCCCCTTCTCTCCAAGACAACTATTGTCTTGGTTTCATTCTATTGCTCATGTTTTCACTACATTACCGGTTTGAAATCACTCGCTTCCTCTCTCTTCTAATGAAACTGATGAACTAGAAACCATTATTCAGATCCTTTAAGGTTGCAACCAACTGCTAAAACTGATTCCATCTTTGACATAATCTTTAGGGTTTATGCCAAGTCTATCAAATATTGAGTAATGATTATTGAATTGTGAGAAATAGCATCAATCCGATCCACAAAGCTCCTGCCAATATGGAGTCCCGATAAAAGGTCTATTGTATGCAGTCTTACCTTATTTTACAAAAGGTTGTTTCCGTAACTCGAATTCGTGACCTTCAAATCACACGGTAATAACTTTACCAACGCCAAGGCTCCCCTTCAATTGTGAGAAATAGCATAGAGAAGAAAAAAAATTCTATAGCTCACGTGAAGGTTTAAAATTTCAATCCGTATCAAAGTTTTGGTCTGCGACCAAAATGATATGGTTTCAATATTATATCATCCGTTTCGATATTTTTTTATTTTTCAAATATTAATATTTAAATAAAAATAATAAAATATAAATTTATATAATTATATAAATTAATTAATCATTTATTTAATTAAATTTTACAGTTTAATATATATATATACACGAGTTTGATATCCTAAGCGTCGTCTACTGCGCGACTCGTGCGCGACGAATTCTCCACCGTCAGATCGATCGCAATTGCACAATGAATGAGAAATGCATAGTGTTTCCTCCGTCGAGATTTCACCTGCCCACAACTCAGATTTGCCAGCGGGTAGCCGGATTCCGACCGACACCCGAGTCCGACCGTAATCCGGTCGCAATCTGACCAAACTCCAATGCTAGCCAGATTCCGATCGGATTACAACCGCGATTGCGACCGCCAATGGTCGTGCCACTAGCGGTCACAATCACGGCCATTTTCGGCCGAATCGTGGTCGGAATCTGACCTCCCGCCAGCGAGTTCGAGCAGGCGTCGGACATGGTTACTGTATATTTCTCATTTATCGTGCACGAGTGCACAATAACGGGCGCTCAAGATGTCAAAACTATATATATATATATATATATATATATATATATATATATATATTCTACAATCGCGTTCGCAATCACGCCCACAACGATTGCGCTCCCGGAGCGCATTCCTAGAGTGCGAGCATGATCACGTTCTCAGAGCACAAGCATGATCGCGTTCCCTGAGCGTGATTGTGTTCCGAGAACGCGATCGTGCTCCAGGAACGTGATCGCAAATGGGAATGCGATCACGTTCACGTTCCCACAGCGCGAATGCTTTCGTCGCCGCTACCTTTTGTCTGCTACTGCTTACCGACATCTCACCAGCATGCCGGTGCCGGTTCCACGTTAGAAGAAAAAAAATCGAGCATTTCGGACAGAACGGGTCGGAATTTAATACCTTGGCTCACGTAAACATCTATGAATTTTTAATCTTGAGCGACTTAAGTAACCAATACAAAAGACTTACAAGAACAATATGTAGTGATGTTCCTCCAGCACCAGACAAATTAAACATATGCCATCCCTACAACCATTATAGCTCTCAAAACTAAAGCTGGGAGCACTTTTACATGACAATTGCTGAATGAATAATGTCCAAGACTGATTGCAATCTCAGATTCAGAAACATATGACAGAATATATAAATAAATATATTGTGAAAGATGCAAATAGTCAATGAGTATCAACTGTTGCACATACCTATCAACCCCCAACTTCCCATACTTCCCTTCAATATACTCATTAATCCTGTGCTCGCTCATCATGGTTGGTCGTACAAACCTACATATAGAAAATGCATCTTAGTAAAAAAAAAAAGAAAGGATATTTGCTCCCATCAATCAAAGAATTGCTTCTTAGTGAGGCCAAAAGTTAATAATAACTGTATACATCTTTTTTGATGAATAAAAAAGTGTAATGACTTAGAAAGGACAATCTCACAACCAGATTTTTAATACGGTAAGTTGAATGGAGAAGTCCTATTTGTTAAAAGTCATATTGAGAATTCAATTACACCCCTCAGAATTCATCAATGCTTTGGCTTCACCAATTGAACATAGTTCATTAGTGGCCTAGCTAGTAGGAAGATGTGTCAATCGTACAGTTTGACTATCATGTTAGCCCCAATTATTTGTAGATAAATGGATCCTATTCTTACATTCATCTCTATGCAAGGTTATTTCACTATAATATTCAAATTGTTTAAAAAACTGTTTATTTTGGACTTTTCTTTGGTCACCCTCTTCTTCGTACACATTAAACTCTAATTGGTTCGACCATGTTGAAATAGTTGAAACATATCATTTCGGTAAATCGCTGAAACTCAATACCATTCAACACCAAAATTCACAATCTAGAGTCATGGTATAGTTTTGGTTTTTGATTGGAAAGATGCTATTTCAGCATTGTGGCAGTACTCTAATGCGTGATTTCGGTGATAAATTGAAGGTTGAATAAGGAAAAATATGAAGCAAAAGAAGGAGACATTGCCTCTACTAAGTGGTATCGAGCTTTGGTAATTCATTGAAATGATATATTTCGACCATTTGTCATGGTATGATACAAGATTTAAAATCATGCTCAGCATAGACAGTATCTCCTTCCACTTCAATCCATTACCGGTACCACGCATCAAAAGATCGACACAATATAAACAATATTGTTCCAGTCAAGAACTGAAACTTTAGTATGACTCAAGATTTTGAACCTCGGGTTCAACTTATTTTACTATAAAATGCATTGGGCATCTTATAAAACGTGCATACCATCTTAACTTGTTTTAACTCATTTAGTTGGAGCTATACATGATTGCTAACCTTTGATGTAAATGTCAAGTTATAGAGAAAAAAAAAGGTCACACTTTAAAATAACCCTACCACTAACTACATTACCATTCAAATCCTTTACGAAGTCAATTTTACTTAGTTATGAATTTTCTTCAATGATTAATGTCTAAGGACTCTAAATAAGCTTTTTTGAAGTCAATAAAGACAAAATGTAAATCTTTCTTTTCTCTATATTTCTCTATTAGTTGTCTTATTCAAAAATAGCAACTATAGTTGATCTCCCAAACAGAAAATTCAAATTGAACAGAGAAATATTTGCTTAATCCTTTATTCTTTTCTCAATAAACATTTCCAGAAATTTAATAGTATAGCATCAATTGAAACATTGTATGTCACCTTAATTCCTAAAAATTGGTACTATAGAAAACTTACTCCAATTTTGAGTCATCTTCTAAATTAATCTTTTGGCTGAATAACTTAGTTAACCAAATTCATATCATTTTCTTCTTAAAATTTTCTCTAACCTCATTCAATATAATACTATAACAATTTTATGACTCCTAACTTGCCCCAATTCTCATTTTTCAAGATTAAATAATTATGTAACGTTTATTAAATAATCTATAAAAATAATTTTCATCTTTCCTAAATTGCAAATAGTTTGTTAAAGATTCAAAATACTTGTTATAAATTCTAATCACTTTAACCTTTGAACAACAAAGAATCTTTTTGAAGATTTTTAAGAAAAAACAAGAAAATCACCAGACACAACTTAGGTTCATCATTACTTAATTATTTGTAGTAATCATTTGGATTCAAATTGTTGGAAGATATTAAGGAACACAAGATAAATGTCTAAAAATGCTCAACTAGGTGAAAATACCAACACTAGGCATGCTAGTGTGCTGCCCTCATCAACTGAGTGATAAAATGGGGAAAAGAAGCAAACAAGACTTTCTAGTTCTAAAAAAGAGTACCTGTGAAATGAGTCAACATAATCCATACTCTTGGCATTGATCATCAGAACAGGAAATTCAAGAATCTCTACTTTACCCTCTAGATCCAAAACTAAAAGATAATCTAGATTCTGAGGCTTCAATTTATTGGGGGTTGTAACATTTGCTTTAAGATCTGCCAGGAAATCATGATTAAACTTCTCCAGGTGCAAAGCATCACCCATCTGCATATGATGAAGCTAATACTTAATAAATTGGTTCTTCTCATTGTATTAAATGGCATTCTATTGTCATATGTATTATATTGACCTTATTAGCATTTTCAACAGTTCATTATTTGTATCATATGTAACTGTAACTACAAACTAATGCAAACTGTTTTTAAATTCAATGCAACTTTCCCTTCCAGCAGGGGGGGTTGAGCTTTCATGTCTTCTAAAGTATGTAGGAGTATTTTAGTAGGTTAATAAAATTGAATAAAATATTTTTTTTTTAAAAAAAATAAAATTTTGTAAGAGCAAACCAAAAAAAACGAAAAACTCTACACCCAATAAGTCGAAGATCATCCAGAAGCAAGAGATATAAACCTTCTGGCAAAGTAAAATTGCGAATTGGCACACCAAAAGGCCAGGGTGGACATTTTTTATTTTTCAATCACCACAGGCTAGCAAGTCCTAACTAATAAAATCCGACCAAGATGTTCAGCTTCCTTATGATCAAACCACTCTCTACAACCATTTGAACAATTTTAGCACGTTCGCTCTGCATAGGCTATCTGACAATTTCATCCTCACAAAACGAGGATAATCAATTCCAAGCGGTTTGCAGCTTCGAAATGTCACGAGTGAGGTCAGTCATAGCACAGAACCATGCGTTGAGAAAAATCAATGAATTTACAGAATTTTTGCAATCCTTCAGAAAGTTATACTAATGGTACTGAAGCCTACAACATTTCAAGATTAGGAATAAAAATGAAACCTGAGCGACACTTATTTATCATTAAAAACAAAAAATACGACAAAAAAAAATCAGTTTGCAGCTACCACTGCCCCAAACACTCTTCGAGCTATAAAATTTCTCAAAAAAAAAAAGAAAAAGAAAAAGAAAAAGAAAATCGTAGCCTTAAGATTCATCAGTGAGCGTCAGGCAGCAGGACCTCGAGAACGTACCTTGGTGCACCTACCCTGGGTGTGGTAAAGGCACATTGGTTTCCATCGGCGGGTTATCTGATCATCGGCTACGCACAGCGCGGAGGAGCTCATGGAAGCGGAAGCACCGGGACCTCGAGAAAGAAGATGAGTGTAACAGAGGGAAAGGTTAGGAGCGAAGGAACGAGACGAAGGAGCAGAGAGAGGAGAAAGACGGAGAAGGAAGCGGCCAAGCGAAACCCTAGCCATTGACGCCACGCCACCGTCTAGTTCCAATCCAACCCACAAAGAAGGCATGCAATGGTCAGCAGCTCCGGCGCTGCGCGGGCGTGGCACAAGACCTGACAAATAATAGCTTAAGATAGAGTACGCAAGGTGTTCGACAAAATGTCCCTCAATCCACTTCGCCAGAACCTTGAAAATCCTTAAATAGTTTGTCTCAAATTAGTATATACCCTTAAAATGGTTAAATTATTTAGATAAATTGTGTAATGTGTCGCTTTGAGCTCCTATTATCCTTTTATTTTTATCGTTAAACTCTAAACAATGAAAATAAAAAGATTAAAATTTAAATTCTATTAAAAATATCTATTTTAAAGGTCCACTTTTAAAGATACATAAGTTAAGAAATGGTTAAAATTTTCAAATATATATATATATATATATATATATATATATATATATATATTTGAATTTTAAAAATAATCTCTTATAAAATAAAATAAAATTATATACAATTAACTTTTTTTTTTATATCTTATATGTCGAAAGTTTAGTCCATTGTCAATAAAGAGTAAAATGTGAAGCAAAGCTCAAAGATACATTCAAAAGATTATAAATTTGACATGAAACGAATATAAGGGTACATTTGGTTTGGAATATTTATTGATAACTTTGATTAAGATTATCAATAAAAAATTTTATTTGATTTAGAATTCAAGCGAAACGATGAATATCTAACACATTAATAAATGAGGATACATAATGTGTGTAATAGGAAAACTTTGAAAAAGTGAAATTTTAATTTTCTTTTTTCCAAAAGTATCCTCCGATTTTTATCTTTTTAGACAAAAATATCCTTGACAATTTATCAAATATCAATCCGGTCATATATAAATTATTAATATAATCAAAATTCTAGTAGATTGCCTACGACCTTCACGTCGTCGATTGCCATCGACCATTGATTGTCGCCATCATCATCGTCGACGATCGCTGATCATTGACCATCAGTTGTCGCTGTCGTTGCTTGTCATCACCATCGTTGATTGTCATTCGTCGTCGTCGATTATCGTCCGCCGTCGCCAATCCCCAGTCTTCGTCGCTATCATCGATCGTCACCATTGTCAATCACCACCATTACCAAGCGATAACGATGACCATTTTGATCAATACAATCATAAATATATTTCAGAATAAACGTAGCATTATAATTAAATAAAAAAATATAGTAATATATTAAATTAAATTATATTTTAAAATCTTCCAACAAATAAATTCTTATCAAACACTCATAATTTTAATTATGTAATTACTAAATTTTAATTATATAATTTCTTGATAATTTTATGATCAAAATTATGTATGATAATTTGAATAGAATGCACCTAAAAAAAATGTAGCTAAAATCTCTAAGAGCTGCTGAGCAACAAGAGATCGATCAAGAGATAATACGTTTTTTTTTGTTGTAGTAATTAGCAGTTAAGTCTAACCTCGAGCTTTATGTAGAGTTACAAAGATATAACTAACTGAACGAATTAAGTTGAATCTCCAAATAGATTCGATCGATTAAAGGTAAGCTTTCAATTGATTATAATAATTTTGTTTGAGCTTTAGCAGGCTAGAATTAGATTTAGTCTATTGGATAAATTTTACCTGCCAACTCAACGAGTGGTTTGATATTTTTATTCGACTAAAAAAAGGAGTAAAATATAGTTTTTGAAGTCTCTCTTATAAAGGGCAAAACTATCTTATAATTATCTTTAAATCACATGGTCACTTAAAAAAAAAAAAATCTTTTTCGAGTTACTAATTTTATTGGTGAACATCATAGATGAATGGTATAGAATAATATTCTTGCATATATATATATATATAAGAATATTATCCTACACAATTCATCTATGATCAATACCTCTATTATCGATCGTCCGATTCTCTAAGGTTCAAAGATTAAACTATAATACTTATTCGATCGGACAATAGATAATGAAGATGTTCATAAATACTTACATATGAATTGTGTAAGAGATCATTCCTTTATATATAGAGAGAAAAATATCATATTATATAACTCATTTATGAATATCGATAAATATATTTATTATTTATCGTCTGATCGAATTCGTACTATACCCCATATACACTTGATCTTCCTCGAAGAAATCGATGGAGAATTTTTAAAGAACAATGAATCGAACCGTTAGAAGTACCTTTCCGTCGTTAACTATCACATCCGCCCCGTCGCGGTAAGATTCTTTTTTATTATCATTAAATTATATATTTTATTTTAGTGTGTGTATACACATCGCGTGCCTTATATTTTTCTTTAAATTATATTTTTCATTTGTGATAATTTTTAGTTTTTATAAATTTTAAAATGTCGTATATTTTATCTTACAAAGTACAAACTTTATATCGCTTTCCTATATTAATTTCATTTTAAATTAAAATTATTGTATTAATTTAGTTAGGAGCACGTGGCGCTTGGTAGAGAACATTTCGGGGACATTTTTCCGTTTTTAGACCAACATTTTGTCAACATTTTGGAAAACAAGTTCGCTGCTTTTCAATCTGCGTATAGAATTCTTCTGTCGAAGGCGTTGGAATCCATCGAATCGATCCATTTCATCTCCGCGCTTGCTGCTTGCGATCCGATTTGGGGGAGGAAGATGATCCAACTTCTCTTCACGGTGCTGACCGTGGAGGTGGCGGTGGCGTTGTCACTTCTCTTCAAGACGCCGCTCCGCAAGCTCGCCATTCTCGCCCTCGACCGCCTCAAGCGCGGCCGCGGCCCAATCATGGTGAAGACCGTCGCCGGTACCGTCCTTGTCGTCCTCAGCTCTAGCCTCTACAGCATGGCCAAGATCCGCAGCCGATCCGACGAGCTCGGCCTCACGCCCACCGACCAGGTCCTCATGAGCCGCCACCTCCTTGAAGCTTCCCTCATGGGTACATACGCTCTGCCATCTAGATCTTTCTCGTTCCGTTTGTCTTTGTGATCGCATCATGGTGTGAATCATGGGCATATTTATCGTATTATGATCGAAGCTTAACCCGCGAAAAGGGAACTTCCATGAAAAAGATTTTTTTTTTTTTTATGGATTTTCTCCCTGATTCTTTATATGATTTCGATCACTAAGACATAACGCAAAGTTCACAATTGCATATTTGTTATGCCAAAATCAAATCATGTTGGGTCGTCGTCGTTGAAATAGGGCAGGCTGTGGGGCAGATTCGTGACGAGAAGACTTGGCATGAGCAACTTAGTAATCAGATCTGATGTGGATGTTAAAGTAATAGGAAATTTAGGTGGTTTTTCCCGCTCTAGCATGATTGGTCATGCAACTTTGGTAATCAGGGGTCAGTTAGAGCAAAGGCCTGTAAACTGTATGAGAGATGAAGTGGAACAACAAACTGATGGAAAATCTTCGTAATGTAAATGTGTGGAATGAGTGAAGTTTATGAGTTATCGTTCACCAAAGGATAACGGATCTGGAAATTGAATCGTGTGCTTTGTAAATCATTAGGAGAAATCACACGTACAACTTCTTGTCCAAAGTTCGTAAGCAGTGGAAGTTTGGAGATACTGGAGGTTAGAAGATCCACATGGTAGCAGGAAAAGCATTACCCTAGTAAGATATAGGCAAATTTGCCGATGCCATCATAGATCTAACCATGACCACGAGAGTTCTCTTGCCTCTCTCAACGACTCCATTCCCTTGGGAGTCCCTAAAATCGTAAGTTGCCTAGCAATCCTTCTTCATCACCTATCTTTTTAAATTGATTTGATAGACATTTATGATCTCTATTTCTCCTTAGGGTTTTGTCATGTTTATCTAGTTGATTCTCATCTAGAAAATCTCGGACTAAATGTTGCCATTATATAGGTGCGTGAGATTTGTTTCTAAATGTCTAACTAAGAGTAATGCAACTTTTCTTTTCATAATGGGAACTTGGCAATTTAGAGTTGTTAGTTATGTGATTCACTTGTAGTTAAACAAGGGATGTATATCAGTGGACAGGGGATCAAATCATACTTGAATCCAAATTGAGAAGTTACCGATACAATTTCTACCTGAAAATTTAGCCATTGTGGTCACTCATAAGGTTGTGAACAGATTTAAGAGTTGTTAGTTATGTGATTCACTTGTAGTCAAACAAGGGATGTATATCAGTGGACAGGGGATCAAATCATAAGTTGAATTCAAATTGAGAAGTTACTGATACAATTTCTACCCGAAAATTTAACCATTGTGGTCACTCATAAGATAACTTATTATCAAAGCTAAGGTTGTCAACAGATTTAATTTCAAAGCTAAGGTTATGAACAATAACTTTCCCCTCCTCTTGCATTGGTGAAAAGCTGTTGCACAAGGATTTTTGTTTCTTACTGCATTTTTGTTATCTAATCCAACGGCATAACCTGGGAAGCTGAGAGGCAACTTATCGGGATGATCATTCTTCTGGACTACTAGTAAACCTTGGTTGCCATCAGACCACATATTCCAGGAAACATGAATTGAATAATGGATTCATAAGTAAAATTAATTCGATATTGATCTTCATGATATAGTGCAGAGGTAAAAGATTAATACAACTAGCCAACTAAGATATAGAAGTCATGGAAGTGACTATAGCGACTTGTAGTATATCGCCGCTATACTTTGGCAGCCATACTGTTTAATATTTGGTATTCCTGGTGTGTTCATTTTTTTTTTTTACTCTCAGATGCTAAACAAACATCCATGCTATGGCTCTGCAAATGAACACATCTTTTTGATTTCTGATGATAGGCATCTTTCTGAATTTTGAATCATTGATAGCAATACTTTTACATCAACCGGCATCTTGCAAAAATACTAGTTGTGTTAGATAAGTTACATCTGCATGTTGCAGGTTATTCCCTTTTCCTTGCCCTCGTGATTGACCGTCTGCACCATTACGTTAGAGAACTGCGCGGGCTAAGGAAGAGCATGGAAGCAGTGATGAAACAAAACCGGTCTCTAGAAGAAGCAAAGGGTGGGGGTTCCGACGAGATCAAGGCGCGGGATGCAGAAATTGCAAGTCTGAATCAACGAGTAAAACGACTAAAGTTCGAGACGCAGGAGAGAACAGAAGAAGCAAAGGTTGCAGAACTGAAGGCAGAAGCTCTCAAAAAACAATCAGACGACTTGCTTATCGAATATGACCATCTCTTAGTGGACAACCAGAACCTCCGAAATCAAATTCATTCAATCGAGCACTATTTGCCTGATAGCAAGAAAGTTTCCTGAAAGGGAAGAATGTAGAATTACCGAGGGGAAAGCTGAATTGCTGTTCTAGAACAATTTTGCAGCTTGTTGCGTACATTCATACCTTGATGACTTGTTTTGGTAATTGTCCTGCAGAAATAATGCATTGTGTCGATCCCTCTGGGAACTTCCATTGCCATTACTTTCATGAAGTATATCATTGTCTGATGAGAAGGAAATCAAAGAATACGATGATAAAAATGTTGTTCTAAAATGATGCATATTTAGATTAGCATCGAAGTAATTAAGAGAATGGATCGAATAAATACTATCTGTTGACATTTCCAAACCAACCTAAATAAAATTGAAGAGTTATAATATATATGGTCTAATGTACAACAATTCCATGAGGTCGACTATATAGATTTTTCTACATTATTGGATTCTATCCTCTACTATATATTATTATTTATTTTTAAATAAAATTTACCTTATATTATCATTGTTAATCGAGTCTTCCTAGATCTCTCTCTTTTTTTCGTTTGATTTGTATATAGTTGTAATAGTTTTACATCACATAATTAAAATATTTATTAATCGTTTAAGTAAATATTTGTATCATCTTAAATGTATTTTCTAACGTTTTCTCTCAATAGGTATATCTTTAACTTTCACTCTAATATTTTTATTTATTTTTTATTTTATCCATCTTCATATGTCCATATATCCGTCTTAACATCTTCATCTTTGTAATTTTCATTTTTTGTTCATCTGCTCTAGTAATAATTCAACATTCAAGTTCATATAATATAATTAATATGTCTAACTGTCATTTTGTAAAACTTTCTTTTGAGTTTTAAAAGTACTTTAGGATCACAAAGAACATCCGATATATTTTTTTCATTTTAACATCGTACTTATATTATATATAAGATATTTCTCTCAATCTCTCCATCTTTTATAAGAATGATTCTAAAAGCATCAATGTTCATGTTGTGTTGATAAAGGGCAAAACTCCCTTTATTTTTGTCTTCAAAAAACATTTCATATTGAAAAATAATAAGGGTTGTCTATAATTTTTTATCTTAAAAATACTCTCTACTTTAGTAATATAACCAAACTTATAATTTTAAAACTATACCAATATTAGTCAAAATTATTTCAATATAAAATACTTGTATTTTAAGTTGGCCAAATTACCGCAAGTGGATCAAAATTACTCCTACAATCTTTCCTTGTAATAATTTTAATTAAACTATTCTAACATCAATTAAAATTATTTTAAGTTGAGCAATTTAGAATAATTTTAATTATTTGATGCGGCATGGATTTTCTGCCTCTTCGGAACGAAAGTATCGAGGAGGCTTGGGGTCATCTCCAACTACAACAGTAGATAAGAAAATGATGATAAAAGATTTAACATGATTCGGAATTTAGATTCCTACTTCACGGATGAGCTCTAGAGTGAGCCCCGTCACTATACGCTTTTACTATAATCCCTCCTCATCGGAAGTACTTCCGGAGGTGGAGAAACCCCTTAAAGATAAAAACTTATACAAGGTAAAGGAAATAACACACATATAGTTCTCCCTCTTTCTTGCTCCGTCGAGGATGTCCCTTCTCCTTACCAATCCCCCTTTTTCTCTTCTTCCTCTTGGAGTGAGTTTTGGTTGAGAAAACTAGATCATACCCCTTTCTCCAAGCCTTAGCCACTTCTTTTATATCCCCTCTCATGGGTCAATCCTTATTTCAATTCATGGGCCAATATTTCTCCATATCAGAGGTAACCTCTCTAAATAGTCAGACGAGTCACTCTCATGAGTCTGACTTCATCTCTATCACTTTGTCGCCTAGAGTCTGATCATATTTTTGCTTCTTGTTTCTTTATTCGGGGATATCATACACATTCAGAGTATCCGATGATCTACCTGACCGAATGAAAAAATTACCGATTCGAGGACTTACGAACTGCCTCAGATGGATATAATAAGATGACTGATTCGAGAACTTACGAATAGCCTTTGTTATATAGAAGAATGCTCGAAGCAAGGGCTTACGAATCACCTCGAATAAATATAAGAGAATGCCTCCAAATACTGACTAATATTTACTTCAAAACACCTTTGAGGAATATATTAAGAACTAGATGGGAGCGCCTCAGTCAAGTAACATAAGATCCACTTCCGCACACCTATGATAGATAATATAACAGCCGACTTAGAGTGCCTCGGTAGAATGAACTAATGTCTGCTCCAGCTCAATTCGACATAATAAAATAACAACTAACCTGAAGTGCCTAAGCTTGGACCACTCCCGCATAAAGAAATAAAATAATCCCCAGCCCAACACGTCTCGGCTAGATGGCATAACAACAAGTTTAAGAACACTTCAGCCTAATAAAATAAGGGCTGACCCAAGATACCTGGGTTGAACAAAATAATATCCGCCTCATAACACTTAGACTATATAGAATAAAAGTTGACCCAAAATGCCACAACCCAATAACATAATATCCATTTCAGAACACCTCGGATAAATAATATAATGTCCAACTCAGAGCATCTTGACGGAATAAAATAATGACTACTCCATCTCAATTCAACCGAATACAATAACTACTAACCTAGAGTGCCTTGGCTCGGACCACTTTGGCATAAAAAAATAAAATAACATACGACTTGACACGCCTCAGTTAGATAAGAGAATAATCACAGCGAAGGCTTACGTATCGCCTTAAATAAATATAAGAGAAGGGTCTTCAAATCCCGACTAAATAAAATAATACCCGCCACAGAACCCTTCAATTAAATAACATAAGAACTAGCCCGACAATGCATGGGTTGAATAATACCAACACTTCATAGGTAGGCAAATGGAATATCCCTCTCCTCGACCGACTGAATATAAAACCATACTCCTCTCAGTTCGCCACTGCAGGGGGAATGTAAGCTTCGGTTAATACCAAACCGAATAAGAATATAGACCAGTTTGAGGGCTATAGAACTGCCTCTATCAGCCGTGATAATAAACTCCGCCGTCCTTCCAAAGTGCATTCTACCTTAAACTCAACTCCTCTGATCCACCACCGTACGGGGAACAATAACTGTGAGCGCACCGAGGGCTTACGAATGGCCTCGGACGATCAAGGTGAAGAATAAGACCGACTCGAGGGCTTACGAACTGCCTCAGTCGACTTTAGTGAAATACTCCATCGTTCTTCCAAAGTATGTTCTACCTTAAACCCAACTCCTTCGATCCACAACCACACAGGAAACTGAAGGGTGAAGCTTCGCTTCCCGCTTCAACTCGGTCGCTTGTGCATGACGATCCCATCTACGTCCGCGGATTAAAAAAATTAATCCAAGACGAAGATGGATTACCCAAGCAACCGATCCATCATCGTACTATTCGATTAGAGTGGTCTCTTGAACAAACTAGTTGTTCAAGCAACCTAACTCTTTTCCTCGATTAGCCACGGAATAAATGATGTACGGATCGTCGATTTTTGTGTTTGTGTTAAATACTAAAAATTTAAAATATTAAATTAAATGGCCAAATAATTAAGAAAATAATCCTGGAAATTTTTCGGGAATTTTAGGGATTTTTTCGGAATTTTTCTAGATTTAAACGGAGTCCGTACGAGGTTTTTACGGGGATAAAATAAATAGGTTTTAGGTGGGGTCTATTTAAGGGGATTAATACGCGATGAAAACCTAAATTTCTTTTTCTTTTCCCCCGCCGCGACACCTTTTCCTTCGGCAGTTTTTTCCGCCCGAGCCTCTTCTTCCCCGCCGCGCCCGACGCCATCCCTCCTTCTCCGTCGGCGCTCTATTTTTCGCCGCCGATCTCTTCTTCGTCGACGAGCCCTTCTTCCTCGAGCCCGACGCCGCCTACGCCAGAGCTTCCCTTTGTCGTCCGACCTAGAGGTTGCGCCGCCGTCGCTTGCAGTCGCCGACGCTGACGCTGAGCATTGCGGTCGCCTCTTTCCCTTCGTTGCCTGACGTCGAGGTCGCTGCTCACAGGCAGCGTTCGCCTCCGCCGACGCCCTCTTCTAGCTCTTTGCGTCGACGACCAGGCTGTCGTTGCTCGCCGAGACGCACACGCCGCCCCCATCCACGATAATCCTCCGCCGACTCCTCTGCCACTGTCGCCGCTGCAGCGTTTTCCACCGTCGGATTGAGGGGAGGGGGGGTCACGGTGGCTTCGTGTGGGGTGCTAGGGCAGCAGCAGGAACTCCGGTGAACCGAGCGTCTAGGAGGGAAGTGTCGCCAGTGAAGGGAAATTTACGATAATTACTTAGTTTTCATTTTTCCTTTGCTGTCCAGCGTGTGGGTTGTTGTCGGGTGGTGAGACATGGGAAGGGCCTATAAAATGGTCAGGCTACGTTGGGTTCCAATTAGGGTTCATTAGATTCCTAATTTCGTGCAAGGTCGGCTGTAAGTGGGCAGTGCACGACTGTGAGCCGGAGTTGTGGTCAATTTGGGGTTGAACTTGGGGTTTAGGGTTGGCTGCGATTGGGTTGGTGTCGGCTGTACGACCATATTGGTATGTTAGTGAGCGAGGAATGGTTCAAAATGTGTTATTCGGAGGATATGGGTCAATAGGGTGAATCAAAGCTATGAGGTCCCGGTGAGTTGATGAATTAGGTTAATTGATTAGGAATTAATTGGGTAAATTGATTGATACCATTATTGGATAAATTAAAAGCCATTAAATTTTATTTATTTGGCTTAGGTTGTTAAAATGCAAGTTAATCCAGGTTTAATTGATTAATTAGCTTATCATTAATTAATCAAAATTTTTATAAATTGATTTAGTGGGCTAAATTAATTGTATGAATATTTGTGGTAGGAAAAGATTAATAAGATGGTTGGAAAATTAGTGAAAATTGGAAATAGTTTGGGTTAATTGGGTTATGAAGGAAATCGATTAAGTATTCGATTTGTCGGTGAATTGCATTTTTGTACTTAACTATAGTTATGCTATATGCAGGTTTCGGTCACGAGGCAGGTCCCCGGTCGTGACGTTTTCATTCTTGCGGATATTTATATTCAGGCGGGTATTTTGACTTATCTTTTAGATATAGTCATTGTTGATATTGCTAGTTAGGATAGCATATAATAATTTTCATGTTTATATTCCTAGTATATTGTTGGTGCCTACTTGATACATGCATGTGATAGGTTATGATTATATTTTTCCTGTTTTATTTGGATCATAGTTACTTGGATTATGGATATATACATATTGATTGTACATATTATTCGGATAGGTATTTTGAGTATGATTTACATGCTTTAGTATCATGCACCATATTGCATGATTGCATGCTGGCTGGACGGGGTTCCTTTATAGTTGAGCCCGCATCTAGTTACATGACCTGCACACACTGCCGCTCATGGGTTAGTGGTACATCAGGAGGGTGTGCGCTTGCTCACAGCTCTACCGGTCCGCTACGGGTAGCGGCGAGGCGCTGTGGTAGTGGGCGGGATCCCTCCTCCGCTCCATGACACGAGATGAGAGCTTAGCTCCCACTGCTTGGGGGCAGGAGGATAGGTGTACTCGACAAAGATCCCGCCCACTCTGGCCACCAGAGCAAAGTGATGGCAGAGTGCATAGCTGTCATAGCCCTACCCACTCGGCCACCATCGCTGAGGCGGCCGACCGGGTGTCGTGGGTGACCATGTCATTTGCACGCATGCACTTTGCATGGATCGTGATTTGTATTGTGGTTGTTGCATTATTTTATTGATGCCTTGGATGTTGCATGATTGTCATGCATCATATATAGGATACATATTTGTATATGGTGAGACTCTTATAGTAGTACACATTCTCCTATATCGTAGGAGATCTGTGAGTACATTTTGCATTTATTTCTTGCTTACCCTATATGTGAGACTGTACTGGCATGATTTTTATTGTTAGCTATATCTTACTTGCATATCGACTATATTCGCTAAGTTCTTTGAACTTACCCCCTTGATTTATATTTATTTCAGGATGAAGCTGTCAGGAGAGTGAGCTGCCAAACCCCACTCGTGAAAGTTTTTATTTGTTATTTGTTTCTATGGTTTGGACATTTTGATTAGAGGACATGTTTAGGTTTGGAGATTGATATTTGTATTCGTGGATTTTTGGTGTCCTTATGGACCTTTATTCGGTTTTGGTTGGATTGATTTTGGTTGAGTATTCCTGCCCAGATGGCAGAAGGGGTAAGTCTAGTTGTGATAGATGTTACTCATTTATTTTGGTTGATGGCCAGAGGCCTATTTTATTACCTGCGTGTGTGTTTGGATTCCGGTCATGTTGACCGATGTATAGTGGTCGTGTAGGCCTTGTATGTAAATTGGCATTGTCACCCGTACAAGGGAGATGCTGCCGGATTTTCGTCTGGCGGGGTCTCCTTCGGGGCGTGACAATTTATTTGGTATCAGAGCGCCTAGGTTTTCGAGTTCCTAGGGGTTTTTGGATTTTACGGAGTTCGCCATGTTTTGGCAAGTTTTGCGAGGCAATCTGAAAATTTTGGATTGGTATGAATTTCCGATGATTTTTTATGTTTCGAAAATTCGAGGATTTTTGACGAGGTTAATATGGGGATTTGGCGGCTATGGGACCTCTCCTGACGGTGAAATAGGTATGCTGGAAAAATTTATATATTTTTACTTCTAGTAATATCTGTATTCATTTAACAGATATGAGACGAGGTGGGCATGCTTTCTCGTGCCGTGACGCAGCGGGACGGCCACGCCGAGGACCCGTGAGATCTTTAGCGATGAGTTACCCTAAGATCTACCGAGGACGAGCTTATTGATCAGTGGTCGATTCCAGGGGCCGCGGAGTAGTGGATCCTCGGCCCCGGGCGATCTCTCCTCGAGATACCCATTTGGGTATCCGATGTACTGGCCGAGACCTCACACATCGGACACTCACGCCGTAAGGGCTCACATAATGAATTCCGACCCGTGCCCATCAGTTGAGCCTGGCTACCCTACTTAGTATCGGCCCCTACTTATCCTACTGATGTTGTCGCGCAAGACGCAGCTCGTGGAAAGACTGATCCGATCGTGGCTCAGTCTTGGATCGAGACGATGGAGCGTACCTTCTACTATATGGTCTGCTCCGAGTGGGAGAAGGCAAAGTTGGCGGCCTTCCATTTACGAGGCGAGGCCGATATCTGGTGGGATATGCAGCGCTCGATGATCGACGAGTAGCAGGTTACCTGGTCGAGATTTAGAGAGGCTTTTGAGAGTCAGTATTTCCCACGGGCATATCAGATGATGCGACGTCAGGATTTTATGAGTCTCTGACGAATAATCGCCGATGATGGAGTATAATATAGAATTTAATCGGTTAGCGTGTTTTGTCCGAGTTAGTCTTTGAGGCAGTCACGCATGATGCAGTTTGTTCAGGGATTAGATGGGCATCTCCAAGTCAAGATGGCAGGATTTGGTAGTTCTTCCTACCGAGAGGCATTGGATAGAGCTTTGTTGATCGATTCGGCTCAACAGAGGGTCAATACTGACAGGAAGAGAAAACAGACCGAAAGAACCACAGTCGACCCGGTAGCCAGACCATCGATGCGAGAAGTGGCCGCAATCGGGTCGGAGTCATTCGGGCATCTAGCCTACTCGTAAATCAGGACGATCTTCAGCTGGGACCTCTCGGTCTTCTCAGCAGAGCCGGAGGCCGCCCACTAGTGACACCCACTGTACTCGTTGTGGATCGAGAGAGCATATCGTCTCAACTTGCACCTTGGGACAGTCAGTTTGCTATTATTGCAAAATGCCTGGACACCTGAGCCGAGATTGTTCGTTGAAGGCTCAGCATGTGACTTCCGGGGTTTCGATTCAGGGAGGACCGTTGCGTCGATCCACCGACTCAGAGAGGGGGCATAACTGCACCTTCACAACGCCGCAGAGGACAGCTCCTTCGTGAGTCGCGATGCATCTCATGGATGAGTACACCAAAGGCCCGTGACGGTCACAGTGGTTCAATTTTAGGATCGCAGCACGATGCTGCCCCACCATCGTATAATACTATTCACCAGCAGCCATCGATACAAAGATGTAGCCTTCGCCACTAGTTCAGATCCAGTCCGGACACCTCCACCTTTGGCAAGAAAATATCATTCTTGCGGATATTTATATTCAGGCGGGTATTTTGACTTATCTTTTAGATATAGTCATTGTTGATATTGCTAGTTAGGATAACATGCAATAATTTTCATGTTTATATGCCTAGTATATTGTTGGTGCCTACTTGATACATGCATGTGATAGGTTATGATTATATCTTCCCTGTTTTATTTGGATCATAGTTACTTGGATTATGAATATATACATATTGATTGTACATATTATTCGGATAGGTATTTTGAGTATGATTTACATGTTTTAGTATCATGCACCATATTGCATGATTGCATGCTGGCTGGACGGGGTTCCTTTATAGTTGAGCCCGCATCTAGTTACATGACCTGCACACACTGCCACTCATAGGTTAGTGGTACATCAGGAGGGTATGTGCAGTTGCTCTGTCAGGCTCCGCTGGTCCGCTCATGGGTAGCGATGAGGCAGCGTGGTAGCGGGCAGGGATCCCTCCTCTGATTTATGACACCGGGAGATGAGAGCTTAGCTCCCCCACTCTGTTTGGGGCAGGAGGATAGGTGTACTCCGACAGCATCCTGTCCACTCGGTCACTCAGGAGCAGTGATGACAGAGTGCACAGTTGTCATAGCCCTACCCACTCGGCTTCACCATCGCGTGTGAGGCGGCTGACTGGTGTCAGGGGTGACCATGTCATTTGCACGTCATGCACTTTGCATGGATCGCATTTGTATTGTGGTTGCTGCATTATTTTATTGATGCCTTAGATGTTGCATATGATTGTCATGCATATAGGATACATATTTGTATATGGTGATGACTCTTATAGTAGGGCACATTCTCTTATATCAGGGTAGGAGATTCAGGTGAGTACAGTCCTTTTGCATTTATTTCTTGCTTACCCTATATGTGAGACTGTACTGGCATGATTTTTATTGTTAGCTATATCTTACTTGCATATCGACTATATCCGCTAAGTTCTTTGAACTTACTCCGTTGATTTATATCTATTTCAGGATGAAGCTGTCAGGAGAGTGCAGCTGCCAAACCCCACTCGCGAAAGTTTTTATTTGTTATTTGTTTCTATGGTTTGGACATTTTGATTAGAGGACATGTTTAGGTTTGGAGATTGATATTTGTATTCGTGGATTTTTGGTGTCCTTATGGACCTTTATTCGGTTTTGGTTGAATTGGTTTTGGTTGAGTATTCCTGCCCAGATGACAGAAGGGGTAAGTCTAGTTGTGATAGATGTTACTCATTTATTTTGGTTGATGGCCAGAGGCCTATTTTATTACCTGCGTGTGTGTTTGGATTCCGGTCGTGTTGACCGATGTATAGTGGTCGTGTAGGCCTTGTATGTAAATTGACATTGTCACCCGTACAGGGGAGATGCTGCCGGATTTTCGTCTGGCGGGGTCTCCTTCGGGGCGTGACAGTTTGTCTTCGGGGTCCAAGTAAATTAGCCACATGCAATTACATACATCATATAAAGAAACAAAAGAAAACTAAAATAAGAATTATATCTCTTGTTTACCTCTTGGTCTTCTATCGTATGTCCTATCCTCCTCTTGGACGTTGTGTGACAACGATCCTCCAAGAGATGAAGCCTCCTAGATCACGTATCTTCCTTTCTTTGTTAGCTCCGAACAAAGGAAGATAATAAGCTCCCTTCTTCTCCTATCTAGTTTCGGACACAATCCCTTTGAAGAAAGATCAAGCCACCTTCTCCTCTTTGTTATTGCCGCCGGCCACCAAGGAGAGGGAGAAGGAATAATGGGTGTCGGCCAAGAGCTCCAAAGGAAGAACCTTCACCCTTGTTGCCGTCGGCCAAGGAGAAGAATAGGAAGAGGTATGGGCGTCGACCAAAGTAAGGAGGAAGAAGATGGGCGCCGGCTACACCTTAGGAAGAGAAGGAAACAAACCCTAATCCTTCCACTTGTTGTCGCCCAAGCCTTTTCCCAAACCCTAATCTCCCAAAGATGTTCCACGCCCAAGCCCTTAGCCCTCCTTTTATAGAGCTAGGTTTAAGCTTCCTTTCAATCTCCACCGTCGGATCTAGAGATTTAATCTCCACCGTCGGATCTAGAGATTTAATTTCCACCGTCGAATCTAGAGATTTAACTTCCACCGTCGGATCTAAACTTACATTTTCCACCATCGGATCTAGGCTTCATGAGGGTTTTAATAAGCTACAATAGGGACTATGAGGAGGAGTTGGATCTTGGTCACCCAATGGATCTAGCCCACATAAAGTCCGATCCATTAATGATAATTCATTCTACTAGAGGATTATCATTGATCTACCTCACCAACCCTATAAATAAATATGGGCTCCATATATTAATTGTACAAATATCTCTCCGTGTTTAAGATCTCGAATGCCCGTCAATTAATTAATCAACATCTAACTCCATGAGTAGTGTTGGGTTTTCGGCACCGCGGCGTGTGTGTGTTCGATCATGTTTCGTAAACATGAGCATAGCGGAAGCAATAAAAATAATAAATACTCCTATTTATTACAACACACACAATACACGCATACTATTACAACAAGTGTAGACATAACCGTAAATTAAAATTTGCAATAAAAGGAAATTAAACTACGTTATACCTTCCGTATGACGTGTAGCGGGAACGGCATCAACCGGAACGATCCTCGTAAGAATCGTCTCTATCCGTATCCACGCCGAGCTCCTCGGGATGACTTCGCTAAGTCACGAGCTTCGTCTTCGTACGGGTTACTAGCCTTGTGTTGAAGACGACGTGATCGAGAGATGATCACGATCCGAATCCAAATTTGGATCCAAAACGAGTTCTCAAAACTCGCTTCTCCTGAGAGGTATTCGTCAACCGTTTGACGAATCCTTCGTCCTCCACCTCAGAGGATTACCGGAGATCAAATCCCCGGTAAGTTAGCCGCTGTCGGAGCACTAACCGTCGTCCAAACGACGCTCCGACGAGAGGAGGAGAAGCTGTCCAGAAAACTGGACAGCTTGGTGGAGGAGTAGGCGCCGGCCAAAACAAGGAGAGAAAAGGCTCACCTTGATGCCGAACCTATAGGAGATCACCGGAGGGTCGCCGGAGGTTCACCGGCTGGAGCTTGGACGCCGACAAGGAGCTGGACGGCGCCACCATAAGCTGGGCGGCAACAATGTGTTGGGCGGCAACAACATGTTGGGCGGCTAGGGTTTGGATGATTAGTTTAACAATCCCTTAAGCCCTCTTTTATAGAGAACTAATTCTCTTAATGGTTAATGGATCATATCCATAAAGCCCGTTAACCCGCTCCATTAGGATAAGTTAAAATAAACCAAACCATGATGGTTTATTTTAAGTTAAAACGAACCGAACCAACCTTTGGTTCATTCGTTTAATATAAACCAAACCCTTTGGTTTATTCTCATCCATTGGATTAGAACCAAACCATTTTGGTCCATCCATTATGTCTTCATAAGACACTGCCCATCCACACTTCCATTGCGACTGAAACAATTTCATGCTCGCTTTATGTTTGGTCCAACCAAACATAGTTTCTCTCGGTCTGAGAATCCCATTCTCAAGCTCGTTTTAAATCCTTTGGATTACACTCGTTGTGCGTGTGACCAAATAGGTTCTCGGTTTATGTTGGCCATCTATAATTAACCATTAATTATAGAACGATCATGAGTGGCACCTAGTAGTACATCATGATCCCCAATTAACCGAAAAGATCAACGGTTGATCCAGAACTATTTCTGAAACCCTTCAGTAGCTCGAATGAATCGTGCCCCATTCCCTTCACTCATCTTATACCCACTTGGTTCAGGACATGGTCTATTGTGTCAGTCCCCACTAGGCTGACTACGTCACACCTAGCCCAAGTATCATTTCCTCGTCCTACGGATTCTAGTTACTCCACATGTATCGAAGAGTACTTTACTCTAAACATGTAATGCTTTGGCCAAAGACTTTAGTAACAATCCGACGAGAGGCCATGGGTATACATCTCCTCGCAAGGAGTGGTGAATCCTTTATAGGCTATTCAAACACCTTCGATCACTTCGACTTATACCCAATCATCCCGGGTCCACATCTCCTCGGAGATGTTTGCTTAAGATGTCAAAGCATAAGTCTCCATGATCAAGATGACTTAAATACCGCAAGTCAAAGGAACATCGCACTTAAGCCACAGTAAGAACTTCATTGACATATCTATATATGCAGAGAACCATATGAAGTCTTACGGCTGGTCACTCCAATGAACTAGTTACCATAACTAGCATCCACGATTAACTCCTCGGACATCACAATGTCTCCAGGAGAATCACCGCTTGGATACACCAAGGAGTATACCTCGTGCTAGTCTGTCCAAATCCATCAATTCATCGACTAGGATAATTCCGATACATCACAATTACTAGAGATACTCACTAGTTGTGATCCAATCACAAATTCTCTCATGTTGTGAATCGTATCGTGGATATTCAGTAAATGAGTTTAAGATCCAATCAAATACATAAAACATGTATACTCAAATAGTGAATCTTCATTTATCATATAAATGGTTCATACATAAGGCGATTGCCTTAGGACATCTCTCATATATTACTAACAGACTCCACTTGGCCTAATGTCAATCGCTACTAGATCCAATACCATAAGCTCTAACATGACCCTCAAACTTACTTTGAGGTAATGCTTTAGTCAAAGGATCCGCTAAGTTCCTTCAAAGGGGAATTTTCTCGATTTGTATTTCGTTCCTACTGATGATCTCTCTGATAAGATGATAGCGGCGAAGCACATGTTTGGATCATTGATGAGACCACATCAAGTTCAAAGATGAACTTCTTGATCCAAACCGCTTCCTTTCTTTGCTAGTGCGCAATGTATTCTCGCCAGTGGCGTAATCCGCTATAGTGTCAAGCTTGGAACCTTTCCAACTTATTGCGCCCATTCCCGGTGAATACATACTCGACCGAGACATGGAATCATCCTTGTTCGCTCGAGTCGCATCCGTATACCCACGTATCACCATGTACCCTTCTCCATATATTAGGAACACATCCTTAGTTCTTCTCAAGTACTTAAGGATCGTCTTAACAGCCGCCCAATGATCCATTCCTGGATCGGACTGGTATCTGCCCGTGACACTCAGAGCATACGATACATCGGGCCTCGTACATAACATAGCATACATGATAGATCCTATTGCGGATGCATAGGGAATCTTACTCATGCAAATCTTCTCGTCTTCTGTGCGCGGACACATAGACTTCGAAAGGTGTTCCCCATGCATGATGGGTAGATAACCTTTCTTGGATTCCGACATGCTAAACCTCTTTAGCACTCGGTCTATATATGTAGACTGCGAAAGACCAAGCAACCGTTTCGATCTATCTCTATAGATCTTAATCCCAAGGATGTAGGTTGCTTCTCCCAGGTCTTTCATGGAGAATGTCTTGGATAACCAAACCTTAACTGACTGTAAGATTGACACATCGTTTCCTATAAGTAATATGTCATCGACATACAATACTAGGAACACGACTGCACTCCCATTAACCTTCTTGTACACACAAGGTTCGTCTGGATTTTGTGAGAAATCAAACTTTTTGATTGTCTCATCAAAACGGATATTTCAGCTCCTGGATGCTTGCTTCAATCCATAAATGGATCGCCGCAATTTGCATACCTTGGTTTTGTCAACCGATGTGAAACCCTCAGGTTGTATCATATACACGTCCTCGGCGGTTTCCATTAGGAAAAGCCGCTTTCACATCCATCCGCCATATCTCATAATCATAATGAGCCGCTATGGCGAGAGCATCCGAATGGATTTAAGCATAGCTACAAAGTAATAGGTTTCTCATAATCAACACCTTGTTTTGGCGATATCCTTTCGCCACCAATCTAGCCTTATAGGTAATCACATTACCATCCATGTCGGTTTTCTTCTTGAAAACCCACTTGCACCCTATAGGCTTTATGCCTTCAGGTGGGTCAACCAAGTTCCAAACTTGGTTTTTGTACATGGAATCCATTTCCGACTTCATGGCACCAAGCCACTTATCCCTTTCTGAACTTGTCAGCACTTCTTCATAACTGGTAGGCTCCTCATCATCAATGAGTAACACGTCGTTCGATTCACTTATGAGAAATCCATATCTCTCAGGAATATTGCGTGTTCTACCAGATCTACGAAGATGTGGTGTTACAATAGGTCCAGCCGATTGCTCATCACTATGAGTTGTCGGCTGTTGTGCTTCACCAGGTATCTCATCAATGTCTATTTGAGTCTCTCGAGCCTCCTCAAGCTCGACGACACTCCCACTATTTTCTTGCAAGAGAAACTCTTTCTCTAGAAACACAGCATGCCTTGAAACAAACACCTTTTGTTCCACAGGATGATTAGAATTGGTAACCCCTTGTTTCCTTAGGGTATCCAATAAATAGACATTTATCAGACTTAGCATCCAGTTTGTCTGATACAGTCCGCTTCACATAAGCAGGACAACCCCATATCTTCAAGTAAGATACATGAGGTTTCTTACTAGCCCATATCTCATATGGAGTAGTAGAGACTACCTTGGTAGGCATTCTGTTTAACAAGTAAACAGCTGTCTGAAGTGTATAATCCCAAAAGGACTTGGGAAGAGTCGCATGATTCATCATTGACCTGACCATGTCCAACAAGGTCCGGTTACGCCTCTCAGATACACCATTATGCTGTGGTGTATAGGGCGGAGTCCATTGATACAATATGCCATTGTCTCTTAGATAATCAAGAAACTCTTGACTTAAGTATTCACCACCTCGATCCGATCGAAGTATTTTAATACTCTTGTCATGTTGTTTCTCTACTTCATTTCTGAATTCTTTGAACCTTTCAAAGGCTTCATACTTGTGTTTCATCAAGAACACATACCCAAACCGTGAGTGATCATCGGTGAAGGTAATGAAGCAGCTATAGCCTCCTAAAGATTGAGTTGACATAGGTCCATATACATCACTATGTATTAGGCCTAGCAACTCTCCCACTCGTTCACCTTTTCCCGTAAAAGGTAACTTAGTCATCTTGCCTTTTAAGCATGATTCGCATGTATCGTATGAATCCAATTCAAACGATTCCAGAATTCCACATCGGTGTAATTCGGACATGCGTTTCTTACTTACTGGCCAAGATGACAATGCCACATGTAGGAGTCTATTTGATTATCCTTTCGAGCACGCTTGTTGCTCGCTTCGATATTGCAAATGTCACTGGATACGTCCAACGTATATACACCATTGCTTAAAGTTCCAGTCCCATAAAGAACCCCATTCAAAGTTATGTAACAACAATTGTTACTAAAAGTCAAATGGAACCCATTTCTATTTAGACAAGAAATAGAAATGATGTTCTTTATCAACAAAGGAATATAAAAGCAATTGTCCAGTTCTAAGACAAGTCCTGCAGGGAGTTTCAACAAATACGTTCCGATGGCGAGTGCAGCAACCTTTGCTTCATTCCCAACACGTAAATTTGACTCTCCCTTGACGAGTCTTCTTCTATTCCTTAGCCCATGTATGTCATTACATATATGTGAGCCACACCCAGTATCCAATACCCAAGTGTCTAAGGAAATAGAATGACAATCAATAAAGAAGATTTCTGAAGAAGATGGGGCATCCGATGCCTTATCCTTCTTCATGGACTCAAGATAAATCTTGCACTTTCTTCGCAAATGGCTCTCCTTGCCATAATGATGGCAAGTTTCCTTTTGTGCTAGTTCTTCCTTCTTAGCCCTTCTCTTCTTTCCCTTCTGTTGTTCCTTTGACTTCCTCTTAGAACCTTTCTTCGAGGAATCAACTAACAAAGACCCCCTACTCATGCTTCTCGTAAGACTCCACAGCCTTCAAAGATATCGAAAGCAAGACTACGATGAACCTCCTAGCATCTCGTGAGGTGAAGAGGAGCTTTGAGACTTGAACCTTTCAATCTCACTTGCTCATCAACTCACAAAGATGAAGGACTACGATATGAGCATCCATGCTATGCCGCTTCGTAGCTTGGGTTCCATCGTGGCTAGCATGATGCAACTCATTTGTTCAATCACTCACATGTTTCGATAGGCCAACAATTGGTCGAGTTGCATCGTCACTAGAACGAGGCGGGAAGAGGCGCCGAGGACATTTACAAGCTTTTCACCTTGAGAATAATTCTCAAGTTTCTAAGCCACCAAGAAGTTCTACTACTAATTTATTTGAATCCAAAATGGAACGCAAATTCAAACACATCATGATCAATATATTAACTTAAAAATACAAAACGAGCATATATGAGAAAGATGATTTTAAAAAATGCATCAATATACATTTATAAATCCCATTCATTTTTCGAATTTCAAAAACCCCAAAATCACTTCGGGAGATCGTAGGTCCATCTCCGAATGGGCTGATATCCATCATAGATAAGAACAACCTTGGAGTGAGTCCAACAAGCCATTCTTAGCTATGATGGTGGGTATCAAGTACCGATTACATATCATGTATATGTAACTATCACAATGTGCTATCAACTAATTGAATGTTTACACATACATTGGGTTGTTAACACATTAACAAGTATGCATCATATGCATAGCACCCAACTTCACCTCTCTTCACATCGACCTTGGAGTGAGTCCAACAAATCGATGCTCCAAGTTAAAGCCGACCCATTAATCGCGAAATAGTTTTAATATGGTTAGAGCGCATTCAACCAATTAGCCAGGCTTGGAGTGAGTCCAACAACCCAAACTAACGATTGACCTCTGACTCTTACCATATTAGAGTTAAACTATTCCAATGATTTGAACATGTTCAGGTTCGAGCCGGGCTTGGAGTGAGTCCAACAACCCAAACAGGAAACAGAACTCTGGTTCTAACCATATTAATAGAAGGTGTAGACTTTAATATTGTTTAAGGGTTTTTATGTCTCATCCTCTTTGCATGCAAATAACTATTATCTACATGGCATGGCATACATGGCATACATCTACATGTCACGACACGCATGGCATAATGTTATGCATCTAATGCACTTACATGGCATACAATTATGTCATGTATATATTTCCTTATATGTCATAACTATTTATGGAAATAAAATATGTTTAAGATTTGATTCTCCAAATCAAATCATAATTAAATTAGGAAACAAATTTCCAAATCTAATCACATATTTTATTCATGGAATTATTTGATTAAGGAAAATCTATTTAGGAAACCAATTTCCTAAATCATTAAAACTACTTATGGAAATAAAATATTTTAAGATTTGATTTCCCAAATCAAATCATGATTAAATTAGGAAATAAATTTCCAGAATCTAATCAAATATTTTATTTATGGAAAATATCAATTTCCATAAATACTTCCAACTTTCCAAAAGTGGAAGATTTCCATAAATACTTCTAGACTTTCCAAAATTGAAAAATTTCCATAAATACTTCTAAATTTCCAAAATTAGAAAATTTCCAGAAATACATTATGACTATCGCACAACCATTTTACGATTATGTCGAAACACAACCTGGGCTCTGATACCACTGTTGGGTTTCCGGCACCGCGGCGTGTGTGTGTTCGATCATGTTTCGTAAACATGAGCACAGCGGAAGCAATAAAAATAATAAATACTCCTATTTATTACAACACACACAACACACGCATGCTATTACAACAAGTGTAGACATAACCGTAAATTAAAATTTGCAATAAAAGGAAATTAAACTACGTTATACCTTCCGTATGACGTGTAGCGGGAACGGCATCAACCGGAACGATCCTCGTAAGAATCGTCTCTATCCGTATCCACGCCGAGCTCCTCGGGATGACTTCGCTAAGTCACGAGCCGTCGCCTTCACGGGTTACTAGCCTCGTGTTGAAGACGACGTGATCGAGAGATGATCACGATCCGAATCCAAATTCGGATCCAAAACGAAGTTCTCAAAACTCGCTTCCGGAGAGGTATTCGCCAACCGCTTTGACAATCCTTCATCCTCCACCTCAGAGGATTACCGAGATCAAATCCTCGGTAGTTAGCCGCTGTCGGAGCACTCAACCGTCGCCCAAACGATGCTCGACGAGAGGAGAAGCTGTCCTGGACAGCTTGGTGGAGGAGTAGGCGCCGGCCAAAACAAGGAGAGAAAAGGCTCACCTTGATGCCGAACCTATAGGAGATCACCGGAGGGTCGCCGGAGGTTCACCGGCTGGAGCTTGGACGCCGGCAAGGAGCTGGACGGCGCCACCATAAGTTGGGCGGCAACAACATGTTGGGCGGCTAGGGTTTGGATGATTAGTTTAACAATCCCTTAAGCCCTCTTTTATAGAGAACTAATTCTCTTAATGGTTAATGGATCATATCCATAAAGCCCGTTAACCCGCTCCATTAGGATAAGTTAAAATAAACCAAACCATGATGGTTTATTTTAAGTTAAAACGAACCGAACCAACCTTTGGTTCATTTGTTTAATATAAACCAAACCCTTTGGTTTATTCTCATCCATTGGATTAGAACCAAACCATTTTGATCCATCCATTATGTCTTCATAAGACACTGCCCATCCACGCTTCCATTGCGACTGAAACAATTTCATGCTCGCTTTATGTTTGGTCCAACCAAACATAGTTTCTCTCGGTCTGAGAATCTCATTCTCAAGCTCGTTTTAAATCCTTTGGATTACACTCGTTGTGCGTGTGACCAAATAGGTTCTCGGTTTATGTTGGCCGTCTATAATTAACCATTAATTATAGACGATCATGAGTGGCACCTAGTAGTACATCATGATCCCCAATTAACCAAAAGATCAACGGTTGATCCGAACTATTTCAAACCCTTGATGGCTCGAATGAATCGTGCCCCATTCCCTTCACTCATCTTATACCCACTTGGTTCAGACATGGTCTATTGTGTGTCACCCCCACTAGGTCGACTACGTCACACCTATCCCAAGTATCATTTCCTCGTCCTACGGATTCTAGTTACTCCACATGTATCGAAGAGTACTTTACTCTAAACATGTAATGCTTTGGCCAAAGACTTTAGTAACAATCCGACGAGAGGCCATGGGTATACATCTCCTCGCAAGGAGTGGTGAATCCTTTATAGGCTATTCAATACCCCGATCACTTCGACTTATACCCAATCATCCCGGGTCCACATCTCCTCGGAGATGTTTGCTTAAGATGTCAAAGCATAAGTCTCCATGATCAAGATGACTTGAATACCGCAAGTCAAAGGAACATCGCACTTAAGCAACAGTAAGAACTTCATTGACATATCTATATGCAGAGAACCATATGAAGTCTTACGGCTGGTCACTCCAATGAACTAGTTACCATAACTAGCATCCACGATTAACTCCGGACATCACAATGTCTCCAGCCAGTGAGAATCAGCTGCTTGGATATACCAAGGAGTATACCTCGTGCTAGTCTCGATAGAATTGATGGTGTCCAAATCCATCAATTCATCGACTAGGGATAATTCCGATACATCACAATTACACATGTAGAGATACTCACTAGTTGTGATCCAATCACAAATTCTCTCATGCTGTGAATCGTATCGTGGACATTCAGTAAATGAGTTTAAGATCCAATCAAATACATTAAACATGTATACTCAAATAGTGAATCTTCATTTATCATATAAATGGTTCATACATAAGGCGATTGCCTTAGGACATCTCTCATATATTACTAACAAGTAGTACCACTCAACTTTATCATCATGTCGGACCAAGTCCACCTGCAGGGTTTACATGATGAACCTTATGAGATCCTCAAGGGGACATCATCATCCTAATATATAGGACACGGTTTCCTCCTATAATCAACGACACACCATGTAAATAATATAATTTCTCAACTTACCGAGCCTATCGATTTACTCTATAAATATCGTCCATTGATAAATCAAAGAAATAAATACTAAGTATATGTTCCCGTTATTATATCGGGATTAAGAGCATATACACCATAATATCCGAGGTCTGATTCAATTATGTAGTCAGCAATAAATTGAATCACCTCTAAGTCGGTCCTGCTCAATACACACAAAGTGTACTAGTGTAATTCTATGGTCAAGACAAACTAATACCAAATCACACTACAACCATACCAATGGTTTGTCCAACACTATCTCGGTTGTGAATCTCTACTTATACTCTACAAGGAACTGATAACATGATCTCCCATATGACACTACACATCATGTTATCTACAATGCAATGTATCAGACAATATGCATAACCATAAATATGCAAACAATGATCATGTGATTCTTATTTCAAAAATAAAGATGTTCATACAAAAGATAGACTTTTGAGTATACAGGCCTTGGATGGCCGAGTTGAAGAATAAGACTGACTCAAGGGCTTACGAACTGCCTCAGTTGACTTTAGTAAAATATTCTGCCATTCTTCCAAAGTGTGTTCTAACTGTTAGGAGTATGAGGAATACAATCAAAGTCCCACATTTGTAAGACATGGAAAAGATCATGTGCTTATAAGATAAAAAGATATCTCCATTGGTATGAGACCTTTTGGATGAAGTCCAAAAATAAAACCATAAGGGCTTAGGCCCAAAGTAGACAATATCATACCATTTATGGAGATATGTGAATCTTATAGGCACCTACAGTGGTATCAGAGTCACTTGTGAAAACAATACTCGTTTTAGTTGTTATATGTAATATAAGTTAGAACGTGTTTTATTATGATCTGCATGTTGTTCTAGGCTCGCATCAAAGCCAAGAAGATAGTCTGCCGAGCGGGTTTTTTCCCGAAGTAGACTAAGGAGTGGGCTGAGTGGATCGGATTGTGTCGGTCAGATGGTGCCGAGCGGACCTGGTCGACCGGATGGTCTCGGGTTCATAGTGATGGATAGAATGGGCAACGACTCATTCAATGAATCTATAAAAATAATGGGCAGCGGGATCACCGTAGCGTTGCGGCTCATATATCATGCTTAGGATCATAATAAATTTTTCTGTCATTGCTGTTTTGAATGTTATATGACATAGTGCATGGTCATGACCACTAACCCAATGTGATTAGATGTGTGTGTTTGTTGTAATTCATAATATGGCATGTGTGTCGTGCCTTTCACCTTCATTATTCTGGTTGTAAAATTAGATTACCCTCGAATGTAACTCGAGGTTTCTTTTAATTGTAATGTACAATGTAGAATAGTTCTAGATTGTTGGAGGACGGTGCAAAGGAAAGAAGCCAACAACACATGACGACCTTGGAAGACTTGGAGAGGATGCTATTTCCTAAGTTGACTATTCGCTCTTCTCATTGACTTGAGAAGATCATAGAAAAGGGTCATAACCATGTCACATTTCTTTATGATTATATGTGATGCATGTGATGCTTGTATGTGATGCATGCATAGTTAGTTGTTACACAATTAGGTCACTTATTCTATGCCTACCAAAGTTTAATACTTACTATTATTTTGTTCAATCGTAGTGCATTTGTCAAAGCAAAGTGACTCGATTTACCTCGGTAAAGTGCGACAGGACAATTGTGATGGATGACTATTAAATCTTGGGTTTGACTTAACTAAGCTCTCTCAATTAGATTGATAAACTTAGAGGCATAGCTTATACGAAACATCTACCTACATTATACAAATATTGAGCGATTAGCCAAAGCTAACTCAAGTTGAGTGGTAATTTAGAAGGATATCTCATGCGATAGGCACAATGAATGTTGTTCATATAGATATACAAGAGTTATATTAGATGTAATTGGTATAAGTTACCTACCTAACTTATACAAGTCTTGGGCGATTAGCCAAAGCTAACTCAAGATGCTATATAATATGGATCTTGTTCCACTCTGTGACCAGTGAGAAAATCATTTAATTAAAGGCATAATTAAATGATTGAAATATGATACATTTCTGCATTTCTGTATTGTAGATCACCATGTCATCAAATATGTCAAACACTCTCTCTCTGCGATCTGTTCTTGATAAGGACAAGCTCAATGGAACTAATTTCTTGGACTGGTACAGGAACTTGAGGATAGTCCTCAAGCAAGAACGCAAACTGTACGTCCTAGAGTAGTCCATTCCTGAACCACCCACCTCTACGCCCACTCGTGCTAACAAGGATGCTTATAAGAAGCATCAAGATGACACATTGGATGTGGCATGCCTTATGCTTGCCACCATGAACTCTGAGCTTCAAAAGCAACATGAGAACATGAATGTCTATGGTATGGTTGAGCATCTGAAACAACTATATCAGGGACAAGCAAGGCACGAGAGATTCGAAGTATCAAAGGTCTTGTTTCAATGCAAAATGCAAGAAGGAACTCCCGTAGGCACTCATGTACTCAAGATGATTGGGTGCGTTGAGAACCTAGAGAGATTGGGATTTTCATTGGGCCAAGAGCTGACCACTGACCTTGTTCTACAGTCACTATCAAAAGGCTACAGTCAATTTATCATGAACTACAACATGAATAAAATTGACAAGCCTTTACCTGAGACGTTGAGCATGTTGTGAACTGTTGAACTCAACCTAAATAAGGCAAAGCCTAGTACCATTTTGATGGTGAACAAAGGCAAAGGCAAGCAGAAGCCTAAAGGTAAGGGTAAGACCCAAGTTAAAGGCAAAGGCAAGACAAATGCATTGAAACCCAAAGGCGGAGTGCCTAAGGAGGGAACCTGCTTCCATTGTAATGAGACTGGACATTGGAAGAGAAACTGCAAGCTATACCTGGAAGAGGTGAAAAGGAAGAGAAGTGAGACTTCTGTCTCAGGTATATATGTTATAGAAGTCAATTTATTTATCTCGTCTTCTTAGGTATTAGATACCGATTGTGCTTCTCACATTTGTACTAATGTGCAAGGCCTTCGAAAGACTAGATCATTGATGAAGGGTGAAATGGACATACGGGTAGGCAATGGAGCAAGAGTTGTCGCCATCGTTGTAAGGACATATTCCTTATCTTTGCCCACTAGACTTATCTTAGAACTAGAAGATTGTTGTTACGTGTCTGCCTTGACTAAGAACATTATCTCTGTTTCTTGTTTAGACAATAAAGATTTCTCATTTGTAATAAAGGACAAGTGTTGTTCCGTTTATTTAAATGATATATTCTTTTATAGTGCACACCTTGTGAATGGTCTCTATCTTCTAGATCTTGAAACCTTAGTCTATAACATAAATACCAAATGGTTCAAATCTAATGATCTGAACCAAACATATCTTTGGCATTGTCGTTTGGGTCACATAAATGAGAGTCGCATATCCCAACTCCACAAAGATGAACTTCTGGACTCATTTGATTTTGAATCATATGAGATGTATGAATCTTGTCTACTGGGCAAGATGACCAAGCATCCTTTTAGTGGACATAGCGAACGAACTACTGATTTGCTAGAACTCATACATACTGATGTATGTGGGCCTTTCAATGTAGCAGCTAGAGAAGGCTATCAGTACTTCATTACTTTTACTGATGATTTCAATAGATATGGATATGTGTATCTTATGAGACAAATCTAAATCCTTTGAAAAATTCAAAGAATTTAATAATGAAGTACAAATTCAACTTGGTAAGAGTATTAAAGTGCTTCGATCAGATTGAGGTGGGAAATACCTTAGCCAAGATTTTCGTGGCTATCTCGTTGAGTTTGAGATTAGATTTCAACTCACTCCACCTGGAACACCACAGCGGAATGGTGTATCAGAAAGGATAAATCATACATTATTAGATATGGTATGATCCATGATGAGTCACACAAATATTCCTTCTTTCTTCTGAGGATATTCTTTAGAGACGGCTGCTTTCATACTTAACCATGTCCCATCTAAGGCAGTCATAAAGACACCATATGCGATATGGATTGGGAAGAGTCCCAAGATGTCTTTTATGAAGATTTGGGGTTGTGAGACTTATGTTTGACGTCAAGTCTCCAACAAACTAGGCCCCAAATCAGATAAGTACTGCTTTGTAGGATATCCTAAAGAAACAAAAGGATATTACTTCTACAATCTCACACAAGGCAAAGTGTTTATCGCAAAAAATAGCATATTTCTAGAAAGAGAGTTCATTTCAAGAAGAATTAGTGGGAGTAAAATCCATCTTGAAGAAGTTCAAGATACAGATAGCATTGAGATGGAAATTGAATAGACACCATAAAGTATTATGGATGATAAGATTATTGCACAAGAAGTTGTAGAGCAATAAACTGTTCAAGTAGACCAACCTCTTCGCAGGTCTGATAGAATACGTCGTCAGTCTAAGAGATATTCATTTCTCTTGTCTGATCATGATGACGTTATGCTTATTGAGTTGAACGAGCTTACATCTGTCATGAGGTCCGAAATGGAATCCATGTACACTAACCGAGTATGGACTTTGGTTGATCCACCTGAAGGGGTCAAACCAAATAGCGTGAATCAATCACGCTCTTAGGAACCTAATACCTATTGGAACTCCTTGAGTTTATTAGGTACTCACTAGGGATATCCTCCCTTAGTACCTTCCTAATGACCCTTTTTTGGCTTGGAAGCCTTGGTCAATTGGGTCTTGTTAAGGTTAACTCTAGGGGTAACTCTTCTTGTAACCTTCTTAGTGGCTTCCCTATGTTTCTTTGAAACCTTGGCCACTAGACACACACCATGGTTAACCTTAGGGATGACCTCCCTAGTAACCTTGATTTTCTTAGACCTAGATATGGTTCCATAATCAAATGGAACACTATGGTAGGTCTCCTTGGGCTTAGGTGTGTGACCCAAACTTTTCTTGCCCCTAGGTGCACCTTGCCTCTTAGACCCTAAATATTGTCCATTTGACCCTTGCATTTGGTTTTGCATGCTTCTAAGGGTTTTTTCTAAGTTTTCAAGTTTTGATCTCAAAACTTGATTCTCTAACTCCCAGATTTTCATTTTAATTCCATGTGATCTTGTAAAAATTTTCTAGTGCATTTTTATTTTAACAGATCGTTGACATTTGAAAAATTATTCCATAATAAATTTTCTTCATTCTATTGTTGGGACTCCATGGAATGTAATACCAACACCATTATTATATTTCCTTAGCCCTAGTATTGCATGATTTAACACCTAGACAATAAAATCTATTATTTTTAACATGCTTTTGTTCATGAGTAATAGCAATAGCATTAAAATTGTTCCTAACATGCTTTTGACTATTAATTGAAGAGGAAGCATACTTAAAAGTTACCTTAGGATTTGCCTTAGCTCTCTCTACATATGAGATTCCTTCTTTGCCATTAGCTTGCTTCCTCCCCTAGGGCATTGACTTCTATAATAGCCCCTTTGATGACATTTGAAGCACACCACGTGCTCCTTGATCTTAATGGTTGGTGTTCCGACATCCTTTGACTTTTGATTAACTTTTGGTGCCGACACTTTCTCCTTGACCGATTTTGGGCATTTGCTCTTGTAATGTCATTTCTCCCTACACTCAAAGTAAATTATGTGATTCTTATTTTTATGAATTACATTTGAGTTACCTAGAGTGGTGGTGGAAGTCGTAGTTGGTTTTTCATCTCTATCGGAGGTAGATAGTTCTTCTTGATTTTGCTCCGGTGTTGGAATTCTCTCCTCCCCCTCAATTCTAGAGGTGGAGGTTTCCTCCAATTCTTCCACTTCTTCTTCCTCCTCGGATGTCGAACACTTCTCGACCTCCGAATCCTCACTTTCTTGTGAGGATGAGCTTTCTTCCTCCTCCTTTGATTCTTCCTTATCCTCTTGGACCGGTTGGGGCTTCTCATGAAATTTTATCAATTTGCTCCAAAGCTCCTTAGTATTCTTATATTCACCTAATCTACACAAGATATTATTAGGGATCAATTCAACCAGAAATTTTATTACCTTCTTATTTTTCTCGAATCTTTGGAGTTATTCCTCGGTTCATTTCTTCATCTTGAAGAAGCCTCCCTTTGGTCCTCTTGAATATTCAAATCCTTCCATCAAGACGGACAAATCTTCGATGTCCATCATCATCATGAAGTCTTCAATCCTTGTCTTCCATTGATTGAAGCCTTCTCGTCCATAAAATGTATATGAAACCGGAGTGTTGATATCCCACCCCAATCCAAGATTTTGTTCCATCTTGCCCTCTAGCGCCTTGCTCCTTCGGTTGTGAACTCGGTGAAGAGCGACCCGCTCTGATACCACTTGTAGGGGATCGAACGTCTCTAGAGGGGGGGTGAATGACGCGTTTGTGCGTTCAACATAATTTGTCCGTGTTTGTCTACAATACTTATTATGCACAGCAGAAATAATAATAACAATAATAAAACATGACAAACACTCACAATCACAACAATAGACACAAGATATAACGTAGTTCGGAACCTAAGGGTTCCTACTCCACGGGTTGAGCTCAAATGAGCTCTAGCGATGCAAAACACCACTAATCAACCTCTCCTTTGAGCTCCCTTTAAAATTGCAACTCGAGCTAATTTTCACCTGACAGTCGATTGCTCATGCCTATCAGTCGATTGCTCCGGTAGCCATTGTCTCACAATGACTCGATCAATGCTGGAAAAAAACTCCAACGGATAGCCCATCAGTCGACTGCAAACCCTAGCAGTCGACTGATGCATAGGCAGTCGAGGCACTGGTCGAGCTTGCCTCGCATCTGTGGCCACATCCCTCACTCGACTGCCATCCATGGCGATGATCGTTTACATCGGCCGATCTCACGCGTGATTGATTGTCAAGGTCACTCGGTACATCGAGCATCGGTCGACTCACGCGATCGATCGTAATCTTAGTCGACTGATCAGTGTCGACTCAGTTATTAAGTGTCAAAACACTCGACTAGTCGACTGGTCCATAACCCCAGTCGACTGATACACCTCAAACATGAGGTTTTAATCCAAGTATGATGCCCTCATACTTGCTATACACCCTTAATCTAGACCTAAGTCTTCTAGCCACCTCCATCAGCTTCACGTCTATCGGATCCCTCCAAATCATCCATGACTTGTTCATCCATACGTTAGCCTTTAGGTACTTCCATCAGCTATTATCATGCTAACAGTGTCAATACTGTCAAGGTACATTTTGGACTTACACTGCCAAGACACACACTTAGACTTTATGCTGCCAAACATTGGACTTATACTGCCAAGACTACTGCTTGGACTTTACGCCGCCAATATCCCACCCTTGGACTTTCCTAAATGCCAAGACTCATTCTTGGACTTTCCAAATGCCAAGACTCATGCTTGGACTTCCCATGCCAAGTACCTATGACTTGGACTTTCCATTGCCAAGTACCCATGACTTGGACTTTCCTTGTCAAGTACCCATGGCTTGAACTTTCCATCATATGATCAACCCCATATTAACCATATAGTTAATCTATTGTCAAACATCAAAATACTACTCGAGTTAAACTCGAGTCCGGTCAATCGTGACCTAGGTCGATTGCACAAATATGTTCTACCTTAAATCCGACTCCTCCGATCCGCCACCGCACAGGGAAACAAGAAAGCTTAAAGAAGTGTGTAGCTCCAACCTCCATATAGAGAGTAATAGCCTATGTATGATAAGTAGGAGTAGTCCATAATAGATTATGTTCGGAATTAACTTCACTTAGAACTTTGAGAAAACCTGCGTATACTTAAAAATCCAACATTTGATAATACAAATGGATAATAAATAAACTCCAAAGAAAATGCACAACTGAGCAAGGTATTCTCTTTAAATAGGCATCCAATATATTTGATGACTGGTACGAAGATCATCGGAGATGTATCTCTTACAAGTGAGTAGCTCGGCTAAGTAGCTGAGTGTAAATAATTATCCTAGTCGAATGACCGAAAGAGATGAAATATGTTAACTCAACTGAATGGTTGGGTGTAAGTAATGAGCCTAATCAAGTGTCCGAAAGGGATAAAGTATGTTAACTCGGTCGAATGACTGAGTGTAAGTAATTATCCTAACCAAATGGTCGGAAGGAATGAAGTATGTTAACTCAACCGAATGACTGAGCACAAGTAATGACCTCTAGCCGAGTGGCGGGAAGGGATGAAGTATGTTAACTCAACCGAATGGCTGAGTGCAAGTAATAACCCTTGGCCAAATGGGCGGAAGTAATGACCCCTGACTGAGTGGGCGTAAGAGATGAAGTATGTTAACTCGCCCGAATGACTGAGTACAAGTAATGACCCTTGACTGAGTGGGTGGAAGGGATGAAGTATGTTAACTTGGTCGAATGGTTGAATACAAGTAATGAACCTTGGCCGAGTGGGCGGAAGAGATGAAGTATGTTAACTTAGCCGAATGACTAAGTGTAAGTAATGACCTCTGGTCGAGTGGGCAGAAGGGGTAAAATATGTTCTCGGATGAACTACGGAGTAAAACAACTTACCTCGGCCGAGTGACTGAGTGCAAATACTTACCCTGACCGAGTGGTTGGAAGGGGTGAAGGGTGTCTTGGTAAAGCTACAAACTGGTTAGTGGTCAAGTGACCAACTAGCTAAGCAACCAAGCAATCGACCGACTGTGAAATCAGACAACCGAGTAGTTATACAACCGAGTAACTAACTAGTTGTTCAGTCGGGTGGCCGACTGACTATGTGTTCGAGTGTCGTGGCCGACTTATTGTGCAATTAGATGCTCGACTTATTGTGCAACCGAATTGCCGATTGGCTATACTACCGAATGACCGACTTGGTATGCGACCAAGTTGTCGATTGGCTATGCAATCAAGCGGTTGACCTGTGATGCAGTTGAGTGGTCGAGTGACTATGCAACCGAGTGGCTGACTTGTGATGCGATCGAGTGGTCGATTGACTATACAGTCGAGTGGCTAACTTGTGATACGACAGAGTGGTCGGTTGATTGTGCAGTCGGATGGTCGATTGATTATACAGCTGAATAACCAACTGATTGTTTAGTCGGGTGCTCGACTGGCTATGTGGTCAAGTGGCGTGACCGACTTGTTGTGCAATTTGATGCCCAACTGGTTGTGCAGTCAAGCGGTCGACTGATTGTGCGGCCGAGGGGCCGACTTGGTATGTATGACTGAGAAATAGTGGAATGATTAACTAAAGGTAAACTTTTAAGATAAATATTAAATAGAGGTAATTAAATTAAATTTAAGCTTTTAAGATATTCTAAATTGACATATAACCATACTATTTCTTCTTTGCGTGCGTCTCATATAATGTATCTTAAATGGGAAAGTTTTGAAATATAGTTAGAGAAATGACAAGGTATAAGAATGCAACAAAATATTAAAGGTAAGTATTTATATACAGACTTACTAAATTTAGCAACATAGAGAATTGATATTTTCCTTCCATCGTGGACTCATATCCCATAGAGAAGCTCTGTTGAGGAATTATCTTGACAAAAGTCAGCATTGACCTAAAACGTATTATTTTCTCAACGTCTTGCCCAGAAGTTTCCCACAGATGGTGTCAACTGATGCGACACGAATTTTTTACCTCTTAGGAATGAAGGTATCGAGGAGGCTTGGAGTCCCCTCCGACCACAATAGGAGATAAAAAAATGATGACAAAAGATTTAACATGGTTCAGAATTTAGATTCTTACTCCACGGATGAGCTGTAGAGTAAGCCCTGGGGTTATACACCTTTACTATAAATCCTTCCTTATTGAAAGTACTTCCGGAGGTGAAGAAATCTCTTACAAATAAGAACTTATACAAGGTAAAGGAAAATAATATACAGATAGTTCTCCCTCATTCTTGCTCTATCGAGGACGCTCCTTCTCCTTACTAGTCCCTCTTTTTCTCCTATTCCTCTCATAGTAAGTTTTGGTTGAGAAAATTAGAACATACCTCTTTCTTCAAACCCTAGCAACTTCTTTTATATCCTCTCTCGTGGGCTGATCCTTGTTTAATTTTATGGGCCAATATTTCTCTATATTATTATTGTTGAATTAATTTTGACTAATGTAATGAGTTTAGAAGTGAATTTAAAATTTAGTTATTATGTCATAACAATTTTAGCTAAAATTATTATATATTTAATAATTTTGATCAAAACTGCAACAAATATTCAAATAATATTAAAATAATAATATTTTTACGAGCATAGAATATCCTTTCAATGATTTTTTAACAGAGGACATTCTTTTTGATTAAAAAAGAAAACAAGGGGCACATTTGATGAATACAACTTGAAGAAATTAAAGAGGGGAAAATGTCAACTACGTTCAAAATAATGCTTCGATCGAACAATAACGACAAAAAAAAATCTGAACAGCAACGACATAAAAGGTAATTAATAATTATATTTAAATGTTAAAAACACATTTTTAATAATAAAAAAATATTATATGTTATTTAAGTATTTATTAGATATTCATATCTAGCTATTTGAACGGGTTTGACAATAATTTACACCATAGAAATGATATTGTCCCCCCCTGCATGAAAGCCGGTTAGAAATACCCGGATGTCCAATGAATACTCTCTCTACGTTTCCTTCCCCCTTTTAAATCACCACATCACGCTCAAATCTCGAAAGAAATTAAGAACTTTGCTTCTTCATCTTCTTAAATCTTCTCAATTTCTTTTAATTTGGTATTTATCTAATCTTATATCCATGGCAAGCCATCCTCTATCAACATATATTTCTTCCCTGTTTTCATCTGATCTCCTCATTTTGAAGATCTGTTAAAGTCTATGCCAATTGATATATACAAATTAGACATTTTCTGGTCAATCAAATCAAAGTTGTATCTCGAATTCACTTCGTGTTTTTATGCGCAGGAAGTCGATCTCCTTCTGGTCGTCGACTAGCTAGCTAGAGAATGGCGGAAGGCGAGGATATTCAACCTCTTGTCTGCGACAATGGCACCGGAATGGTTAAGGTAAAACGACATTAATTAATAATTTGCTAGCTAGAATTCTATGATGTGAAAAAATTAAACTGTAGTGATTTTGTCTGTTTGTTAATTAGGCTGGTTTCGCCGGAGACGATGCTCCCAGGGCCGTTTTCCCTAGCATCGTAGGGCGTCCACGGCACACAGGAGTGATGGTCGGCATGGGCCAGAAGGACGCATACGTCGGCGACGAGGCTCAATCCAAGCGTGGCATTTTGACCTTGAAGTACCCCATCGAGCATGGCATAGTCAACAACTGGGACGACATGGAGAAGATCTGGCACCATACCTTCTACAACGAGCTCCGAGTGGCGCCGGAAGAACACCCCATTCTGCTCACCGAGGCTCCGCTGAACCCCAAGGCCAACCGGGAGAAGATGACTCAGATCATGTTCGAGACCTTCAATGCCCCCGCCACGTACGTCGCCATTCAGGCCGTCCTCTCCCTGTATGCCAGTGGGCGCACGACTGGTACGAATTAAGCGAATTAATTAAAAAAAACTTTCCTGTAGATCGATCATGGTGCATGCATGATTAATGGCGATTTGCATGTATGCATCTCTGTCGTGTGCAAGGGATCGTGTTGGATTCCGGCGACGGTGTCAGCCACACCGTGCCGATCTACGAGGGCTATGCGCTCCCGCACGCCATCCTTCGTCTCGACTTGGCCGGGCGCGATCTCACTGACTACATGATGAAGATCTTGACCGAGCGCGGCTACTCTTTCACGACCACCGCCGAGCGGGAAATTGTGAGAGACATGAAGGAGAAGCTGTCGTACATCGCTCTCGACTACGAGCAAGAGCTGGAGACGGCCAAGAACGGTTCGTCGGTGGAGAAGACGTACGAGCTCCCTGACGGGCAGGTGATCACCATTGGCGCCGAGAGGTTCCGGTGCCCGGAGGTGCTTTTCCAGCCGTCCTTGATCGGGATGGAGGCGGCGGGCATCCACGAGACCACCTACAACTCGATCATGAAGTGCGACGTGGACATCAGGAAGGATCTCTATGGGAATGTCGTTCTCAGCGGAGGAACCACCATGTTCAACGGCATCGCCGACAGGATGAGCAAGGAGATCATCGCCTTGGCTCCCAGCAGCATGAAGATCAAGGTGGTGGCTCCTCCCGAGAGGAAGTACAGCGTTTGGATCGGAGGCTCCATTTTGGCATCGCTCAGCACCTTCCAACAGGTGACGTACGCATGCATGCATTGCATGCCGCGATTTAATTTCTGCCATAGAATGAAGATCTCTCAATTGCAGTTTTTTTTTCTCTCTTTTTTTTCCCTTTTTTTTTTTTAATTTACCTCGATCGATTGCAGATGTGGATTGCCAAGGCGGAGTACGACGAGTCCGGGCCATCGATCGTGCACCGGAAATGCTTCTAAATCTTCAAAACTAGGAACGAAGTGGAACTCAATTAAGTCCATTAATTAATTAATTAATTAATTAATTACCAGGAGGATGATTCATTCTTGTGTGTCGCTTTGCTTTTCGCCCTTTGCATTCTTGCGGGTGAGCACTGTACGTGCAGCGTCAACGATCGTTCATGTTCGCCTTAGCAGATTTTTTTTTATTATTATTTTGATCGGAAAAGATCACTGCTATTAATTGTATGAATCTCAGTATAATAATAATAATATTCACTGAAAACAATGCCTTGGTCGATCTTCTTTTTCATTCATATTTTTGTTTGGGATTGTTTTACACTTCCCTGCAGCCTTCTCGTTCAAGTTGCAGTCCATGTCCGAAGGAAGCATTTACGTCTGTTTGGGTTGTGATTTCATCCTGCAAAAACCACGTGCACTGCACGAGGCGTACGCGGAGCGCCCTCCCCGTTATCTTTATCCTTCTCGCAAGAGTCTTCCCCAACCCAAGTCGATCGCCTTCTCTCGTAACGTTCCCGGTCGCCTTTTCCGGCGACATCCGCGCGCAGTCGCTTCTTTCGAAACATCCCCGGTCACCATCCCTGATCTCCTCCGAGATCCGCAGAGTTTCCGTCGTGTTGTATTTGTTTTGCTTAGCTTTGCAAGATAAGTGATCCAACTCCTCCCCCTCTAACCGCGCCATCATTTCGACATGCTCGATCACTCCTGAAGGATTAGCCACCAAAGAAGTACATTAAAAAAAAATAATGATATATGTAAAAGGGATACAAACTTCTCTCGTTGGAAAAGTATAATAGAGTATTATCTAATAATTAAGTCATTTAGGTTTCGGGTTAATGGGTGTAGATTTGATCCAATTGGTGATTTAAAGCTATTCAGCATGTCGGTTTGGATGTGGATTCCGATTCAATACCATAAACTCAAATCTAATTAGGAACTTCAATTCGGACTCAGTTTGTTTTAGTTCAAGGCCACTTGGGCGAATTAGAATTAGATTTATTTTATTTTATTTATTTTAATTTCTTCGAAATAAAAAAAAACAATTTTGAAAATTAACTTTGAATATGAAGTAATGTTTCAATATTAATTTTGGAATTCTCATTAATTCAAAAAAAAGTATTTCTGAATGTGGGAAATCTTTATTTTCAATTCGAATGTAATATGCTTCCAGAATATGGCTAGCTTCCTGCATTCTTCAGTTTAGCTAACGAAATAAACAATTGCAACATTTTAAAATAAATATTCATGAATTTGACAAAAGGAATGAAACAGAATAGCAACTCCACTGGAATTTATATTTCAAGTTCATTTGCCATCAAATTCACAGGCAACTCAGCAGCTATTCAATCAAATATGCAAGTGTCTTGCATTTTGTTTAAACTAATATGCTTTCCAACTTAAATCAGAAGGGAAAGCAGAATTGGAAAAAAATAAAAACCTGCCGATGATATTTTTCAGAAATTGAAGCCCTTGTGATTGAGGAACGTTGAGGTTTCTTTGTCATTCTGCATTACAGAGGGGAGAGGGCTTATACAAAATAGACAGTATTCAGGCCTGAAATGATTGCTTGAGCTGGTAGATTTCAACAGAGAAGGAGGTCGGGAAGATGAATTATCGCATAGCAAATGCTTTCTCATATGAATTAAAAATGCTGTTGCATTAAGTTATCAGGAAGATGCGTCTTACACGTAGATCAAGTGTCCCCAAGCTGTTTCAGAGTACAAGTGAGAAAGAATGGGCAACTATTGGAAACTCTCAACATTCGACTACCCGCTGGGAAGTAACTCGCCGCCAATCTTTAATAAGCTGTCACTGGACCTTCCGGAATGCCATTACTCCTAGTCCCAAAGCAAGCTTCGGCAGGCTACCTTTGCAATGACTTTCATCCAACCAATCATGGATACTGATATGCTACTCGCACTTTATGGATCTGTAGATGTGGCGTACAAACAGCAAAGCCGCATGGAAGCCAACCATACCGAGCAACAAGAAGAAGCCATAACAGATGCAAGCCATATAACCGAAGAAGAAGGACGTCTGCAGGAATCCAGACATGTCCGAGCGGGCATAGTAGTAGTACAAACAGTAGGCGTATACAAATACACCGGTGGATCCCCCACATAAGAAAGACCTGCATTTGAATAAGCAGATAATTAGTTCCAATCCATGGAGAATGGATGATGGAAATAGAATCATGTGATTAGGCTTTATGAAAATTGATCGAGTGCATCATTCATGTTTAAAGACTTGGATTCAAATGACTGATCCGAGGAACAAATAACGGTTATTCTGTACATTGACAAGTTTACTGAAACTAATGGTCTGCTGTATATGGAGCATACACCTCAAATCTGAGAAAGATACATGGCAGCACAAATATCTGCAGGATATATTATAATCTCAGTTGAAGCATCACTGCCACAAGGCTAAACAGATACAAGAAAAATGTTTAATGTAAATAGATAGGAGATAAAATCAAAGAATCCATTATAAGCAACAGGTATTTGACGTCGATGAGATTGGAATGCAAATGTACTAAACTTCGATATAGAAACACCAGTGTGTAGAAATGATAGTTCATAGAGCTGAAGAACAATAGACAGTGGCTTACCTCCACCACCATTCATGGTCTTCGGCAGCAAGTTGAAAGTAGGTTAGTGCAATTGTAATGAAAGCTGTCACAATAAGAAGGATGATGAACACTATGAACAGAATACTGTAGATTGTGTATATCCTGTGGCCCCACACACTAGCAAATATGTAGTAAAGTTCAATGTAAATTGCACTGAAAGGAAGAAAACCAGCCATTGCCATCTGCGGGATTGTTCCTCGGTACCAGGGCAATGAGGGAATTTGTCTTGGATACTTCTTTGTCTGGCAAGGGGCTTGAAACTCTGATTTGCTATTTTTACCAGCAATTCCACCCAAAACAAGCAATGGAGCAGTTACCAATACCCATATGAGAGCAATAACAACAATGGTTCCAAATGGTAATGCAACGGTAGCGCTATACACAATAGCAACAGTATTCAGAAAGCAGAATGTCAGGAACAAAGGTCCACAGAAAAGGCATCCTGTCAACAGCAAATTTCTTACCTGTCACAAAGAAAAGGGAAAAAAAAAAAATCACATCTAACCACAAAACAATTTTTTGATGGATCAGACATGAATTCTTTCTTTCAGCTATGGAATGTTTGATTGTATGCATGCATTTTTGCAAACAAGGGTACTACAAAACACGAGGAGAGCAAAAGGGAAAACAAATACAAGGATTATATAAAAAATAAAGAATGTACCCAGTTTGTCCCTTCAAGCTGACAGTAGAAAGAGGTAGCAGAATATCCAGCAATGCCAGAGGTAAGCGCATATATGACCACCAGAGCAGTAAACAGAGACCCACGGTTGTAAGGATAGAAAACCCCAACTAGTGCAAGAATAAAAATGAACACGGTGCTGTAACACATATCAAGAAAGGAAAAGAAAATCAATTCTAAGTAAACATTATCAGATAGAAATTGCCACCTTATGCGATGCTTAAAATACAGCAACTGCTAATATATTTAAAACACCCAAACTAAATGCAACAAGATGGTTTATATAGATCAGTTATAGTGGTACCCATTTGATTTACTGCATGTACTTACAGAGCAAACAACTGAGTGCCACAACCAAGACATGCAGCAAAAAGTGACTTGTTTTTTGGAAACCTAAAGACGTCACCATGTATGTACTTCCACCCAGTCTCTTCTTGCTCCTCAGCAGACTCCTCATCATGAGCATACCTAAGAAACACAATGAAGATGTATAGACATCAGGTTTGCAGAAAATTTGGCAAGCATGAAATGGGAGGAAAAATCAAACAGAAGCCAAATGTCCTATTTTTTGTTAATTTGGCAAGCATGAAATGGGGAAAAAGGCAAACAGAAGCCAAATGTCCCATTTATTGGTATATAGATATTGGGACTCTAATCAGAAGATATAATAAAGAATATAATAAACAAAATTTAAAGGACACAAGGGTAAATTCCATTGTTTATCTTGACCAAGTACAGTGCTTTTACTAGCATTATATCAGCCATGTCAAGGTTCTGCTTTGTCATTGATTCACCATTGACTAAACTTATAAAAAAACAATCATGATAATAAGAAGTTAGAACTGGATACGCACTTCACAAAATCATTCTTCAGCACACGCATGAGAATTGTTGCAAGGAACCCAGTCAATAGAAGAACAGTGACACATGAGTTTATGATGGAGAACCAGTGAATCTCCAGATGATGAGGCTGTGAAGAGGTTTGTGAGTACTTCTCCATCCTCTTCTCGAATGTTGTTTTTGTCTCCTTCCAGTTAACAGAGTAGGTAAAGTCTACCTCAATCTCCCTGTCCGCAGTAATATCCACCAGTTCATTAGGATCAGTATGAACACTAATCTCGATCACATGATCCTCATTGTAGAGTATCTCAAATTGCATTTGTCGGTAAAGATAGTATTTGTAATCAGTCAGATCTTTTCCTTCCTTGTCAACTTTCCCAACAAATCCCCAGATAGGGAGGTCATCATAGTACATTTGGAAATAGTAATCCTTGGTGACAGCATCCCTAAACCTAGCAACATCTTCTGGTTTGAGTTTCTTCTTGCAGAGCACCTTGAACTTAAAATCTTCTCGGAAATCAACCTTGTAGGGGGCATCAACAAGGCGATCTCCATTCAAAACTTCACCAAGGGCTTCCCTTTTCTCTTTTAAATGCTCTGTTGTCAGTGTTAATCCAAAAAAATTAGTGAACATCCTAAGAATACTATTGAACATATAGCCAGAGAAAATAGATCAGAACCAACCTGGAGTGCAAAAGGGTAGATCAAAGTAGCGATACGTTTCACTGTAAAGAAATACGTGTATAAGCAACAAAAAAAATCTTTTAAGAATAGCAGTTAGCAGTCAGTAGACTCAGTACAGAAGATGGACTTGTAACAATTTGAGAAGTTCATCCTCAACGAAAGCGCTATCATTATGGTATGCATGACTTCAAATATTTTTATTTACATGTTTATAATCAAGATTAGCTGAAACTCAACGGATACAACACCAGCCACTCAAACTGAGTCAGAGACGATCAAATAATCCGACAAAATCTAAGGGGAAAAAGCAGCAGTACAAGTATTACACAAATAAAGATAGTACCTAGAAAAAGAACAATCATTTTGTCGATCTGCCTAAAAAAAGGAAAACATTTTTAACAATAAATCAGGAAGCACATCTTTCACTTAACAAGTTAACATATTTTTCGTGCCAAAGAAGAAATCAGCAGATCATTCTCGGCACTTCGATCTCCCGGAAACAGATGGAAGAGAGGAAATGTCAAAAAAAAAAAACAATAGATCCATCAGAACAGAGGTCCTCACCTAGGGTTATGGAAAGGACCAACCTTGTTGGCGTAGAGAGGGACGGGGTCCCCCTTCTTGTAGCGGTGATCGGAAGCGTCCGACACGACTCCGGCGATCCCGAAGCACAAAATCAGCAACGCCGCTGCTGCAACAGCCAGATCCATCGACCCCCTCCCCATGGCTCTAGCTCGGATCAAGTCAAATCGGAGATTAAGCGATGGACGGAGTGGGAAAACATCGGTCTTCTCTCTTGCGGATGGATCAGGTCGGAAATTACGATTTTGGAGAACAAACCCCGTTTACTGTTACATTAATTAACGGTTTTAATAGATTAAAGACATATTTGAGTTTAAAAGCCTTTTTCCAAAAAAAAAAAGCGATTTAAACGCCACAACAATATTTCAGATATTTATTTTAATTATTTAAAAAATACATATAAGCTGCAATTGCTTGGGCTCAAGGTTCTGTGTTATAGCAACATGCAAGGGTCTTTGTCTCCGAACGATTAGGTCCTATCTAATCTTGGCCGATCGTCAAGGAAACGGCTAGGATTACGATCCGATGATCTTACGGTGAGTACGCGGTAGCTGCACTTTCTATCTTCACCGTTCATGGAACGAACGCATTCCCAAAATTGGAGGTGTCATGCGACGATTCGCTGTCGTTGGTGGCGCATCCAGCGGCCAAGCTCAACTTGGACGGAAGAGATGGAGCACGTTCAAAACGCACGTCAACCAGATCGCAACCCGATGGACCCAACTAATGCTCGACGGGGTCAATAAGCGGGGCCAGGCAATGCTCAAAGAGGATACTGAAGTGGGTCGACCATGTTGGTCCCGTTTATTTTTAGTTGCTTAACGGAGACGGAAGGTGGCCTTGCCCTTATAATCTCCGGCGGGGGTTGGTTGGGTCGCGAGAAAGGATTCAGGAATCTGTTCGACCGATGGGATCCTTGCAAGGCGAGCGGAGCGCATCTTTGGAAGAAGCGCTCTTGCTTGAGGTTGGATCGCCTCTTCTCATTGCGTCTCTGCATTAAGTTTGGTTAAATTTGATTTTTTACAAGCTGCTAGAGTGCTAGTGCTTAATCGGTCTTCGTTTTCTATGGGACTTTGCAGGCCTTTTAATGTTTTTTTTTATCACAATAGTTAACTTGTGATTCGGATCTTTGAGTTGGTTAATTTTGCGAGATTATTATGTTTTTGATTAATTGCTTGGATTTGCAATTAATTGATGCTAGTGAATTCCTGTATCTTTTGAAATTAGTTAGTATGGGAGATTTTTGTTTATGTTTTTAATTTAGGGTTTTGATTGATTGCACTACTATTCTTGGCTTCCAAGCCATGTTAGCTTTCATTCGTGAAAGAAAATTAAGTTATGGGTCCTTCTCTACTACAGCAAAACCAACGTTGGTTTGTCTTGCTTTGGAAAACCATTCTTACATGAAAAGTAGTATTAGCTGTTTTCTCCAGAAATATTTTAGGGATTTTGTGTTGTTTTTGTTTGATATGTATTGCGACTGGAAATCATAGGTCTTTTTTTATTAAAAAATAATTAAAGAGTTTAGATTTTCACAAGCTCTGAAAAGATTTGGATTTGATGAAAAACTTCATGAGCTTGCAGAAGGCCAGTTTTTCATTAAAGTGGCAGAAATTCACATTCGCTAATAAATTTTGAGTTTTCACTATGGTTTCCCTAGGAAACATTTCCTAGATCAATGCTACAGCCATCCTAAGAACAGTCCATAATTGTTTTCTTTTTAAGCTTGTCTTTGTAACTAATTTGCCACACTTTTCGTCTGAAACATTTAAGAGGTACATTAAGCTTGCATGCACATATTCTCAGTCAGCTAAGAATCCCTTGACCAACTAGGATTTATGAATGAGCTTTCTGATGCAGAGTTCATATTTTTTTTTAGATTAAATATATACTATGCTAAGGGCGAGTCATTCTGAAAGATGTGGTTATTGCAGTAGGTGCACCTTTCACACTGTGAGAAAAAAAGTTCATTTATATAGGAAAAAGTTTCTTTTTGGTAATATTTGACTTAACATATGCTGGAATGGGATCTCAAATATGCCCAACATTAGAAAAATATTTCTACATTGTCATTGTGGTATTTTTCATGTCAAATTGAAAATTTAATGAACTATTGAACCTTGTGACTGATTTATAGCCATGCAAGTATACCGGATATTCATCTTACTTTACATTTGCTTTTGATCAGAGCATAGAAGGGTAAGTGATCACATCAAACTCCTACCAAACGAGGTTTGCAATTGTTAGTCATTGATATTTTGCCTTGTAATCAAAGGGGTCTTCTCCTGATTAATGATTATGCACTTCACATACATGTTAGGGATGACAAAGGTAGGGTACCTACCCATCCCAATGCATGTCTAAGGTTTCTATTGTTTTAGTTATACTAATGCAGATAGATATCCATACCTAATTAAAGAGGTTGCATGGCTTTAATATGTAACAAAGCAAAGTGGAAGCTTAGGTATTTTAAGAATGTGTGCATATATATATATATATATATATATATAGAAGGTAGCCTTGGCACAACGGTAAGGTTGTTGCCTTGTGATCAAGAGGTCACGGGTTCAAATCCTGGAAACAGCCTCTTGCAAAAAAGCAAGGTAAGGTTGCATACAATGGATTCCTTCTCTAGTACCCCGCGTGGCGGGAGCTTCGTGCACCGGGTTGTAGTTTTTTATATATATATAATAAAACAATTAAGTTTATTCAAGCATCAAACCTATCTCATATGTATTATGATTATCTATTTTGTTATTGAAAGCCTAAAACCTAACTCCCTTAATATGCCATACCTAACTAAATAGGTAGGGTAGTCATGGTCAGGGATTGAAATCTCATGTCGTTCCGGTATGGTGCAAACTTATGGTTCTGCTTGCTGACTGAAAGTTTGAAATCAACATGTTGGCATGGACATTATGTAGTTATATTGTCCGAATCGATTGGTATAGATAAAAATATGTTTTAGTTGAGGATTTTATTTGAGATTTAATGATGAAAAGTTAAAGTATTAATAAGTCTTAGAATTGTTATTGTAAGTTAATCATGTGAGTGAGCTGAGGGTGTGACTAGAGAAAGAAGATTTTACTTTTTTTAATAAATAATTATAGATAGAATAATTTTATTTAAATTTAAAGTACATTTTAAATATATTATGACTTTATTTTGAAAAATTATATCATTTTATGTAACATTAATAATAATTTGATCAGTTAATTGTGATTAATATAAAAAAATTATTATTAACAAATATGGTGAAATGATAACTTGATTAAATGTTAAAAAATTCTATTTATTAGTGTAGATATAAATTTATAAATAATAACTGTATTATTATTTTTTGCTATGATTTTACACTATTCCATAGTTATAAAGACTAGATCGGAATGTTAGATTGGAAAAAATTGGAGCCAAATGATTCTTCAGTTTAGGTTAGCTCATGGATTTCATGTGCGAAAAAAATCACTTAAAAACCGGTTGGATCACAAAACCAGCCAATTGGGCCGCTTTTTAGGAAACCATGCCAAGTAAAATGGCTTAAAATGTTAAAACTACTTTTTGTAATTTCAAGTAATTAAATTTGGGACAAGGCAACAATTTTTTTTTTCATATTTTAATCTGCCCTAATAATAATACATCTTAAAAATTATAAAATCTTCTACTTAAAATATAATTCCAAGTTGATTATTCTAATTTTTATATCAATACTATATGTATTAATGAATTATTTTTCTTACATTTGTCTATGCATGATTATGTATTAGTTTAATCTTCTTTATTACCTGGGTTCATTAACAAAATCAATAAATTTGTAATTTAATTACTGGATCTAATAAGTTGGTCTGGCTAATGGACTCTTTCACCTACAGTTTAACCAATTGATCTACCATTTTACCTACCATTAAACTAGTGACCTGAAACTCGGTTGGTTGGACTTCTGGTTTGGTTTTATAATTATGCACCATGCACCGGCCAGTCTTGGACAAAAATATTTAGACCTGATTATGGGCTTGGACTTGGACTGGAAAAGAAAATATAAGCCTGATCTTTTTGGTCCATGCCAGACCCAGCCTGCCTAATGATCACCTTTATTAGATCTTTTGGCTGGCTGGTAGCAGTATTGAATTTGCAAACTATGATAACTTTTCAATTGTAACATAGAAGGATAATGAATTGACATTTTTTCTTGCATGGTATTTTTTAAAATGTTGTGGATTTTTTTATTCGCTTTGTTTCCTATAATTTTGAGTACTTTAGAGAAGAAATCTTGTTTTACATTTTTTTTATCATATAAATGTTTTACTTAAGCGCTTAGACCTCCTTTATTTATTATTTTCAAATTGGCGGGTTTGAAGAATGAGAATAAAGGACCATATACTGGAGATGGATCTGTGGACATTCATGGAAACCCTGTTTTAAAGGATTCCACAGGCAATTGGAGAGCATGCCCCTTCATTCTTGGTATGTACATTTTCAAACTCTTTTTTATTTCCTATATTTAATCAACTTAAATTGCTACTTTTAAAAATACAAATTATAGGTAATGAGTGTTGTGAGCGTCTAGCGTACTATGGAATATCTACAAATCTTGTCACTTACTTGAAGAACAAGCTGCATCAGGGAAATGCCTCAGCTGCCAGAAATGTCACAACATGGCAAGGTACCTGCTATATTACTCCACTGATTGGAGCAATTTTAGCCGATGCATATTGGGGAAGATATTGGACAATTGCAGTATTTTCAACAATATACTTCATTGTAAGTATTACTCAGTGAATCATTATCTTGTTCTTGTCGTCCAGCTCCATTTAGGGTGATAAGATCTATTTTCCTTTTGTTAAGATGATTAGTGCTGTTTATTACTCAGGGAATGGCTACATTGACCCTTTCGGCTTCAGTTCCTGCATTTAAGCCTCCAGCTTGTGTAGGATCTTTTTGCCCAGAAGCAAGTGCATTTCAATATGCTATCTTTTTCAGTGGACTCTACCTGATTGCACTAGGGACTGGTGGGATTAAACCTTGTGTTTCTTCATTTGGAGCTGACCAGTTTGATGATACTGATCCAAGAGAGCGAGTGAAGAAGGGATCTTTTTTCAATTGGTTTTACTTCTCTATTAATATTGGTGCTCTAATATCTAGCAGTTTTTTAGTTTGGGTACAAGACAATTGTGGATGGGGCTTGGGGTTCGGAATCCCTACATTATTTATGGGATTAGCAATACTGAGTTTTTTCTTTGGCACCCCACTATATAGATTTCAAAAACCTGGAGGAAGCCCTATTGTAAGGATGTGCCAGGTGATTGTTTCCTCATTTCACAAATGGAAAGTGCACGCACCTCATGACAGCTCTCTCCTATATGAAGTGCCTGAGAAGTCCTCTGCAATCAAAGGAAGTCGAAAAATAGAACACACAGATGAACTCAGGTAAAACTCCTTATCTTTTATACAACATTGACTGAGAACCCCTATTGTATCATTCTTAAATTATCTCTGTGAAGAACTTAGCAAACAACTGAAGAAGCTTGATGCAGATCTCTTGCTTTTTTATTCTTTCTATAGTGGATCTCTTGTATGATTGTGATTAATTGGACTCTTATTACATTTGCATTCTGTGACTAAAAAGATCACATTAAAAAAAAAAAAAGCAATCAAAGCTGCATAAATCAGAAGGATCATGCACTGCATTTTGCGTACGTGTGTCAGTGTTTCTCTGCATAAGGATATTTTTTTGTTGGAAATTTCAAGTTGTATATTCAGTAAGTTTGGAGAAAATATATTTGAGGAATGGGCTTATTCAGTCTCAGTTTTAATAATACATTTTAAGTGCTTAAAGGATTTTAATGCTTGATATTAGCACCATCTTTGCATCTGGAGAGGCATTTCTTCAAGAAAATAGCTTTTCCTGCTGTTAGCCTCTTATTTTCACATAGCTTAATCTATTATGAACCTGACATTGGATTTTTCATTTGCAACTGTTTTGTTCTACAGATTTCTCGACAAAGCTGCTACTGTGACAGAAACTGATACGAACACCGAAAGCTTTTCAAACCCATGGAGACTGTGTACTATCACTCAGGTGGAAGAATTGAAGATTCTGGTCCGGATGTTCCCCGTCTGGGCAACTACCATAGTTTTCTCTGCAGTCTATGCACAGATATCTACTATGTTTGTTGAGCAAGGAATGGTCATGGACACAAAAATAGGTTCCTTCACCATTCCACCGGCATCTCTTTCAACATTTGACGTTATCAGTGTAATCATATGGGTGCCAGTCTATGACAGCATTCTTGTTCCAGTTGCGAGGAGATTCACGGGCCAAGAGAGAGGCTTTTCAGAATTGCAAAGGATGGGCATCGGCCTGTTCATATCCATACTAGCTATGGCAGCAGCTGCAGTGGTTGAGATCTGGCGACTGGACATTGCCAAGGCTGAGGGTTTAGTTCATGAGAAAGAGGCTGTTCCCTTGAGCATTTTCTGGCAGATGCCACAGTATTTTTTAGTCGGAGCAGCTGAAGTATTCACATTCATTGGGTCACTTGAATTTTTCTACGATCAATCTCCCGATGCAATGCGAAGTCTGTGCAGTGCACTATCGCTTCTTACGACTGCACTTGGAAACTACTTGAGTTCCTTCATTGTGACTGTAGTGGCATCGATAACAACTCGAGGAGGGCAGATTGGATGGATTCCTGACAACTTGAACGAGGGGCACCTAGATTATTACTTCTGGCTTCTTGCTGGGCTGAGTTTTTTTAACCTTCTGGTGTATGTCGCCTGTGCAAGCAGGTACAAAAGCAAGAAGGCTACTTGAAGTCCAAAAAACTGTCAGTTAAAGTTATCCCTGAAACATGGAATCTGATACATGTTCTGTAATTGTTCAGTCAATGCTTTCCTATTTTGAAACCATGTTGCAACATTTGCCTCTTTTCAATTACATTGGAAGTGTTTGTTAATATATTCATTCTTCCTTCTTTATCTTTGTATGATTGTATATCTCTTCATTTTCTCCTCGAGATCCCTTGATTTCCTCTTCAAGATATTTATCATTCTTTGGTGCAAAAGGTGATTCGTTCATCCTCAACATCCTTACTAATTAGTCATATAGTCAATACGAATGAGGTAAATTATAGAGAGTATATTATTCAACTCAAAGTTAGCGTGACAGGAGGATATGTACCTCGAAAGATTTATAGTCTTCAGAAATTAATTTTTACTCATTAGTATAATTCTGCTATCGTGCTAGTTACAAGGTCTTTCCGTGGAGATAAGATATTTATCATTTTTGCTATAATTACTACTGTAATTTTTCCTATAATAGGCCTAAGATTAAGGGATTTGATTATGTTTACTATTTCAGATTCTAAGATCAAGGGATGTGATCATTAATGATGTCTATAATTCTCATAGTGAAAGAAAGATGATCTTTTCGGAATTTTTTTATTTTATCATGGTATGAGCCAAAACTTTGAGATCATCTTATCTTGTATTTATATTATTGTTAGGACGATCCAGTTCCCTATTTATCTCCAAGATTTTAGTATTGTTTTTTTTGGTAAGTTATGTCTTTGGAATGACCTTAATACTTTCTTATTCGATTTAATGGCAAGAATTATTCTACTTGGCCATTCCAATTTCAAATCTTTCTCAAGGGAAAATAATTAGGGGTCATATTAATGGGATAGATCCTACACATACATTGAGAAGGAGAAGGAGAAATATATAAAATGGGAAGTGAAGGATGCTCATACTATGTTTTGGATCCTTTAAATCTCAAGCCTTATAATAATTCTAGAGAAATATGGGATTAGTTGAAGAAAGTTTACAACCAAAGCAATACAACATGAGGATTTCAATTAGAACTTGAATTGAGTCAACTCAATCAAGGAAGTATGTCAATTCAAGAGTTTTATTTTTTCTTTGAAAATCTTAGTATATTGATATTGTGCATACAAGTGTACCTCTTGAAGGACCGATTGTTATTCAAAGTGTGTTTGAGACTAGCAAGCGTGATTAATTTTTAATGAAATTGAGGGATTTTGAAGCAATCAGGAAGAACAACGGCTCATTACATAGACAATCTTGGAGCAGAATGCTCAAAATTCTATTCCAATTTTTATTGTGTACGTTGCTCAAGGGAGATCTATAGGAGGAAGAGACATGACTAATATCCAATGCTATAACTATAAAGGATTTGGGCACATTGCTAGTAATTTTACTAAAAAATTTTGTAATTATTGTAAGAAAATAAGACATATCAATAAAGATTGTTCCATTTGACCTCCAAAGAAATCTAAAACTACCTACAATGTCTTGATTGATTCCTTGAATGCCCCTAATCATGATCAGTCTTCTATTACTCCTGAAATGGTCCAACAGATGATAATTTCTGCCCTTTATGCTTTAGGCCTTTCAGGTAATGAAAATTCTAATCTTGAGCCTTGATAGTTTGATTCCGTTGCTCCCAATCACATGACCAACACTTATATAATGTTAAAAAATATAATGGATATCTTCAAATGCATACCATTGATGGCAATTCCTTACCCATGACAGTTGTTGGTGATATTTCAGCTTCTTTAAATACTATATTTATATCTCCTAAGTTGTCCATTAATCTTCTATCTATTAGCAAATTAGTTGACAACAATTGTATTGTTCAATTCTCAAATTCTGATTGTTTTGTGTAGGATCAAGTGTTCAAGAAGATAGTCGCGAAAGGGCCTAAAGTGGGATGTCTTTTTTCCTTTACTTCCATCTCTCTCTCTAGTATCGAATTCTATTGCTTGTAATCTTACTCAATGTCATAATCAGGTGTGGCGTAGATGCTTAGGGCATCCTAATTCTCATGTACTTTGAGTCTTGTTTAAATCTAGTTTACTTGGAAATAAAAATTCTACTTCTTCTAATAATGATATTGTCGAGTGTGCATTTTGCAAACTAGGTAAAAACAAAACGCTTCCTTTTCCATTACATGAAACTCACACAATCAAATCTTTTGAACTGATACATACTGATGTATAGAATATTGCACCTGTAATTTCTCATGAACACCTCAAATATTTCCTTCAATCTAAGAGTGTGGTTTTTTCTGTGTTTAAAGTATTTTTTGCTTTAGTTGAAACACAATTTTCTGTCAAAATCAAAATCTTGCAATCTAATTCAGGTGGTGAATATATGTCAAATGAATTTCAATCTTTTCTTTAAAGTCATGGAATCATATCACAACGTTCTAGTCCTTTTACTCCACAATAAAACGGTATGGTTGAAAGAAAGAATCATCATCTTCTTCATGTTGTTCGCACTCTTCTAATTGAGTCTTGTGTTCCTTTTCAGTTTTGGTGTGAAGCTTTATCTATTGTTGTTTATTTGATTAATAGATTACCATCTTCCAACTTAAATAATGATTTTTCTTTTTTTCGTTTGTTTGGGTATGAACTAAATTATTCTAATCTTCGTATTTTTGGATGTGTTTGTTTTGTTCATCTCCCAGCACATGAGAGAAATAAACTTACTGTCCAATTTGTCAAGTGTACTTTCTTAGGATATGCTAGAACCCAAAAAGGATTTCTTTGCTATGATTCCCAACTCGTCAAATTAGTGTCTTCTTTGAAAATCAATACTTCTTTAGCACCAAACAGACTCTCAAATCTCCCTCTCTATCCACTTTACCATATTTTTTTTTTCAGTTGCCCAAACTAGTACAAAGGTTTAAACCTGGCTTTGTTTACCGTAGGCATACTCTACCTACATCTAAATCTTCTATAGGTCTCATTGAAGTTCTTCCACATCTTCTTGGCATTTGATCTTGTTCTACTCATTTTCGATAATCCAAATTTTCTTCAAAGAATCTCTAGACCTCGAAACCTCCTGAAAGGTATAGTTTTTCAACATGAGTGTTAGCAACAACCAATGGAAGCAAAAATTCAAGCACTCAAAGAGAATCATACTTGGGATATTGTTTCTTGTCCTCCAAATGCTAAATCCATTGATAGTAAGTCGGATGACTCTCTGGATAGATATAAATCTCGATTGGTTGCTCTTGATAATAAACAAGAATATGGCTTCGATTATGAAGAAATATTCACACTAGTTGCTAAGATGACTATGATGAAAACTATTCTTACTATTGCATTCTCTCAATCTTGGTCTTTACATTAAATGGATAAAAAAATGTCTTCTTAAGGAAGAAATTTACATGAAACTTCCACCTAGTATGGCAATGATGACTTCTCATGAGGTTTGCAAGCTAAAACGCTCTTTGTATGGGTTGAAGTAGGCACCTAATGTTTTGGTTCGAAAAGTTTTACAATACTCTTCTGACTTTCTCTTTCACACAAAGTCAATATGGTTCCTCACTCTTCTTTCACAAGACAACTATTGGTATGGTCTTTCTCTTAGTCTATGTTGATGATATTTTCATCATTGATAATAACATTAATTTGAACACTAAGCTTAAAAAAAATTGCATAATACATTTCAAATGAAAGGTCTTGGGAATCTCACATATTTTTTGGGGGTGAAAGTTCACTTTGGTTTGTTCTTAGATTAATATAAATATATCCAATATCTCATTAAGCTAACTGATTTAAAGAATGTTACTATTGTTGATACGTTAATGGTAGTGAATGTGAAATATCACAAAGATGAAGGCAAGATTTTACCTGATCCATTTTTATACAGGCAACTTGTTGGTAGTCATATCTACCCAACAATTACATGATCAATATCTCATATGTTGTTCATATAGTTAGCAAATGTATGTACTCACCTCGACATCTTCATCTTGCTATAGTCTGTCGCATTATTTGGTACTTAATTGCATTGCTTAATCGCGAGTTATTTTTTCTTATAAAATCTACTCTTCATTTAATTGTCTATAGTGGTGCGGATTGGGTTGCTGTCTGAATACTAGAAAACCTACAATAGGGTGGTGTATTTTTCTTAGAGATGTCTTAATTTCTTGGAAGTGTAAAAAGTAGGATGGTGTCTTTAAATCTTCCACGGAGGTTGAATATAGGGTCATATATCATATATGTGGCTTGTTCCAAAATTGTGTGGTTATGTGGTCTTCTTTTTGAACTTGAATTTCCTCCGATCAATCCTACTCCTTTGAATGATGATAATACTAGTGTTATTTAAATAACTAGAAATTCAGTATATCATGAATACATAAGGCATATAGAGATTGACTGTCATTATATTAAAGAGACTTTTATGAAAGGAGTGATCACTCTCCTTCATCTCACTATTGATCTTCAAATAGTTGACGTCTTTACGAAAACTTTGACATGATTACAACGACACAAGTTTCTCAGTAGCAAATTGATGCTGATAGATTTATCCATATTAATTTGAGGGGAAATGTTAATATATTAATCTTTCCTTCTTTAGTCTTTGTATAGTTTTATATCTCTTGATATCCTCCTAAGACTCTTATTTCCTCTTTAAAATATTTATTATTCTTGCTGTAATTTTTTCTATAATAAACTTGAGATTAAGTGATTTGATTATGTTTACTATTTCAGATCCTATGATCAAGGGATGTGATCATTCGTAATGTCTATATATTATAATTCTCTTAGTGAAAGAAAGATGATATTTTTGGATTTTTTTTTTCATTTTATTAGTGTTCTACTCAAAGACTAATCTTTAAAAACCTTTTAGGTGACTTTTTAACACTTCTCTCCCTTAACTGAACTATCTAATGATTGAATTAAGTTTTCTATCTTTGATGCGGTTGACTAGAGAGCAATACTTAATTTTAAAAATGGATAAAAAAACTATGCAAAATTGACAAATCATGAAAACTTATATGCACACTTATTCCTATGTTTTAAACGAGGAAATTCATATATTTTTTTAAATATTTTTGATTAGATTTTCAATTATAGAGTAATAAATTTTAGAATGTTGAATTGTTGAACTGTTTATTGTGAATGCTTTTTAATTTATTTTGACGATCGATGAAATTTTTTTTGGAATTATATCGATCATTTTTAAGGTTAATCAAATTAAAGATCTAAATATACGACATTGATACAAAAAAAAAAAGAAATCATGTACGAATATCATGACTTTTGTTACTTTTGGCACAAATAAAAAATGGTGCAAAAGTTATTTAAACATATAAATTTTGCGCTTATGGAAGGTGAGGATGCCCAAAGATCGTTGTATACTTTGCTTATATTCATTTTTTGTATGTTCTGTAATTATTCTATCTTTAAATGTCATTTCTTCTACTGTCTTAGCTATTTTCTTTATCTGAAAAATGAGTCATATAGTACTATTAACACTTTACCCTTAGTTTTCATCCTAGTTAATCCTCTTATTCCAAATATGATTAGTCCTAAATGCACATCTATTTATAAATAAATTGCACTGCATGTCAATCTTATATCAATATCTCATTGAATGTATTTTTGATACTAAGTTAAAAATTATAAATGTATAAATGACACCAAATAAATAGTTTGTCTTCTGAAAGTAAGATCATGATTGATTATTTATTATTCAATGGATAAAATCGAATGATTAATACATTATGAATATTATACAATAAAATACAAATTAATTTTCATTTTTGATAGAGTTTTAGTCTTTTATTATGTCAGATGTCGATAAAATCAAAGATATATTGTGATTTACTCCTCTTCATTGTGAAGTTGACCAGAGATATTATGTGGGAGACATTTCTTTTGTTTGCACAATGATTCATTATTTGTATGATTAATAATTTTATTGAATACTTTTGACTAATCAAATTCATCACATGAGACATCGTAATATATAAATAAAATAATTTTGCCTACGATACTTTGCAGTAACAAATCAAGAATAATAAAAAGAACAACTTTTGAATTTTAAATGGGATTAACATTTTGAAGGTGGATTTTTGAATATATATATATATATATATATATATATATATATATTTAAGATATTTATCTTCTGCGCGCCTACATGAACAGTGAAATGTTAATAATTATTTTCCCAAATTATTATCTTCCGATTCGACTCTTCTTCTTGAATTATTATCTCCTTTACTCGACTTATTTTTTTGAATTGTTATCTTCCTACTCAGTTAATCTTTTTGAACTATTATCTTCTTGACTAGGCCGATTTTTCCGAGAGAACCTTCTTGACTCAATCCATCTTCTCGAGCTTTTACCTTTCTGACTCAATCTACTTTATCGAGCTTCTATCCTTCTGACTTTGACCTGAAACTTCTTTATACTTAATTATATTACAATATCATTCTTTTTTTAAGGTGAAATATTTGATCTTTATAAGTTTTGTGGTATTTATACACTTTTAAATTGGTTCACTTAGTCAATATTTTGTCCTGTGTTTTTCATTTTGAATATTTTTTTATTGCTTAATTAATTAATTTGATCGCGTGTATTATTTTTTTATCTTTAATATCAATTCACAAATGATATAAATCAAGATTATTTCACTATTATTTAATTGATCTGATATGAGATTCAAAGGGAGATTTTTATCAAGTTAAATATTTGAATTTAAAAAAAATATAGAAAAAATTGTTAATATTTTTTCTATCAAAATGCATAATATTTAAATAATTATTTAAACTATTTTTATCCTAATATAAATATTATTATTTTTTAAAAGAAGTATAATGATAAAATTATTGTTGTGTTCGAATTTTAAAAATAATTTATTATAAAATAAAATATAACTGTGTATAATAAATCTTTCTTAAGACTATCTTTTTTATATATTAATTTTTATTTTACATTTTTTATTTTATAAAAACATTTGATTAATTAAAAAATGACTATGTTTTATTATTTGAGAAGCTCAATTTAAAAAAAAAGAGGTACGGTAAGGCGAATCAGGGGACACCACCTGTCCCAAGATATAATTTGGGTAGTAAAAAAATAATTCTATTAATTTTTAAGAGGTGATTAAAGCCTTATCCATGTTTAAATTTTTAGAGCCGATTAAAAAAAATTTCTAATAATTATCTGCCATCTGCTATAAAAGAAGCATCGACAAATGTAAATGGACGGGCGTGATTAAATATCTCTGGTTCCAATCCCTAACAGGCTGTCGACCTGCTTCCGTTTCCCAAATCGCAGCGAAGAAGAGAGGAGACGGAGAGGAGCGGCGGACGGGGGAGCGTGCGGCGGTGACAACTCGGCCACCGGAGGAGGCAAGCGAGAGTGCGAGCGAAGCGGCGAGGTAAGAGCGTTCGTGAGCGCGAGATCTCTATGGCCTCTTCTTCCTGCTCTTCCTCTTCTTTTCCCTTTTCTCTCCCAAAGCGAAGGGAGGGGATATCATTCGAAGTACGAAATGAAATCAAACGATTCTTGTGCGTTGTGTGGTCCTCTGCAGGAGAGTGAGAGGTTGAGAGAGTGCTGTAGAGAGAGATTGAGGTAGAGGGATAGACATAAAGAGCCATCTTGAGGGAACTAAGTGAAGGAAAGGGAGGAGAGGGATAAAGTGAGCGATAAAGTTAGAGATAGCGTCTCTCGCTATCCTTGACCTGTACTCTCTGCGTCCATCATGGCCAACAAGCTCGTGGTAAGCTGTTCTGATCGAAGCTGTTTCTATTTTTCTAACTTCCTTCTACTTCGAAGAAAGTTTTACCGGTTGCATTGGGCTTTCCATTTAGGTTCTTGGAATCCCATGGGATGTGGATACGGAAGGTTTGAGGGAATACATGGCAAAGTTTGGGCCTATGGATGATTGTGTGGTCATGAAGGTAAGTTTGATCTACGTTTGTGTATGGAAATATTTTGCTCAAGCTGTGAAGTTTGACTGTTAATTAGTTCAAATTTGTCTATTTATGATAGAGGAGTTAGCCTGTACTCAATTTAACACCATTAGTGCCATTGGTGTTTATTAAACCAAATTGTCTTATTAAAGAAATTATATATATATATATATATATATATATATATATATATATATATATATATATATATATATATATATATATATATATATATATATATATATATATATATATATATATAACCAAATTGATATTTTTGACTGACAAATTTGATACTTCCATCAAGTGCTATTTTGATTCTATTATAAAAAAATCTTTTGTTATTCAATATTTTTAATAAGGTTTTGAGCAAAGGTGGCAAGTAATTTTTGACTATATTTAAGATCAATGTTGACCTGTTCAAATGGATCAAATGGAGGCCTGTTTACCCTTTTTCAATTGCCTAGCATATGTTAGGAAAATATATTTTTCTCTTTTGTGGGTAATATATTAATAAATTGAGAAATCTTCTTTTCAATAGGACTTAGAAAAATCATAAGTTGTATTATCTTATTGCCTGTCCTGAATGATTTTACTTGTATCATTTTAAAAAATTTCTGTTGCTTTATTTATCTCCATATCATGATTGAATTTTCTTTTAACTGATCAATCATATTTAGGAGCGGTCAACTGGTCGTTCTCGAGGATTTGGCTATGTGACATTCTCATCAGCAGAGGATGCTAAGGTGATTACAGTTTTTTGGTCATTTATCTGCTCTGGTCCTGGAATTTGGAAATTTTATTGTTTAACACACCCATGTTTGAATTCAAGCCGGGAGCTTGAAATGGTCTTTCTTGTCAGTTCTGTGACAATAAGTTTGCAGTTAAACGAGACTTCCAATGCCCATGACAATGGCTATAGACTGAAAATAGCAATGTTGAAACTCTACTTCGACATCTCATATTTCTTCTAAAATTTAATGAAACTTTCTGGAGACACTAATCTGTAGACTAACCGTTCTTGTTTCTCTATGTTTCTTTTTGAACTCTTTAGCTATCATGATACCATCCTGACAATTCTTTATTTGCTTTTTGTGTAAACATTCATCAGACTTCATATTTTTTTCATGCACTTTTTTATTGGTTTTGTTGTTCTCCTCAGCATAAGTCGTAATATCTCTAATGCAGCACACATTTTGCTGCATTTTATGCTACACATCTTTGGGTGATAGGATATTTCTTTATATAGCCAATGTCAATTGAAAAGTTGCATGCCCTTCAATATGCTGCATTACTGGAATCTGTCATTTTATTCATGTTTTGATAACTTTTGATGCTTCCAGTGTGCACTCGACACTGAGCATGTTCTTGGCAATAGAACTCTTGAGGTGAAGGTGGCCACACCCAAGGTAATTGATGAAGTACATTTGATGTTTCCTTTTTCTTTCTGTTTTCCCTTGTATGTATATATTACTATGTTGGCATATTTGTTCAACAAGGAGTTTTTCATATTCATGTTTTATGCATATTTCATGAGTATTCATTTTTTAGGAAGAGATGAGGGGACCAACAAAGAAAGCCACTAGAATTTTTGTTGCTAGGATACCACCATCAGTTACAGAAGCAATGTTCCGAACGTAAGTATACTCATTATCATGGAGTCATTGTGATAACAACAGATTTATAGCTTCTTTAGATATTCAACCATCACATAACATTCCATTCACCTTGTCACACTTGCAGTTATTTTGAAAATTATGGAGAAATAACAGACCTGTACATGCCAAAGGTGAGAGAAGAATTTTGCATTTCCTTTCCTCTATGGGTCCAATTACTTGGATGGAAAATATAAGAGGAGAGAAAAGGTCAAAAAGTTGTTTAATTGTGGAGCTCCATTTGTAATTTTATGATCTTTTCCCTGTTTAGACCTAACTGTCGATTAAGATTTTCCTAATTTTATTTTACTTTTGTTTTCTATTTATTTTTTGTTTTTTATGATAGGAATTTTGATATATGGCATATCGATATGACATTTCATTTTGTTTGTTGAGTTTGGAAACTAAGCTGTTGTATCACTGCTACTGTACTTTTGCAGTTCAGTTATGCTAGGGAACTCTGTGTTATGTAATAAAGATTCCTTTAGCAGCTCTTCACTAATCATTATTTTAGCGGCATGATCCTCTACTCCTTGATTCTACACCTTCCATTTATAGATTCAGCTCTTTTAACTATGAAATATATTGTTCATCTTTGAAGATGTCCATATCATCTCTATTTATTTTATATTATTTTATTCTCGATTAGGATTACGCTTGATTGTCCTTGTACTCTGATACTTTTTTAGTTTATCTTTTCTAATAACTCCACACATCTATGTAGCTACATTAACTTTGTGTACGATGGATTTTAGTATAGTCTCTATTCCATTATTTTTTTTCTTCTTCTTGGAATTACATTTATATATTTAGTTTTTGTTCTATTTATCTTAAGTTTCTAAAATGTTTCTCCATAATATAAGCTTTCAAATTTAATTTTATTGCACTTGACTATGATTGATTAGTTCATACAATACTAATAGAGAAAGATAAGTGAACCAGGAGAGAAGGTTGTCTACCTCTAGAATTAGTTGGGCAAAGTTTGGATATCTGGATTAAAAAAAAATAGAGAAAGATAAGCACTTATAGTTGATTCTTGATGTAAACTAACAAAAAATCATTTGTCACATTCTCAATAGCTCTAACACCAACAACATTATACTACATATCTACTAGATGTTTTCTTCTCCATAATCCACCACAATAATTGTTGAGACTATATCATGCATTAAAAAAAATAATAATAGAAACCATATACATGTTTTGACTTCTTTTCCATCAGTTGCCTTATCAAATAAATTACATCTATGGACAATCTTCCAATCATGAAACCTATCTGATTCTTAGAAATGGTTGTCTCAATCTCTCATTTTCTCCTCTCAATAACCTTTCCAAAGTTCCATAGTATGATGAATCAATTTATGCCTCTATAATAGGAAGAAAAGTATATCATCTTCATAACTTTTTTTAATATATATATTATTTTAATCTGGTATGGGGCAAGCATAGCAAAATGAGGGTGGAGCTGGCATAAAATCTTACTCTTCTTTTGTAGGAGATAGTTTTGCATCTGATACCCCACTTCATCTATGCTATGGAGTAGACTGGCTCCAAGTAGGCTGGATTGACATGGTTTCTTTGGGTTGTGTTAAATTACCATCCTTAGGCAATGGTTTGACTTGCACATATAAGATGGCGAAGTTTGCTGAGTGAATAGGACAGAGATATAATTAACTGTTAGAACTAGGCTATTTATGGAATGATCCAACTTGCATTTGTGATTTTTAGCATAGTTTAAATGATTAAGACTTTTCGTAATTCTATTTGCAGTCTTGCTCACTCTGTATTTTCAATATAGGATCAAGGGTCCAAAGGGCATCGTGGAATTGGTTTTATCACTTTTGATAATGCAGGTATGGCCAATGCTGACGTCCAGCTCCTTTGTGTTATACAAATTCCTCCTATTTTTGTATAATTGATTCTACATTGCACGATTAGCTTTATCACATCTAATATGGCAAGAAGGGGCATTGTTGGTTGTTATTTCATCTATGGATGCTTGATTTATTTTACATTAATGCTTGATTTATTCTACAATAATTCTTTTCCCAATCCTTGTCATTACAATGACTATGTTTTTTTTAAAATGCTATTGATTCATTAATTTCTTTGATTTTTTTTTAAACTAAAACTTGTTAATTGGGTGTTATGGTTCTTGGTTGAATTGACAACTTTTGGAATATCCTTTAGCTAAACCTTCTTTTCTTTTGACTCTAAGTATATTCTCTGTTCTGCATGCGGTTTATTCAGTATTGAAGAACTGCATGCCCAATTCTGAGTTGCTTCTCCAAGGAACTGCTTTCTATTCCCTGGCTAGGCTTGACATGCATTCACTTAGAGAACATGATTTGGAAATTGATGGTCTCTGACGCTCTATATACATAGTTAGTGCTGTTGCTTAATACATCAATTCTATCCTATCATTTATACTTGCATTGCAATGCCTTATTTCCAGATTTAAAATGACTTAATAAAATACTTTTACAGTGACAATAAAATCCTCAAGTTGTAGGGTTTTGTATCAATATAGATTGAACTTAAAAAATATTTATACGATTAAATTACATTTTCTAGAATATTACTAAATTTAAATTTTTAAAATGGCATTATAGAATTTCTGCACGACATGAATATTTATAGCAATTAATTCAAATATAATATTCTTAGTAATTTGATATTGTACTAATAGTTGTGTATTAATCCTGTTGTCGAATAATCTTTCAGATTAATCCAAATTACTTTATTAATTTTCTTATTATTATTCAATTCTACATTATATTGATCTCTTAATGTTATATGGTATTATAATCACAGAACACTCACTAATAAATGTGCTGTGCACTATATTATGGGTCAAAAAATACACACCAGAGCATCCTAGTCTTTAGCATATCTATCTTAATATTAGCTATAAACTTTCTTTATAACTTATTACGTAAAAAGAGAACAGGACTTTCAGAGATCCCTTCTTGTAAAGCATCCTTCTCTTTGCTTGTAGCTTTCTTTTTGTCTCTTAGCTGTGTTTCCTATGAAGTAGGCAATGTCTTAGGGAGAGAAATGGGGTAAGGAATAAAATCTCGTGGAGAAGAAAAGTTCCCCTAATATGCATTTCGTTGGAGGGAAGGAAACTAGTGTGTTCATAGGTCGGGAGGAAAACATTTTGTAGGTTTTATTGTGCTCTTAACAGGGAAAGAAAGATAAGGAACAATTGAGTTTCTAAAATTGTTTGTTAAAGACAAAAAAAAATCATAGAAAATAAATAAATTGTAGATTTGAAAAAATATAATTAGGATTTTTTTTTTTTGCTTTTATTCAGCAAGAGATTGAGGTGAATAGCAACTCTTCTGGCCCAAATCACATGGAATCATTTTCGGGCTAAATTGAGGAAAGAATCTCCCAGTTCTTACCTTCCCTCCATACTGTTCCGCCCAAGAAAATGGAGGTAAAGGGTGCTTGGGGATTCACTGTAGGAAACACAGGTTCAGTTCATTCTAGTCGTCTTCTAATTTTGATATTTTAAGAAGGTTTTGACTGGAAATAACACGAATCAAGTGATTGCTAAAAAATATACTTTTAAGAAAGGGAAGATTCTCTCAGGGTCCAGTGTTATAGTAGATCAATTGATTACAAGAGGAACTGTATGCCATTGCACTTTCCAGCAAGGTTATCAAATTGAGGTAAGAATAGTGAATTGTTATTGTGATTTTGTGAATTGTGAATCGTAGCATATTGTGAAATGTAAGTTTATGTTAAAATAAAATCTGCCTTACTAAAATCTATAAGAATGTCTTGTTTAACCCCATAAAATGATTGACAAACTAACAAAGCATAATAGCACATTGCCACAAATAGACAATGGGTTATAAAAAATTGAAGTGCGAAAATGAGGTACATGAAAGTAAATGTAACTATTTATGAAAATGAGTCAAGTCAGAGAAAGTGGGAGCTATTAAACTAAAGAGTTTATACATATTCTGGTAATTTTATGAACATAATAACAGCTTAATGCTTGCCTGATAGTAATGAAATTTGGACTCTCTGGTCAGTAGTAATCAAGATGTTGGTATATTAGATTTTCTGGTACTCTGGTTATGTTGAAGACGTGCAGTGAAATCTGGATATTGGAGTGAGGGGTGTGTTCTGGGTTGATTGTCTGTTGAAGGTGTTTGGTCAAAGGTAGGTCCGTGGAGTGAAGACGGGCAGTGGGTTACTGAAGATGTGTGAGGAAGACAGATGACTGCTGAGGAATGTCTGATGCTGGACAAAGAAGCCGGTGGAGTAGTAGTCTCTGACAAAGAGGGCCAGAGTCAATATCTGGTGATTGACCTCTAGGTATGCTGGTTCACGTCATTTGCTGACGACGCTCATCCACCTGGATCTTGCCTAAGGGAGATGCTTGCTTAGGAACAAGATGTCGATGAACCGTTGCCAACGAGTTGTGAGGATGGGGAGTGAATAGGTGAATGGGTGAAGAGGATGCTTCATCGAATACAAAATGAGAACACATTTGTTAAACATAAATCACTATGTTATTTTATATTTACTCACCCTATTAAATTTATATCTCAAATCACCTATTCAGAGCGGTGTGGTTCCCATTCAAATCAAATTGGATTGATTCGTGGTTGATTCCATTTCAGACATGCGGTTCAAATTAATTTGCATCTGAATCAAATGGATGATTCAAACTGTGAATCATCCAATGATGATAACCATGCTCTTTGGAGGTGTTCCATGGTTGTTCTCTGCATCACACCTATTTTAATCTATGCTTTCCAAAAGAAGCTTCCTATCATTTATATTTGCCCTAATTATTTGAGATTGACTATAAACTATCAACTAATTTGTATGCATTCCATGTGTCTAGTAATTTTACTGGATGTATGATCTCATAAGTTGTCATCTTAATGTTTTCCGAATTAATGCTCTCATAAGTCCTCTGAATTATTAATTCGTATCAATTCTTTTCAGCGATGTTAAAAGAGTTGATTCTATATTTTCCTTGGATGAACAGATGCAGTGGATTCGATAATGGCAGAGTCTCATGAACTTGGTGGTTCTACTGTAGTTGTTGACCGGGCTACTCCAAGGGTAACTGCCTGCTGTTGGATTAATCGAGATCATTTTGATTTCTAATCGAAATGATGATTGATGCATGAACCATGTTGTGCCTGAAATAGTATTTGCTCTCTGTTCAATGTAGAACGACGAGGTGAGGTATCCAAGTAGAATGCCGCAGGGTGGATATGGTGCATACAATGCATATATTTCAGCTGCAACACGGTATGCGGCACTTGGGGCTCCGACGCTGTATGATCACTTTGGTTCTTATGGAAGTATGCTCATATCTGAAGTTACAAATTACACAGCTTGTTACCGTTATATATTTGTAAATGCAAATCATGTATGATGTAGGAGGATATTTTGGACCTTCACGCGGCATTGGCAGAAAGATTTTTGTCGGCAGACTTCCCGAGGAGGCAAATGCTGAAGATCTGCGCCAATACTTTGGAAGGTTTGGCCGTATCGCAGATGTCTATGTCCCAAAGGTAATTACTCGTGTTTATATTCAAAATGGTTAAATGAAATCTGTATGTTGTTAATTCCTGCTTTACCATGAATAGGATCCCAAGCGAAGTGGCCATCGAGGTTTTGGCTTTGTGACTTTTGCTGAGGACGGTGTAGCAGATCGTGTTTCTCGTAGGACACACGAAATTCTTGGACATGAGGTACTTCATAGGACAATCTGAAATTGGATTTTCAGCTCATGGTTAACTAAATTTGTCGATTCCAATATCAATTATAGATGTATGCTTATAAAATGCAACATATTTATTGTTTGGTGCCTTCCTTACATGATGTCTGATATATGTAGGTTGCTATAGACTCTGCTACACCGCTCGATGATGCTGGCCCTAGTGCTGCAGGCTATGTGGATCCTGTGGAGGCTTATGGGGGGTACGGTCCAATGAGAAACTATGGCAGGCTCTACGGCAGCCTGGACTTCGACGATGTGAGTGCCTTGGGATACCATTGTTGGTAATTAGATAGCTTTCAGGAGGATTGAATTGTTTCTAATCCCTCTTCGATTGCATCTGTCAATATGTGCGATAATTGTTTCATAACTCTGAACTAGCAATTCTTTTTTTTTTTTTTTCCATGTGCAGTACGGCTATGGAGCTAGTGGAAGCAGCCGATCGAGAATGGATTGGAGGTACAGGCCTTACTGATGCGAGTTGTGTGACCTTCACTTGCAGTTGGGACGGGGATTGCTATGTATCAAGGCTAAATTTGCTAGGATGTCTAATGAAACTACCACCTTTAGATGCTTCCGAAATGTTTGTTTCCTGTCGTGACTGATCTAGATACTGCACGGATGCTTAAAAATATTAGCTCTTAGTCTGCACTCTTGCTGCCAGAGTGCACGAGCTGATAATCTTATACATTCCTTTAGTCTATTGAACCGTCGACCAAGAAGACAATACACTAAGTGTCCCATTTGTTATGGTGAATTTATGATGGATTACAGGTTATCTGCCGATAAAGTTGTATGCAACTTAGGAAAGTCCATAACGAAGATCTTTATACGGATTGCATAAAAATAAAGGGCACTTTTTATTCAAACAAAATAAAAGAACACTCTAATATATTTTTGTGGCAAAAATATTTTAATTTTAGTATCTGTTAAGAGTAGCTATGGTCAAGTTCGAACAAATTATTAACTACTACAGTTAAAAATCATATAATAGGGTGAAACGTTACAATAATATTAAAGTGATTTAATAATATCAGAACAATTTTAATTTAGTTTAAAAATATTTTAATGCACTAATATTTTATAATAATTTTAATTAAATTAAAATAATTTTTATTTTACGTTACATCCTCCTCCATTCTCCTCTAGCTACCTAGTCGAGGTCTTCCATCAAAGGCAACATGGATAAACAGACGCAATAGCTTGCCAAATTTCCACAGGCGAAACCTCACGTGTGGACTTGCGTGCTAGTAAATTTTGTTACTAGAGGATGTCCTTCGAGGACGGATAGACTTGGGGGGTCAATCCACGTTGAGGGTTTGAGGTGATAATTGACAAGGAGGATAAAATATCATAATAAGAAAATATGCAGTAACTAAAATTTTGTAATTGAGGATAAAATAATGTTAGGTACCGATATTTTTTATTCTTTCAACACTTCAAAATATCCAAATCTTTATAATATAAAAATTCAAAATTTGACTCATCCAAATAGAGATCTAATTAAGATTTTTCAACACTTATAATTGGTTGACTCTAATATATTATCATTTACTATATTAATTGAAATAGTAGTGATAAAATAATTATAAACTAATTAGAGTATACAAAAAATTTATTAGAGCACTTAAATCAATTTTTTTTTTATTTTCTCTAACTTCTCTGTGACAGAAGAAGATTGTGATTATGAGCTTGTTAGTATTAGAATATTGGTAAAAAAACTTAAATAAATTTTTTTTCATAAGTTTTATCTTTTTTTGACATTTCTCAATCCGCGACAGGTCAACCCGTCTAGACCCACAATCCACGCGGATTGATTCATTTAGTCTCGTCAAAATGACGAATTGATAAAATTTTAACCCAACCCGCTTAAATTATTTGACGGGACGGATCACCCAAGGGTCTAACCCAATTTGACGACTCTACATATTTGGTGTTGAGATTTTTTAAAAAAAATCTTATTATATTATATAATTAATAAAATTAAATATAATATATATTATTAAATATCATAAATAAAAATTAATTTATAATTATTTTTGTTGTTCTCATAATTATTTATAGTAATATTAATTATTTATTATAAATTTAAATTAAGTGTATTTAATAGTATATTTTAATTTTATTATGCATATTTATAAAGATATAATTTATTTATTTATTTAATATATTTTAATTATAATTACATTTATAAATTATACCACTAATTTTATTTAAAAATAATAAAATATTAAAATTTTTGACATGCATAAATATAAATTACATTACTTATTGTACTGACATACAAAATACAAATAATAATGCCACCAAATTAAAATATTACTAATAAAAACTTAAAAACATAAGTAATATTAAACTTAACAAATAACTAGAAATGCAAACGATATTAATAAAACACACATAAACTTAAAATTACTTCAATAATATTATAATACTAATATTCGAGAAAATCACTCCTCATTCTGCTAAAATAATTACGAAATTAGCTAAACACATTCGCAGGATTCTGCGATTCTTGATTTTCACTTTGATATTGATTGAGTTGCGATCATTCTCCTTGTATCGAAGATGATTGAGATCCTTCTTCTTGATGTGCAACTAGATGAGATTCATTGACTTGAATAATTTTTTTTCTTCCTTGTAAATTATAGCTGTTAGTGCAGATAAGATCCACATATCTTCACAATAATATGATATTGTCTACTTTGGGTCTAAGCCCTCATGGTTTTATTTTTGGACTCTATCCAAAAAGTCTCATACCAATGTAGATATCTTTTCATCTTATAAGCACATGATCTTTTCCATGTCTTACCAATATGAGACTTTGATTACATTCCCAATACTCCAACAATTCTCCCCTCAAACGAAGGATCACATTGACCCCCCAAGCCTATCCGTCCTCGAAGGACATCCTCTACTTGATGCCCGATCCTCAACCCACCAAGACTTCTTGTCAACTGTCTGGTTCTCCTGACCCAGCTGGACTTCCTGCCAGTTGTCCAACCCTTATGGCCCAATTGGACTTCCTGCTAGTTGTTTGGTCCTCCCAACCCAATTGGATTTCCTGCCTGGTATCTGATTCTCTTGATCCGGATATGAAAGTTCAATTTTCTTCGTTCGAGGTTTATGGCTTGACATGGATCATGACTCTGATACCAATTATTAGTGCAAATAAGATTCACCTATCTTCACAATGACATGATATTTATTGTCCACTTTGGGCCTAAACCCTCATGGTTTTATTTTTGGGATCTATCCAAAAGGCCTCATACCAATGGAGATATCTTTTCATCTTATAAGCACATGATCTTTTCCATATCTTACCAATGTGGGACTTTGATTGTATTTCCAATACTCCAACAATAACATCTGTCATTTTTGTAGTAGTATTTGCATTCATTGCCTCAACAAGTTGAGGAATAATTTTAATTAACTTTGCAATTTGTTCATCATTTTTTTCTTCATTTTTGCTTTCTTCATCATAGGGGGTTGTTTATTAGAAATAGCACCGTTATCTGAATTAGTGATGTTTATATTAAAAGCAGACGCATAAAGAGATGAAGGTATACAAAATTCTTCCTCAGAGAATTGTTGTTAAGATTAATTAGCATTAACATTTTGTTATCGCGATTTCATGCATGCAGTATTCATGTTGTCAGTGCCAAATTTTTCAATATTTTTGAGAATATTCTAAATATGATCAAATTTGAAACTCTTTGTGTATTTTGAATCTTTTACTAACAACATTCTAGCACGAGTTAACTGTAAGAAAATAATTGAATATCAGTTATGAAGACAATGCTATTAATGAATTCAGACTTTGATCATAAAATTTAGATAGACTAAAATAAATATGAGCATAGTAACTTATAATATCTTGTTCAGATGCTCCACAAGGATTCAAATATTCGATTTGTCGTATACAATCTTTCATTTTAGACACTGCACTAAGCATAAGAAACATTCTTTTTTGCAAAGATCTTGTCGGTTGACTATAATGCGCAAAATTTAGATTTGTATGATATTCTTTCTTAACTCATGCCCAGAAATGATCCATCGATTGGTTGATTTCGATGATTGGAGTTTATGAAATATGAAGATAAATATGACATAAGTGTTTATCTTCTTCAAATGAGTATGCAACTTGTCGGGGGATTGAACTCATTTTAGTAGAAGAGAAAACTCTAAAAAAAAAGGAGTGAATTAGTAAAATATGTTATACCAATATCTGGTAAGTCATTATATAGGGGAAAAATGTGAATATAAAATTATACAAAATTTAATCCTATGGTAGATATAAGAATGAGAATCGTTTAACGATTTAGATTTGTGCATTATAATGTCATGTCAACTGCATAACATTGTCCATATGTTATAATTGTCAAGTCACGTCACCTGCTCAATTTATCCCAATATTGTCATTGTTGTTTCAAATCATCCGTGTGATTTTGTCCAAATGTGTTCATTATTATGTTATGTCATATGCATACAAAAAATGTGTTCAGTGTCAGATCATGTCACTTGTCCAACTTGCCTTGGTGTTGTCATTGTTGTGTCACGTCACTTGTGCAATTTTATCCAAATGTGTTCATTGTTAGGTCATGTTATCTGCACAAATATATATATATATATATATAGTGTCAGATTACATCACCTACTCATCTTGTCTCAATGTTGTTATTGTTGTGTCACATCATCTATGTAATGTTGTCCAAATATGTTCATTATTATATCACATCATCAACACACAAAAAAATATGTTCAGTGTCAGGTTATGTCACCCGCCCAACTTGTCCTGATGTCGTCATTGTTGTTTCACATCATCTGTGTGATTTTGTCCAAATATGTTCATTGTTATATCATGTTATATGTACATAAAAAATGTGTTCAGTTCAAGTCAAGTCACCCGCTCAACTTGTCCTGATATTGTCATTGTTTGTGTCACGTCGTCTGTACAATTTTGTCCAAATGTAGTCATTGTTAGGTCATGTCATCTGCATACAAAAAATATATGTTCCGTGTCAGGTCATGTCACCTACCCAACTTGTCCCGATGTTGTTATTGTTTGTCATGTCATTTGTACAATTTTATTCAAATCTGTTCATTGTTATATCATATCTATGTACAAAATAAAAAATATAGATATAACACACATTATAAATACATACCCCATAAGCAACATGTACCTCATTCATTCAATTATCTCAAAAAATGGATAACAACAATGAAGGTTCATCAAATTAATCATCTTCAAGATTTGATGATGATAACTATGCGAAAATGTTTGGAGCAAGACAGTTTGGTACAAGACAACAATTGACCGCTCAGATGATTTATACTAACAATCAAATTATCTTCAATTATTTCAACGAAGAAAACAACCAAAGCATATATTGAGGCTCAATTCCTGGTTACAATGTGATCGATCATCGTGAAGCTGCTGATTGTAATCTATTCAATAATTATTTCGTAGAAAATGCATTGTATAATGATGCATGAAGATTTCAAATGGGATGGAATTTATTTATGCATATCAGTGATGCTGTTAGTAATCATGACAACTATTTTATACAGAGAAGAGATGAACTTGGAGGACTTGGTTTGTTTGGCTTGCAAAAAATAACAGCTGCATTTCGGATATTGACGTGTACGGTGTACCGACAGATGCTACTGATGAGTACATTAAAATAGGAGAATCGACGACATTGAAAGTGTGAAATGATTTTGTCGTACTGCTGTTGAAGTTTTTAGAGAGCAGTACCTACGATCTCCAAACGCTTAAGATGTGGTTGGGCTACTCCAGATTGGTGAGCAATGAGGTTTTCTAGGTATATTAGATAGCCTAGATTGCATGCACTGGAGGTGAAAAAATTGTCCAACGGTATGGGCAGGACAATATTCTATTCGTAGTGGAAAGCCAATAATTATTCTGGAAGCTGTAGCTAATTATGATCTATGGATATGACATGCATATTTTGGATTGGCCGGATCGAACAATGATATTAATGTACTTGGAGTCTTCTCATATTTTTGCTAATCTTGCCGAAGGTATTATTGTTCCTGTTCATTATGTCATTCAAGGAAAAAAGTACAATATGAGTTATTACTTGGCTGATGGTATATGCTCAAAATGGTCAATACTTGTTCAAACGATTCATGATCTACGAAGTCGAAAGAATAAATTATTTGTAATGAAGCAAGAAGCGTGTAGAAAGGATGTTGAGTGAGCATTTGATATGTTCCAATCACGTTTTGCAATTATTACAGGACTTTCACATTTTTGATGAAAAAATATTTTACAAGATATAATGACATCATGTATTATTATGCATAATATGATAATTAAAGATGAACGTGATTTAAATGCAGCAATTGTGGAACATTTCGAGGTGTCAACTCTAGATGTTGAGCTAGTAGGAAATGATACTACTCTATTTGAAGAGTTTCTAGTTCGATATAGACAAATCAAAAACAAAGAAGCTCATATTGCCCTTCGAAATTCATTAATTGAGTATTTATAAGAACAATATAGTAATTCCGAGAGTTAAAGTTCCATAATATTGTATTTTCAATTAAGTGTTATTATTTGTTTTCAATAAAAATTAGTAAAATATTTTATCCTAATTGTATGTGTTTTTATAATATTTTTAAAATATATTTATGCTTGAATATGTTAGGGCAATCAACCCATGTGATATGGTTTTGATGTGTGTGACAAATGGTTTAAGTTAGGTTGTTATTATTTTAATATGTGCGTTGGAGTCTTACAGGACTTAGTAATTCGCACATGGAGCCTTGGCGAGTTTCACCTCTCATGACTTGGTCCTTGAGTCGGTGAAGGATAGCTTTGCGGAAGTCGTGCGCTTGGGGCATCCAAGGGACCGCCGGACGAGAAGTATTGAAGTGAAGCCGGAGGAAGTAGACTTTAGGGCGAGACGCGAAGGATGGTGCTGCGAAGCCGTGCGCTTGGCGCATTTGAGTGACATGGCCGGACGAAGACAACTTCGAAGGCGAGGGACTCCAAGGGAATGAGAGTGAGCGATTGTAACCCGGGACGAGGTAGATCATAGGTGAAACTTGGTCATTTGACTAAGTGTCGGATGAGATTTTTCGACATCAGTCGACTGTCATATCATGACAGTCGACTATGACTCGACTGGTGTTCGAGTCTGATTTCTGTGCCATCAGTCAACTGCCACGGGTTGGCAGTCGACTGCCGAGACCATCAGTCGATTGATGATGGCATCGATCGGTAGTCGCGAGGTTTCGGGCAGAATGGTGATCGTCGAGTGCTCGCTTTGGCTCGATCGTTAGCTCCATCACGATCGTGATGGGACAATCGATCGGCCCGATGTAGAGTCGTTGGATGAAATCCAACGTGGAAGAAGCCGTTATTGGGCAACGGCTACAGGAGCAGTCGACTGATCGGGGCATCAATCGACTGCTAGTGGCCAATGGGAAGAAAACAACCTTCTCTATTTATAGAGAAGGTGTGAGCTTTTGGATGAAAAATGCTTATGCTCTAATTGATCATCCAAGTACTCCACAAGTTTTAAACTCCTTCTTGTTCTTACATCAATCTTATTGTAAGGAGTGTTGTATTGTAAGAAGGTTTACCTCCACCTTGCTTTGGCTAAAGGGAGAGACCATATTGGATTAGTTTCGGAGTGATTCACCGAAGACGAATCGGACCGTGGATTAGCGGTGAGGCCGTGAACTACGTTATATCTTTTGTTAGCATTGTTCTTTATTTTGAGTTGTTCTTAATTGTCTTAGCTTTATATTTCCGCTTGCACTAACGATAATTGTAGACGATTAAGAATGACTTCCACCGTACGAAGATTGAGGACTATTCACCCTCCTCTAGCCGACCACCAATGCTCCAACAAGTGGTATCAGAGCCAAGGTAGCTGGTCGAGGACTAACCGCTGCAACAAACACTACATCAAGGATGACCGGCTCTAACATTCATCCACCAAAATTTGAAGGAGAATTCGCTTGGTGGAAAGAGCGAATGGAGGTATTCTTCGAAACCGACTTCGAAATTTTATTGATAATAGAAAATGATTTCGAGATACCTAGGGATAAAGATGGGGAGCAAATAGAGAAGACAAGATGGACAAAGAGACAAAGAGAGGAGTACTTGGCGAATTAGAAGACCAAGCATCACTTGTACAACGTACTCCCCCAACAAGAGATCAACTGGATTGGAGAGTGTGCAAGTGCTAAAGAGATGTGGGAGAAGCTAGTAGAGCTTCATGAAGGTACCTCGGAGGCCAAGCTTGCAAGAAGAGATCTCCTCCGCTCCCAACTAACAAATATCAAACTTGAAAAGGGAGAGAAGGTAAATTCTTTACATTCTAGGTTTAAAGAAATTTTGATTGGACTAACGAGTGTAGGAGAAAAACTCTCCAACCGGGATATGATAATGAAGGCTATAGATGTCTTTCTCCGGTCATCGAAATGGAGCTCAATGATAGACTCCTTCTACATCTCAAAGAACCTAGAAGTTAGCACCTTAGAGGAGTTCTTCTCAACCATGGAGATCCACGAAACAAGGCTTGAGGGAGTAATTGAAGAATCAAGCATCAAACTATCAAGGGGAGTGGCACTAGTAGCCAACAAGGGAAAGAAGAAGATGGAGACTCCCTCCTCCTCCGATGAAGCATCCTCCTCATCCTCCATGAATAGCAATAAAGATGCTTATATGGTAAGGAAGGTAAGACGTGTTTTAAGAAATTTAAAATTTAACAAATCTTATGATAGGAGAAGGAACAAGAGGAAGATAATTTACTATAATTGCCAACAAGAGGGACATATAAGAGATGAGTGTCCCCTCTTGAACAAGAGCAAAGAAGAGAGGAGGAAGAAAGAAGAAAAGAAGAAGGGAAGCAAGAAGAAGGAAGAAGAGAAGAAAGCCAAGGAGAAAGGGAAGGCAAAAGCACTTAAAGCAAGGACATGAGATGATCCTTCTTCTTCATCATCGGAAGAAGAATATGTCTACTCAAACCTTGCCCTAATGACAATAGACGACCTAGACTCCACCTCCTCCTCCAAGCAAGAAGAAAGAAGCACAAGTGAGGAGAGCTCTAGTGAAGGGGGAGCTTCATCCTCATCGGAATCCGAGGAAGAAGACATGAAAATTATGGTAACGAATCTTTCTCCTAAGAAAATAGTTTCCATGATTTCAAGCTCAACTAAGGACTTGTTTAGGGCTAAAAAGAAGAATAAGTGCATGCTTGATCAAATTAAAGCCCTAGAGGAAAAATTAGAACATGCATGCGTTAATGTTAATGATAATATTTCTTCTAGTTTTGACAATGCATGCTCACATGATAATTACATGCCTTTTGATGTTAATGATGCATGTATTGAGAAAAATAGGGATTTAAAAGAAAAGGTAGACCATTTGACTAAGACCCTAGAAAAATTCATCATAGGCTCCAATACTTTGAACATGATAATTGGGAGCCAAAGGGCAAGCTTCAATAGGAAAGGCCTAGGATATAAGGGAAATAAAAATGAAAAGGCCTATAAATGTTAATTGCTAGGGGTCAAGCCAAAAATAAGACAATAGCTAGAAAATGGATCCCTAAAGAATTTTTAGTGAACCCTATAGGAAAGAATTTGTATTGGGTTCCTAAATTCATCCTTAAGGGTTAGAAAAATCCTAGGATAGTCAACCATAGTGGACTTAACTTATATCATATTATTTGGTTAACTTAGGATGGTGTGAAACTTAATTTTTGAAATAGTGTTGGGTGATGATAATGCATAACCCATAAATTAAATGGTTAAATCATGTTTCATGCTTAGTTTTATAATTTATAATCATGATATGCAATGATTGATGATTTATGATCATGATTGAAAATTCTTGATGCATGTTCATGATTGAGTTTTTAGGATGATACTTAACCATGGGTAGAAATGCATGAAATTTTGGTTAAGTACAAATATCATTAGGAACATCTCACATCCCACTATAAGGATAACCTTGATTAAAAACTTAGCATGGGTGAGATGATAGAATGATACAAATGGTCCACTAATGCTTATGCCATTTAGATGGGTCATTAAGTATATCAATAGAGCAATAATAGACCAATCATGGGGAAAACATATGTTTAATTCATAGACATATTGCCTAAAGATCATGGTTGGATATTTCATATGTTTTCAAAACTATTCATTACTTTAAAATCTGTGTTTTCATGTTTTGAAATAATCTAAAGCAAAACTAGGTGTTAAAATTGATACAAACTTGATCAAATACTAGTTGTTTTTGAAACTTTTGGATTTTTGATAAATCATTGAAAATATAAGTAATTTTCATGAAAACTCATTTTTCACTTATAAAGGACTTTAAAAGAAATGTGTTTCAAAATTTCACAATTTTTCGAATTTTCTGAAATTTCTGGTGCATTTCAATTTCGTCAAAATCGTAAATTGTGAAACCAAAGATGCCAATCGATCGATGTCCGATTCAATGATCGATGATCGCTCACAGCCTGATTTTAGTATTTTTCAGGCTGTTTTGATGGTGTTTCGATCCCTAGACTTGATGTCATGAGTTTATGACATTTGGATAATATTTTTGATGGTGTCAAAGAGGAAGAATTGATAGGTTTAAGGTTAATCATGCTAAGGGAAAAATTTAGCATGTCTTAAGGGGGAGTTGCATGTTTAAAGGGGAGTTTTGATACTCATATGATTTACATGCTTTCTTGCTTTATGTTGTTATTGTTATTTGTTTACCTAACTTAAACGGATTGACACACATTAAAAAAGGAGAGATTGTTAAGGCAATCAACCGATGTGATATGGTTTTGATGTGTGTGACAAAGGGTTTAAGTTAGGTTGTTATTGTTTTGATATGTGCGTTGAAGTCTTGCAGGTCTTAGTAATTCGCACATGAAGCTTTGACGAGTTTCACCTCTCATGACTCGGTTCTTGAGTCAGTGAAGGATAGCTTTGCGAAAACCGTGCCTTGGGGCATCCGAGGGACCGCCGGACGAGAAGTATTGGAGTGAAGCCGGAGGAAGTAGACTTTAGGGCGAGACGCGAAGGATGGCGCTGCGAAGCTGTGCGCTTGACGCATCCGAGGGACGTGGTCGGACGAAGACAACTTCGAAGGCGAGGGACTCCAAGGGAATGAGAGTGAGCGATTATAACCCGGGACGGGATAAATCGTAGGTGAAACTTGGTCATTTGGCTAAGTGTCGGATGGGATTTTCCGACATCAGTTGACTGTCATATCATGGCAATGACTTCTCGTCGATCGTGACTGACCGGTGTTCGAACCGTTTATAGTACCATCGATCGCCACGACAATGACTCCGCCGAGACCATCGATCGACCGTCGCAAGGGTTTCGAGCAAAGAATGATGATCAGTCGAGTGCTCACTTCCGGCACTCGACTGTTAGCTTCATCAGTCGACTGATAGGACAATCAGTCGATTGATGTGGGAGTCGTTGGATGAAATCCAACGTGGAAGAAGTCATTAGCAACAAATCACTACTACTATTGATTTACGATGAGATGGGGCGCTGGGGCTTAGCTTATGTAAGATATGAGCATAGCTCGAGCGAATCGCGATTCGTTCCATAACCGATCAAAAGCGATCGCTGGAGTGCGCACTGGTAAGCAATTCCAAGCAATACGTAAATTGCTAATCCACGGCCCTAGTGATCCTTGATCACGTACGGAGGGCAATTCACTAAAACCACTCCTCCTCGTTGGAGGTAGGAGCAACGATTACAAAAAGAAATCAAGGCAAAGGGACACTCCCCCTTTCCTTGTTACGATTAAAGCACAAAGACAATTTAAAGAAGTAGAACTTAAATAAATATACCGACAACTCTTATAAGTAGAAGATGTAGCTTTCGTTGTCGGCGGCACTTCGTCGTAGCAAATGTGAGTAGTAGTAGCGGCGTTACGACGGCGTGTTGAGAGCTCTTGAATTCTTGTCTTTGCTTGGAGTGAACATGTCTATTTATGGATATTGATCTATGAATTTAGACATAGGTAGTGTCCAAGGTGAGGTTCTTATCCCAACTCAAGGATGAGGTGTTTCATCCAACCACCTTGTGCCACCTCCAACCTTCTTGGGCGCCAACTCAAGGATGAGGTGTTTCATCCAACCACCTTGTGCCACCTCCAACCTCCTTGTGCGCCAACTCAAGGATGAGGTGTTTCATCCAACCACCTTGTGCCACCTCCAACCTCCTTGGGCGCCAACTTGTTGGAGCCATTCAACTTGTGCCACATCATGGGAGCCAACCATCTTGTGCCAACTCACCTTATTTTGGGCCCACCACAAGGAAGCTTGGTGATGGTTTGGATGTCCACCTTGATGCCACATCACCCTTTGTACCAAAACACGAGTCAAGTCCAAATTCACCCCCTTGAAATTCGAGCTCTTCTCGAGGTCGGAACTTGACTAGCAATGATCAGTCAAAGGGTTTTGACCGCAGATCAAGTTAGCTTAAAATATAAAGTGCGATGGTTCTAACCATCCGATCTCGAAACCTAGACCTTCCATTGGAGGTATTGGGTCGGATCTACGCTAACGACCTTGCTTCGCTTTCACACGAGCTTACCTTGTAGCCTCGCTCCGGTCCTTCACCCGAGTACCTCGGCTTCCTCCAAGTCCTCTCGGCGTTGCCCGACCACCTCGGTTCCCACCGGGTGTCGCAGACCTTCCGCTCAACTTTAGCATTTCTGCACACTTAATTGAGCTCGTAAGATAACAAATATACCCTTAACTATTGAGCCTTTTGCCATAATCAAAATACCGGTTCGACTTTGGTGCCCACCGCACTAACAATCTCCCCTTTGATTCATGGCAAACCGACACAAAAAGTTAAGGAAAAATTAAGCATAACAGTAAGCTAGCATAATGATTAAGCATGAATGAGCTAGCATAAAGATTAAATATGAATGAGCTAGCATAATGATTAAGCATGAATGAGCTAGCATAAAGATTAAATATGAATGAGCTAGCATAATGATTAAGTATGAATGAGAAATATTATTGTTTCAAGTTCTCCCCTTTGAGGTAACCTCCTACCAGAAGGTGAGTTCTTGAAAAATAATTTTTACTCCCCTTAATAGTTGCTTAAGTAAACGGAATTACTTAATATAAAAGGTAATAATTTTGTTTACTTTCTTCCTTACTTTTGTGACTTTCTCCCCCTTTTGCCTTAACTCAAAAAGTTTGTAAATATATTTTAGGGTTTGTAAGTCCAAGCAAGTTCCCAATATAAATATATTTTTTTTTTAAAATAATAATAAGCTTGAAAATATGTTCATCTTTAGTTTGTTTAATTTGTAAACCTAAGAAGAAACTTAACTCTCCCACTAAATTCATTTCAAATTCACTTTCCATAAGTGAGATGAATTCGTTTAGCAGGATCGAGTTGGTAGTTCCAAAAATTATATCATCTACATAGATTTGGGCTATAAAGATTTCTTTTCCTACGGTTTTAACGAATAAGGTTGGGTCGACTAAACCTTGGTTGAATCCTTTGGACTTAAGATAGATCGAAGCCTTCGCATCAAGCTCTTGGGGCTTGTTTGAGTCCATATAGGGCTTTCTTAAGTCTAAGGACATGGTCGTTTATCTAGATTTTCAATCCGGAGGTTGACTGAAAACTTCTTCCTTAATGTATCCATTCAAAAATGCTGACTTGACATCCATTTGAAACAATTTAAAACCTCGATGTGCAAAGATATGCTAACAACATTCGGATGGACTCTAGTCCTGCTACGGGGCGAGGTCTCATCGTAATCTAAACCTTCGACTTGACTAAACCCTTTGCGACTAACCTAGCTTTATTTCTAACTACTTCACCTTTATCATCAAGTTTATTTCAAATACCCACCTTGTTCCAATAATTGATTTTTCTTTAGGTGGTGGTACTAATTCGGACTTCATTTCTAGTGAATCGAGCTAGCTCTTCTTGCATAGCAATAATCCAATCGGGATCAAGAAGTGCTTGTTCAATAGTTTTGGGTTCGATTTTGGAAATTAACGATTTGACTAAGGTTTCGATATGAAGCTCTAGTTCGAACCCTAAATTTGGATCACCTATAACTTGATTGATAGGATGATTTGTTTGAGTCTTAGTGTGACTCGTTAGGGTCATCTATCACTTGGTCGATAGGATGACTTGGGTGAGTTCTAGTTTGACTTGGGTTAGAGTCATCTATCACTTGGTCGATAGGATGACTTGGGTTAGGACGAGATTCAAGTTCAAGATCGAGTCGGGTTCGCGCTATAAGTTGATTTGCTAGTTGGTTTTGTTAAGGATTGAACGGTTCGTGTCCTTCGTCAAAACTATATTAATGGTTTCTTCGACTCTTATGTGTAGGATCAATGGAATTACTAAAGGGTTGTTTGTAAGTTTTAAACCTAAATCATCTCACCAATATCTACATGATCAAAACATGTTATTCCTATGTGTTACTGTGAGATGACTTTCAATTTTACTTGATTAATTTTAATGAATTTAAATTAACCAACATTAGGTTAGATTCGGATTTAGTCTAAGCTCATCAAGTAATCTTTTCAAGAGATTAGCTTCCTGTCGTGGCGAGGCAGAGGCCTTCTTTGATCGGAATAACGACCACTTCCTTAGACAAAGCTAATTTCAAGAAATTGATAACTCGACTTACTTGAGACTACATCTTGGTCTAACTAGTTATTTTTGAAAAGAGGCTCGAGGCTCAATCTTTCGAGGATTTTAGTTGATTTATTTTTGAAAAGAGGCTCCCGAGGCTCAATCTTTCAGGATTTTAGTTGGTTATGAGTCTTATCTAACCATTCTAAAAATAAAGGAAAAACTAAGCATGCAATTTCTAAGACTTAACAAAAATACATTTTGTATTGGCTCCCCCTGGACCATTGAATCGAGTGGGTCTATTCACATAGTGAATTTGGTCCTTGGGAACCCAATACATGTTAGATCCTAAAGTTGAAATCAAAGTGGTCTTAGGGACCCATGCTTGGACATTTTTCTTATGTTGGTTTACTATAGACATATATGACTTATTGGTTGTATTTGAGTTAAACCCGAGTCCGCCTTGTTGTACACGGCCCTTTGTGATCCAAGTAAGAGGTCAAGTCCCTTGATCCCAAAGTGAACCTTTCCAACGCAGCCTAAGGTCTTCGACTTGTGTTTTCAAAAGCGAGTTCTCAACTTCAAGCTTTTCAACTTGAGTTGAGTCCTCCTCTTGAATACGAGTAGTCGAAGAGGGAGACCTCATGTTTGAGGAGGTTAACCTCCTCAATTAGGGTCTCGACCTTGGACTCCTGACTTAGCTAGTTTCTTATTTAAAAATTTAATTGCACCATACAAAGTATTAAGTAACGCACCGACTTACCCTTAATGATTCTTTGAACCGGATACAGATCCGTGGCTTGTCTTGAATGGAAGCTCATCATCGGATTCGACTCTGACTCTTCTTCGGTTTCGAGTCGCGGCTCGGTCGGCTTGGCCATTAGAGCTTGATATCGCCTTCTTCCTCCGAGGGTGGCTTGCTTGGGGGCTTCTTCTTCTTGGAACCTCGCAACTAACGCAATACTCTTCTCTCTACCGACCACGCTAGTTTGCTCATGTAATTCAAGTTCAAACAATTGCCTAACCTAATTTTAGAAAGGTCTTGGAGACCTTGTAGGCATCGACTATGGATGCCTACAAGGTGGTCCTAGGAAACGAGTTAAGAGAATACCGATAAGGTCGCGATTCTCGACCTTTTGTCCGATGGCATGGAGTTGGTTGACGGCGTGTCTTGGATACGAGCATGTAGTTGAGTTGCGGTCTCGCTTTCCTGCATTTTCAAGTTATACAATTTATTTAAAAGTAAATCTCTTTTACATACCTTCGTGTCGCTTCTGCCTTCGTAGTTCCACTAGCTTGGTCCATAAGTCCTTTGCACTAATGAAGGCCGACGCTGCTGAGCTCTTCCGACAACCCACATTGCAAGATTTGAGTTGCCTTGGCATCGCTTCTACTTGTTTTTCATGGAATTTGACCATTGATCGTAACTCCAAAGATTCACCATCTTCATTAATAGGAAGTGTGAAACCGTTTGATTACGATCCACATCTCGATTTGGGTTTTAAGAAAGCATTCCATCCGACCCTTCCAATAAGGAAAGTCATTACCGTTGTAAACGGGGTCGGGCGTGCTAAACCCTTCGAGATGGGCCATTTAAAAACAAGAAGAAGAACGATTTAAAAGAATCTTGCAAAACACACACGGAAGAATATTCCAAGACTTTCGCCTTGGATTAGTAGGGAAGTAAAAAGATATATAAAATGTAACTTGCAAAAAGAAATAAACAATCAAATGCGAATGTCGCTGAAGTTCCGAGGACAACCTTACTCGGATCTAACCCAAGGACAACCTTATCCGATCCTAAAGCCTCTAATGCAATTCTATATGTAGGAGAAGATAAGCAAGTGAAATAATTATACAAAAACAGAAATAAATAAATAAAAAATCTGTAAAAAAGAAAACAAAGCTAGATTGGTGGTTTCACGAATCTTAGCGCCACTCGATACCAATTGTTGGATCGAAGTGTCGCTAGAGGGGGTGAATAGCGATACGTGTCGTTAAAAACTTTTGCAATAAGTAAAAAGCAAGTAGAGAATGCACAATGGAAATATAAAGTAGACAAGATATTTTTACGTGGTTCACAATCTTCGATTGCTAATCCACGGCCCTAGTGATCCTTGATCACGACGGAGGGCACCATAAAACCACTCTCCTCGCTGAGGTAGGAGCAACGACATAAAAGAAATCAAGGCAAAGGGACACTCCCTTGTTACGATTAAAGCACAAAGACAATTTAAAGAAGTAGAACTTAAATAAATATACCGACAACTCTTATAAGTAGAAGATGTAGCTTTCGTTGTCCAAGACTTCGTCAGAGCAAATGTGAGTAGTAGTAGCTAAGCATTTAGCACGGCGTGTTGAGAGCTCTTGAATTCTTGTGATTTGCTTGGCTTGAACATGTCTATTTATGGATATTGATCTATGAATTTAGACATAGGTAGTGTCCAAGGTGAGGTTCTTATCCCAACTCAAGGATGAGGTGTTTCATCCAACCACCTTGTGCCACCTCCAACCTTCTTGTGCGCCAACTCAAGGATGAGGTGTTTCATCCAACCACCTTGTGCCACCTCCAACCTCCTTGTGCGCCAACTCAAGGATGAGGTGTTTCATCCAACCACCTTGTGCCACCTCCAACCTCCTTGGGCGCCAACTTGTTGGAGCCATTCAACTTGTGCCACATCATGGGAGCCAACCATCTTGTGCCAACTCACCTTATTTTGGGCGTCCACCACAAGGAAGCTTGGTGATGGTTTGGATGTCCACCTTGATGCCACATCACCCTTTGTACCAAAACACGAGTCAAGTCCAAATTCACCCCTTGAAATTCGAGCTCTTCTCGAGGTGGAACTTGACTAGCGATTGAGTAGTCAAAGGGTTTTGACTATGACAAGTTAGCTTAAAATATAAAGTGCGATGGTTCTAACCATCTGATCTCGACCTAGACCTTCCATTGGAGGTATTGGGTCGAATCTACGCTTAACGACCTTGCTTCGCTTTCACACGAGCTTACCTTGTAGCCTCGCTTCCGGTCTTCACCCGAGTACCTCGGCTTCCTCCGAAGTCCCTCTGGCGTTGCCCGACCACCTCGGTTCCCACCGGGTGTCGCAGACCTTCCGCTCAACTTTAGCATTTCTGCACACTTAATTGAGCTCGTAAGATAACAAATATACCCTTAACTATTGAGCCTTTTGCCGACTTTGGTGCCTTTGCACCATAATCAAAATACGGTCATTGCCCATCGAGAACATCGATCATTGCTAGTGGTCAACGAGAAGAAAATAACCTTCTCTATTTATAGAGAAGGTGTGGGATTTTGGATGAAAAATGCTTATGCTCCAATTGATCATCCAAGTGCTTCACAAGTTTTAAACTCCTTCTTCTTGTTCTTACTTCAATCTTATTGTAAGGAGTGTTGTATTGTAAGAAGGTTTATCTCCACCTTGCTTTGGCTAAAGGGAGAGATCATATTGGATTGGTTTCGGAGTGATTCATCGGAGACGAATCGGACCGTGGATTAGCGGCGAGACCGTGAACTACGTTATATCTTTTGTTAGTATTGTTCTTTATTTTGAGTTGTTCTTAATTGTTTTAGCTTTATATTTTCGCTTGCGCTAACGATAATTGTAGACGATTAAGAACGACTTCCACCGTATGAAAATTGAGGGCTATTTATCCCTCTCTAGCCGGCCACCAACGCTTCAACAGAATAATTATATAATAAAAATTTAAAATGGAAATTATAATTTATATATATATTAGTTGGAAGTAGATTTTTTTTTAAAAAAATAATCTATCTAGAATATTAATGAAGTATTAATTTTAAATATACTAATTATTATATAAAAAATATTAATAAATTAAAATGTATATTGGTAATTAAGAAAAATAGTATATTCTAATGAATTTTTTTTTGATGTGCTATAATATGAGTGGATTGGAGTTAAATTGTATTATTTTGATGTGAAAATTTGGTGTTTGTGGTCGAGATGATCCGAGAGAGACTTAATGATCGAATGAATTACGATTTTTGATCACGCGGATTTAGACGTTGAGAAATTGCAGAGAAGTTGACAACTGCAGAAAAGCTTGACGGGTCGGGGAGTTCCTCAAGAACAACTCCGACAGTTATAAAATCCTCGCCAGTTTAAGCGTTGTCTTGTTCATCTTCTGATGCTTCTTCTGTTCATCTTCTGATGCTTCTTCTGTTCATCTTCTGATGCTTCTTCTCGTCAAAGGCTTGTCGCCCAGAGGAGTTGGCTCGGGTTGCTTCCATGGTGGCCGTGTTCAACAAAGAGGCGCTGAGTGGGTACCTGCTCCCTCTGGAGCTTATCCCCAGGTCGCAGCCTAGCACTCCCGGCTCCCCCTCCAAGCTTCCGCCTCCGCTATCGCCGCCGCTCTGCGTCACTCGGGGCGAGCCCATTCCGGAGGAGCAGCCGCCCGATGAGGGAGAGGAGGATGAAAAGGATGGAGAGGAGGAGAACGCGGCCTTAGCCGCCGCCCCTCGCCTGGAGTCCGAGTGGGTCATCTCCATCCGCGACAATCTGGAGCAGGCACTGCACGAGGAGGCGACCGTCCCCTGGGATCGCTTCTGCATTTACCCAGTCCCTAAATCGCTCCGCGAGGTCGATGAGGAGGCGTACGTGCCTCAGGTGGTGTCGATTGGGCCCTACCACCACGGCAAGGACCGGCTCAACGACATGAACAGCCACAAGTGGCGCGCTCTCCACCGCGTCCTCCGCCGCACCGGCCACGACGAGTGGCTCTACCTTGACGCAGCGCGCGCGCTCGAGGACCGCTGCCGTGCCTGCTACGCGGGCCGCCTCGCCCTATCCAGCGACGAGTTCGTGCAGATGCTGGTGCTCGACGGCACCTTCGTGTTGGAGCTCTTCCGCGGCGCGGCGGGCGGCGCCGGGGAGGGCTTCCGCGACCTCGGGTACGACAGCAACGACCCTGTGTTCGCGATGCGCAGCACGATGCACAGCATCCAGCGGGACATGATCATGCTCGAGAACCAGCTGCCCCTTTTCATCCTCGATCGACTCCTCGGCCTCCAGATCGGTCGCCCGGATCAGCACGGCCTCGTCGCCCACCTCGCCGTCCGCTTCTTCGATCCCCTCGTTCCCACCGACGAACCGCTCCGCAAGGGTGACCGCGCGAGGATCGAGTCCTCCACCCGTGCCGCTGCCACCGAGTCCTTCGACCCCCTGACCGAGACAGGGCTCCATTGCCTCGACATCTTCCGGCGGAACTTGCTCCGCACCGGACCGAAGCCGGAGCCGCGCCTCTGGATCAAGCGGTGGTACCACACCCGGCGGGTGGCAGACCGCCACAGGCTGCAGGTGATCCACTGTGTGACGGAACTCCGCGAGGCAGGGATCAAGTTCCGGAAGCGGAAAACTGACCGGTTCTGGGACATCAAGTTCGCCGACGGCGTGCTCAAGATCCCGCGGTTGCTGATCCACGACGGAACCAAATCGCTGTTCCTGAACCTGATCGCGCTGGAGCAGTGCCACTCGGACTGCACCCAGGACATCACCTCGTACGTCATCTTCATGAACAACCTGATCAACTCGGAGGTGGACGTAAGCTACCTGCACACCTGGGGGATCATTGAGCACTGGCTGGGCAACGACCGCGACGTGGTGGACCTGTTCAAGAAGCTGTGCCAGGACGTGGTGTTCGACTTCGACGACAGCTACCTGTCGCAGCTGTCGGAGAGGGTGAACAGGTACTGCAACCACCGGTGGAACGCTTGGTGGGCGGGCCTGAAGCGCAGATACTGCGGTAAACCCTGGGCAATCATCTCCTCGATCGCTGCAGTGTTCTTGCTGCTGCTCACCGGTGCGCAGACCTTCTACACTGCTTATGCCTGCTACCATCATACCTGATCACCTTCCTCCTACTAAGCGGAGCAGACATTGTTTACATTGATCCATTAATTTAGTTTGTTGGGTTGATAATAACTGGTGGACTACGGATGTAGTTTTGATTAGTGAATGCTGCAATTGCTTTTAGGTGCAAAAATGGCAAATGCTGTTAGAGTTCAACCTACCAAGGAGAGACAGGAAGATAGTCTGAAATTACAAATCAATCTAGATTTATTTGTTAAGTGACTTGATTATGAAAAAGAGCTTCTACTCATATTGGTTCACAACATATATGCTCGTGAAACAATACAAACCAACTATTAAACTTTGAAATTTTCAATGTGGGACTAAAGTCTCGTACCCAATAAAGTCTCCTTTATCCATTCCATCGCTTTTTCCATTCACATTTTTCCAACACTTGTTGCTTCTAGGGATAGAGAGGGTTGAATGATTCATCAGTTTTAGTTCTCAATTCATCCTTGGCTGGCAATGATGAAGCTCCCCTTAAGAGTGCAAAATTTAGATATCCTTTCATGCATGGCATACAACAGCCATGGCAATGTTCTTGTTTCATCTCTTATTACTGGTAAAGACTGCATTTAGCTTCTCCTAAGTATTTCTGTTTTTATGAATGCTAGATACCTGAGCTTGGAGATCTTTATAGGATGACTTACTGATATATTACTTCTTAGATTAAAGAGGTACTTTATCCTGTTTAAGTATATTTTTACAAACTATCTATGAATATTTTTCGTTTAGGTTTCTCACACACAATTTTAGAATGGGCAATCGCCAGGTATAATCTTGCTCTTGAATCTGTGATCACATTAACTGAAGAGTTAGCATACTGTCAGACAAGTAGCAGATGAGTTACTGGGTCATGGAGAGTATTGGATAAAGCATTTTTTTTTTGCCCAATTTGTCAGTTGTTTTAAAATAATTGATTTGAAACAGTTTTTTTTCTCCTCTGTTTTTTAAATAATTGCAAGGATGTCCTGCGGGAATGACAACTGATCTTGCATAACTTCTTCGATCCATCTTATTTTATTGTGCCTTTAGCTTCCTTACCCCCTGATGGAATCTTTTTGCTTGAAGCTCTCTCTTCCTAGCATAAGGAAGAAGCAAGTCTGATTGGAACTATAAGTACTATAACACTCCGACTGCTACTTATAATGAACGTGTAGAGTGTAGTCTATCTAACTCCTAAACAACATTGAATTGGAGATTCTTTTTTCTTTTGCCAGAGTTTGGTCTAAATAACAGGTGCCGTCCATAATATCCCATATGATTTGAAGGATATCATCCCTGAACCCCCACTGCAAGACTACTTTAGGGATTAAGAACATTCAAAGAGCAGGTTCTTGACATTGATGCTTGGGTCTACAGAAGGTACAATCTTGATCATAGGCCCAAGAATTGGGAGTTTAGTCAGCCAATTATAGTTGACCATCATCATGGTCATTGCAGGCTAAAGGCTGTAGGAGGTCTCCTCATTGCAAAGCTTGTTTAAGGATCATTAGCCTATGATGATGTTTAGTTTGGGTGGAGGACCTGAACCCTTGGAATATTGAAGAGAGTGACTAACTCTAGGATCCTTTTATTGCAAATAAGAATTACTCTGTCGGTTCTTGACTTGAATTTGCTTCACATGGTTGCACATTTCAGGCTGTTTTGATTAAGAAACTTTTAAGATTCACAGAAGTAATGAGTGAAACATCTACATATAAAAGAAACATAAAATACTAAGAAATGACTTCTTTATGTTGTAAATTTGCTGATTCCGTTGCATACAATTACAATTGCAACTTTGTAGTCTTTTTGATGTAATGAAAACTTTGTAACACTTTGGTTTCACAGTGCGGTAATATATCATCTTGTTGGTTGTTGTATAATACAGAGAGTATTTTCAAGCACAAAGATCCTGGCGGAAGCTGATTTGTACAATTAGTGTTGATGCTTTTATTGGGAATGCATCTGATTCGGAACTTGTTTGCTTGGGAAACCTCTTGGGCATTCCTGTTGTCGCCGCTCTGATTGGTTTCAAGAACATTGAAAATCCTCTTCCAAGTAGAACATGGAGAACCACAATAACAATAGGAATATATGCTCCTCCTGATCGTGATCATACTGTAAGTTGCTTGAATGCTTAATATGCTTGACTAACTTATGTTAGAAGGAGCTTTACCGTGATTTGTAGGCCTTGATAATTAAGATTCTGTGAACTCTAATGACAATAAACTCAGTGATTTTTTTATTGAACTCCTTGACTTATACCGTATGCATTACTGTGGGTGAATATTGGTAAAGAAGGTAATTAGATTGTTATAGGATAGACTAACATGCTTAGAATGTAAGAAACATTCATACCAAAACGTTGATTAGGAGAACAAAATTAATAATAAGGTTATTGGAGAAACAAAATGACACAAGATTAGAGAATGAGTAATAGAGTTTATACAATGAATGTTAAAGTTAAAAGTAAAACAGACATTGTTATCGATAAGGATTATATCATTTTTATGCACATTAAATGAAGCTAGAGATGAAATTATAGCACTAAAAATTATAGGTCTTCAAAATCATTGAAACCAAGTTTTTATAGTCGAACGCTATGATGGAACTAGAATTACAATTTTACTCTCAAGTTTTTGGCACCCAGATTAATTATTAGGAATTTTATATGATATTTGTGGCAACTCTTCTCTTCAGACGTATACATTAATCTAATTAATTAGGGTCAGTTTTTTTTTATTCCTCTTACATCTTTATTTTCTTTATTTTATTGTGGCTGCACAACACCAAACCACAATAACCACACATGCGAATTTCCAACCTTATGATTTTATTAGACTAACTAAAAAACAAATTTTATTGGGCCATTGGGCCCAATTTCTAAAGGTTATCAGTAGCTACTTGCTTAATTTTTAAATTTGAGGATATAAGAAAATGTCTTTGATTTTTTATTTTTTTTTATAATCTAGGTATTCCAGTGAATTCTAGAGGTAGGCAGTTTTCCACTGATTCATCCATCGAGTAAACTCAAATCATAACTTATGTACACTTAGGAGTGAACCTCTAAGATATTCATGTCATAGCTCTCAGGACTAGCTCAGTTGATAAGTGCACAGGGTAACTCTTAAATGGGCAAGGATCAATTTCCGAGAGTTTTATCGCCCTGGGCTATCGACCGACCCCCTCCTCTGTACTTGTCAACTGAGCTCCTGATTTATCTCCTCCGCCGATAGGGGCAATCGGAGGGGACCGTTAATATGACAGTTTCACATTTTCTAAGATATTCATCTCATTGCTCTTCTGAGGGTTTTACCACTTGTGTGGGTTTTGATTTTTTTTATTCGATGACATTAAAATTTATCTTGCTCTTAATAAACTCCTACTTTTCAAAATTGTTCAAGGTGAGAGATATTGCACTCCTTCTGAATAATTCAGAAGATGAATTTCTTTTCCCTGGCAGTATATTTATCTTTTTTCTTCTATCGTGGCAGAGATATATATATATATATATAGATAGATAGATAGATAGATAAAAAATGCAGGAAGATTTTAGTACATGCCATGCTAATAAAAAAACTATAATTATTTGGCACAGTGATAAACAAACTAGATTTAGAAAACTTATAGAGGTTTACGTTTTTTAAAAACATATGAAAGAATTAATTTCACTTTATTTGATTTTTTTTTAATTTATTTTGTAATGTCTATATTTTAAAATTCATAACTTTTTAGAACAGTTTACATTTTTACTTATATTTTTAGAATTTATAACTGTAGTTTTTAAAATTCTTTGCTAGAATTTATCTATTTTTAAATAGGTAAATAAATAAATTATAATTTTTTAGATTTTATTTTTAAATGTATAATTTATGTACCAGTTTGATCATAATTGATACATAAATTTGTTTATAACTGTGCATTGGCCTGGTTGAGTAGACGGAAAAGTGATTATTTTTCTGTTGGTTTAAAAGTATTTATGATATAACATTTGAGTGGGATTGTGGGACGCTCTTTAACATTTAAAAAAAAAAAGTTAATATTTAACTTCTTCAATTTCATCTAAATGAAAACTAATTTCATATCTAATAGAATGGTAAGATACTTGCATAGTCTCCGCAAGAAAACATGCTTATTAGTTAGGTTTTGACATAGTTTACTGAAAGGTACTTCTGTACTCGATCGCCACAAAGAAATGAAAAGAAAAGAAAAAAAAACATGCTTACTAGTAAGGTTTTGACATAGCTTACTGACCAACCTGATACTGAGGTTGGAATCTACAGTACCTAGAAGATGTCCGCATGTTCTTGTGGGACAATTAATACAAGGTATTGTTTTTCTTTTTCAATTTTATAATTTCTGGTTGGTGACAAAGTGACAGATTGTCATTCCAAACTCCTCATTAAAAGCTAAAGCTAACCACCTTTCCCTTGGGATGCCCAGCCTCCCCTTTTGTTGCTGCTGCACCTTGTCCTAGTGATGATACCTTCAAAAATTACCAGAAGACAAACATGAGACAGCACTAGGCATTCTTCTCCCCTCGCCTAGCTAGTTTTCTTCACCTTCAGAAGCATTCCCATCAAAGATGCCACACCGATCTGTGAGCTTGAATTCTGTATATCCCTGAATCAAATGTTATGGCCTTGTATCCTTGAACTTTTTACAGGCTATATCCATCTTCAGCACATTGAAATGGTCTTTCTTGTTAGTTTTGCAACAGTCAGTTTGCAGTTAAACGAGACTTCCAATGTCCATGACATGGTCATAGACTGAAATAGCAATGTTGAAACTCCACTTCAACATCTAATATTTCTTCTAAAATTTAATCAAACTTTCTGGAGACACTACTCTGTAGACTAGACTTTCTTGTTTCTCTATGTTTCTTTTTGAACTCTTTAGCTATCATGATACCATCCTGACAATTCTTCATTTGCTTTTTGGGTAAGCATTCATCAGACTTCATATCTTTTCATGCACTTTTTTATTGGTCTTGTTGTTCCCCTCAGCATAAGTCGTAGTATCTCTAATGCAGCACACATTTTACTATGCTACACATCTTTGGGTGATAGGATATTTCTTTATATATCCACTGTCAATCGACAAGTTGCATGCCCTTCAATACGTTGCATTACTGGAATCTGTCATTTTATTCATGTTTTGATGACTTTTGATGCTTCCAGTGTGCACTTGACACTGAGCAATGAGCATGTTCTTGGCAATAGAACTCTTGAGGTGAAGGTGGCCACAACCAAGGTAATTGATGAAGTACATTTGATGTTTCCTTTTTCTTTCTGTTTTCCCTTGTATTTATATATTACTATGTTAGCTTATTTGTTCAACAAGGAGTTTTTCATATTCTTGTTTTATGCATATTTCATGAGTATCCATTTTTTAGGAAGAGATGAGGGGACCAACAAAGAAAGCCACTAGAATATTTGTTGCTAGGATACCACCATCGGTTACAGAAGCATGTTCCGAACGTAAGTATACTCATTATCATGGAGTCATTGTGATAACAACGGATTTATAGCTTCTTTAGATATTCAACCATCACATAACATTCCATTCACCTTATCACACTTGCAGTTATTTTGAAAATTATGGAGAAATAACATACCTGTACATGCCAAAGGTGAGAGAAGAATTTTGCATTTCCTTTCCTCTATGGGTCCAATTACTTGGATGGAAAATATAAGGGCAGCGAAAAGTTCACAAAGTCGTTTAATTGTGGAGCTCCATTTGTAATTTTATGATCTTTTCCCTGTATCTTTCATCTCTAAATCTTCTTGCATCCACGAATAATCTTCTATTAAGTGTGTTTTTGACCTAACTGTTGATTAAGATTTTCCTAATTTTATTTTACTTTTGTTTACTATTAATTTTTCTGTTCTTGATGATAGGTGTTTTGGTATGTGGCATATCGATATGACATTTCCCTTTGCAGCTCTTCACTATGCATTATTCTAGTGGCATGATCTTCTACTCCTTAGTTCCACACCTTCCATTTGTAGATTCAGCTCTTTTAACTATAAATATATTGTTCATCTTTGAAGATGTCCATATCATCCCTATTTATTTTCTATCATTTTATTCTCGATTAGGATTACTCCTAATTGTCCTTGTACTCTAATACATTTTTAGTTTACCTTTTCTAATAACTCCACACATCTAGTAGCTACATTAACAGCTTTTTGCACGATGGATTTGGTATAGTCTCTATTTCATTTTTTTTTCTTGTTCTTGGAATTACATTTATATATTTAGTTTTTGTTCTATTTATCTTACGACAATTTATCAAACAGCGCACATGAAATTTAGAATTACCCAAATAGCATCCCATACTTTCATATTTACCAAATAGCGCACTTAATTCCCTTTTTACCCCTCCTGCCAAACAGACTTGCACCACAGTGAAAATCCCAAACGTGGTGCTGGGAATTCAAATCTTAGCACCACAGTTGTATTGCAATCCCAGCACCACCACCGTGGTGCTGGAATTTGCAATCCCAACACCACGGTGGTGGTGCTGGGATTGCACCACCACTTTGGTGCTGGGCCAGCACCACCAACTGGGATTTGTAATTCCAGCACCATAGTGGTGGTGCTGGGATTGCACCACCAGTGTGGTGTTGGGAATTCAAATTCCAGCACCACATTGGTGCAGATCTGTTTGGCGGGAGGGGTAAAAAGGGAATTAAATACGTTATTTGATAAATATGAAAGTATGAGACGTTGTTTGGGCATTTCTAAATTTCACGTGCGCTGTTTGGTAAATCGCCGTTTATCTTAAGTTTCTAAAATGTTTCTCCATAATATAAACTTTCAAATTTTATTTTATTGCACTTGACTATGATTGATTTGTTCATACAATAAAAATAGAGAAAGATAAGTGAATTAGGGGAGAAGGCCGTGTACCTCTGGGATTAATTAGACAAAGCTTGGACTCCTGGATTATTATCAGAGAGAGAGAGAGATAAGCACTTATAGGTGATTCTTGATTCTTGATGTAAACTTACAAAAAATCTTTTGTCACATTCTCAATAGCTCTAACACCGATCGACAACAACATTATACTACATATCTTTTATGGCACTAATTTAATTACTAGATATTCTCTTCTCCATAATCCACCACAATAATTGTCGAGACTCTGTCATGCATTTTTAAACAATAGAAATCATATACGAGTTTGACTTCTTTTCCATTAGTCGCCTTATCAAATAAATTACATCTATGGACAATCTTCCAAACATGAAACCTATTTGATTCTTAGAAATGGCTGTCTCAATCTCTCATTTTCTCCTCTCAATAACCTTTCCAAAGTATGATGAATCAATTTATGCATGTATAATAGGAACGACAGTATATCATCTTCATAACTTTTTTTTTCAATATATATTTTATTTTAATCTGGTATGGGGCAAGCATAGTAAAATAGGGGTGGAGCTGTCGTAAAATCTTACTCTTCTTTTGCAGGTGATAGCTTTGCATCTGATACCCCACTTCACTATGGGGTAGATCAGCTCCAATTAGGCTGGATTGACATGATTTCTTTGGGTTGTGTCAAATTACCATCCTTAGGCAATGGTTTGACTTGCACATATAAGATGGCGAAGTTTGCTGAGTGTAATAGGATAGAGATATAATTAGCTGTTAGAGCTAGGCTATTTATGGAATGATCCAACTTGCATTTGTGAATTTTTGCATAGTTTGAATGATAAATCTAGGCCTTATTGTAATTCTATTTGCAATCTTGCTCACTCTGTATTTTCAATCTAGGATCAAGGGTCCAAAGGGCATTTAGGAATTGATTTTATCACTTTTGATAATGCAGGTATGGGCAATGCTAACGTTCATCTCCTTCGTATTATAAAAGTTCCTCCTATTTTTGTGTAATTCATTCTACATTGCACAATTAGCTTTATCACATCTAATATGGCAAGGAAGGGCATTGTTGATTGTTGTTTCATTTATGGATGCTTGATTTATTCTACAATAATTAAATCTTTTCCTAGTCCTACTCATCACACTGACTGCATTTTTAAAATGCCATTGATTCATTAATTTCTTTGATTATTTGCCTTAACTAAAACTTGTTTATTGGATCTTGTGGTTCTTGGTTGAATTGACAACTTTTGAATGCCCTTTATTGATGGTCTCTGACGCTTTGTATACATAGCTAGTGCTGTTGCTTAATACATCAATTCTATCCTATCATTTATAGTGTCATTGCAATGCCTTTTTTTTTTTTTTTAATCTGGTAAAGGAACCAGATTAAAAATGACGCAATAAAGTACTTTCAAAATCCTCAATTTGTAGGTTTTTGTACCAATATAGATTGAACCTAAAAAATATTTATACGATTAAATTACATTTTCTAGAATATTACTAAATTTAAAATTTTAAAATGGTATCATATAATTTCTTCACGACATGAATATTTATTGCAATTAATTCAAAGATAATATTCTTAGTAATTTGATATTGTACTAATAGTTGCGTGTTAAACCTGATGTTGAATAGTCTTTCAGATTAATCCAAATTACGTTATTATTTATTCTTATGATTATTCAATTCTACATTATATTGATCTCTTAATGTTATATGGTATTATAATCACAGAACATTCGCTATCGTAGCCTTCAGCATATCTATGTTAATATCAGCTATAAACTTTCTCTATAACTTATCATGTAAAAATATAACAGGACTTTCAGAGATCCCTTCTTCTTGTAAATCTTGTACCTTTCTTTTTCTTCTCTTAGGCTGTGTTTCCTATGAAGTAGGCAAATGTCTTAGGGAGAGAAATGGGGTAGGGAATAAAATCTCGTGGAAAGGAAAAGTTCGATCCCCTAATATTCGATCATTTCGTTGGAGGGAAGGAAACTAGTGTGCCCATAGGTTGGGAGGAAAACATTTTGTAGATTTTTTTGTGCTCATAACAGGGAAAGAAAATAAGGAACTCTCCTGGGCCAAGGCACATGGAAGCATGTTCGGGCTAAATTGAGGAAAAAATCTCCCAGTTCATTCCTTTTCCGTCCATGCTGTTCCGCCCAAGAAAATGGGGGTAAAGTTTGGTGCTTGGGGATTCACTGTAGGAAACACAGGTTCAGTTCATTCTAGTCGCCTTCCAATTTTGATATTTTAACGAAGGTTTTGACTGGAAATAACACAAATTAAGTGATTGCTAACAAATGTAATAAAAATAAAGAAAAAAAATACTTTTAAGAAAGGGAAGATTATCTCAGGGACAAATGATCCCTCTTATAATCAGGGGATCCCAAAGTGACTCAACTTTGACTTTTGCTGCTTTGGTTCATTTTTGTTAAAAAAAAAAAAAATCCTACATGAATTTGCTAAATAATCTCTTCATTATGGATGATGATGTCCCATTTCTTGGACAGGATCAGATTGGCTAAGATATACACTGGTCCCATTTCTTGGAAAACTCAAATAGTGTGGATGTGTTCAAGTGATTGAATCAATCAGAGGTGAAGGTGTGCTTGAGGTAGAGTGACACCAAAAAAAATTCTAGTTTTTGTAAATACGATTTAAGATATCTCGCTATTGTAGTGATGCTAGCGGAGGGTGACATAGCTGAAAAATGAAATTGTAGTTGTCCCCATTTGAATGTAGCTCAATTCAATTAAACTTATCTTTGTTGAAGAATATCCAAGGACATAATGTGCTTTCTCACCAGTTATGTGCTTTTTGTGTTATTTTTCATCAAATTCATTATCTTTATTGGTTGTGCTGGAAATTGCCCTTGTTGAGCTAAATTCTGAAAGCATTGAGCTTCGATTTACAATTAGTTGCTCCATCTAAAGTGAATGATATAGTAGATCAGTTGATTACAAGAGGAACTCTATGCCATTGTACTTTCCAGCAAGGTTATCAAGTCGAGGTAAGCATAGTGCATTGTGAATCATAGCCTATTGTGAAATGTAAGTTTATGTTCAAAAAAAAAAAAAATCTACCTTACTAAAATCTATAAGAATGTCTTGTTTAACCCCATAAAATGATTGACAAACTAACAAAGCATAATAGCACATTGCCACAAATAGACAATGGGTTATAAAAAATTGAAGTACGAAAATGAGGTACATGAAAGTAAATATAACTATTTATGAAAATGAGTCAAGTCTAAGAGCAAGTGGGAGCTATTAAACTAAATAATAAATACATATTCTGGTAATTTTCTGAACAGAATAACAGTCTAATACTTGCCTGATAGTCATGGAATCTGGATGTTGGATTTTGGATTTTCTGGTTAGCAGTAACCAAGATGTTGGTATATTGGATTTTCTGGTATTCTGGTTATGTTGAGGGCGTGCAGTAAACTCTGGATATTGGAGTGAGGGTGGGCTCTGGGTTGATTGTCTGTTGAAGGTGTTTGGTCGAAGGTAGGCCAGTGGAGCAAAGACTGGCTGTAGGCTGCTGAAGATGTGTGTGGAAGACAGATGACTGCTGAGGGATGTTTGATGCTCGATGAAGAAGCCGGTAAAGTATTAGTCTCTGACAAAGAAGGCCAGAGTCTATGATATCTGGTGATTGTCCTCCAGGTATGCTGGTTCATGTCATTTGCTGAGGACGCTCGGCCACCTGGATCTTGCCTAAGGGAGATGCTTGCTTAGGAACAATATGTCGATGAACAGTTGCCAACAAGTTGTGACTTGTGAGGATGGGGAGTAAATACGTGAATGGTTGAAAAGGATGCTTCTTCGAATACAAAATGTGAACACATTTGTTAAACATAAATCACTATGTTATTTGATATTTACTCACCCTATTAAATTTATATCTTAAATCACCTATTCAGAGCTGTATGGTTTCCTTTTGAGTCAAATTGGATAGATTCTTGGTTGATTCCGTTTCATATATGCAGTTCAAATCAATTTGCATCTGAATCAAATGGATGATTCGGACTGTGAATCATCCAATGATGATAACCATGCTATTTGGAGGTGTTCCATGGTCGTTCTCTGCTTCACACCTATTTTAATCTATGCATTCCAAAAAAAAAGCTCCCTATCATTTATGTTTGCCCTAATTATTTGGGTTTGACTATAAGCTCTCAAATAATTTGTATGCATTCCATGTATCTAGTAATTTTACTAGATGTATGATCTCATAAGTTGTCATCTTCATGTTTGTCCCAATTAATGCTCTCATAAGTCCTCTGAATTATTAATTCGTATCAATTCTTTTCAGCTATGCTTTTGTATCCATGTTAAAAGGGTTGATTCTATATTTTCCTTGGATGAACAGATGCAGTGGATTCGATAATGGAAGAGTCTCATGAACTTGGTGGTTCTACTGTAGTTGTTGACCGGGCTACTCCAAGGGTAACTGCCTGCTGTTGGATTAATCGAGATCATTTTGATTTCTAATCGAAATGATGATTGATGCATGAACCATGTTGTGCCTGAAATAGTATTTGCTCTCTGTTCAATGTAGAACGACCAGGTGAGGTATCCAAGTAGAATGCCACAGGGTGGATATGGTACATACAATGCTTATATTTCAGCTGCAACACGGTATGCGGCACTTGGGGCTCCGACACTGTATGATCACTTTGGTTCTTATGGAAGTACGCTCATATCTGAAGTTACAAATTACACAGCTTGTAACCGTCATATATTTGTAAATGCAAATCATGTATGATGTAGGAGGATATTTTGGACCTTCACGCGGCATTGGCAGAAAGATTTTTGTCAGCAGACTTCCCGAGGAGGCAAATGCTGAAGATCTGCGCCAATACTTTGGAAGGTTTGGTCGTATCGCAGATGTCTATGTCCCAAAGGTAATTACTCGTGTTCATATTCAAAATGGTCGAATGAAATCTGTATGTTGCTAATTCTTGCTTTACCATGAATAGGATCCCAAGCGAAGTGGCCATCGAGGCTTTGGCTTTGTGACTTTTGCTGAGGACGGTGTAGCAGATCGTGTTTCTCGTAGGACACATGAAATTCTTGGACATGAGGTACTTCATAGGACAATCTGAAATTGGATTTTCAGCTCTTCTAAATTTGAGGATTCCAATATAAATTATTCGATGTATGCTTGTGAAATGCAACATATTTATTGTTTGGTGCCTTCTTTACATGATATCTGATATATGTAGGTTGCTATAGACTCTGCTACACCGCTCGATGATGCTGGCCCTAGTCTTTGCAGCTATGTGGATCTGTGGAGGCTTATGGAAGTGCGGTCCAATGAGAAACTATGGCAGGCTCTACGGCAGCCTGGACTTCGACGATGTGAGTGCCTTGGGATACCATTGTTGGTAATTAGATAGCTTTCAGGAGGATTGAATTGTTTCTAATCCCTCTTCGATTGCATCTGTCAATATGTGCGATAATTGTTTCATAACTCTGAGCTAGCAATTTTTTTTTTTGTTTCCTTGTGCAGTACGACGACTATGGAGCTAGTGGAAGCAGCCGATCGAGAATGGATTGGAGGTACAGGCCTTACTGATGCGAGTCGTGTGACCTTCACTTGCAGTTGGGATGTGGATTGCTATGTATCAAGGCTAAATTTGCTAGGATGTCTAACGAAACTACCACCTTAGATGCTTTGGAAATGTTTGTTTCCTGTCGTGACTGATCTAGATACTGCACGGATGCTTAAAATATTAGCTCATATTAGCTCTTAGTCTGCACTCTTGCTGCCTGTGTTATCAGAGTGCACGAGCTGATAATTTTATACATTCCTTTAGTCTATTGAACCATCGACCAAGCAGACATGGATGCATTAAGTGTCGCCTCCGCGGGAAGGATTTAGTGGTTAGTGTATACAGACATTGCATCAGAAGACAACGGATCAATCCCTCGTAAATGTGAGTGTCGTCTCTCCATGTGTTAGTTACTAGTCTCAAGGGCTAAAGGTTTATCGTGATTTACCTTTTTTATGATGGTCCAGAGACGAGTTGATAGGGATCGTTATGTTGACAGATTCTAATCTTTGCACCATATGGATGCATTAAGTGTCCCACTTCTATTTAAGATGAGGAGGAGACTCGTCTTAAATAGAGTCAACTACTCAATTCTTCTCCCTTTTTTATTAATAAGAATACTCCTTATATAAGGAGTCAAAATATGAAACAAATTTAGAAATAAGAAAGATCATCCCACAAGGGAATAAGGACTCAAAAATAGAAAGCTAAATAGGTCATTAATTAGATCATTATTTGTTTCTACTATAGCAATAACTAGATTAGACAGTAGTCATTATTTATTTTCTAATATAGCAATAGCTAAATTAGGCAGCAATCAATCATGCATTTTGCTTCCGCCACCCAACAAAGGTAGTCACATCATCACTCCCCCTCATCCCCTTGATGTTGAGCAGGTCCTTAAGCTTGAAAGCTAGGTATGCGGAGAGAAATTTTATCCCAGGTCTGCTTCCCCCTCTTCCTTCATGCCACTGTCATTATCAGACACTTCAATCCAAAATAGGAGCTTACACTTGTGACTCGTGAAGTAAGACTCATCACAGTTAAACAGAGACTTTTGGCTCTCCATTCACCCATCTCAGCGCGGGTCAGATGCTTAAAGATGAAAACAGGTGGAGTCCCCTTGTTACTATCCCCTGTTGTTTTGGTCTTCGCTAAAGGAGGGCCTCCACTATTAGCATTGAGCTTAATTGTTGTCCCTTCCCAACTTGTGCACAGTAGGCACCCACCCCGATGGAAGCACTACTTCCGTTCTAATGCCTTGGTCATATTTATTGCATTGCCCAGGTTTCTAGGATTTTACAATTCGATGTCGATACAGAGATCTTCAACTAGCCCCACATTGAACAAGTTAACCTGAGGTCAGAGGTTCAAGTGAGGAGGTACTAGAATTGTTGTTCGTAGTCTTTTACAGAGTCTATCTACTTCAGATTTTCTAGCTCCCCCAAAGGGTTACTGCACATGGGCAGCCCAAAGCGGATATGACAATGGTCTTTGAATTGCTTGCAAGTTGCAAGTCATATTTGGCTCTTCCTATTCCATCTGATCAAACCAAAGTTGAGTTTCCTCTACTAATGGAAGGCAACCAGGTCAACCTTGTTGGCTTTTGTGGTCCTTTGATTGCAAAGAATTTTTCATACCTTTTAACCCAACCCAATGGATTCCTTTATCCTAAATAGGTGGGGAACTCCATCTTCTAATACTGCAGAACCATAGTGTCACTGGTTGGTGAAACAACTTTGGCCTACAAGGCTCTAGAAGGGTCACACTCCATGTTGGTAGGGTTGTTTGTAGTTGGCACAAATCATCTTCTTGCCTCTTGAACATTATGAGACAACACGACCATCTGCTCCTCTAGTTCTCGTTGGCGGAAGGTGATCTGCTTCATGAAAACTTGATGGTGCGAGGTCAATCTCTCCATGAAGGCATCGAGTTTGGATATAGTAGGATCTGTGTCACCCATAATCGACTCTGATATCAAGTTGTTATTGTCCCTAGAATAGGATCGAGTCATGGGTTGAGATCTAATACTAGACTTGGTCATACAACACATACAAGAGAGAGACTCGTCCTAGATAGAGTCAACTACTTGATCATACAATACATACAAGAGAGAGACTCGTCATAGATAGAGTCAACTACTTAATTCTTCTCCCCTCTCTTTATTAATAAGAATACTTCTTATATAAGAAGTCGAAATATGAAATAAATTCATAAATAGAAAAAACAATCCCACAAGAGAACAAGGACTAAAAAATAGAAAGCTAATTAAACCATTATTTGTTTCTACTATAGCAGCAATAGCTTGATTAGGCGGTAGTTAATTAAACAGTAGCCATTATTTATTTTGTACTGTAGCAATAGCTAAATTAGACAATAGCCAATCATGTAATTTGCTTCCACCTATAGTGACACCCAACAAAGGCATCCACATCATTAGCATACTGTCAGACAGGTAGCGGATGAGTTGCTGGGTCAAGGAAAGTATCTGAGTAAAGCATATTTTTCGCCCAATTTGTCAGTTGTTTTATTTTTGAAATAACAAGGATGTCCTGCAGGAATAACTACTGAACTTGCATAACTTCTTCTATCCATCTTATTTTATTGCGCTTCAGCTTCCTTACCCTTGATGGAATCTTTCTACTGGAAGCTTTCTCTTCTTACAACAAGGAAGAAGCAAGTCTGATCAGAACTTCAATTACTATCACACTCTGGCTACATATAATAAATGTGTAGAGTGTAGTCTTTCTAATTCTAAACATCATTGAATTGGAAATTTTTTCTCTTTTGCTGAGTTTGGTCTAAATAACAGGTGCCTTCCATGGTATTCCATATGAATTGAAGGATATCATCGATGTACCCCCACTGCAAGACTACTTTGGGGATCAAGAACATTCAAAGAGCAGGATCTTAACAGTGAAGCTTGGGTCTACATAAGGTACAATATTGATCGTAGGCCCAAGAATTGTGAGTTCAGTCAACCAAATATAGTTGATCATCATCATGGTCATTGCAGGCTAAAGGCTTGGAATATTGAAGGAAGGGACAAGCTCTAGTATCCATTTATTCTAAATAAGAATTAGTCTGTCGGTTCTCGACTTGAATTTGCTTCACATTGTTGTAGATTTCAGGCTCTTTTAATTAAGAAACTCTTAAGATTCACCGAAGTAATAAGTGAAACATCTACAAGTAAAAGAAACATACAATACTAAGAAATGACTTCTTTATGCCATAAATTTGTTGATTCCATTGCATACAATTACAATTGCAACTCTATAATCTTTTTGATGTAATGAAAACTTTGCAGCGCTTTGGTTTCACAATGTTGTATATCATCTTGTTGGTTTTTGTATAATACAGAGAATATTTTCAAGCATAAAGATCTCGGGGGAAGCTGATTGAGAAGTCCGTGAAAGTTTTATTGTTGATGCTTTTATTGAGAATGCATCTGATTGGGAAACCTTGTCAGCATTCCTGTTGTCGCATTTCTGATTGGTTTCAAGAACATTAAAAATCCTCTTCCAAGTAGAACAAGGAGAACCACAATAACAACAGGAATATATGCTCCTCTTGACTGTGATCACACTGTAAGTTGCTTGAATGATTAATATGTTTGACTAACTTGTGTTAAAAGGAGTTTTACAGTGATTTGTAGGCCATGATAATTAAGATTTTTGTGTTGATATTTGTGTGAACTCTAATGGCAATAAACTCGGTGATTTTTTTATTGAATTCCCTAACCTATGGCGTATGCATTATTGTACGTGAATTCGGGTAAAGAAGGTAGTTAGATTGTTATAGGATAGACTAACAACTTAATTAGAATGTAATTAAGAAACATCCATACCAAAATGTCGATTATGAGAACAAAAATAATAAGGTTATTGGAGAAACAAAATGACACAAGATTAGAGAATGAGTAATAGAGTTTGGGATATAGTATAGTGAATGTTAAAGATAAAAGTAAAACAGACATTGTTATTGATAAGGATTATACTGATAATTTTTATGTGAATTAAAGGAAGTTGGAGATGAAATTATAGAACTAAATATTATAGGTCTTTAACATCATGGAAACGAAGTTTTTATAGTTGAACTCTGTTCCGGCTGGAACCTAAGACAGGATGACATAGTATAGTACACATGGTCAAGCACTCTCGATCAGTTGAGTACAAATCAGGCCAGTCTCCAATGTAGCAATCCAACTAAATTAAACTTCTTCTATAGGTCTTTGTCAGGTTGGACGACACTTGTGGGAGGTCGGCTGTGTACTTATAGTAGGTCGACTACAGGAGGTCGGGCGACACTTATGGGAGGTTGACTGTGCACTTGCAATAGGTCGGCTTCAGGAGGTCGGGCTCCCTCTGCACTTACGGGAGGTTTGTAGGGGATCTCGTGACCGCTAGAGGGGGGGTGAATAGCGTATATGTCGTAGATGGAGGAATTCGATCGCGATCGTGTGCTTGCTACAATTCGGTTAGTGCGCAGCGGAATAATAATAAAAAATAATAACAAAAGACAAGCACACAATTACATAACGATATAACGTGGTTCGGAACCGAATGGTTCATACTCCACAGATTGGACTCTAAAAGCTCTAGTAATACAAACACGCACTACTAAACACAAATACACCTTCTCAGAACAATCCGAAGGTGGAGAAACCTCGTACAAAATGATTACAACAGTAATACAAAATACGACAAAAGAAATGCAAAAAAAAACTTTACAATCAATCTTTTGGAAGCTTGCTTATTTGGTTGGTTGAGTTGCACTTGGAGACCCTGAATTACACCAGCAATTCGCCCCAAAACACTTCAAAGAACCATAGTGAATCCTCTCTCCACGAGCTCCCTTTAAAGCTGCTCCTTAGGCTGGATTTCGCTTAGTAGTCAACTGCCCCTGTACCCATTGTCTCACAACGGCATAAAATACGTCGGATAAGTGCAACGGATACACCATCAGTCGACTGATCATACCCATCAGTTGACTGATGGCTAAATCAGTCGAGTGTTCGGGTCGATCACTCGATTGGAGAACCTTCTGTGCCCGAGATCTCGAGCATCAGTCGACTGATCACCAGATCAGTCAATTGCTCAGGCTAGCAGTCGACTGCCAGGGCACTTCCCGTAGTCAAACCCTAGTTGACTCTCATCAGTCGACTGACCCATGGTCTCAATCAACTGATACACCTCAAACATGAGGTTTTAGCCTAAGTATGGTGCCCCCATACTTGCTAGACCACCCGTAGCCTAGATCTAAGCTTTCTAGCCACCTCCGTCAGCCTCGCGCCTATCGGATCCCTCCAAGTCATCCATGACTTGTTCATCCATACATTAGTTTTCAGGTGCTTCCATTGGCTATTGTCATGCTAACAGTGTCTACACTGCCAAGGCACATTAAACTTACGCTGTCAAGACTCCGCTTGGACTTTACGTCGCCAACCATTGGACTTATGCTGCCAAGACTCCCGCTTGGACTTTACGCTGTCAATATCAAACTCTTTGGACTTTCCAAATGTCAAGACTCAAATTTGGACTTTCCATACCAAGACTCATGCTTGGACTTTTCCTTGCCAAGACCCATGCTTGGACTTTACATGCCAAGTATTCAAGACTTGGACTTTCCCAATGCTAAGTGTCCTACTTGGACTTTACATGTCAAGTACTCAAGACTTGGACTTTCCCAATGCTAAGTGTCCTACTTGGACTTTCCATATCAAGTACTCATGACATGGACTTTACCATGACAATCACATTGTCATATGTTTTTTTCGAATATCAAAACATCGCTCGAGTCAAACTCGAGTCCGGTCAATCGTGACCTGAGCCAATTACACCAACAATCTTCGTCTTTTTGATGTTTGATAAAAACACCCTTGAGTTAGACCCTTAACTCAAATTCTCTTACCAATTATCCCAAATTGGAAATTTTACCTTTCTCCCCCTTTTTGACTAACATCAAAAAGGTTCTCTCCAAGGAAGTCAATGCCTCATATCCCAATGAGATCTTACAATCCCCCCTTGGTCCAAAAACATCTAGGATGCCTACAATCTTCTTAGTGATAAGTTTCATATCACTCAAGAGAGGCAATCATACAAACTCTCATAATTTTCAAATTGGGTATCTCAAATTTCCATTTCTCCACTCATGAGGAAAAATAACATCCATCATCCTATGATGGATACCTCCCCTAAAGGCTTGCTCCTTATTGACAATTGCACCAACAATATCCTTGGGAAGTCCCTAAGCCAATAGGAACTCTAAACCATCAAAAATAAGGTTAAAAGTTCAATATTGAACTTTCCCACACCTTAAATTTGATACATCATCCTAATAACTCTCCTAACCCATATCCAATGGATTTTCACCCTTTATAATGTTTCCCAAAGCATATCCTAGGGTTAGGAGTGGTTAGGGAACCTTACCATAACTGAAATTGGGGTAAACAACCCTTGTTTTTCTGAAATCAACATTGACAGTCGACTTTATCAGGCAACAGTCGACTGCCAACAAGGGTAGTCGATTAGTCGACTGTCAATAAGGGCAGTCGACTGATAATTGAAAAATCTGATTTTCAGTTATCAGAATCGAAATTCGAAAAAGCATAAGTAATTCTACGTATATCGAAAAATCGTGAAAATTCATACGTATATTACTTATAAGCAATACAATGGGTGAAAAATATTTTACCCATAAAATAGTGAAATTGACACAAAGTTCAAAAATGAAGAAAAACTTCAAAGTTTTAGCTCACTTTGTATCAACTTCATTAATGGTGATTGCTATCAAAAAATAGACTTCACCAAAATTTTCTAAAATGATTTTAAAATATTTTTGAAAACTTATATTGGATCATGTTCCTTGGGCTTAATGTATATGGCTTGAACATAAGCTTTCCCAATGATCCATAACATGATTTTAGATGAGTTTGAGTTCCTCTAGATGCAAAAATTATGCACCTTGAACTTAACTCATATCCTATCATTTCATATGTATCTAAGGTGTATAAATACACATACATATTAATTTAGATGTGAGATGTGAGTTTTGATTTATCTTAAACTAAGGCCTCATGTATTTTCTAAGACAACACTACTTGATTCCCTTATACATGGGACTTCAAGTCATGTCATAGTCTTTAAATCAATTTTAATCAAATTAAATGCATAAATGATTATGACATTAAAGATGATATAAATAAACACATTTTCATAATCATGATGTCATAATATAAGATGGAATCTACGCATACATGACATTTAACCTTAAACTTACACATGATCATGACATATTAAATGATTAAAAGTATATATGATGTCATGATATGTTATATGACAAACAAATCATGACAAATAAAATGTATAGGTATAATAATATCTAAATTTTAATATTAATTGTCATTTGTTATAATTAAACTCATTTTGTCATATTATTACTTATCTCCCAAAGTGTGCCAAAATTTCAAAATGACACACTAAGACCTCTAAACCTAAATTGTGTCAATTTGATTGATTTATCAAACTTCTTAAATAATATTGGCGCATCCTAAAATCTTTTAGGATTAAAATTCACATTTATTTCCAAGGTATCCATAACCTTGAAAATAACCTAAAGTGTCACTTTTACCATGGTTAGGTTAACTACCTATCCATTTAAAGTTGACATACCTAAACCCATCTAGCGTGAATCAATCACACTCCTAGGAACTCAAAACCTATTTGAGCTCCTTGGGTTTACTAGGTATTCCTTAGGGATAACTTCCCTAGATACCCTCCTAATGACCCTCCTAGACTTGGTAGTCTTGGTCATTTGGGTCTTGCCTAGGTTAACTCTAAGGGAGACTTCCCTTGTAACCTTCTTAATGGCTTCCCTAAGTTTCCTTGAAACCCTAGCCACTAAACACCTACCTTGGTCAACCTTAGGGATGACTTCCCTATTGACCTTGGCTTTCCTAGACCTAACTTGAGTTTCATAATCGAATGAAACATTGTGATAGGTCTTCTTAGGCTTAGGTTTGTGACCCAAACCCTTCTTGCCTTTGGATAAATCTTGTTTCCTAGGACCTAGGGTTTGACCATTTGACCTAGATTTTTGATTATTTGACCCTTTGAATTGATTTTGTATATTCCTAAGGGTCTTCTCTAATTTCTCAAGCCTTAACCTCAAGGCTTGATTTTCCAACTCTAATTACCCAATTTTTGATTTTTCATTTGGTCTTTGGGTATTGTTCTTCCTAAGCATGTGTCTAGTTCATTTAGGATTGATGTCTGGGTGATCCTCTATCTTCCTAATAGTCTCCCTAGGAAGGATAGGTCTAGAATTATTCGATCTAGGTTTGACCTTAGGTAGATTATTTTTAGGGATATTAGTTTTAAATTTCTTCTTATTTCCAAAGTGAACATTCTTAGCTCCTAAACAATACTCCCTATTTCTAGCATGCTCTTTATGATAAATTGCAAGATTGTTAAAATTATTTCTAGCATGCTTTTGCATATAACTTAAAGAATGAGCATTATTAAAATTTACCTTAGGGTTTACCTTAGAGGCTCCCCCTACTTGTGATGCTCCTTCTTTGACCTTCTTGCTCCCCCTAGAGCATTGACTCCTATAATGCCCCATTTTGATGGCACTTGAAGCAAATGATGTGCTCCTTGCTTCTTCTAGTGGGGGCACTGACATCCTTGATTTTTTTGTTGACTTTTAGTGCCGAAGGACTTTTCTTGGTTCTTTTAGGACATTTACTCTTGTAATATTCTACTTCCCTACACTCAAAGCATATGATGTGATTTTTAATATTAACCGAAATGCTTGAGTTACCTAGGTCAATGGTGGTGGAAAGGGCCTCTTGAGCTTGTTTATCACTTCTCTCGGAAGTAGATGTCTCTCTTTGCTCTTGCCCTTATTTCGGAGTAGACGGTCTCTCCTCCCCCTCAAACCTTGAAGTGGAGGCTTCTTCCATCTTTTCTTCCTCTTTCGATCCGGATATTGATTCTCTATCAACCTCCGAATCCTCAAACTCTTGGGATGAAGATGTGCTTGCTTCATCTTGAGCTTGAGAGGATGAGCACTCCTCCTCTTCTTCTTCTTCTTGGACCGGTGATGAATTTTCGTGATATTTTGTCAATTCACTCCAAAGCTCTTTGTCATCCATGTAATCTCTTAGGCTACACAAGATGTCATTAGGAATCAAATTAAAAATAAATTTGACTACCTTCTTATTTTTTTCAAACTGTTGGAGTTGCTCCTCGATCCATCTCTTCTTCTTGAGAAAGCCTCCCTTTGGTCCTTTTGGATAGTTAAATCCCTCCATCAAAATGGACCATTCTTCAAAATCCTTCATCATGATGAAGTCTTCAATTCTTTTTTTCCATGAATTGAAGCATTCTCGTCCTTAAAGTGCATATGGGACCGGTGTGTTGATGCCCCATCCTAGTTGTTCTTGAAACTCCATCTTCTTACCCTCTAGGCGCTCCCTCGGATGTGAAGCCGGTGAAGAGCTCCTCGCTTTGATACCAATTGTAGGGGATCTCGTGACCACTAGAGAGGGGTGAATAGCGTGTACGTCATAGATGGAGGAATTCGATCACGATCGCGTGCTTGCTACAATTCAGTTAGTGCGCAGTGGAATAATAATAAAAAATAATAACAAAAGACAAGCACACAATTACACAACGATATAACGTGGTTCGGAATCGAATGACTCCTACTCCACGGATTGAACTCTAAAAGTATTAGCAATGCAAACACGTACCACTAATCACAAATACTCCTCGGAACAATCCGGAGGTGGAGAAACCTCATACAAATAATTACAACAGTAATACAAAATACAATAAGCAAATACAAGTAAATACAACAAAAGAAATGCAAAAAAAAATTACAATCGATCTTTTGGAAGCTTGCTTGTTTGGTTGGTTGAGTTGCACCTGGAGACCCTGAATTACACCAGCAATTCACCTCAAAACTCCTCAAAGAACCATAGTGAATCCTCCCTCCATGAGCTCTCTTTAAAGCTGCTCCTTGAGCTGGATTTCGCCTAGCAGTCGACTGATCGGGACCATCAGTCGACTGCCCCTGTAGCTGTTGTCTCACAACGGCATAAAACACATCGGATAAGTCCAACGGATACACCATCAATCAACTGATCATATCTATCAGTCGACTGATGGCTCAATCAGTCGAGTGTTCGGGTCGATCACTTGATTGGAGAACCTTCTGTGCCCGAGATCCTGAGCATCAGTCGACTAATCACCAGATCAATCGACAGCTCAGACCAGCAGTCGACTGTCCACCTCTGGCAGTCGACTGCCAGGGCACTTCCCACAATCAAACCCTAGTTGACTCCCAACAGTCGACTGGCCTATGGTCTCAGTCGACTAATACACCTCAAACATGAGGTTTTAGCCCAAGCATGGTGCCCCCATACTTGCTAAATCACCCGTAGCCTAGACCTAAGCCTTCTAGCAACCTCCGTCAATCTCGCACATATCGGATCCCTCCAAGTCATCCATGACTTGTTCATTCATACGCTAGTCTTCAGGTGCTTCCATCGGCTATTGTCATGCTAACGGTGTCTACACCGTCAAGGCACATTGGACTTACGTTGCCAAGACTCCGCTTGGACTTTACGCCGTCAACCATTGGACTTATGCTGCCAAGACTCCCGCTTGGACTTTACGCCGCCAATATCAAACCCCTTGGACTTTCCAAATGTCAAGACTCAAGCTTGGACTTTCCTTTGCCAACTCATGTTGAACTTTCCATGCCAAGACTCATGCTTGGACTTTTCCTTGTCAAGACCCATTCTTGGACTTTACGTGTCAATTACTCAAGACTTGGACTTTTCAAATGCTAAGTATCCAACTTGGACTTTCTATACCAAGTACCCATGACTTGGACTTTACCATGACAATCACATTGTTATATGTTTTTGTCGAACATCAAAACATCGCTCGAGTCAAACTCGAGTCCAGTCAATAGTGACCTGGGTCGATTGCACCAATAAGATCGGCTTTAGGAGGTCGGGCTCCCTCTTCACCTACAGGAGGTCGGCTTTCAGGAGGTCGGGGGACACTTGTGGGAGGTTAGCTTCAAAAGGTCGGGATGTTTCAGTCTGAGATTAAGGGTGGAAGAGACTGCCTAGTACTCATGGTCAAACTCCTCAATAGATTCCGCATGAACTAGTTGTGGATATACCAGCTAATCAGATCAGCTATCATTGGATGCACTTCGCTCTTGAGAAGGCTAGCAAACGAATGAGAAGGGGATTGAGGTGTAGTTCAGTGAAGTCCCTCCGACGCTCAAGTTAGAATAGGAGATCGAAGGACTAGAGATAGTATATTTGAAGAAGAGTAAGAGTTAGTGTTACCCTTTTTTTTTGTATTATCTGGACTATTATATACCTGCAGTGTGTGATGGGGGGTGTGACAACATAGAGGAGTGGAGATGTAGATTTACGGAAAAGTGGGGGTGTAGAATCATGGAGGTGACTAAGTCAATTTCGCTATGTAGATCTAGATTATTTCTCCACATCAAACTCTACGACAAAACTGAAATTACAAAGTTTTTTGACACCCAGATTAATTGTTAGGAATTTTATATGATATTTGTGACATCTCTTCTCTTAAGACATATCATTAATCTAATTAATCAGTGTCATTTTTTTTATTCTTCTTCCTTGTTTATTTTCTTTATTTTATTGTGGCTGCACAACCCCAAGCCAAAATAACCACATATGCGAATTTCCAACCTTATACAAATTTTATTAGACCAACTGAACCAAATACAAATTTTATTGGGCCATTGGGCCATTGGGCCCAGGTTCTGCTTTGGTCTATTGCAACACTAATTATCAGTAGTTACTTAATTATTCTATTTGAGGATATAAGAAAATTTCTTTAAATTTTTCATTTTATTTTACTTATTTATTTATTTGATAATCCAGGTATCCGAATGAATTCTAGAGGTAGGTTTTCTTCTGATTCATTTATCAGATAAATAACTCAGATCGTAATTTATGCACATTAACTCTAAAATATCTGTCCTATTGCTCTTTTGAGTGCTTTACCAATTCGTCGTACCTGTGGAGGTTTTGATTTTTTTTATTTATTCGGTGATACTAAAATTAATCTTGCATTTAATAAACTCTTACTTTTCAAAATTGTTCAAGAGGTGAGAGATATTGGGCTGCTTCTGAAAAATCCAGAAGATGAATTTCTTTTCCTTTACAATATTTTTTTTTTCCTTTTATATATCTTGGTGGATTTCTATTAGAAAGTGTTATCTAATGTCCATGCGATCTGACTATATAATATACTATGCAACATAATTGAAATACATATGAATCTTCATCACCTTTTATCATGGTATAATGAACTCTTTAGGTTTTAATTGGATAGTATATATATATACAATGCTAATAAAAAAAATACCAATAATTATTTGGTATAGTGATAAACAAATTAGATTTAGAAAACTTATAGAGGTTTACGTTTTATAAAAAAACTTACGAAAGAATTTATTTCACTGCATTACATATTTTTTAGAAAAAATATATTTTGTAATATATATATATTTAAAAATTCATAACTTTTAGAACACTTTACATTTTTATGTACATATTCAGAATTTATAACAGTAGATTTTAAAATTTTGTGCTAGAATTTAAAGGAGAATTTTGATACAACAGTAAAATTACTATCGTGTCATTTAAATGTCACCGTATATTTGAGGCATGAAAATATTTTTTTTTTTGAGATCTTCATGATACATAAGTTTGTTTATAAGTGTGCATTGGCCTGGTTTAGTAGACGGGCAAGTAATGACTTTTCTGTCGGTTTAAAAGTATTTATGATATAACATTTGAGTGAGACTGTGGGACTCTCTTTAACTCTTTTTTTTTAAAAAAAAAAAGTTGATATTTAACTCTATCTTTTTCATCTTAAATGAAAAATAATTTCACTTCTAATAGAATGGTAAGATATATACTTGTGCAGTCACCACAAAGAAAACATTCCTATCAGTTAGGTTTTGACAATATTGTGACGAAAGAAAACATGCTTGCTAGCTAGTTAGGTTTTGACATAGCTTACTGACCAACCTGATACTGAGGTTGGAGCTTCCTGTAGGATAATGCATGTTCTTGCAGGACAATTCATACAAGATATTGTTTTTCTTTTCTTTCTTTTTTTTTTTTCAATTTTATAATTTCTGGATGGTGACAAAGTGACAGATGTTGTCATTCCGAGCTCCTCATTAAAAGCTAAAGCCAACAACCTTTCCCTTGGGATGCCCAGCCTCCCCTTTTGTTGCTGCTAGCTGCACCTTGTCCTAGTGATGATACCTTCAAAAATTACCAGACAACAGGCATGAGACAGCACTAGGCAGGCATTCTTCTCCCCTCGCCTAGTTTTCTTCACCCTTCAGCAGCATTCCCATCAAAGGTGCCACACCTATCAGTGAGCTCGAATGATCTGTATATATCCCTGAATCAAATGTTATGGCCTTGTATCATTGAACTTTTTACAGGCTATCCATCTTCAGCACACTGGAAGAAGGCCCAGACAATGCATGAGTTGAGCACTCTTTGCATTATGCAGCCACTGTCCCCAAAATATTCCATGCTTTTTCTTCATGCTTTAATTACGTGCTCCCAGTCCCAGCCCAGCTGTTGCCATACTACTACTGTTTTATGTATGTATGCTAATTAAAGTCGCTCTATTTGTGGTCATCTAAACCATGAATGTATAATTTAGAGCTCGCATGAACTGAGTAATCTCTGACCTATCTTGGTATTCATCCATGATCAGTTGGTCCATTTAAAAGGTGAAGTGCTAACCCTAAAGTTTCTTGAAAGGCCATAATTACTGTACTTGCATGCAGCATTGACAGTGGCAGCTAGTGGATTTATTTTTAATGGCGGAGCAAGGAAGCATCATTGTGAATGACAAGTTTGGCAATAAAAAAATTCACTTCCTGAGGACTCGTAGGTGTGCTTGAGGATGAAATTTAACTCAACAGGCGTGCAAAAAGGTGTGGGAATTGTGGTTATGATATGTGTAGGTGGAGCATGCATGATCCCTCACACAAAATTGCACCAAGCTTTTCAGATTCAACTCCATATATAAAGTTGCCCGAGAGAGTTGACATGGTATCCATTAGTCCTGCAATTTCTTTCTTTATATGAATTTGAGTAGGATTAAACGAGTTGATGAGCAAGTTGAATTAAGCTAGCTCCACAGCATTATGAGCTTAATTGCTTATTGTTTTAAATTATTTATTGAGAAATTTAACTTGAATAATAATCTAATGAATGGAATTTAAAAGTTTGATTATGATGAATCCTTTGAATGGTATAGTTCTTTTGGAATGAATATTAATAAGCTTATACTTCTCTTTTTGAAGGTGGATTTTCTCATCTTTTTCACTCTCTTGAAGGTGAATGAATTTCATCATAGGTTATCCCCTTCTCTCTTCTTGGTGGATTCCTTGCAAAAATAGAGCTTTACTTTGGCCAATCCAATGTCGCCGCCGCCGAATACGACATCGTTCCTCGTCATGTTCAACCCCTTTGTATGGCAAGTGATGAACATGCTCTTCCTTGGCGAACTAATTGAAGTTAAAATCCTTCCTACAAGATTTCAATCTCAAGGTAGACATTCTTGACTTTGAATGATGAACTCAAGATTCCAATTATTCATAGATTGGTCAACTTCATTGAGTGAATCTTTGATTAATACTACTTGTGGCCATCAAATTTACTAAACATTATTTTAGTGGGAACATCTTAAGCATTAATTAAAGAGCTCCCGAAGGCTTATAATTTGAGAGGAACTAAAGAATGAACTCGAAATTGAATTCTTGTTGGAGAACTATTTGTAAGAACACTTATCTCAATCTCTATCATTTATCTCAAGAGAATCGTTTTATTGGATAATACATAGAACATTTGATCACGTCACGATGAGAAATGTCATTTTCTGATATATCGATAAATATTTAGTTTTTCAATCTTTATCTTTATATTCTTATGGAGATGAGTATTTAAGTTTAGAGCTGTAAACAAAATAAATGTTCATGAGTTTATATTCGTTCAATGAATGATTTTGAACAATTTATTAAATTAAATGAATAAATTTGAATATATGTATTTAACTTCTTAATGTTCATAAATAGATATTGAGGCTTTCACGAATTAGTGTAGTCGGTAACTACATGGATACTTGCTACATGAGATATTGGGATTAATTTTTCGTGGTACAAAATGGCTCGTTGGATTATTAACCTTCTCCATATAAAGGGATCATTACGTCAGGATAAAGTCGATCTCCTATGATTTACTATTTTTTATTAAGCCAAGAGGCCAACTATGAGGAGCGCTTAATTAGTATGAATATTATCACATTTTACCATATAAATAAAAATTGTAAACTATTTATGAACAATATTTACGAACACAATTAGTAAATTATATATGTTCATCAATAAATTCTTATCAATACGATAAATAAATATAAAAAAATACTTTTAGAATGAATGAACATGTAAAAGCTTCAAACAATCAAATAAATTTTAATTAGGAGGTCGATAACATCTAAACAAATCAAACTTAAACTAAATTTAATATCATAAAAAAAAAAAGAAATAAGCCGAGCTCGACTCGAACAACCATTTCAAGGGCTTAGTTCATTTAAGCTCAACTCAATTTGACTTGGTTACTTTATCAAATAAGTTTGAATGTTAATAAATTTGATTTGGTCAGTTAACGGTTCTATTTAAAAATATGGAACCTCTACATTAATGGCCCCTCACAGCTGCCTTTACGTGTAGAGGGGGATAAAGCATGTGTCAGGTGACTAGTGCAGAAATACAAAGTCATCGGTAGTCTGGTTGTCACCTCCAGAAATCAATCCCTTGTCCTTTCAAACTTTAACACGATCGTGCTAGTCATCTGAATTTGTCTTAGGGCGGGTTAACGGTTCTATTTAAGTTAGCTATAAAGGTGGAGATGTGTTTTTTGAAAAACAAAGAATTAGGTGTACCATTCCAGAAATCTACCATAATTATAAGGACCTGAGATGAAAATTCTGTGCGATGAGTGTGGGATCCACAGTGATCGCGCGTGCCGAGGTCGGCCTTCATGTTCCCTCCATTTACATACATCTTATTTATTTATTATTTAATTAACGCAATCATTACACGTCTACCCACGCACTTAAATATATATTCGCTTTAACCCCTCGAACGTCAATTAATTACAAACCCGTGAAGATTTACCCTAAAATGCTACATGTGGGAGGTTTAATTTGCCATTGCCTGCATGTAAATTATGCTGCATCAATTAAGTTAATCATTATTTTGCGATGGGGAGGAGATTAATTAGTGTATTTCTTGGAATCATAATAAGCAGATTAAGCGGCCCATACTGCCCATGCATGATGCATCATGCAGTTGTTAATTGCTTGTGGACCTCATTCAGTGCTGATCGTCATTAAGAGGTGATAATTACATCATTATCATTAAAAGGGCTAGCCAATAAAGTAATTGTGTGTCAGTAATGCTTTATATATAAGCCAATAATATAATTCATCCGTATATCTATAAATATTTTATTATTTATGTCCAATCGTTTATGGATTATTGTTCAATTTTTGAACCTCAGGACCATGAGTTCATATCCTACGTGATATATCAATGTGTGTCCATGTGTGATGCGTTATGAATCGTCTGATTCATTATGATTGTACGATAAATAGAAAATGACAGTATTTTCATCTGCGACTTCCTTATCTGTTGAACGTTATAATTCAAGTTCTGAATTCATCGAGGTCGTCATCGTCGTTCAATCGCGTGTGATTTGATCGGACTTTAATGTCGATCGAACCATGATTAAATTCGGATTACAATTACGATCGAATTGCAATCAGAATCCAATAAAATGATGGACGATAATAACTTTTTAGCGTGAGAGAAAACACATTATGTATTTCCAATTCATTATGCGTCATCAGATGGATGCACAAAAGTCGACGTTCAAGACGTCACGGAAGAAGAGGCGTGTACAGTAGTAACACCGAATATATATATATAGGGATTTTTTCAACTGCGCAGCGGAAATTTCCGCGCTCATCCGCACCCCTCACATGAACAGTGATTTCACTGTTCACACGAACAGTGAAATTACTGTTCACGTGAGTAGGTGCGGATGAGCGCGGAAAAGATCAGCGCGCAGCTGAAAAAAATCCTATATATATATAAAATTTTCTTCTGCTGCGCGCCCGAACCGTCCGCGACCGAACGCGACGCGGTGACCCACCTCCACTGTCGCCATTTTCGACACGCCGTCCGGCCACCTCCGGCGGCCGGACCTGGCGCGATCGTCGCGCACCTCGCCGGCGGTCCGACGGGCCTCGAGTGGCACTGGATTTTAGCCGTGATTCAGTCGGAATCCGACGATTTCGCGGTCGACAGTTTGGCGGCCACTGCTCGCTGCGAAATCGTCGAATTTCGACCATTTCGCGGTCGGAATCCGACCGGGGAAGGATCGCCTGGCGTTGGCGGTCCTTCCCCGCCCGGAATCCGGCCACGATTCGATCGCGAAATAGTCGGATTCCGACTGAATCGTGGCTGGAATCCGACACCGCCCGAGCCCTGCCGGCGAGGTGTGTGTCGATCGCGCTAGGTTCGGCACTCGGAGGTGGCCGAACGGTGTGCCGACGATGGCGACAATGGAGGTGGGTTGCCACGTCGCGTTCAATCGTGGACAATTCGAACGTACAACAGAAGAAAACTCTCTCTATATATATAAGTGTATGTTTGCAATAGTCGCATATTATTATCTTAGTGACTTTTAACAACACCCATGATTGTATTTTATTCATATTTAATATATATGAAACGTAACAATTATACAATCTTGTCCTTGTAAGCATGTGTCTGATATAGTATCGACTCAGAAAAAATAACCAAGGATACTTGTATTTGTACACGTAACAATTATACATGTGCTTGTATTCGTCTAAACAATCTCTCAGTATCAAACCTACATCCCCTCCCATAAAAAAATTGGAATCCATTGACCTAATAATCTCTATCAGTCTACTCCACTATCATTGTGAAAGAGATAAATCATAAAAAAAAATTTATAGGTTTTGACATAGTAGCCAAGATACTGGGAGATCATCTGAATTCATGAAAGAATTTTAGATCTCCTCCGAAATCGAACCTTGTTTTATCCACAAATTTCATCGTGTCTTAGCCCCTACACTATTTCCGTAGAGAATTCACTTAGAAATCCTACATCCTCTCTGTAAAAGTTGAGAATATACCCAACTAGCAGCCCCTTGTCATCCGTCCCAGGGCACTGATGAGAGAGAGGTAAATCGCGGATGGGACACAGTTCCTTGACACGATGGCAAAAACAGAGAAGAAATTATCGGAAACCAGGAGGAATTTTAGATCCCTTCATTCGGCATCAAACCCAGTCTATTCCGCAAGTATCGCCCTGTCCTTAGCATCGCCCGCCATCTCTCATCCGACATCCTCTCAAACATACTTTTGGATGCTATTTGCTCCAGTATATCTATTTTATTTGTAGAACTTTACATGACTATGGAGAATCTAAATATCCAATCAAGTGGATTCGATTGTCTGTATTTTTGGAGATACAAAGAAATTAATTCAAATTTAAAATTATAAATCAATTTATATTTATTCGTTGAGTAATTAGAACTGATAATTTTAAGTCGATCTTGAAAATTAGATAAAGTCGAACTATTGAGTATAAGTGAACAGTCAAATTGTCGAGGCCGATTGTTTGGAAGGCCGAACTGTGCAGTTGAGTGGTCAAGGTTGAGTGTGTCAAAAGTCCGATTAAATAGTCAAATCTTCGAGATTGAATATTGAGTGTAGAATATGGAATGTCGAATCTCGAGTGTTGAGTGCCCGAACAAATTATGTCGAGATTTGCATTCAACGAATTAAACCTTTGATTATTTAAATACCACTTGTTAGATGAGTCACTCGAGTTCCTTGCCATTTGATCTAGCCTTTCACCTTCAAGTTCAAAAAATTCTTCTTCGACTTGGACTGCCACCTATCCTCAACTTTAATTCAATGTGGCATTAACTATTCACATAAAAAAAAAAACATTAATACTATCTGAAAATAAAAATATCCACACGTGTTATGAATTATATATATATATATATATATATATATATATATATATATATATATATATATATATATTCTATGCGCACAAGGAAAGCACGTAGCAGATCAATTAGCCCATTGATCCATTGTGCATCGATAATTTGTGCGCGTGTGCACGCTTCGACTTGAACAGTGATTTCATTGTTGACGTGAGAAAGTGCGCATCAGTGCACAACAGAAAGTTCCTCATATATTTTATATCTTGTCTGACAATATATGCATGACTTATTTTTCGTCGTCCGATCAATTACGATTACACAGTATATAAAAAAGACACAATGATCCTCCACCGTGACTTCTCCCGCCCGAGCCAAATTCATCAGCTAACGATTGAAATTCGGTTGCGATCCGACTGGCACTAGAGTCCGATTGGATTGCAATCGAATTCTGATCGGAAAACGGTCGAATTGTGGCCGCCAGTGTCGCGGCCATTGACTATCATAATCGTAGCCATTGGCGATCATAATCGCGATCGTTAGTGTCGCGGCCATTGGCGATCGCAATCGCGACTATTTCCAACCAGAATCCGATCGCGATTCAATCAGCATCGGAGTTCGATCGGTTCGCAATTGGATTTTGGCCGGCATCGGAGTCTGACCGGATTCCGATTAGATTGTGGCTTCTGTGTCGTGGCCATTGGCGATGGCAATTCGGTCATTTCCCGATCAAATTCTGGTTGAAATTCGACCGCGATTTAGTCGACATCGGAGTCCGATTGGATTCCAATCGGATTGTGGCCGCCAATGGTCGCAGCACGAGTGGCCACAATCGCAGTCGTTTCTTACCGCAATTTGATAGAAATCCGATCGCGATTCAGTCGGACTCCAATGTCGATCAGATTGTGATCGAATTTCGATAGAAATCCGATTGTCTGTCGACGATTCTAAACTGCTATGCTCAAGTAGAAGAAGAAGTCACACGACAAAAATTATTATGTATTTTTCATTTACACACGGACGTATACAAATGGACACTCGGTGTGGATATATATATATATAATTGAGAGGTGACATGCATGGCCTCTGGAGTGAGTGTCCGTACTCGATGGGAATGGCTTTGCTAAGTGGCCCACGTACCTCGCCACCCGAGATGATGAGAAATCATGGTCTCGATCTGATCAGTTTACTTGCCAGTTGCCACCTCAACCATCTTGTCGTGTCTTCTCTTTCTATATAAAAAATATATATCATTTTATTGCCATTTTTATCTATATACTATTTCTAAATCTTAAAGATTTTATATTTTTATTTATTTATTTATTTTCTAAATCATTCTCCACGATAGGATGGTTTAAAAAGATAACGTGCAGAAACTCTGATATAGTTACGCGTATTTTTCGATTTATTTTGATTATTAGTAAAAAAAAATTAGTAAGATTAAATTTGTTATCTTCAAAATTAATCTAAATATTCAATATGAATTTCAAAAAAATATTATGCATCGTCAAATTGATAAATTGTGACTAAAAATTAATATTAGTAAAAAAGAATGAAATGTCATTTTTAAATTAATTTGTGTGTGTCCATATGTGCATAGTATATATGTTCGCTCGCACCTGCGTATTTTAATTGTTAAAAATATTTTAAAAGCAAAAACTTCTTTTTTAAAAAAAAAAAATAATTACTATTGCTGCCGTTGGTAAATTGATAGTAATATAAAGAGAAATAATTCACGATCAATCTTCAATCAGTGTCTATTTATAAATTTGATTTTATTTATTATAAATTTTTATACGGTTATCCAGATTTATCCGTGGAACAACAATTACTGATGCACTCTTATTTAAAAAGGGCGTATGTTTTAATAAATTACCCAAAAATAATCAACAAAAAATTTGCAAATTTCGCCAAAAAAAAAAAAAAACAGCGGTAGGCTGTGCCATTACACGACGGGTACAGCGGTACGCACAAATTTTAAAGCATTAACTGCAGCAGCAGCATGTTTTTTTTTTTGGGTTACGTACGCATAACGCCTGCATGCGGGCAGCGGCAGGGCAAGCACGCAAATTGTGGGCGGGCGCCATGAATGGAAACGCAGCTTCTGCAGCCGCACAAACGCAACTCCCCTCATTAATTATTATAATAATAATAATAATAATAATTTATAATTATTATTTCTTGCTCTCCACAGTTTGCTTCTCCTTTTCGAAAGCATATCTTTTGGTGCTCATGAGCAATGATGCCTCCCTCCTCCAGTCCTCCCCCCTCTCGTTATTATACCTGAGCAGCTCCCTTTTCCAACGTTCAAACAGGCACGAGAATTTTCCAGCGTCGCCAGGTCTGCTGCTGGCTGCGTCACTGACAAGCTGCCTGCCAGCGCTAGCTCCTCATACATGTCCATCTCTGCGATCGATCGAGCTCGACTGGCCGACCGGCAAGCGAGCAAGAGAGGTCTCATCAGCGAGTCCAGTACTGGTAAAAAAACCCTAATTAACCTGACCCTGCTGCTGAGCTGAGGGCTGAGGCAGGCTGTGTCAGCTCGCTCGCCGGCATGCAGAGCTGCTCATGGAGTAGTGTTTGCAGTGTCTCGATCTGTCTGCCCCGGGGAGGATTAGGAGGGGAGGGGGGTTTGAAAACGTGGATCCATTGGCGATCAGTTTCCCCACGCACAGACGACACAGTCGTCGGGAAAAGAGAGTAGAGTAGTGTGCGTGATGTTGATGGAGAGAGGTCTTGAGATGACGAACGGAGGAGGCATGCATGCTCTCTCAGCTGATCAGCTACCTCCTACGAAGCGCATGGTGGCGAAGCTAAATAGCTTTCTGCACGCCTCGCAGTTGGAAGGAAGGTGTTTGAGATTTTGTTCGCACAGCATGCATCTTTGTTCTTCCTAATGTCCATGTCAAATCCTGCAGGGGTGGCAACTGTAAGGTCACCTTTAGGCATGTTGTCAAAACATTGCATTTGTCTTATCAAGAGTCACTTTGTTTTTGTTTTTTTATTTATTTATTTATTTTATTTTATTATTTTAGAGTAAAATGTGATGGGTCCATTTTAGATCTTCTTCATTAAACGAAGGAAAAGGATAAATTATGAAAAATATTTTATCCAATCAAAAATTAATATAATGGAAGAATAGATATTTAAAATATATATATATATATATATATATATATATATATATATATATATATATATATATATATATATATATATATATATATATATATATATATATATATATATTTAAAATTGATCTTTATTTTTTAAAATAATTTTATCATCCATATTAACTATAACCATGCTAGAAGATGTATCTATATATTTTTAAAAACCTTTAATTAATGGTCACTTTGACACTTCTTGAATATGGTCAAAATGATATGATAAGGTTTTCTATTAGATTCAAATGGATTAGTATCGTATTTGTTTTGAGTTATAATTGAGAACTTAGAAAAATTATGGAGACGTAGTTAAAAATAAGGAGCCGAACTCTTTGACAATAATTAAATCTAAAAGTACAATAGTGATTTGGTAATTATATCATGCACTCTTTCGATTGAAATGATGGGAATAGACCGGCTTTTTTGCTTTCCAATTACAAATTAATTAAATTAATCATCGATCGGCATCCATTTCTTTAAAGATCGATAAAAATTTCCTACACGTTTGACTTTATTCTTGGGCAATTCAACCTATCGATGCATCGATGTAAATTAGCGTCTCATTGGTCATCCATTAAGAATGACTTATAGCAAAGTATTTTTTTGGTGATAAATTAGTTCTATTGACAAGAATTATATATGCGACCAAAAACGTATTTTCCATTAAGTTTATATACAATCTATGTTGAAAAATTGATTAAGTTTCTCAATTATATGAATGAGAAATTAATATGGCTTAATCTAGATCGTTGGATTAAGATGGATAAATCTGGTTCATTCAAATGAAAGGGTATAAGTGCCTTTTTGGATGACTTAATCTTGATTATTGAAATCAAAATGAAAGGCTTAGATGCATCCAAATAAAGAGACATTATGTCTTTTGGGAAGGGATGCAATCTAGATCATCCATTTTTAATTGAATGGATGAGATTTGATTGAACCAAGAGGTGCCTCTATCCCTTCACAAGTATAAATAGAAACTCTTAGATGATGGAATTCACTCATTCACTCAAGTTCTCATCTCATCCATCCCATCTTCTGCATCCAGAGTCCAAAAAGCCTACGAGTAGGTTCGCCGGTCTCGGAATTTGTAGTGCTACTATTCCGAGATATCGTCGTTGTATCTTGGAAACGAATTGCTGCTATCCGTAAGCACCTGAGCGGAGCAATATCGTTTTACGGAGATAGTGTTGAACACTAGCCTCGACGGGTCATATCAGATTGATGTCTCCCCGATTACTTCGGAATCAACAATCGTAAAACGATATTTGGTGCAATCTGATATGGCCGTGATCAACGACGTTCTGACCACCGGAGTCACAACCTCTGTTCCACCCGGAGAGAAGCCGGAGAAATTCAACGGAACCGATTTCAAACGATGGCAGCAGAATATGTTGTTCTATCTGACAACGCTAAACCTCGTACGGTTTTTGCGTGAAGACCCGCCAGCCGCTAAGGAAGATGATTCCGATAGTAAGGCTGCTTGCGATGCGTGGTCGCACGGAGATTTCCTGTGTCGTAATTACATTCTCAATGCATTGGATAACACGTTGTATAACGTGTATAGTCTGATAGAGACGGTGAAATCTCTGTGGGAATCACTAGAAAAGAAATACAAAATCGAAAATGACGGTTTGAAGAAATTCATCGTCGGCCAGTTTCTGGATTTCAAAATGGTGGATTCCAAGAGTGTGACATCTCAAATCCAAGATATGCAACTGATATTGCATGATCTGGATGCCGAAGGTAATGGTGACGAGTCATTCAGTAGCGCGTAATTGAGAAACCCCCCGTCGTGGAAGGATTTCAAAAATTACCTGAAGCATAAGCAAAAGGATATGGGGCTTGAAGACCTGATCCTGAGGCTACGAATAGAGGAGGATAATCGAAGATTCTCCGACTCTAAAGGAACGAAGCGGATTATCGACGAGATGTCTAACCTGGCTGAGCCGAACACCAAAAAACTGAAGCAATTCAAAAAGAAGGCTCCAGGCAAGAAATTCAAGGGCTCGTGCTACAACTGCGGAAAGCCAGGACACATGTCCAAAGAGTGCAGACGCCCAAAGAAACCAACCAAGGGTCAGAAGGAAGTTGCGAACCATGTCACAACTTCTGACGACATGGAGCTTGATCTCACTGCGGTCGTGTTTGAAACCAACACGGTGGTGGACAACCCGAAGCAGTGGTGGATAGATACTGGAGCAACACGTCATATTTGTTCGGATAAGGCGATGTTCTCCAAGTACACTCCGATAAATGGAAGAAAGCTCTATATGGGCAATTCCACAACATCGCCGATTGTCGGACTCGGCAAAGTTGTTCTAAAAATGACGTCAGGAAAGGAGCTAACGCTTATTGATGTGCTCCATGTTCCCGACATCAGAAAAAACCTAGTTTCTGGATCGGCACTTGTTAAAGCAAGGTTCAGACTAGTGTTCCAATCAAATAATTTTGTACTTACGAAGAACGGTGTATTCGTAGGTAAAGGGTACTTAGAACAAAGTATGTTCAAGATGGTTGTAATGACTGTACACCGTGAATTTGATGGTAATAAAATAAAAGCTTCCAGCTATATTGTCGAGTGTTTTAATTTATGACATAATCGACTTGGACATGTTAATAATAACACTCTAAAATGCCTCGTCAAATTAAATTTATTACCAAATATCGATGTTGACAAAACACACAAATGTGAAGTGTGCGTGGAAGCAAAAATGACAAGACTACCTTTTCATTCGATGGAAAGGTCAACGACTCCTCTAGAGTTAATACATAGTGATCTATGTGACTTAAAATTCGTGCAAACCAAAAAAGGTAAAAAATATTTTATTACCTTTATCGATGACTGCACAAGGTTCTGTTATGTCTTTCTTTTAAGAAGTAAAGACGAAGCCTTAGAGGCTTTTAGAACCTATAAAACAGAAGTTGAGAATCAACTTGATAAACGAATTAAAATAATTTGTAGCGATAGAGGTGGAGAATATGGTGCACCGTTTGATGAATTTTGTTCAGAATCTGGGATTATCCATCAGACAACGACGCCTTACTCACCTCAATCAAATGGTGTTGCCGAACGTAAAAATCGGACACTCAAGGAAATGATGAATGCCTCGTTGATAAATTCAGGCTTACCCCAGAACTTGTGGGGGGAAGCCTTATTATCGACAAATCACATTCTCAATAACATCCCTCACAAGCAAAATGATAAAACACCATATGAACTATGGAAAGGCTGCAAGCCATCGTACAAATACTTGAAAGTGTGGGGGTGTCTGGCAAAGGTCGAAGTACCCAAGCCAAAGCAAATAAAAATTGGACCTAAAACGTTCGATGCAATATTTGTCGGATATGCCCAAAACAGTAGTGCATATCGGTTCATAGTTCACAAGTCAGACATTCCTGATATTCATGTGGGAACAACCATAGAATCTCGGAATGCGATATTCTTTGAAAATGTATTCCCAAATAAAAGGGGAAACATTCAAATTGATAGCAACGAAAGTTCTAACAACAATGACGTCTCTGAACTTAATTGTCGTAAAAGGACTATTGACTATCAAAATGAAGAGCCACGTCGGAGCAAACGGGCTAGAGTTGAGAAATCGTTCGGGCCGGACTTTATGACTTTTATGTCAGAAACGGATTCAAGAACATTGAGTGAAGCTCTCTCTAGTCCCGATGCCCCATTATGGAAAGAAGCAGTCAATAGTGAAATCGAGTCCATCATGAATAATCATACTTGGGAATTAGTGGACCTTCCTTCTGGTGCTAAACCATTAGGCTGTAAGTTGATACTAAAACGCAAGTATAAAGTTGATGGATCTATTGACAAGTATAAGGTAAGACTTGTAGCCAAAGGGTACAAGCAACAAGAAGGCTTTGATTACTTCGACACCTACTCACCGGTAACAAGGATTACGTCTATACGAGTGCTGATAGCCATCGCAGCATTGTATGACCTTGAAATACATCAAATGGATGTTAAGAATGCATTTTTAAATGTTGAGTTGGAAGAAGAAATCTATATGGAGCAACCCGAGGGATTCATAGTTCCAAGAAAAGAGAAAAAGGTGTGCAGACTTGTTAAGTCGTTGTACGGACTAAAACAAGCGCCTAAACAATGGCATGAAAAATTTGATAAAATAATGATGTCAAACGAATTCAAAATAAATGAATGTGACAAATGCATTTATGTCAAAGACACACCTATAGGTTATATAATCGTCTGTCTATACGTAGACGATATGCTCATAATGGGTAGTAACCATGAGATAATCATGAGTACAAAGAAAATGTTGACCAAGAATTTTGATATGAATGATATGGGTCAAGCTGATGTTATATTGGGAATTAAAATTCTCAGGACATCTGAAGGGATAGTTTTGACACAATCTCACTATGTAGAATCGGTATTGAAGAAGTTCAATGTGTACGATCTCTCTACAGTAAAAACACCTATGGATCTAAGTCAACACTTAGTGAAAAACCAAGGTGAGCCCATATCACAATTAGAATATTCCCGGATAATAGACAGTTTAATGTATCTCACAAATTGTACACGTCCGGATATTGCCTGTGTGGTTAACAAACTAAGTCAGTTTACAAGTAATCCAAACGATACCCATTGGAAAGCACTGATGCGAGTTCTTAGATATTTGAAATATACTATGAACTATGGATTACATTTCGAAAAATATCATGCTGTCTTAGAGGGATATTGTGATGCTAATTGGATATCAGATACAAAAGATTCCAAATCGACTAGTGGATATGTATTCACAATTGGTGGAGGAGCGGTATCTTGGAAATCCACTAAGCAGACGTGCATTGCTCAGTCAACTATGGAATCCGAGTTTATAGCACTAGACAAAGCAGCTGAAGAAGCTGAATGGCTGCGAAATTTCTTAGAAGATATTCTGAGTTGGACAAAACTTGTGTCTGCCATACTTATACATTGTGATAGTCAATCGGCGGTTGGAAGGGCACAGAGTAGTATGTATAATGGTAAGTCACGACATATACGTCGTAGACATAATACCATTAGGCAGTTGATCTCGAATGGAATGATTGCAATCGACTATGTTAAGTCTAAAAAAAATTTAGCAGATCCTCTTACGAAGGGGCTAAATCGAGATCAAGTATACTGCTCATCAATAGGAATGAGATTAAAAATCTACAACTAAAATGATCAGCAGTAACTCCAACCTTGTTGATCGAGATCCCAAGATCTTGGTTCAATGGGACATGATGAAATTCTGAAGTTGTGTTACAAGATTATCGAGATATATTATTTCTATCCCAGTCCTAGGATGAATATGTGCTATCCTACCACATGTAGTGAGGTTAAGCTTATGCTTTTAATGACTTCTATACATTTATAAGGTGGAGTATGGTAGGATACTCTTGATAGAAGTGTCACCTATGTGAGTGTGAAGACAGACTGCTTCAATGAAACACTCATGAATCCAAGATGGTGTCCATGGCCAAAACGGAACCAACCATGAGAACCAAAAGTATGTGAGATAAGTCTTTGTGTGAGTGTTATTTGTTTAAGATATACAAAACAAATTGAGCGATTCAAGACATCATGTTCAACTGACATTTAGTATGCTCGATAGCATTCCACTACGGAAGGTTCAAAGCCACAAGCTACCTCTCCCGATGCATTGACTTATCGATTGGACTCTTGTAAAGTGTCAGCATGCATACACGTATTAATTTTCATTCATGTGGGGGATTGTTGGAAAATTGATTAATTTTCTCAATTATATGAATGAGAAATTAATATGGCTTAATCTAGATCGTTGGATTAAGATGGATAAATCTGGTTCATTCAAATGAAAGGGTATAAGTATCTTTTTGGATGGCTTAATCTTGATCATTGAAATCAAAATGAAAGGCTTAGATGCATCCAAATGAAGAGACATTATGTCTTTTGGGAAGGGATGCAATCTAGATCATCCATTTTTAATTGAATGGATGAGATTTGATTGAACCAAGAGGTGCCTCTATCCCTTCACAAGTATAAATAGAAACTCTTAGATGATGGAATTCACTCATTCACTCAAGTTCTCATCTCATCCATCCCATCTTCTGCATCCAGAGTCCAAAAAGCCTACGAGTAGGTTCGCCGGTCTCGGAATTTGTAGTGCTACTATTCCGAGATATCGTCGTAATTTGCCTTCTATTAACCGCACGACATGTATTAATTGCAGCCCACGTGCCCGCCACATTTATGAGAGTAATGATCGTGGCCTACGTCTCTCTGAAGTCATATCGCCTTCACTGACAGTATCCATTGGTAAGGGAGCTCCCCCTCTATATATATAACCTCCATTGGGAAGGAGAAGAGAGGTTCGCGCTTTCTTAATTTTCTCTTTCCATTTTCTTCTCCATCTACTTTGTTAATTTCCTGCCTTGAACGTCGAAGGGGTATTGTCGAGATCTCTCTCGGCGCTCTTAACCGCTTGTTGTCTTGCAGGATTACCAGTCGGCTCGGTTCCTCCCACTCGACTCGGCTCGGCTCGGCTCTTTGTTGAAGCAATACTTCCATTGTTCTCGTCTTCCCTTCACGTCAGTCTTTCTTATCCGAATTGTCGGCTCTTGCGGTCTTTGTCACCTCACTATCACCGTTTCGATAGATAACACATGTCAATTTTTTTATTTTTTTTTATATTTCTAATTTTCTTTATCGATGGGCCAACTAAATGCTGGGGTATTTTGTACCTTTAAAAAAAAAAAAAAACGAAGCATATTTCTCATAGATACAGCGACGTATGCGGACGCGATCATATACCTGCCCGAGAAGGAGACGGACAAAAAAAAAAGACAAAGGAAGTGAGATGGTACGAACGGAGAGGGACTCAGCGGCAAGGATTCGTTGCGATCTGCGGGCCCCACTGTTCTCCTCACTGTGATCGGCCGTCCATCTCGACCTCGCAACTCGTGCTGCGTACGCGAAAAAAAACACGTCCGTAAATAATACAAAAAGGCATGGGCTCGCTCGTACTCCGCCCTCCCTCCCTCCCTCGCGTAATCATTTCGAGACCTGCATTTCACCACCGGGTGGGCCCACCACTCCCCATCGCCTTCCAGTTTTGCACTAAAACCCCCAATATCAAATCAAATTCGATCCGAAACGCCATCTGGAATTTACTATTTTAAGCCCTTATTATTATTTTTTTTATCTCGAAAGAACATTTTTTATGTCAAAAAAAAAAAAAAAAAAACAGAGCACTTTTTATTTGTATCGAAATAAAAAGAACATTCTATATTAAAAATAGATTTAAATAGTACCCCATCTTAAATTTTCTTTCTGAATTATTATATTAAAATTGTGCTAAATAATTTTGACCATCCTTTAAATGTTGTTCTAAATGACTAAATAATACTAGAATAAGTTTGTTTAATATTGAAATGGTTTTAATTAAATCGAAGTAAATTTGATCGTACTAAAATAACTTTAATTAATGTTGAAGCAGTTAAAATAGTTTAAACAAAAATTAAAAGAGTACCTTTTATTGTTATTATTGTCAAAAAAGAGCAACTTAGCCTTTTTAAAATATTAAAACAATATTTTATTCCATTTTTATCATGAAAATATCCTCTTCGTGTATTTTTTTTTTTAAAAGTTTGATCAAAATTATTACTCATATCAAAATATTATTTTTCGATTCGATTAAAATTATTCTAACTTCATTAAAATGGCTCCAATGTAATTAAATTTCTTTCAAAATTACTATAATGTATAATATTTTTTTTTCAAAATAATTAAATAAGTAATAATTTTATTTAAAATCACTATAACCTATCATTTTGAACAAAATTATCGTATATTATAGTAATTTTGAATGAAATTATTAGAGCATCCACAGTCATATCATTAATAGAGTATTATAACATCCCATGGTATTAAACACCATTATAAGGGGGTGTTATAACACCCTTTCACTTAAACGCGTTCAGGTGAGCATGGGGTGGGTCAGCTCCACGTGTAATTTTTTTATTATAAATATTAAAAAGTTATAAATTTTTAAAAATAGTTAAATTATTTTTAAAAAATTAAGATTATTATTAAAAATAATAATAATAATTTTAATATTTTAAAATATTTTTAAAATTTATTTATTTAATATGATATAATTTTAAGATGATTGAGTAAAGAGTGAGATCCGTAAATAATAAGTGTTATTGTTAAAAAGAATGTTGATGAAAAGGATATATTATTATAATGAGTATATGTCAATAGATCCCATACTTTTTAATGAGTTGAAGGATATTATAATGAAATAGAGTGGTAGATGCTATGAGACACATAATAGCTTTATTAAAAATGTAATATTTTTATTTTTATTTTACAGTTAGAATGTGAAAACTAGAATAGGAGGTGTTTGTTTTTAAAAAAAAAAAAAAAATTAAAGTCGTTTTAATTAACATTCAAGCAGTTTTAATCGGTATTAGGATAATTTTGATTTAAAAAAAAAAACTATTACAGAAAAAAAAAGAGACGCTATTTTTGAGTTTCGCCCTTTAAGTTTAAATATTACTGATGTGAACCCCTATATTAACAGATGTAATTATTGCAGAGGGTATACGTGTGCCTATAAATATATCGCTTTCGGGGCTCGCGTTCTCCCTTCTGCAACGATTGGATGACGCTCTGCCGCTGCGTCTGCCTCTTTGGCTCTCATCGTCGTCTTCGCAAGCCGACGAGTTCCCAGAAAGAGGAGTTCCATGGAAAGCGCAGGATCTCGAAGCCAAGAAGAAGAACTCTAAATTAATCCATCTTTTGTCTCTCTTCTTCTTCCTCACCGCCGCCGCCGCCTCTACTTTTTTGATCTTTATCCGCACCTCGAGCTGTCGGATCCAGAGGGACGTCGGCGATCATGGTATGTGCCACGACGTCATGATCCCCGATCGCGAGCTTCTCCGCAGGCACCGCTTCGGATCTACTGGGCTCCTGTCGCGCCGCGGCCGCCCCCATTTCCATGACCTCGGAGGCCCATTGAAACCGAACCCCTGCTCCATGGCCGAGGACGATGAGCCCTGCCCGGCTCCGAAGGACGACCGTCGAGAAGATGACGGTGAAGCCGGCGCCGATTGGCTTCGATTGGCTCTCGCACCTCCACCTCCCCCTCTCCGCTCCTCTTCCTGCGCCTCCTCCTCATCGGCCCCGTTCACGCCTTTCCCCTCGGCGTGGCCCGTCAACAGCGCCATCGGCTTCCGAGAGCCTCCGTCGACGGAAATGGCGGTGGAGATGCTGCCGTGGATAGGGGGAAGCCACCTTCGCCGCGAGCCGCCGCCTTATTGGCGGGGATTTTGGAATGTCGGGGATCAAAATCAAATCGTCGATGGTGGTTCCGCGCTGATGCTTCCGCCTGAGTTTGTCCCCCGGCAGCTCGTGCACTCGATGCCGGTCCCCGCGACGGTTCCACGGCTCGATGTGAGGATGGTCAGCCCGCCGAGGAGACTGCAATCGACCGTTTGGGTGACGCTTCAGGCGTTGAGAAACCAGTAGGTCATGCATTTTTAACATTTAGGATTCTTTCTTCACCCATGATTTGGTTTGTTACGCGAAGAAATGGGTAGATAGAAAACCGTTCTACTGCTTTGTTTTCATCTGCTCCATTTTTTGTCTTTTTGTTATAGTGCCGCTAACAACATTTTGCAAGCTAATAAAATTAACAAAATGTGTTTTTTTTTCTCATTCTGGAATTTCTGCAGAACGAGGGTGCCTCTTTTGCCTCAGATACCAAGAAGCTACTTGAGGATCAAGTATTACAACTTCTCTCAACATGATTATTTCCTATTTGAGCTGGTTTCGTGTTGTGTTAGTGTTTTAGATGCTATCTTTGGTGGACATGATTGTTTCGAGAGGAGAGAACAGTAATAATATGATGTTTGTCATAGCTTTTGGCTTATTCTCATTCTTCATAATTTAATTACTGCAGGGATGGAAGGATGACAATTAGGTTGCTGATTAAGTACTTGCTGAACAAGCTGGGTTTGGAGGATGAATCTGAGGTATAGATACTTACAACTCTGTGCACTCCAATAATCATAAATGTAGCTGTGTGTATATATTCGACATATTGCATTTCTGGAATCCAAATCTTATGGTAAAATTTATAGACTTTCTTGGCAGCCATCGCTGCTGGAAATTTAACCTTCAAGAGGTAGGTTCATTTAGGTGAACATGCTTTCCTTCCTGAATGTACGATCTCCCATGGTTGGTTGTGGGATAGTGAAAGGAACCTCTGATCTGAATAGAGTGCTAGGAAATGATGTGGGAATCTCACCAAGTTAGTACATGATTTTAGGTGGAAGGTGATATCTCCTTGGCAAATCATGCTACTCGCTATGAAAAGGGCTTCTCTAAGTGTTACTTTGGTCCATCTTAATGCTTAATGAGCATTTGATGGAATTAATAATATAGTTGCATATAGTAGCATTTAAGCCATTATGGAAGAAAGGTATTTTCTATATTTAGCTAGGCTTGGCCTGCCGGAGAGGCGTAAACATCACATGGTATATATATTAATTATATTTAGAACTTTGGATGCGCCATGACAGGAAGAATAGAAGAAAAATTACTTTGCATGCCATGCTTTTATTAAGCATAAAGGGAATGCCTGTATTAATCTTGGACACTAGCTATATGACATGCAAATATCTCAGTTCACAAAGTTGTTAGTGTTGCCATTCAAATTCATTACTGTGACAGCTCTAATGGCCGTGTTTCACCTACCTTCAATGAAAGCTATGTGCAATGAAAATCTATATGAAACCAACTAATTAATGAGTAATTGGAGTCGTATGGAAGGCACCTTGCTTGTTAATCACTTGCCACATGAGATTTTGATTTGCCGCCTCCACCAGTAGAGGCAGTTGGAGGAGACGGTTTTATATTTTTTAGATTATGTTTTGCAAACTGAGTAGGTTTCCTTGTACCTTTATATATTTTTTTCATATGTATGTAGGCACTGGGAAAAAATATATATACATATAGTGTTGTGGCTCTTAATTAATAGATTCCTTCATTTAAATTCAAATTTTGTTTCATATAATATCTGTAGTTTATTCTGGAAAAAAGAATTTAGTTATGGTGTCAACCTCATTGTAGGTTGGCATAAGACTCATTATAATAGATATACAAGTCCCATACAGGTCTAGACTTTCAGAATATTTGGATTAATACGTTCTTGCATAAATATTACAGGAAAAGTTGTTAAACCATTTTCTATTTTATTGTGCCCATGGTTATACTTAGATTTGTGCTTCATGCAGTTTTTTTCTGGCTCTTTTCCTGTTCAAATTATGCTTGCTCAACAATTATACAAACTAAAATTAACTTTTAAAAGAGTCATAGTATCATAGATTGAAGAGGATCTGGAAACTACCTATAACAAGTCTACTCATTATAGTTCCGTGTCAACCAAATTGCATAACTCATTGTTTAGAACTTTTGATGGAGACTTACTGTCCGCTTTTTGGATCTTGAGATGGCGTTGGATCTCGTTTGTTGCTAGATATAGACAAGCATTGATATTAGTCTTTGTATGACTTTACGATAACTTTACTGTGTTATAGATTCATCATCAACACTCTTTGGTTGGCTTAATTATCCACATGGATCTTCCTAAAGCAGTATTTTCCATTTACTATTTTCAACTATTTTATTGATCATCTGCATGTGTTAAACCTTCAATTAATCGTTTCATATTGTTAATTACTTAGTTCATGCATGAAAGTTCCTGTCTATGAAGTCAAATTTACAATCATCTTCTCTCTCTCTATATATATACACACACGCACGCACTTTAATTAATTAGGAAGGAATAGAATCATCTTAGTTATCTAAGAGTGCTATCTTAGATGAGCTGCTAGCTATATTGTACGGTGTTGATTGTTGAGTCGCACCTTTATTGGCATATAATAATACCGGACTAATTAACTGATCTTAGTGGATCGTCATGCTTTCGCTAGCCTGTCCTCATATTATACGATCTGCTAATTAGGTCCTACAGTGTGATATAAAGGGTATACCTTTCGTTAACGGGAGGCGTCAAGGGGCTTAAGTGGTGCACTTTGTGGGAATGAATGGGAGAGAGGCCCCATGCAACCCATACAAATAAAGATGATATTGGCCTTTGGAGTGAAGAGGACTGCATGGAGTGGGACTAGCGGTTGAGGTTGCAAAAAGAATCATTAAACCTAGTGCCATGGGGAAGTAGAAACATGGACAGAGCTGTTAAAGAATGCAGGCCATGGACCACTCCCTCGTTCCCTTCATCTCATCCGCCAATCATGGTTTATATATTTCCTTGTCTCACCTGCCACTGTATAGTGTGAAAATCGAATTCTTACACAATAAAAATTTTCATTTTTTCCGTGCGTGTTTATATATATATATATAAATATAAATATATAAAATGGAGAGCGATCCCACCATTGTACGTGTTAATTAGCTTTTGAGGATTATTCAATTGAAAGAGAATGTTGAATTGGTTTTGCTTCGAATGAAAGGGTGTGGACTGTGGCGTGGGTTGTCTTGTACAGAAAGGACACGCACAACGGGAGGAGACGTGCATGTAATTTTATTATCATGTACCCGTCGTTGGAAAGAAAGAGAGAGAGGATAGGATAAAATAATCCAACAGCTTCCTCGGCGTGCGTTTGGGATCAGCCAAAATCATTCTCTTAAACTTAAATATTGCCAGGCTAGTTTATTTACCTGCCACCGAAGACAGAAACATGGAAGCTGTTCTATACATGGTTCCCTCAAACTTTAACCTTCTTATAGGTAATCAGCTCATGAGCTTTGCAAACTCCCATTTTTGCTCATGGAGAAGAGACCTTTTCTCTGGTGCCAAAATCTATCATTTTTTTCTTCTGCTGCTCAATCTGCATACAATTCTTTCATCAGGGAGGAAAATGCCCCATAATTTTGTATTTTTTTTACTCCGGAATTCAGAAAACTTAACGATCATTCTTAATTCAATTAAGATCAAAAGTTTCCAAAGCTTTGTATAATGCTTTGTTGTCCTTTTTAATTAGATTTCATGTGATTATTCCTCGATAGGATTTGTATTTAAAATTTTTACATATGATCGGCTAAATTCTGGCGATCTGTTGTTAACATATATGATTCGTCCAATGCATTTATTTTTATACCATCTTATAAATAAAAGGTCGATGTCCATTGCTAACTTAATTAAGCAGGTGGAGATGATATGCCGAGGCCAAATCCTTCTTCCTTCCTCGTCGTTGCTGCATGTTCGAGATCATGTATGGTGCAGCTCCGGGGAGCCATCGCCGGTGAGGCTAGTGCAGAATTTGCCGGCCACCGGCAGCGACCACATCATGATGTTACACTACGGTAGAAGAAACCCACCCTCTTCGTGTATGATTTAATTTTGATTCTCTTACTCCTCCCTAAATTTTGGATCACTCTTCGTGACCTTCTCTTTTGCTTTTGGTCGTCTTGATTCATTCAGAGCAAACGCTTGGAAGTGCTAATCTTTTTTTAAGGAGGTAAAAAAGCAAACCTATGTATTTGTACATCCAAGCTATGCATCTTCTTCTTCATCCCTTTACTTAGACCTCGCTTTCTGCTTAATTTTAATTTATTAACTCTGTTCTTCGCTGCATTAAGAGTATAATAGGCCTTATTAGTTTAAATATAATTTAGCTAAGTAACATTATAGTGATGATATTGATTAAATTGTAGGGAAACCTTCAATCGCACTGCAAAGCTTAAATGTTATTTTTTAATGCTCCTTAAAATTTTGAGCCCATAAAATGTCCTCACTCTTTGAAAGTATATTTTAGTAATTGTTAAAATATTTGATGAAATAATAACATGGTGTTTTGTTTACCTTAAAAAAATGTTGTGTAATAGCCAATTATCATTTGCCTAAACAGCTAGATTAGTCGTTAGAGTTAAAGATTAAAAAAAACTTTTAATTTATAAACTTCTATATACATTCATTATATATCCAAGTAAAATAATATCACTTATTGGTACAAAAGATTTCGTGAGTATTTTTATTTAATTTAGGACTAAAGTAGTATGAGAGTAGATACTTCGAAAGACTTATAATTCTCAAAGGCTTGTAATTCTCCGGATTGATTTTTGTTCATCACAAAATAATATCACTTATATACATTCATCATATGTCCAAATAAAATTTAAATAAAAGAAATAGGGATTCGAGTAGATTAATTGAATCCAAAGTAGTGAGTTTCATTTTGCCTTAGCATTATTTATTTATTTATGTGCATTACTTTTTATTTCTTATCTATAATTTAAAATATTATATTTTTACCGTTCATAATTTTTGAAAATAGAAAAAAAAAATCCTCTACTTCCGTCCACGCTACCGAAGAAAAATATTGTTCATCAAAAAGAAAATTATAATTATCTCATATCTATTTGTTGCTTTCTAAATTAATCTTTCTACGCTTCAATCTTTTTTTTAAATTTCTTTTAGGTATCATCGTAATATTTTATAAATAAGCTCAGATTAAATACATTTGAAAGGAATCAGCTGTTCATCTTCTTTCTCCTCCCCATCGTCTAAAATTTAATTGTTTAATATTTTTATTACATGTTCCATTCGTCATTTCTAACAGAAAAACACTACGAGTATAAAATCTCATATATTTTTTCCTTGCAATATGATAATGATGTAAAAAAATTTAAATAAAAGAAAACAAAAATCTAGTTAAATTTCACCCAACTGATTCAACTATTTAATCTTAATGTTTAATATATCATCGACTTTTTGTCATAAATACATTACATATGAGTACGACAGAATAATTATAGGAGACGAAATAACTTAAAGTTAGAGTATTTTATTTTTATTTTACAAATTATAAAGGGTAAAATGTACTTTATATATATATACATATTGAATGACTGATTGTCCGACCTCCTCGGTACATCATTCTCATGTTGTCTGATTTCTTTGTCGCCACCGTGCACGTTATAGTCCAGTGTCTAAATCTAAAGGTTCGTCTGTCGTCCGATCACCTCAAATTTTGATGGGATTTGTAGTGATTGAGATTTTTTTTTTCCCACGGGACGGTGTGATGGTAAGATAAAGGATTATTTGTAGAATGGACAGAGATCGATTCCAGATGAGGGATCTAAAATCCCCTTGGCTTCATATAATCCCTCTCTGTCTTGCCACCGTGTCAAGACCTCGTCCCCGTGATTTACCTCTCTTTCGCCGCAGCCCTGGGACGGGTGACAGGGGGCTGCTAGTTGGACAGATTCTCAACTTTGCAGAAATTTTTTTTTCATGCCTAAGCACCAGCCGAGTGCATCAGGACTACGATTCGATCGGACTATAATTAAATTTTAGTTGAATTTTGATTTCGGTCGAATAGCGATCGAATTCCGATCGAATCGCGATCGAATTTCTATTTTGATCGAATCACAATTAGATATTCTGATAATTTTAATCGAATCATGATTGAATTTTAATTTCGATCGAATAACGATTAAATATTCTGATTGAATTGTAATAAAATTTTGATCAAATCGTAATCGAATTTCGATAATGTTAAGCATAAGACAACCGATCGAAACGCAACAAACAGTGAAATATGCATCGCCCACGAACCCATCACACGTGTCAAATTTGTATGTATGTATACATAAACACACACACATTAATTTTATATTTGTTTATTTTATTTTATTTTAAACTATATTTTATACTATTTTATTTTTTTAAAAAAAAAATCCAAGCCCGATGAAACATTTCATCACAGGTCTTATCATGCGGGTCCATGCCGAGCCAGATTTGGCACGACGCCTACATAAAGCCAATAAAGCCGAAAAATATCTCAACCCGGTCAATCCGTTGTGTCATTGTACACAAAGCTAGATAGCTTCGGAATAAATTTATACCTTGGACATACACTGGCAAAATTTTATTACAATGAATATTTTCTCTGTATTAATGATCGGTGATGTCACAGTCACCTTAACTTTCTGGCTCTCATGGTTTAGGCCTTCTTGACCCTCGTCAAATTTAACGTCAGCCAAAAATGACTATTTGAAAACAAATGTCAACAAACCAAGTTTCTTTAGTTCCGGGACGAAGCGGCTTTCGAAGCGCTAAAAATCCCATATTTCGACGTTGCGGGAGAGTAACTGGACTCGTCGGGAGCAGAATCATCTCTTAGATTTTGATCACTGGCAGCGGCAGCAGGCTTTTTAGAGAGAAAATTCCCAAATATTGGTGTTCCAGTTCTTTGTTTTTCAAGGTTCTCATCTGAGATTCTGCGTTGACTATCGGGGGTAGCTCTCTGAGTAGTAAAATTTCCATAGTTTGGTCTATGAGATTCACCATCACTAGGTTTAGTCATGTTCACGCCTCCAAATCTATGGCGATCACCAGAATCAGGAGCTTTCGTAGCTCCCAAAGGTCCTCGATTTGGATCGAACTGATGCACTTGACCTCTTCTTATTGGCTCTTGCTGCACCCTAACATCATATCTTGGTGCTCTTGGATAAGGCGCTGCATTACCTCTGTTCATCGCATTCTGATGCGGAGACCCACCCATCCCTTCGGTTCTTTTGGCATATCGATTATTTTCAGCAACAGAAGGCTCCTTCTTGGGCATACCTAAAACAGATCTGGATGAGTCTTGTCCTGTCCCACGAGCTGCAAAACCACTAGCACCTGGATGAAAACGATCCTTTTGATGAAAAATGCCACTGATATTCTTTTGCATTGACTGAGAATGAGAAGTTGCATTATTCATATTAATGGTTTCTGCTCGAGCTTCATCCTCGATCTCCAGAGGGGAATCAATAGTCTCCCATTCTTCTTCACTTGCAACTGCCTCTCCATCTTGGCTTGCATTGCTAGCTACAGCATCTGCGCGAGAAACGGAACCTGGTAGTCCTTTAGATACTGCATCCACAACCTTGCTGAGTTTCTTTCCAGATTTCTTTGTACAAAATTTAATGTGTCTAACTATCGCGTATGCTTGCCCAGCAGCCATATGTGGACCACTTTCTACAATTGCAACGTCTTCTATCTGGTTTTTTGGAGAATGTCGGACAAAGTTATCAAGTAATGATCATCAATGGAATTAATATTGAACCCGAAATGCAAGACAAAAAAAAAAAAAAAAAAAAAAAATCGACGCTTAGTTCTCAGATTGCTTCAGTGGGTTACCAGAAAACGTCAAGCATAGAACACTCACCAGAGGTAAAAGCCGTGATAGGAGCTCACCCAAATCTTCCCCTTCTTTGCCTGTTGACACAGCTGTGCACTGTTGCCAAAATAAAATAAAAAAAATAAAAAATCGGAACAATTGCATGAAATACTCTGCTAGAAGTATAAAACTGGAAACCATGTCTTTCGGCCTGCCCAAACATGTCCTTATTTGGCTTCAGATCTGGTTCAAGTAGAAAAGTCTTTGTAATCGTTAGATTAAGACCGGATTTACTTGGGTGGAAATATAGCAAGGGAGAGGAAGGGAGAGGGAAAGTATCAGAAAATAAATTGCAGATGGAGCATGAATCATTCATTTACATTTTTGTGAACCCATTGGTCTTTTCTACTTGGAAAGGGATGACAACTAAGGGTGTTTACAGGTCAGGTGGGGTTTTATTTATTTTTTTTTAACTCAAATTCAACCTGAACTTTTCATGTTTTTTGTCTTGAATCCAAGACTTAGCCCTGTGATCATTACATCTTACATTTTCCATGGTTGGCAAAAAGAGTAGGAACCATTCTAACTAGGTATGAAGACAGACACAGTTGCACAGGGAAAATGTGAGCGTAAAGCACAAAACTCCTATCAATGCGGGGTCTCGGAAAAAATGTGAATATCTGTTTGTTAAATTTAAAGTTTCCACAATGTAACATTTTCAAGTACTGCAATTGTATCTCATAAATTTGGTATTGTAGGATTGATTTTGGGTGAAGTTCAGGTTGATGTCCGTTGAATTCAGCTTGAAAGCTATACATATGCAATGAGCTGGCCTCGGGTTAGGTTTTCAAGTCAAAACATAATTTCATCCGAGGCCAGAGATAAACCAGAGAATCAACTGAACAGGTCAAATTCTCAAGTTTCTTAAATGCCCTACCAAATTAGTGGGTCACTGTTCCATACCTATCGAACACATTCCAGATTGCTTCGTGATAACTTTTAGTATTCCAATCCAGATTTAAGCAGATATTGTTAAGATGAAGTCATGTTGTGGACCCTTAACCTGAAAGCCATCCAAAATCGAAGCCAAACAAAAAATCCGGGTTTTCTTTCAGGTTTTGAGTCTTCTTGATTCTGAATCTCTCTCTGTTCACTTTCAAAACAAAGGCATATTCCACAGCAAAAATAATTATTGCTTATAAATATATCTTCCTTTAAATGCTCCTCCACGTCAATTCTTCGCCTTCTCTCTTTTTTGTTGCTTTATTTTTAGATCGACTGTTTTATGTGCTTGGATTCATGCCTTTCGGCATCTCCATAGCCTTCATCTGCACTGACAGGCTATCAATCCAATACAAGTGCTTGACAGCTCCAAACTTGTTCTGGATCTGACATATTTTGTTTCTTCCTCAACTTTTAGTCCATCATTTACCTTCTCATCAGCCATTTATTCCTCTTGCCCAAATCAGTCCTCCCTGCCAGTTCATCGTGGTCCATCAGAAGAGGGGTAAGTCACAAAGAATCTCAAGTTGTCAAAACCCTATAAATTTCCCACATTACTGAAGGCTAAGCATGTACCAACACTGGAGGAGGCTGATCTGCAAGACTTTCTCTACCTCCTTTCCGCACTTTAAATTTAAATGTTCTCAGACACGTGACAGTGTGTGATATGTGCACCTAAACCACCAAGTTCAATTTCAACCTTTCCATTCAAGGGTGATGATTGTGTAGATGAACAGTGGAATTACTCAGGCCTCAGACGACAGTCCTTAGCATGATCAAAATGTGGCTAACGTTAGAAGTTGATACCCTGATATTATACCTTGTACCAAAATAGAAAAGAGAGGTGAAGGATAGGTATAGAGTTGAGGACATATGGATTGGTTGCAATAATCAAGGCACGACTGTAGAGGAATGGATTAAGTTGATCTACATATCCCATTTTATATATTGCTTCATGCATCATTTGCCTCCTTCATCATATTTTGTCATATGTTTCTAATTTTCTTGCATAGAAAATGTGGTTCTGTTGTGAATATATTTCATAATTTTATAGGCTTGGCTTACTTTTTGCTGAGTTACTACTATTGTTGCTGGAAATATGCGATGAGTTAGTACTGTTGTTGGCTTACTTCTATTGGTTAATAGAATCATAGCTTATTTCTGTTTTGTATTCAGCCTTTTATGAAAGGGCGTGCAGAACGTTGCAAAATACTCAAAGAGTGCATAGCACTTTAAAATTTACCAAAGGGTGCACCTATTTAAGTGGGATTCCCAAAATGCCACTCTTCCAACCAGCCGAGCTTGACCTTCTTTTGCGCAAACCCCTTTCCCACCACCCAGAACCACCATGGAGCCATTAGAATGCACACAAAACCTCTCTAATCACCTCCCTCTCTCTATCGTCTTGTCAACTACCTATCAAATAAGCCACCCAAAATCTTTACCATAATCAGGCAAAAATAAAAAACCCGCATTTACTTCTCTAAATCACTGAAGATCTCTCAAGCAAACCCCAGATTTTTTAAGTGTCAAATTGATGAATGTGAGCATATGTTTCTCCTCTCAGCCAATCTATTTTCTTATCTTTATCGATCTCCAATGAACTGCAGGGACCATCAAGCACTTCCTGGTAGCAAAACAAAAAGCATGTGTTGGTAACAAAATGCCTTTGTCGACACAAAACTCGACTAGATGTGATTAAAGTCAACTTTTATTGTCAACTAATCCTACCTTAGAGCATCTTTTGCTGCTATCTTTCTTGTATGAGACATAGACAAATGATAGTTTTTTTACAAGTGGACATTTCTCAAGTCTATGATGTCGTTGGTAATTTATAACAATTATACAAGGGAGACCCAAAGATGACTACTCATGCAGGTCATTTCCAAACTATCACATCCAAAGACATTCTTCAAGCGAGCCAAGTTTAGTTATGTTCAATCATCTAAACTGATTTAGTAAATTTGACAAAACAATTCAAAGATTAGTAAATTTGCTAATAGACAACAAAGTCAATGGGAACTCATGAATAAAATATTGTAGACAAACAAAACATACAAAAAAGAGTGATATCACCACTTAACTGATGAGTGAAACCCATAAGTGAATGCATTACTATAAATATGCTTAATGACTCTCGAGTCCAGAAAAACCAGAAGGTAATGTTACAAACCATTCAATCATCTAACTTGTCTCTTAGTAAATTGTCCTTATTGTGTCTATGGATGATATTACCATATATAGAGAATCCATGTCACAAGACTTGACATCTTATTTGGTGTGACAAGTTTCTTTTTGGAAAAACCATGTCATGATCATTTGGGAAGGGGAACATTAGCGCAACGGTAAAATTGTTGCCGTATGATTTGGAGATCACAAGTTCGAATTACAGAACAAATCTTTTGCAAAAGCAAGGTAAAGTTATGTAATATAGACCCTTTCTCGGGATCCCGCATTAGTAAGAGCTTTGTGCACCATACTACCATGTCATAATCATGTGGAAGCAGCTACAAGAATTCTGCAATGACTTAAAGGGTGCTCCAGGAAAGCTCTTTTGATCTACAACTGAGATCATCTCAAGACCGTAGGGTAATCAGATTTGGATTGGGTAACCATTCTTCTACTCGGTATTGTATATTCTTAGGAGGTAATCTTATATCGTTGAAGAGTAAAAAGAATATAATTATAGCAAAATCAAGTGTAGAGGGAGAACATAGAGCCATGGCCCAACTCATTTGGGTAAAAGAGTTATGACTGAGCTAGGATTTACTCCTATAGAGTCATCGAAGCTTTAGTGTGACAGTCAAGCTGTTATGCACATCACTTCAAACTTGTATTCTACGAGAGGACAAATCATATAAATCTTCACTTCCTTTGTTTCTCAGTTAGCATATTTGCTTACTAAACAATTAAAAGAGGCTAGGATTCAATACATTTGTCACAAGCTAGGTTTTTGCAATATATTTGAACCAACTTAAGGAAAAGTGTTGGGACTGACGTGTAAAAATGTAAATCATAAGGGTATGTTTGAAATACCATAATCTATCAATAATATTTGTATAGGATAATGGGCAACTATCTAATCTTATTCATTTTGGAGAATAATCATCAAATAAGCCTGCACGTAAACCTTCAACAGAAATATATATTTTAAAGGTACTATAACACAAGCATTGAACATCAACTCCAGTAAGCAAGGTTAAGGCCCACAATAAAAAATCTAAAATGTGAGTCAAGTATTGTCACTTGATACTGCAAGAAAAAAAATACAAAGGTGTTGAAAATAGTCATTTTCCATAATCCATAAATCTGTCTTGCGGGTCATGATAAACAGTAATGAAAGATTGAGGTCAAGGTTTTTGATGTGGTATATAAAAAAATAAGAAACACCTCAAATCAGTATATATATATTTATATATATATTTGCATGAACAGTCCTTAAAAAAGTATTAACACTAAAGTAAGCACATACTACTGGAATTAAGTGATCAAAATGCTTGACTTAAGTACAGATACACACATAGTAAGGTAAGTCAACCAGTGGCCATCACACCAAGAATATGCAGAGAACAATCATCAAAATTGATTCAGGATGCAGCAGAAAAACTGAATTGTTAAAAGAATAGACTAGATATTTTGCCAATAGCTAGAAAAATTGTTTTTAAGTCAGTTAAAAACTGAAGCAAACGAGAACATCAAAAATCTTTTAGATGTAATTAAGAACATATCAAAGAAAAGTGAAGATAGAAAGTGGAAAATACTTTAGCTGAACAATTTGGAAATGTAGAATTAAGGAAACCTCTGTTTGACAGTAGTGGTGTATACATAATGAATTACCTTAACCCTATAACCCCGCTCCATCAATCTTATAACTGAATCAGCTTTAATCTTTAGATCTTTTAGTTCCTGCAATATAACAATATTGTGTTTTAACAAGCAAAAGTGAACCAGAATAAGGTAACGCATCTTCTTTTTGACAAATCAGAAATTTAAGTTAGCATGCTAGAAAACACCCATGTCCACCTCTAAATAGTTGATAGATGCAGCTTTTTGTTGTTGTCATTAATGAAAATTTAAATTATTAGAGGCAACTCTATACTTTTTTATAACAACATTTTCCAACTATAGTTACTTCATTTATTTACTAAGCAATCTTTTATTTTTAGCTCTTCCAGTAGCATTCATGCACTTAAAAATCTGATTAAAAATTGCCATCAAAGTATTTAGTTTACCCAAGCAACTTTTAACATAATGGAAAATTTTAGGCAGTAGCTATGTCTGAATCAAGTGTTTTTAGAAATAGCAACTCAGTATTTGCTATAAGAACGCAACAATTGAGAAAGCACTTACAGTTTTCCCTTTAAATCGAACTTCTTTATTCTCTCCCTTCCGTAATGTAGCTGAAGACTGCAAAATAAGTCCAAGTACATAAACGAATATAGGAAAAACAATAATAAAAATATACTCAACACGTATAATGATCCTTCTAGAATACTAAAAAGAACACATTTTTAATCAATGTGATACTGCATGATCATCTGCATAAAATAGACACAACCAAGTATAATGATCCGTCAAAAATACTAAAAGAAAACACATTTTAACCAATGCAATATTGAATGATCATCTACATCAAATTTTGTTCACAGTGATTGAACCTTATCACATGTCATCAAACTGAAAGCAATAACTATTGTCTCAAGGAAAAAGAAAATATTAGATTTTTATTTTTAAAAAAATCTCAGCACATAGATAGTGGACCAGGAAGAGAAATCAGTAAAAGATACAAAATGCATCGCAATAAAACTTAGAGATTTTAAAGAATAAAGAAGGCCAACAATACTCGTGGTACAGTTTAATAAATCTTCAACTTCAACAAATTTATCCAGTAAGCTAAATACATTATTCATTTGTTTGATTAAATTCAAAGAATGTTGATTAGCATTTCATAATTCACATAAAACTAGATCATACTAAAAGGAGGAATAACCAATACAGTCTTACAACGTGCTCAGACCTTACAAACATGCCATTAATGATCATAACGTTGCAAACAAACATGAACCTCTAGTTCTCATGCAAACATCCTTACAGCTTAGTCCAGCTGTCATCAAGCAATTAATGATCATGAACCTCAAGTTTTAAGTTAAGCATAAAGAAAAGGAAATACTCTAATTTGCCATTACAATAAATGAATGCCATGTAAGTTATTATTCCTAGACGATCTTAATCTAATAAAACTGTGTTATAGAGCTCTGCATGCTGACGGAATTTGAAGCATCTAGAAGAGAAAAAAAAATTAGAGATGATGAAGTAGCCCAAGCACAAAACCCAATTAGCCAAAAGAAGAACGCAGATACTAGTATAGTTTGAAATTGGTTATATATCACATTTATGCTTAATATTGTGAGAATATGAACAAATAGAAAATAGATCGATGGAAGACAACAAGCTTGGTTGGAAGTTGAAACAACCTACCCGGAATATACAGTATAAAGAAAAAGGATCTTAAAATTGACTTGCGCTTTGCATCTCCAAAGGGAGAAATATGGGTATTCATTAACCTCGTTTGGAGGATAATGATGGTTCATTAGTCTTGGTGGGTCAAGGAAGTGTCAGGTTCAATTATGTTGGTACCTCCAAGCAAGATTCTAAATCTCAACCCGTATCGAAATTTCGGTCAGCGATGGAACGATACAGTTTCGGTACCGTATTGTCCGTGCCGATACTATTTTGATATTTTTTTCTTTTTTTTAAACATTAATATTTAATTATTTGATTTTTTTTAATTCTAGCTAATTTTTAAAAAAGAATTTAAGATTTAATTTTAAATAAATTATAAATTCGAATTTAGAATTTTAATTAAAATATCTTTTATTTTTTAAGTTTTTAAATTTTTAAATAAAAATATAAATTTATATAATTATATAAATTAATTAATAATTTATTTAATTAAATTTTACAGTTTAATTAATTTATATTATATATATATATATATATATATATATATAATTAATAAATTTTTTAATTATAATTTATAGATTTTTTAATTTTAGAAAATTTCCCGTTCGCGATCGTGTGGCGCGATCGCGTTCCCGATCGTGCTGCGCGATCGCGTTCGAACTGCCGCCGATCGCGCCGTCGCCGATCGCGCCGTCGCCGATCGCTACTGCTGCCGATCGCGCCGTCGTCGCCGTCTCGCATGCGTGTCGATGCATGCCGGTGCCGGTTCCACGTCGAAACGAAAAAATTCGCTCGTTTCGCGCGGAACGGGTTAGTATTGAACCTTGCCTCCAAGTTCACATTTCTTCCCATATCAAAGCTTTTTCCCCTTTCAAACTATTAAAAATTGGATAATTATAGAAGAGTGCAATTTAAACAAAACTAAATAAATTAGATATTCAGTTATGGATTGGCATTTTAATTTAAAGCTTTTACGGAAAATTTATTCCTTTACTCGATATGAATGTTACAAATTGTCATTATAAACTCTATCCACGAGCTTCTTCACTTATTGAATGCCATCTATAGAATAAGAAAAACAGGAATTGAAAATAGTGCACTAGGCCAGAGCATATGACTCTAATAAACATAGTCCCAGATAGCCACTTAAAACTCTCTGTGTAAGCTCTCTGATTACTAAGTTAACGATCTACAAGTTCTCACTTGTTTCATTCTAACTTTCAGCTACGGGAAGTTTACATCTTCTGCAGAAAATTAATGCAAAACATCATGGATAAGATAGTGACGAACTGTATAATCACTAATGTACCATATAGAAGCTCTGACAAAAAATCATATACATGTCAAGCTCACCAGCAAATGCATTATAAACAGTGAGTCTGCAACATCACAAATTCCCCACGACACATTTGCCTCAACAAATAGTATGTGCATCCCCATTCATAACATAATAAGAATGTTTTACATAAAGCCAAGTTTATGGATCTAAATCAGTTTCCCAGATAAAAATGTATATCACATTGCTATCCATCTTGGAGATCATTTTGATTATATTTAAATCATGCCCAAGTTTTAAGCATGGATTGGAACTAATTTCAGTATCATTGCTGTGATGAAATGAAAAATTAGCATCTGAAAGAACTACAGTACTGATTCGACTGTTGCAAAGTAATAATTTATCACTCATAAGTTTTACATAATATGCAGATTTGTAGACATGTCCTTGAGAATATTGAAATTACACATCTTGAATGCCTATGATAATTGTTGGGAATATGAAATCAGCAGGTGACTTCCCTCGCATGGTGGAAATACACTCATTATATTATATGAACTGCATAGGTCTAGTTTAAGAGGAAAAAATAATTTTACCTTGGTTTTGGCTCGTTCCTTTTCTTTTATATCTTGTTTGTACCTTTCTTTATGGTAGTCCATGATTTTACAAACAGGCGGATCAGCATTTCCTTGAACCTACAATGATGACAGTAAAAACTAGTCAACTGTCATGTAAAATTAGAAAATGCACATAATGTGATAAAAGGAACTCTTTTTCATATACATGGAAAATTTAGACATCTTCCATTAAGCTTGATTTAAGACATTTATCAGGATGTTGTAACGATAAAGATTCTAATAAAGAGAAAAGGAAGATCTTCATGATAACACAACAGAATTGACCTGATAATCCAAGAGTCAAACCACTCAGTTACTGAGCGAGTTAGGGCTTTGTTGCACTTAAAAATGCACTGCTGAAATAATATGCAATCAAAAGGGAGGAAAATTTTCAAGTTCACATAGTCAACCAATCTAAAAAACTTGAAGGCATGCACTGAGGGACAAGGTTACAAACAAAGATGATGGATTCTTACATAATTGGATGTTGATGAAGACACAGAACATGATGCATAATTGTGAACATCTTCGACTTTGAAGATGAGTTCATCTCTCCAAGATTTCCAAAGAAAATAGATGATTTCAGATTAAAATTCTCTTAATTTTCTCTTCTTATTATGAGTATATTCATGTCCTGTACAAACATTCAGGCACAAGAAGAATAATCAAACTCTTAGGAGTTCACTATCTCCTTTATCTTTTTATTTAGCCCAGAGCACTCAAAGTGACTAGACGTAACATTCCAATCAGTAATTTGCACCTGGATATGCAAGAAAGAACCAAATCTCGATCTTATAAAACTTATTCGACATTCATTTAATTTTCCTTTGATTCTCTACACAACTTGTTTGTTATTTTACTAGTACGTTCCACTACCTGATCACTCTTCGTGCAACTTTTGCCACCTCCTCAATTCCACCTAAAGTTGTTGTTCCACCCACCTTTCCTTTGTCCTCCCAATTCTCAATTTGGCACCATCCCATGCTTTGTATAATTGTATCATGCAAAATTCTGTTACCCCTTTTTTTTGTCCGAATTAATCCCTTCGGGCTTCGCCTAACTAATCCTAGAAGTGAGCGGCCTTCCCCCTGGTTCACCCACCAGATAAATGCAAGGCGTAGCTTATTCCCACTCATGGTCCAGATGTTCCAATGAGTTGTCCTCCTAGCGGCTTAAACTTGGATATTCCAAGAAGTTGTCCCCAAAGGGTTTCATACCTGGATGGCTTGTTATTGTGTATAACTTTACCATTAAATGCTTTACCACTACGCCATGCTCACAGGGGCAAAAATTCTATTACCCTTTTGATACTACTTCATGATACTATTATGTAGTTGAGTGGTAACGTCCAACCAGCTTTTCGATCTTTAGAAATTATACGATGATCAAGTATCTCATCCAAGATTGGTTGTTTTTAGAACAAAAATATTCATTTCATAGCTTTCCTTCTTGTAGTTTCTATTTTCTCCTAGACTGTGTCTTCTCTTCTAGTTCTGTCCCTTCCCTCCAATTCACCATGCCTTTTTCTATTGAGGGTATATCGATTTCAGGATCCAACAGACAATCTCCAGAATTGATAGACGAGTCAACAAAAACACAAAGCATTGATCTGATGTTTGGCGCAACTACCAGTAATTTTGCTCCTGCAGTGAAAACCAGTAACATACAAAAGCAATTTGGAAGAGAAGCAACAGAGCATCATACAAGGAAGCTTGTAAAATAAGCCGGCACAGCTACTCAGATGGAATGGAGCAGACACTAATAAGTTCCAAAGTTCCTATATGGTGGTTAGTACAAATCTTTTAGAATGTACCATAAATCACAAAACCAATTCAGTCAAATTAATCTAATTACACATAGTCCAGGTATACAACTACAAATAATTGCCTGCCTACTATAACAGGAAGATAATCATATTATTATGACTAGGCCAAACATAATGCACCCAGCAAACTAACTGGAATTGTCATGTTCAACATGGAATAGTTGAACACCATTGTTCCTTTTCTAGGATACCCATGCTTCACGCAACATATGCTTAAGAACACAAGAATATCCTAAGAGTTCAACACACTCGTTATCTAAATAACTACATTGGTTCATTTTACTAAATGATGCAAGACCAAAGATATAATATTACTCAATACTCCTACAAGTTGTGAAGGAAACCTATCAAAGAATGATAGCAGCTAAAAGGTAGCAATGCTGCCTCCAAAGAAGACCCAAGAATTTGAAAGCCTACAGAGGAGACTTGCCTATATCCGATGGTTTATATCCACAGGGAGGTCTCAGCCATTCTTTATTTAACAAACATGCACAAATCACTAAGGACACAAATACTTTTCTTCATGAACAACTTTAAGATAATCGTAATTTAAAGAACATAACATTTGAAATCAATATTGAAAAAAGCAACTAGAAAAGTTTTAAGTCGTATCAATCAGTGTGAAAACAAGGAGCAGATGCAAACAAAATGTGGATAACAACTAAAAAATCCAAATATAATTGCATTTTACTTTTGAGGAAGGAGGGGAAGGTCAAAAGACTGACCACCGTGTATATTAATAGGTAGGGCAAGTTACATAGTTACAGTAATAGAAGGGACAGGATAACTTACCACAGATCAGAAAATGCATTTAGTTATTATTAGTAGAAATTACAACTATATGAATGGTCATATGTACCTCAACCAAGTCAAGATTGAGCTTCTTTGCACGGTCAAGTGCATCCCTCCTTGTGACAATCCCATGTCCTACAATTTACACTGGAATGATTAGTACACATTTACATTCATACTGAATGCGAAAAGAAAGGTTAATGTCAAAGTAAATAATAAAGATAACATCTAAAAAATTATTAGTTCATATAGTAATTCTAACAATTTATTTCTCCCAAAAGATTGATCATAGAAAAAGGAAAGAAGAGAGGATTAACAATAGACTCATTCCATCTCTTGAGCATCAATCACTTTATTAATGACCCACATTTCTTCCTAATTATAAAAATAATTCCATGTACAATAAGAGGACGTATATTAGAACATTACATGTTCTAAATCAAAGCCTTACTAATCAAATTCTCTTAAGTAAACAACAACCAAGTACACCATGTGCACAAATTATTTAGGATCAGCTACAATGATCTTCTCTGATAATTAGACTGTGTGATTTATGTTCATACTAATTCAATTTTAATTGTGTTAAGTAGAATCTTCATTTGTCTTTGAAATGTTTTTGTGAATAACATATATTTTTATAAGATAGTTAAATAAAATGAACTTCTTTATTTACATTGTTTTTGAAAATAAGAATAATATGAAATGTAAGTTTAGCAATATTAGACGTAATAAAATTATTGTTAAGATAAAAGATGTGTTGTCTATAACTAAGAGCGTTAAGTATTTAAGATCATTTCGAAAGGATAAAGGAATTAAGAAAAATGTCTTATATAGAATACAAGTAAAATGGTTGAAATACATAAGAGCATCAGTTGTTCTTTGTGATTGTAAAGTATCTCTGAAACCTAAAGAGAAGTTTTACAAAATGACAATTAGACCTGCTATATTATATGAAACGAAATGTTGAACTATGACGCAACACATGAGTAGAAGATAAAAGTCATGATGAGGATGTTAAAATGGATGTGCAAACATATGAAGATGAATAGGATAAGAAATGAAAACATTAAAAAGAAAGTCGGAGTAGAATCTATTGAAGCAAAACTCCGAGAGACACATTTAAAATGGTACGAATATATACTTAGACGACTAATAAATACTCCATTTAGGCGATGTAAAACTATGACAAATATATATATATATATATATATATATATATATATATATAAAACGAGAAAAAGAAAGACAAAAGAGTATTTGGTTACCAATAATAAAATATGAAAAAAATTATTTAAATATAGATGATGTTATAGAAGGAGAGTCTTTGCGCAACGGTAAAGTTGTTATCGTATGACTTGAAAGTTACGAGTTCAAATCACGGAAATAATTTCTTGCAAAGGAAGATAACATTATGTACAATAAACTCTTTCCCGGGATACCGTATTAACGGAAGCTTCGTGCATTGGACTACCATTTATAAATGATGATATAGTAGCAGATAGAGCTCGCATAGAAGGATCCATATAATTGATCCAACTTAGTGGGATAAGACTTGATTTTTGTTATTGTTGTTTTGAAATATAAATTTATTCATTAAATAATTAATTGAGTCCAATGATAAGTTAACCTTGTCGTGGCCGGTCCCAAGCCCGGATAAAGGAGGAGGGTTGCGTTAGGATGCCAGCCAGCGTTAAACTAAGGCAAATATTCAATGTATGGATCAATCAAACTATTGTTGTTGTAAATAATTAATTGATTGCTCACAATTTACTCATCTATAGTCTTCTTCTATTTCCTTTTTCTAATTTTCTTTATAAGGTCCTCATTCCAAGTAATAAAATAAATCACAATTAAGAATAACATAACACTATAAGTGGCAACAAATGTCTCCAATAATTAATTAGCAAAATTATATAGCACAAAGGACCAAGATTTGAAATCTCGACACTTGCTAAAGTTTCAATCTTTTTTAATAGAATGGTACGGTTGCACAACCATGTTGGAGTGTCAACACATGGTGTTGGAGGTGGAGAGAGAAGGAAATGAAGAAGAAGAGAAGGCAGCTACTTGCCTAGGGACAAAGTTTAAAGAATTATTCCATGCAAGAGTTTTGATTCTATTGAGAATCGTATAGTGTCGACACCACATTGTATTGGCACTTGCAAGGTTTGGCATATCTTAAAGCATATAAACGAATATAGGTGAGTTTTATACCTTTACACCCATGAACCTAGTTTATTAGCTTGTAAAAATTACCTTTAACTTAGTTTATTCACTTGTAAAAATAAGAATATAACAATAAAATAGAGTATTGGATTAAATTTTATTGTAGCATCAATGCTCTACATATTTCAGCATGTATTAAATCAAGCTAAGGTAAATTTAGATTAGTTCTTATCCTCTTTCATTTAGATTTTCTACTTTTAACAATACTATACCAATAATTAATTGCATTAACAATTATTTTATTAATTTTTTACTTAAATGTTGTCAACATGAATTCTTATGAGTTTTACTCGTATAATCTTATTTCACTTAATGTATTTACTTTTAAAAATAAAAGATTAAGAACTAAATAATCAATTTAATTAGAATTTGAAAAAGAAAAAAAACAAACAAATTCATTTTAGTATGCAGTGTAGGGTGTCAAGGTGTGTCAAGCTCCAACACAACATAATAGTCATTGGTACTATCAGCATAAATGGCATATGAGTGATTAACCATACTGATGAGTATCACATTTTGATAATTTACATATTTTGACCATACCACCTAACACAATATGAGATTTCAAACCATGCAAAGTACAAATTTTCATTGCAATGGATAGAACAAGTTGAATGCAAAGCAAACAATCCTAGACAAATAATTGATTAATCTCTTACACACAATCAATTAGTGTTGGCAATCTTAAACATGACTTGATATAACACAATCTGACCTGACCCAAAACATGACTAACAAAGACGAATATCGAAAGCGATATGACACGATCTAAATATATAAATGAATCAACATGAATTAAACCATTCATGAAGATAATTAATTTAAAAAATAGTGATTTTTTTATCTTATAGATTAACTTATTAGATAGTTAAGTTAATCATACAGTTTATACTTTTTTTTAAAAAATAACTATTTTAATATTTGCTCTTCTAGTTCTTTAGTGATCCAAACAATAAAACAAAACCAATTGCCATCCCTACAACCAATCCAGGTAATCAAAAATAAACTAAGTTATAATCAGTAATATGTCAAAAGGAATAATTATTTAGGATCCATGTATCATGGAGAGTCAAATTCATTGCGTACCATCATCGGTGACAAGTCGAATAAATGGAGCGGTGATTGATTCATTAATTCGAGGCCCTGCATGCGAATCTGAAGATGGCTTATCCTTCGGTATAGCCTGAAATACATTCAATCAAATCACAAGTGAGAGACAATGACTAAAAATCAATTCGCAAGAAGGGAACAAGAATCACCTGTACTGGAGCTGCAAAGGTTCTCTCAGAAATATACATAAAGCTTGGAGAGGGACTGACGGCTGAGCATGCCCTAAGAGGGCGCTTCGAGAGCACAGATCTCAGCTGCTGATTGCGTCCATCCAGCAGGATCCTGGAGGCACTGGAGATCTGGGAATACCATCTCGGATGCGCCTGCAAACGGAATTGGTCAGAATCACACTGAGGGTGATCCAGAACCGGTCTGCAGGCAGAAAACCCTGATCCAATCTGGCCAGATAATCCATAATATTGGCTGAAAATTTTCCTCTTTGCCATCCCTATTTTATCTGGAGCTCCGATTCGACGAAATGCGAGGGAGGGAAACATCGACAACTTTGTCCTTAAGATACAAGAAAAAGAACAGAATAAGCAGGCGAGTAGGGCTTGCAGCGGCTGCTGCTGGAGAAGGGACGAGAACTGCAAGGCGCAACGAGGGGAAAGGAGACAAAGGTAAGGAAGACGATGGTGGGTTACTTGCGAGACGGCGGCCTTCTCTACCAGGAGAGTGATGGGCGTCTGGTTGTGCGGCTCGCGATGGGCACGGGAGACGCGCGGGCTCGCGATCGCCGATCAGGACGGACGGACGATGCTCGATGCCGCGATCGAAGAAGTCGCTTGGGTAGAAATGGCTTGGAAAAGGTAGACTCGCATGAACCGGTTCGGTTTACCACAAATTTGACTTGGTTCCTTAAAACAGATCTAGATTATTCCTAATGAGCCATTGAGAGAGAAATTAAAAAAAAAAAATCCCTTCATGCTGAATGCGATAATAATAATTAATAGTGAACTGAGAAAATGATAATTAATAAAAAAATAGGAATATATAGAATAAAATTAATAAATAATTCTTTTATGATTTAATAAATAAAAACTAAATAAAAAAAGTTTTAACATTGAGATTTTTGTGAAAAAAATTAAAACTGACAATTTATGACAATTTAATGACCCTTTCATTCCGGTCCAACGAATAAATCACAGAGAGATATTATCTTAAATGCGATTAGTAAGATAATGAATAAATGATCATCTTAGTTCAAAATAAAATTTTAAATTATTTTTGAAATCGATTATTATTCATTATATAAATTTCTTATTAATTTATCAATACACCGCACCCGCTCCTACGCGAGGGCAACATATTGAGATTTTTTGGCCAAATTATGACCCGGCTCTTGGTCAGGTCTATGCCATCGTTTTTCTCCTGGACTGGAACATACTTCGAGTAGATTGATTTTTAAAGGGTGGAAATGGTTGGAGCAAAACCTCATGCAGGGATCAAACAAGGAAGGGACCAAAGTGCGTCCTGTAATTTGTCTCCACCTGTTCTTGTTGTCACACTGTCTGAAGGAACATCTAGATTTGATTTGGTAGAACGTAATATAATTCAAATTGTAATGAAATGCAATATAATCTTGATTATATTACTGTGTTTGAATATAAATTGCATATAATCTTGAATTAGTCATTACATTTTTTTATTTGGTGTCATTATAAAGACGATAGGAATGGATCGACGACAATAACGTAGACAATGACGACGACCAACCGACGATCGACTGATCAACCAAACCAACAAACCAAATAACCGATCGCTACGGCGATCCATCCGTCACACGCTGATCGCTGTCGTCGATCGTCGATTGACCGCCCGGCCGATTGATCATTGCGATCGTCGATCGCCAACCGACCATCGTCAGTCGTCGATCGATCGCCATCGACTGTCGACCGACCACCGTCGATCGCCAAACGCAGTCTAAATCTCATTTGCATACAATAAATCACATTTGCATGCAAATATAATTTATTGCATACAAATAGAAAACTTATAATATAATCTGGATTACATAGATTTTGCTTTGTAATCCAGATTACAAAACTTTAGTGTCTTTTGTAATCCAGATTACATTACATTACAATTCTAAGATAGTAACAAACAAAAAAATCTACCTTGTAATATAATCTGAATTACATTACAAAATAGATTACGATATACCAAACGCAGCCTAAATGAAATGCTGCCATTTTTTACTTGCTCAAAAAGGAAGAGAAGCAGAAAAATGAGGATGAGAAGACTCAATTTGCCCTCCTCTCGGGAAGATATGCTATAGCTAAACGGGCAAGCAGGTCTACATCGCTCATCCAGTATTATGAAGAGAAGACTGTATTTACTCTCCTCTCGGCATATATGCTGTAGCTAACAGGCAAACAGGCCTACATCACTCACCGAGTATTATGAGAAAGAACAGTACAATTTAAATTTGTCTGAAGCACTTGGCCAAAAGATCAAACACAGATCCACACAAACAACAGTATATATCACATACTTACAATTACGAAAAGAAATTCAACTACAATGTTTGGAATGGAGAGTTTTGCCCACGTTTTATCCTTCAGAAGATTTGACAAAACGACCTTTTACTCGTTTCCTTGAGTCAGCTCTCAACTTCCTGGATTCGTACCTGATGTGCTTATCGTATCTGTAGATAACAAATTCGATGGGAAGTATTAAAAAGTCGTAGATATAACAGAGGAATATCTGGCAAAAATTCAAGAAAGAGGGTAGACAAGCAGGAAAGGAACTGTATGTATCTCGCCTTCGAGCCTTCTTTTTCTCTTTGTATCGAAGCATAGCATTGCCCCTGTTCCGCGCCAACAAATATTCATCACTTTGTTTGTTTGCATTCAACATTTCTTTACTAGTTCCAGTAGATCCAGAGCGATTTGATGGACCAACAGGCCTAACCATATCTGAGGTGGACACACCTTGGGCACCAGCTTTCTTTACATTTTTGTTGCATCTGCTGGTCATATCAGCCTTTTTCAGCTGGAAAAAGGGAAGAGAATGTATCGACTCATGATACTGAGACAACTACAACTATCTGTCCCTAAAGAAGAACAGAATGCAAGTCAAGAAACCTTTAAAAGAAGAATAATGTTCTTTTCTATTATCCAACAAATCTATAGTGTCTTAAATAGGAGGATAAGAAGTCAGCTTATCAATTGGCATATTGCAACCAACAGATGTTGCCCATCATGATTCAAGCATGGTTATGACTGGATGCTACAATTTACTAGCAGATTGAACTGAGTGACGAAAATATCTCAAACACCCACCAGCCAACTAGCAGCAGGAAATCCATTAAGATGTCTCTATCCCAAACTCAAGTTTAAGCTAGTATATATTTATATAGATTGATGTCTTTAACTATCATTTAAAAATGGGTAGGAGTAGATCTCTCATAATATTAATCAAGAGCTAACAACATCGCGATCTACTTGATAGCAACGTCAAAGCTCAAGTGTTCTTCAACTCGAATTTGCATTGTACCATTATTGAAACGTGCACGAGAAAGTTCACAATTAATAATAAAATTAAAAGAACATAATGAATTGTGTCTAGCTCTGCAGCAAAGCAAATGTGCACAATTAACAATTGAATAAAAGATTCCAACAAAAGTGACAAGAAAGAGTCGGGAAAATATCCATAGAGAAATAACAAACAGCAGATCAATTGCTAACTGTTTTTCTTAGGTTCAAGGAAGATAATGAAAATGGTGGGAAATCGATAGGGGAGACGCCCTCTTGATGTCAAAGGCTCTCCTTTTACCCTTTTAAATGTTAATAAACTACATTTCTTAGCTAAAAAATTGTTTTGAGGATCAAATCAACTCCAACAGAAGTAAATTGTTTTGTTGCTAGAGATCAAGAATGGAATTTGAATCAAGTTGAAGTCATATTAAATTAAAAATTAACAATTTTCAAGAAAATTTTAAAGGCTTCAAATTGACTTGATATCAGAGGAGCATCCATTTGATATTTAACCAAAGAGGGGTGCTTCCTGAATGATTTAGTAAAAGTACAAATATTCCTGTTATTTTTTGTTCATAAAGAATCAAGTCTGAAGCAGAAACACTCGCAATGCCAATAGTGTTTGTTTGTTTCTGAGTCAAATAGAAGCTGCAGCAAGATAAGTCCCTACATCATGCCATAAGGACTTGAAGGCTAAAATATTCCTCAGAATCAACTAATGAATCTATTTTTACTGAGTCAGACATATATTTAGAGTACCTCACTTGCTGAATGATAGCTTGTCTCACATATATCCTCTATTGCTTCTGTAGCTCCAAGCGAACTTTCTGCAAGAAGTTCACCATAACTCTTGATTGCAAAACCAGTGGTATTTGTACCAAATCCAACTTCAAGTGACGGGTATTCAAACTGACTCCTTAACCTTCCAGAATTAAAATCCCATATCTAGGAAGAAACAAATATAGTAATCACCTCAAATAATTACATAATGGTACACAATTCAAAATAATAACAAAGTTACATCAGAAGGAAGGTGAAATCCAATATTTGAACATAGACAGCTGACAGCATATACATTTGTACGTTCAGCTCAAAGCCAAAAAAAAAAAAAAAAATACAAATGATAGGATGAGAGCAGTTACATAGCTTACCGATTCCTTTTAGTAAACTATCAGTCGTAAAAATTTTTTTGAATTTCCTTAGAAATTGACAGGAATATTGTAACATGCAATATAAACCAGGCAGATAATAAATTTTTTCATAAATCAGTTAAAAGAAATCATTTAGTAATGGACAGCTACAAAACTTTGGACACAACAATTTAAGCGCCTACCTATCAAATAGTATCTGTTTGTTCTATCCATCATTTGATTGATTACAAAATCATTAGAAGATTTTTTTTAGCCAAAATCTTGGTAGTTGTAGAGGTTCAGGGTTCCATAGTCCATATCTCTTATGGGAATGTTGATTTAAATAAAATAAAAAGAGGAAAAAACTCATTGCAAGCCAATTTGGCTATTTTGCATAATCAAATTAGGAACTTAATTTACAAAAGTTTTGGACTGTGAAAAAGTTTGTTTTGGTAAATCCTTTTATTCAGGAGAAATCATTAAAGCAAAGTAGTTCCTAATATGGTAATTCTCTTGGGTAAAGAATAGGGATTTTTTTCCAAGTTTGATCTAGGCCGCCAATTGCAGCCTCACAGGCCAGGCTACAACAGCCACGAGCACAAGTTTACGGCCATGAATTTGTTTTCCCCTTTCTCTTTTCCCTTTCCTTCCTTGTTCTAGTGTTGTTGATTCACTATTCATCCTTTCTCTTTCCACTGAGATTTTTTTCCCACCATTGATTCCTTTCCCTCCTCTACCTGCACTTTAGGGTAAAGATAGCATAAAGGGGATATCCTATGACTGTAACTTAAAATGAGAAGGATTGTGATCCTTTAGTGACTTTAACTTAGAAGATCTCCTATGACATAACTTTAAAAGATCCTCCTACTGACTTAATCTCTTGGGAGAATGGGCAGATTACTTATTATGACTTGGTTCACATGTTAAACCTTGTTCATGTAACCTAGATAAATTTAAAAAAAAAAAAGGAAATAAAACAAAACCAAGAATAATGAAACAAAAAAAAGTAGGACATTGTTTTATTTTGAAAATTGACAAATCAATTAAAACTTCCATAAGTATTTTTCTTTTTTTACTTAAATCTCTAAACTCCATCAGTCTTTGAAAATTGATTTTCTTGTTTATTATTTTTCATATATTTCTATTGAGCTTATAAAAGCATGTATATTAATGTTAAGAGTATAAATATTGAATAATTATTATTATGAGGTATATAGAAAATTGAAACATTATCCTTTCATACTTATATACTCGAATTGTCTCATAACATCTACTCTAAGAGCCTTCTTACCTAACTTATCTAGCTGCATTGTGAGAAAAACTTTTATAAAACATGCTTCTTTAGCTCATCAACTTATTTAAGTATTAGTTCAATTTTCAAACTTAAGGATATTCTACTTTCACTATATCCAATAGAGCTAGTCTATTTGTATGTCTTTTAATTGTAAAATGTAGTTATAAGAGGCTTTCATCTCATTGTTCTTATTTATTCAAGTAATAATACGATTTATATTTTAATATTGTTCTTCAATTAGCAATCTGCATGCAACCCCATGTAAATCATTGAACATGGATTTATTCTGAAGTTGTGCCATTTTCCCTCTGCCTTCCTCTCTTTTCCTTAGTCATACCACCATCCAAACACAACCTAAGGACATTTGAACGGGACAAGGAAACACATGTAGCTGATCGATTGCACGAAGCTTTCTTCCACTGATTTCACTAGGTATCCTCAGGAGTTGCCAGTTACTGATTGTTAGAACGTAGACATAGTCTATAATGTATTCAACTGAGCTCCAAGGAAAACGAGATTCAATGTTGAGAAAAAGAAAGGTCGACAGTTTCATACCTGCGGAGAATGATCCAATGAATTGTGGCCCCAAACCAAGCTTTCTCCTTGTACAAGCCGATTGCTCCCTTTGAGCGTCATACATGGCAAGGGTTCGACCATGAGCAACGAAGTAAACCCTATGTGTTCAGTTTCCAATCCATTTTCCTCTTCTTTTTCTTCTTTTTCTTCTTCTTCTCCATCTTCCTCCTCCTCCTCCTCCCAACGTCTGTTTTTTCTATTCGGCGTCTCAGGGCTGCGCTTGCTAGGTCCTGCTGACTCTCTCGCGATCAGCTCAGTCAATTGCCTCATCAAAGCGTGTCTCCCCTTTCCACCGGACGCCATCGAAAAATGCTGTTTCTCAGGACACGGAACGTAAAGCTCCAAAAATGAAGGATCAACGGTCGATGTGACGTCAAGGGAGAACCACTCATCGCTGGAAATCAAATGGCTTGGGACACACGGATGCTGGACCTTCGCAGGGAGGTCGAAGCCCCATGATGCAGCGAGATCGACCGCAGAGGGGCAGCCGGAGAAGCTCTGTACAGGCCCGCGGGGGTGGGTAGAAGATCCGAAGGCCGCGTGGGTATCAGCGTCGCAAGCGGCGCATAGAGCGAGGCCATCAGCCGTGCAGAGCGCGACAGCGGGAGCGGAGGCGCAGTTGTCACAGATCGGAGCGCGGGCGTGCCTCTGCGCCAGAGAGTTGGCGGCGTGGACATCAACATCGCAGGCGAGGCAGAGCCTGGCGGAATCGGCCTGACAGTAGAGCACAGCAACAGCTGCAGCGCCGCAGTGATCGCAGGGCGGCCCTTCTGGCGGCCGCTTGCCATCTCCTTCGCCTTCCTCCCCCACCATCTCCGTTCCCCCCGCCCAAACCCTAAATCCACGGTTAGGGGCACCTCCTCGCTCGCCATCGCATCTGAGGAGATAAGTGGACGCCGAGACGGATAGTGTCCTTTTACAGTGATCCTATACAATGTCTCCGAGTAAACGAAGCCATGGAGATCGAACCAAACACGGCCAAGTGCCTAGGTTGGCAATAAGGCGGGCACGTGGCAGTGTATGAAGAGGATTGTATGAGAGACTAAGTAAGCTCTGGATATATTTCTCCGTTTTAGGTGGAATTTTCTTTTTCGAGTAAAAATTGCCGAAGTGGTGGAGAATCTCAAGTGTAATGATTACTTTCTATAATTAGGGGTAGAGTGTCAAAGACTTTTTTTTTTTTTAACTTAGAACTGATTAACCTCGCCGTTCATTATATCTGATTAATTCTAAAAAAAAGTATTGAATAAATCAAAAAATATTGACGGTGAACAAATCAACAGTCCTTTATTCACAATTTATCATTAAATTCTTATAAATTCAACGGAATCAGGGACGGAAATTTAAATTTAACAACGAAAATTTATTTCCGTCACTAATTTTTTGTATAGATATATATTTCCGTTACAAAATTAACAATGAAAATAAAATTCCAACATTAAATCTTGCGACGGAATTAAATTTTCGTTCCTATATTTAGCGATGGAAATTAAATTTTATCGCTAAATTTAACAACGGAAAATTATTTCCGTCACAAATTTAACGATGGAATTAAATTTCCGTCGTTAATTCGAATAGTGGACAAAAAAAAGTGTGACGGATTATTTCCATCACTAATCGATTATTAAATAGATTTAGTGATGGAAAATTCGATCATTATTTACTATAATTTTTTAGTGGTGATAGTGAGTCGATCAGCATTTGCCCCATCAACCTATGGATCATCCTCTCTGTTACTAATACGAGACTAGATGAAGTGGTCTCCACATAGACGGCGTGATAGTAAAATAGGGTATTGCTTGTAGAATGGATAAGATTCGATGCTGAATGAGAGGTCTAAAATTCTTTCTGATTTCAAATGGATTCCTCTCTGTCTTATCACCGTGTTAAAAGATTTTGTTCTTCCTCCGTAATTTACCTTTCCTTTTGTCAGTGCTTTGAGACAGACGACATAAGCTACTAATTGAATAAATTCCTAATTTTTACATGGAGCAGATGAAGTGGATCTCATAATGGTAGAAAAGGTACGCAAGCAACTATTTCCTTTTCTTCTGGCAACAAAGCCAACACCATGTAGCATGGAAAATATTACGTCTCTGGTACCTTTTTATAATAATAAATGAGTAAATATGATACATTGAAAGTGGAAAATGCAATATGCATGATAGGTTAGACAACTGTCTCAAAAAGAACAGAATGAAATAAGAATACGAATACATACATGTCCACTTCATTAAATGTGGTCAGCAATGCAAATGTATTTTGTGAATCCTTCGACCGGGTAGCAACTCTTTTCCTTAGTCTTGGCACAGGAACCTGCAATTGTAATCGATTCGATAAAGTGGATATCATTTGTTTATGCAACCACAGACCTCAAGTCAAGCAAGACTTACACGTCTTTCCCTTTCCATGGGAGGAAGTTGAAGTTCTGATGGTGAGGTTTTAGGGGGTTTGGAAGAGAAGGTACTTTTGGCTTCTCTTTGAGGGGAGTTTCTACTTGTGGCATTTGCGTCTCAATCTTTTTCTCAACTGGAATAGCAGGTGGAGTGTCCTTATTAACTATCTCATCTGATGGAGCTACATGAGTGTCAGTACTTTGGTTCCAGGAGTCACTGTATCGCCTTCTTTAGCAGTGAACTATCAATCATACAAAAACTTCAGAGTATTAAATTCCATGAGAAAATGTGCAATATAAACAAGAATAAAAATCAACAAAAAATATATATTCTCTAACTTTCTGAATAAATCCAGCTTCAGGACTAGCTACATCAATAGTTACCTGACGCATAAACAAATAGAACATAAAGAGTTGACTGAAGGATTATGGATGAAAACTAAAACGAATTTAAAAAAAAAAACACACACACACACAAAGACTTAAATAAGAGAGTGCTAGCACTCAAGACCTTGTCAGTTTCAATCTGGGCAATTGGTTCATCAACTTCAACTCTATCATCAGGTTCTGTGTCCATCAACAAATAAGACCTAGATTTGACTAAGTTTCACAGTGATGTGCATTGATTCAGAAAGGAAAGCATTACTGCAAGGAAAATATTGGACTTTGGGACACTCAGTGATACAAACATGAAATTATAACACAATTTAGTCGAATTCCAATATCCTTGAAGCAAAGAGAGTGGTTGCAAACGTTTATTAGAATAAGACAAACATATCTACGGTTAGATAACGAGTGATAAACATTATGCATTTACATAGTTACAAAATGGGTCAGCTGATATGGCACATAAAGCTCCACAGTAGGACAAGACCGATTTAGCCTATCCAAAATAGTTGAGAGACATGTCTTGCAGGTCAAAAGGAAAGTATATAGAAAATTCCACTATCAGCCATGCTTCATGATTGAATTTTGAATTTTGAACAGTTAACCACATGCATAACACAAGTATAGCAAATATGAAAGAGATGCACAAGTGGGGTTACTAGAACAAAAAATAATGTCATATTTTACTAGTGATTATGTGTAGCTATAAATAAAATGATAATAAATTTGATTACAATGATTATTTAATGAAGAATCATAGTATCTAGTGTTTAGATAAGTTGGATCAAGTATGATTAATAGTGGAAAGAGGATAAAGGAGAAAAAAGTAATCACAATTCAGGGTGTCCTAAACGACCTTGGTATTACCAAGAATATCCATAAGCTGTCTGACATCCACCTCTTACATCACTCCATATTATTTTAGTATGCTTTTTCTGTTGACTATAGACCAACCAATGATGATCCAATTCATGTTATGTGCAAATGCAAATAACGCACACATACAAGTGAACACAGATATGCAGATACTTGCAAAGAGTGAGAGAAAGATTACTGCATACTCTTTAGGAAAGTTGCTAAAGTCCCATCAGTTATAGATTCACCCATGAATGGAACAACAGCATCAACCAGATCACCTTCAACAAAAGAAAAGGTGCAAATAATAGCTCATTTGTAATGTGATGACCTTGGGAAGAACTCCAAAACTTCCGTACACACAAAGAGAAATGAATAAAACAACCTGACTTCCAGAAGAACATATGAAGGTGCTAAGGAAACTAACGTGGATACAGGAATAAAAATTCACCGCACAAAAGAAACAACAACTATTTAATAAAGTGAAAGGAATATAAGATGGTTACCTTAGAGGTTTTGTACAAACAGAATCACCTGAAAGCAAAACTGATGTAAATACTCACATTATATTACCTTTAGAAATCAATAGTCATAGAAAAGCTAATCACCAGGGAGAATGTAATGGCTAATTTGCCGGGTATGACCATAACTTCTCGCGAGAAAAAATGCCTGAAATAAACCAATGCGATGAGGATAAGAAAAATTGGTGCCTCAGGGTATAAGGTAAGCAAAACAAACTAAATGAACTGAGAATCTGATTTCAAGACAACACACATTACAAACATCGCAAATCCTAAACAGGACAACCAAAATGAGCTCCAAAATCCAAATACATACAATAACTTATCGAATTTGTAAATGAGCAGTCATATATTGCATTGTACATCGAAAATGTGAAAATGCTCGTTTAAATTGAAAATTTGAAACTGAGGCCTATTCACATCGCTGTGAGTTTTTTTTTCCCTTCGGTAGTTGCTTTCACTTCTGCATTGATGAAGACAAAAGATTATTTCAAGATCCAGAAGCCCGTAGCTAGAAGTGTCGATTGAAAAAACGAAAAGCACCAGTCTTTTTATATTTCAGCAGGGAACCAGCAAAAGGAAAAAAAGAATAATCTAATGTGGAGAACTAGCCCAAATATGTCAATGCCATATATCGTCATTCGTCAGAGAACAAAACCGTAAAATGGATCTTAACCGTGACAAATTCAACTAGCCATTATCGGCTAATTTTTCTTTTACAGAATTTCAGCTATCCAGTCCGCCTAGCTCGCCTCCACATCGCGCCGGATAAGAAGTCATCCACATATCTCCCGCAGAAGAAATTCCTCGAGATTAAAAAAAAAAAAAAACAACCCCTCTTCAATCGACTTTAAGAACTTTCAAGGTCACAAAGGTCCAACCCCTCGAAACGCCAATTGTTAAAGCAATCATCTACGCCATTGAATACACGCTCTACCATCTAACCACACCGACGTTTTAGCACATAGCACGCAACGGCAAGGGAAAAAAAAACATGAAGTCAATTTTTCCAGATCTCAAACTTTCAGTAGGCAATTGAAAAAGGTAGAGAGAATCCTTACTGCGACGGGGCGACGGATTAGACGACGCGCGAGATGGGAAGCCATCGCCAGATCAGGCAGCCACCAGCTAACACGGAACTCCGAAAGGAAAGCGACTCCGAAGCAAGTGACAGTGTGACAGAGTGGGAGAAAACACCCTCTTTTTTTTTTTTTTTGTTGTTGTTTTTATTGATCGATTATTCTTATTACCCTTTTCTAAATTGTTGTTTATTCCCGTTAGAGGGGTGCCAAAAAGTAAACGCATCTCATTCAATTAAGATGAGCAATCAATTTATAATCGATTTCATCGAATCCATTAAATAAAAATTCGGTCGATTAGTATTATCATCAACTAATATTATATACGGCTAACATATAAAATTATAATTTTAATATTTCTTAATTAAATTGATTTTTTAATTCAAAATTCAAAACTAAATCGATATTTTTAAAAAATCGAAATCGAATTTTCTAAATAAATGAAATTCCGATTTTAATCGGTTTAATCAATTTAATCGATTTGATGGAACTTTTATACACCTATGTACATTCAAGTACATTCAATAAGATACTTGTATTGGCCTCACGGGATGGACAGTTGGATAGAATAATACAGAAGTTGCTGCAATGGACAAAGATTTAATTTTGATGTGAAATTTAAAATTCTCATTCGAATTCAAAAAATTTTTATTGCTCTGACTAACGATTCAAGGGATATAATTTTCTCGTAATTTATCTCATTCGTATTAACTATGAGAGCGACTGATAAAGACATTAGGAGCGAATACATCGCCTATTTTACTACTGCAATCCGATGCTTGTGTTTGTTTGGAGGGAGGAAGAAAAATGGCCGTCCAACGTGATCAGTCTAAAGAAAATATGGCAGCTTTGGTAAAAAAGTATTGCTTAAATTATATTGTTTTAAAAAATATTTTAAAAAAAAATAAATAACAAAGTAGTATAAATTTTATGTAAATTTTTTAAAGCCTACTATATAAATTATAAACATAAATATTATATAAAATATAAATTTAAAGATTTATTGTGCTGGTTTGAATCAAAATTGCTCTAGGATTATCTTTAATATAATATTTTTAGTTAAAATTGTTAGAGATAATGGCCAAAATTATTAAATTTATAATAAATAACATATGACCAAAACTAATAATATAAACAATTATAATTATCACATTGTCATTTTCTTTTAGTCATTTGTTTGCTTTAAAAATATATTTGGCTTTAATAGGCTCTTGCAATCCATGCACGTATTCAAATTTAAATTTTGAATATAAACTATTTATAAAGCAGTTTAATGCAGCAATTTTTTTTTTTTCAAAAATTATTATATTTTTAACTAAATCTTCATATTGGGCTTGGGCCTGACATCTAGTTTCGAAAACCGGCCCGACAATACTCTATTAAAGCACCATCAGGCTGCAGTTTGTTCAGGGTTTAGGGTTTGGTAGATCGTTGATTGCGGCTGGTCATGGATAGCTCGCCGGAATTGCAGCGTTTCTTGCAGGTTAAAATTTTTGGGCTAGTTCCTCTACGCTTATTCAGTTCAGTTTGGTGATTGTTTCGTGTTCTTTGTTGATATTTAATCTCCAATTCTTGTTTCATCCTTCTCGTCGACGAATACACAGTAGTTGATGATAATATAGTTCGGAAGTCGGACGATGAGATTTTTAGTGTTTTGCATTGCTTTCCAGCATATGTTTGGGTACAGACACTCTGAGCGAGTTTTTCTCAGAGTCGGACGAATCGGCGATGTTATCCCGACTTTTGTGGCGCAATAATTTTGGGACTAGATTATTGTTTAGAAAATGTCTTCGTTTTTTCGTTGACGAGCTTTTGTATCGGCGTTTTCTAAGAAATTCACTAACATTATTGAGTACGAAAGTTTTTCAAAGAATTTAGTTCCAAACAAGCAACCGTGCTTGAATGTATGTTCTTGGTAATGTGATTCGTGGATTTTCCTCCAGTTCTGTTTCCATATGCATGAAGGCGTACCAGAATGTAATGATGAACATCTTTGAACATGCAGCATCCTTTGATGCAATGACATGTTTTTATTTCACACAAGATTACTGATCACTCTGGTATTGTCTGTCATTTTTAATTTTTGATGAAAAGTGAAACTTCTTCTAATTTCATATGCATTAAAGGTATAGTATCTTATGATATTTTGGATCGTACAGCATCTTTGATGGATGGCATTCTTATCTCACAGAAATTACTGGTCACTCTCATATGGCTTAAGATGCATATTATTTTTACATTGTACAATAGTAAGACATACTCTTTCTTTATACTTCACCAATTATAGCTAATCCCTTTTTGAGCCAGCAGCTAAGTGACATTCATTTAACAAGTGCACATGGAACTGTTAGATCTTTATACACTTTCTTCATTCTTCACCAACTATGGATAATAGCTTTTCGAGCTAGCTGCTACATAGCATTCATTTGATAAGTGCACATGAAGTCATCATGTCATTGTAAGCATAGATGAATGAGCTTTTTTCTTTTCCTTTTGAGAGGGCTATTTTAGTATTTCTATGACATGTAATCTTTGTAGAAGCACTTGGTGAACTTATTTGTCTAAGATAAATTTCTTGGCTTTTGTTAATTGACGATGATATTACCTTTTTGAGCCAGCAACTAAGTGGCATTCATTTAACAAGTGCACATGGAACTGTTAGATCTTTTTACGCTTTCTTCATTCTTCACCGACTATGGATAATAGCTTTTCGAGCTAGCTGTTATATAGCATTCATTTGACAAGTGCACATGAAGTCATCATGTCATTGTAAGCATAGATGAATGAGTTACTTTCTTTTCGTTTTGAGAGGGCTATTTTAGTATTTCTATGGCATGTAATCTTTCTAGAAGCACTTGGTGAACTTATTTGTCTAAGATAAATTCTTTTGTTAATTGACAATTATATTGTGCTAATTGGCAATTAGAAATACATTAAACTTCAAGTTTGATTTATGGAGATTTTACAAGCTAAAATTTGATTATCTGAACTGTAGGATAAACAAGACATTCTGTTAGTAAAAGTTTTAGATGTTAATGAAAATATAACAAACATGATATAGGATATTGCTTCACATTTTAGAACGAGTTGAAATGATATTTGCAAGCCCCAAGCTAGCCTAGTTGGTAAATGCAAAAGGGTAATTCTTAAGTGGGCAGAGGTCAATTCCTAAAGAGGTCATGACTCTAGGCTATTGATTTATCCCCTCGCACTTGCCACTTAGATTTCTGATTTTTCTTCTCCACCGGTAGGGGCAGTTGGAGGGGGGCGCTAATGTGGCGGTTCCACAATTTTTTTTTTTTTTTGTTTGAAATGATATTTGCATCTGAAAATTTCAATAGCACAATATTGTTTCTGTATGCAACATTATTGTAATTGGTAAAATGATATTCAGTTGCTATTCTTTGCTCAGTAGCAATTTGTCTCCTAGGTAGATTGTGTTTATTGCGTAAAGCCATACAAGACAGTTGGTTCTCTCGTATTGATACATCTGTCAAGTGTGGTTTATCAAAGGAAACTAAAACATACAGCATGTGATTTTCCCATCTCTTTTCATATCTATGACCTATTGCTAACTTTTAGTTTTTTCTTAACAATTTCATGGATTTTCTTTAAAAGTATGCTGGTTTTAATTGTGACCTTGGAGTTTGTACTGGTTTTCAATTTAGCACATTTTCTGGCAATTTTTTTTTTTTCTTTCTGATCTCTTTAGTACAGTGTTTGTTATCCATGATAATAGTATTACCTAGGTAAAATTGCATGATGGGATCTCGTGTCTGTGCATGAATATACAGTATGCCTTATCTAGTCTCTCTCTTTCTATTTGGGTATTTGTCGAAATGTGTCTATACATCTGTTCGCAATGAATAAGTAGTTTACTAGACATTTTTTTTTTTTGTTCCTGCAGGAAGAGAAGCAGAAAGCAATGATCGCCGAGATGGTCGGAAAGCTTACCAGCGAATGTTGGGACAAATGCATTACTGGCACTCCGGGTAGCAAGTTCAGCTCTAGCGAATCGACTTGCCTTACAAATTGTGCACAGCGATACCTGGACATGACCATGCTCATCCAGAAGAAGTTTCAGTCAATGCAACAGTAATTTTTTTGTCAGTTCGATCTGCTCTGCTCCTGCGTTTTGAGAGAAACGTGTGCTCTTTTTTTTCACTTGGTGAAACATGTTTTGACAGTATGGTTTGCAACATCTGGTACTGTTTCAATGACTGAAGCTATCGTTTTGGACTAATAGCACAAGCATGAAGGTGTTATCTTCATCATTATGTAGAAGAAGTTTTATGAATGCGAATGAAAACATCTGAGACTAGTGCAACAAGAAGTTGAGCAAAACAGTTTGGACAGCTGAACAACATGAAAGACAGTTTACTCCATATCATGTTCGGAGTGAAATGAAAAACAAAATGTGCAGCTTATCCGTTTTCTATAACCACTCGCAGGATCAATTTGTATTTAACTATCTACAATCACTTTTCTCATCGATTCCCAGCAATTTTTTTTTTCAACCTTTTTGCAACTAAGTGATAGAGAAGAGGGAAGGAAGGAAACGATACCCGGCTTCAGCTCTCAAACAAAAACAGGAACAGGGATATTTAAGCGAGTTATCTATCCGATTGCATTTGCGACATCAAAACCTCCCTCCGCGATGGCTTTAGCCTGCGTCTTCTCCAGCCAATTCTGCCCCCACATTTTAGCCTCTGCCAATGCTCGTTCTCTATCGAAATTATGCCTCGGAAAGGTAGCTGCCTCCTTTTGGGTGTCAGAATTGATGCGTTGCGTCTGGTCTCCACGTTGGAAGTTAGTTTGTGTTCTTCCGCCCTCATTTGCATTGTTGGTCCTTTGAGCACCAGGGGCATTGCTAGTTGTGGGAGCTGCATCAGGGTAATATGTTTGCATCTTCTCTCTCCAGTTCTCACCCCACTGCTTTGCCTCCGCCAAAGCTCGCTCTCGCTCCGCATTCTGCCTCGACTTTGGAGCTGCCTCCTTAGGAAGGTCTTCATAACTCATTTGCTTCATGTGGCCAGGTTTTCCATTGTCGAGGATGGTCGGGATTATTCCACCTTCTTCGTGTGTGTTTCTGCTTCTCCTTTCACTGCCTGGCCTATTGATATTTGCAGGGACTGCACCTGAATCATATGTTTGGGTTGCCAAGTAGGACATAGCAGTGACAACATCAGCAATTATAGGACGGGCAGCAGCATCTTCTTGGATACACATGGATGCTACAGCAAGTGCTTGATAGAGGCCACGCATGGGAAACCGACCCCTTAGCTTAGGATCAGCTAAACCTGGAAGTTTCTTTCTGTCTTTGAAGACAGGACGAACCTGCCACGAGCATGCAATATCATGGAATTTAATAGAAAAGAAAAAGTTTACATGCATTCTCGAAAGATTAAAGCAAACTCGAGGAGTACGCCACTTCTCCTCGAGATCCATAGATTATAATTTTCCGGATAAGTAACAATCTCTTTCTCTTCTGTACCTTGGAAGATTTTCTTGATTTTAATTGTTTTATTTTACTATTCTCTCTGATGCGCTCGACTTATAACTCAGCCAACATGTTTCACAAGGAAAACACAAAAAACTATTTCCCACAACAAGTAACAAGATCCGATTCCCAACAAAAAAAAAAAGATGAAAAGGAGAACATATTCAAAATTTCACACCTCTCAAGTTGTGGAAGGTGGAAGACAAGTTTAAATGCCTATCTATAACCACATAGTATTCAGTCACGGCATTAAGGCATGAAAATCAGGTAAACCATAGAAAAAGTAGAGAGAGGTTACCCATGAAACGAGATTTTGCTCAGCATGTGGCTTGGTACTGTCAATGGCCTTCCTTCCAGTAATCAACTCCAAGAGAACAACTCCAAAGCTATACACATCAGATTTGACTGTCAATTGTCCCGTCAAAGCATATTCAGGAGCACAATATCCGTAGGTTCCCATTACTCTGGTTGATACATGAGATTGATCGCCAACTGGACCAAGCTTTGCCAGCCCAAAATCAGAGAGTTTGGGGTGGAAGCCTTTATCTAGTAGTATGTTGGAGGTTTTTAGGTCCCTATAGATAACTGGTGGACTAGCTTTGTCATGAAGGTACTCCAAACCCATTGCAGCACCTGCTGCAATTTTCATCCTTGTAATCCAGTTGAGTGGCTCCGTCTCAGGTGGAAGGTCTAGTAATATAGCCAAATAGGTCATTATTAGCAAGAAAAATACTTACCCTACAAAATTACATAGGAGAATGATTATATTAACTCTGTATAATGAATTATCAAGTAACCAAATAGACATCCTAATAACCTATTTGATCAACTGAGATTGAATGTATAGTTACTGTTTGTTTACAAAACCACTGAGCTTGCAAGTTAATTAGTTCCCAAAAACGGCAGTGCAATATCTACTCATAGAAAATAAATAAATAAATAAATGTTGCATAAATAATCAGAAACTGATTGATAATTTGATTTCACAAAATGCATGACAACGAAATCAACATCCATAGGCACATAAAACATCCAAGATTTTCCATGGAGGAAATAGTAGTGAATCCCCTTAAGAAGCTTGTGAAGTTATTTTTCTTCAAATAATTTAATCATTTGTCAATAAAACATAATAAAATTTCACAGTTACAATAATTTGCATTGGAAATAACTCATTTTTGTTTACTAGTTGAATACTTGTTCATTTTGACAAACTACTTCCTGTCATATAAACCAGCACATAATAGCATATTATACTACAAAATACCACCTAATTTTTTCCAATTAGATTAGTCACCTACTACAACAATTTTTTACAAGATAACAAGTCAATAAGGAACCAACCTTAATACTGTAGGACCTTGAGAAAATGTTGCATTTTGTTAAAATTAAGGTATAAATCATTGTTCCATGCTAAACTTTTGGACTTAGCTGAAATAGTATGATTCCATTACTGAACTATGCCTATGCTAACACTCAACACAGTTCAAAGCATCCTAAGATTAACTCAAATAAGTTTTAATGTTATAATGTGGTTCCACTTAACTTATTTACTTCCAATTATTTGAATATAACAAGTAAAAAGTCAATTCCATTAAAATTTAGAACAATAAATTGCAAAATATAATAAGCATATTGGCTAAGCATTTAGTTTGCTAACATCAAAACGAGTGGCATACATCAAAAGAGTACTAACCTAACGAGAAGAACCTCATAATTTCTTAAGACCCAAATTAATTAATGCTCACAGTGCATCTAGTATAGGAAATAATTTCTATGCATGTTCATAAATATAGGGCATACTCATAATTTCTTAAGACCCAAATTAAATAATGCTCACAACACATATAGTATAGGAAATAATTTCTTTGCATTCATAAATATATTTGGTTTAACCGTTGACACAATTGACAACTGGAACTCAAATCCAATAATTAGAATTAAAATGGGCACCGTTATAAAATATGAATTCATTTTGATTTCTCTAATTTTGACATCGATACTTTCTATTGTTGTTGATGCTCTAGTAGGCGCTTCCCCTCTTTTCCTCTCCTCTCTTTTATAGTGTTTCATCACTCGCTATTACCGGCTAACAAAATCAAAGAATGAGCTATAGGAAGAGAATCTTCATACAATACTAGCTAAGAGAAGCTCTATCTTCATTGGTATCCTAAAAAGTGTGCCAATGTACACTGGCATTTTATACTTCAAATAAACTTTTTAAATACTTTTCTAAAGTTACCGATGTGAATGTTCCAGTGGCTTCTCTTAAGTCTAATGACCATTACAAATATGAATGTTCCAATGTTTAGCTAGGATATACATGTACGTGTAAATCTCAATATTTTCCGGCATTTAGCTCTTCTAGGCCATCAGCCTTAGGATCGAATTTGCTTACTTCTAGTCATAAATTCTATAAGATCTTTATTTTTTTTTGTTCCTAATGGGTGAACTTTCCATAAAAAGTAAGCCTGAGATAAATTAACAATAAAGAAACTAATACAAGCCACAAAATCTATTTTTTCACATTTCCAATCCCAAGAAATCAACAAAGAAAGAACATGGGTGTACTAGCAGGAAGAGGAATTTCTTCCAAAAGACGAACAGTACTTACAACAAACAAATGGTAGACTACGTATCAGGTCCTTTTAAGTAAGTCTACTATGCCAATCATACCGTGCAAATGATCTTCTAATGATCCCAAAGGCATGTACTCGTACACAAGGAGGCGTTGATCTCCATCAGCACAATAACCAATCAGATTCACAAGGTTGGCATGATGCAATAAGCTGAGCATGAGTACTTCCACTAGGAACTCCCTATTTCCTTGCAGTCCATTCCTGTCGAGCTGTTTCACAGCCACTACCTGTAAGCAGAAGAAATTGATACCCATTCCGTAAACTAAAAATAAAGGAAAGAATCAATAGTAAATAATTACACCTAAAAACCGCTTGTATTTTCTATTTCACGAGAATTCCAATTTCAAACTTTGTGAAATCAGTAGGGCATTGTATACGTTGGTCAGGCCTCAAGCACAAAGAAGAAGAAGAAGAAGAAGAAGAAGAAGAAAAAAATCTCGTAGTCACCAGCTAACAGTTCTCACATCCATCATCAAGTTACCTGACCAGTACTTTCCAGGCGTCCTCTGTAAACTCGTCCAAATCCTCCTTCTCCGAGAAAACACTCGGATCTGAAGTTACCAGTCGCAGCCGCAAGCTCTCGAAGGGTGAAAGTCTGTGCCGAATTATCAAATAGAGGATCCTTTTTCGTGTCCAGTGATTCCTTCTCTGTATGCAAATTGCTTCTGATCCTCATCTTATCATCCCCTGCAAATTCATGAAGCATCTCAGAGTTACAATCAAAAGATCTGATCTAATGAAACTCATAAAAAATCAAAATAGACGAGATACAAAATCAGTAGAAATCTATACTTCTTCTATTCTCTGGATAGCATCAAGATCTTGATAAGATGAAAAGGGCAAGTAGGCGGCTTGGAAAATAATTTTAGTTTAAAATTTTAAAGGAGGTTAAATTAAGCTCAAGCGCTCATCTTTACAGATGGACACTTCCAATCATCGCTTTAATCTTTTAAGATAATTGATGGAAGAAAAATATTCACCCTGCCAACGACAACAACGATGCCTGCCTACAATTCTCAATACCAAGCCAAAGGAAGACGAAAGAGAAACTCAATTCAAGTCGCTTTAAACCATTTCATACGCGATCCGTGCAGGGACTCAAACTCACCCAAGGACAACTTCTCGACGCGAGGCGCCACCATGGGCAGCTCCTCCCTCTTGCGATCGCTCGCGTTCTCCCGCCTGAGCGGCGCCCGATCCCTCGACTCGAAGCAAGGGAAGCAATCCATGTCCCAGAAACTCCAAACCTAATCAATTATCGCCGCAGAAACAGGAACTCCCAAGCAAATCGATCAGTTTCTGGTCCTTATCGAAGCAATCAGCGCAGCGAAAGCTTCCGGGGCATCGACTCGAGCTTGAAATCTCCTCCTCTGGGGTTCGGTCGGCGCGATCGGAAGCAAAGCGATGAAGAAGATAGAAAGCGATTTTTTTAATGGCGTTTTGGTGTGAAATGACTAAGGAGAGTGGGCAGGTTGAGGACTCAGCCGAATCCTTGGCTTTCTTCCTAAACTCTTATTTATTGTCTTCGTATAAACATTCGTATTTTCTTTTCAACTTTTTTTTTTTTAAATAAAATAAAATTCTTATTTTTTTATTAAAAAAATTAACTTAATTAACTTCGCATATTATTATTGCTAATAATGAACTGAAAACCGATCCATTTATGACCGAGCAAGTCAATTCATTATAAATTTAATATTTGACGACCAATTCGTTATTCTATTATTTCAACGGATTAAGAAATTTTTCTCTAAAATTATTTTATTATTTAAAAAAAATTATTATCTTTTGTTTATTTGAAAGAAATAAAAACTCAATAATTATTTATACACAAATTAAAAATATTTTACGAGATTGAGATTTTTAACTTTCTCATCTCGCAAGACAACCTAAGTTCGTCATAGAATATGTATGAATTAATCCGTTTAAATTTATCAGATGATGAATTTATAAAATTTCAATTTAATCCACTTAAATTATTCAACTCAATTCAAATGGATGGCTCTAACGGTAAGTGTGAGATTGAATAAATTTAATTAAATAGATTAATTTTATATAATAAAATACGGAAATTAATTAAATAATATGGAACAAAATATTTAGTTATTCGAGAAATGTTTGTTCTCTATCCATTTCGTATTGACTAAGGCAAGCTTTCTATCTGCTATCACATGGCTCGGATGATTATCATTCCACACACGTCGGCTTAATTTATAAATTCACTCGTAATTACTTCCTAAAATTAACTTAAAAAAAAATATATTGTACCGCTACTCCATTAACAACCCCTATGATTATGACAATTCTATATTTTTAGAAAAAAGATAAATTAAGATATCTCCGTTGAAGATCAAACTTTAGATATTTAGGACGAGTTTGGTTCAAGATTCTCAAATATAATCTTAGTTATGTGATTACTAGATAATCACATAATCAAAAATATGAAAAATAAAAGATAACTTATGCTGTTTGATTCAATTCTAAATAATATAATAAAAATTTATTTGTTTAGAGGTTTTAATATATAACTTAATTTAATATTTTACTATATTATTTTTGATTCAATTATAAGATTTCGATCGGCGACGTTGAGCGTCAAGCGACAACGGCAATGATGGCGCTGACGGCGACGATCGACGATAGTGGTGGCCAAGCGACGCGGTTGCAGCGATGGCCGTCGATGGCCTTGAGGTTTTATTATAGTATAGTGAAATTGAAATTTAATAAAACTTTAGAGATATTTTTGTCTTAATTATTAAAAATTGAAGGATAATTTTTGAAATAAAATATTATTAACTTCGGAATCTAATAAAATCTTCATTTTCTTAAGCAATGTGATTCCGAGATAGATAAACTCATTTGCTGACGTTTGTTGATCTGACGATTATAATACATTACTTTGAAAACAATCAAATCCCATAACCAAATAGAGTTACAATATATACTTTAGATAGATAATCAAAATTATCTATAACTATCCCGAATCAAATTTATTTTTACGATTCACTCCTCTATACTTATCAATTGAAAATTAACGTCAAAACTCCATAACCTTTAATTTATTCATTTATTTATTTATTTTAAACATTTTGACCGTTCTTGTATCGAATGTAGATCGTGTTTGACCCGACCTATGAGTTAAGTCATCCTTACTTGACCCATTCCAATCATATTAGGCACAATTTACACTAGATTAGATTAGGCTGCATTGTTGTACATGCAAAATATCAGAGAGAAAAAATAAAAATAAAAAGTTAATTTTAAAAAAGTTAAAAATTATGTCTTAATATATTTTTATTTCAAAGTTGCTATAATTAATAGAATAGTTATTACAATGTACAATGGATAAAAATAAATCGATTCGACTTCGTAAAAAAAAAAATTATATATGGATAAAAATTATGTAAACGTAAATATATTTATAATCATCTTAAAATTATTATAATAGTATTAAATCCATGATGGCTATACCATTATTCAGTAGTTACTAAAATAAATTTATGTTAATTTTTATCTTTTTTTAAAATCAATTTGTTCATCAAATTTTAATAGCATTGACTAAATCAACAGATCATTATTTATATTTAAAAAAAATACTCGATTGATAATTTTTCTACTAACTTAACTAAAACAGGAAAATAATTTATTTTAACGTGGTGTCTGAATTCTGATATATATATATTACATCAACTAGTTCGACGTTGGAATAAAGATATTGAAAAATATAATGATAATGTTTTTTTTAAGATTTTAATAATTAGGAGACCTGCCAACCGAATTTTTAATCTTTTAGTATGATTTTTTTTTTCAAATAAATTTGATTCTGAAATTTTAGAAAAATTTCGTGAATTTATTTTGGTAGACAAAATACATTTTCGACATCGAACATGTCTGATAAAGATGGCACAATCGTATTAAGTACAAATCAAGAATTTACTTTTTTTAAATAAAATACATTTTCGACATCAAACATATCTTATAAAGATGACACAATTGTATTGTCGAATTTAATTACTGAATTGTAAATACTTTTCTGATGTATTCTAATAGTCGATGAAAAATTCATTTGGATTTATTTAGTGTCCCATTAAGAAATTTATGGAATCAAATCAATTATCTTCGGAGTTAATCGGATAGAAAATTTAAAAAAAATTTAAATTCTTGTACAATCGGGGGGTTTTTGTAGAAATCCTAGCTCATCGGCACGTGCACACGCCTGTAAAGCTGCACGCTCGACGTGATTTTCAGGCCATCGAAACCGGCCACGAAGTTTGGCAGCTTTTCCAAAGGCAAAATTCTTAATTTTATAAAATATCCTTCTTCTTTTTTTTTTTCATTTTATAAATAATAAAAGAAATATACCTTTACTATTCTTTTTATAACCCACTAACCGTCCATCCTCTACTTTCAGAAAAAATAATCCGACAAATTTTTAATTCGTCGAAAATACAAAAAAAAAAAAAAATCATTTTTAAATTTTCTATAATTCTTTTAGAAATTGATGGTCGGAGATAATGAAATATACACCACAATTATTTTTACTTTTCTAACATCAATTGTCATTGAATATTACTTGTTCTTACTTTTCCAATTCCATCTATGTCATATATCAAATCGAAAGGAAATCTAACTCAATTTGAATATTTCAGAATCAAATTTATTTCAATTTAAAATCACAAAACACAACCAAACCTTTCAGTGTCGATTGAATTCATAAATTATGATTATACGATTGACATAATAGTAGAGGCCAAACTGATATATTTTAGATTATTTAAAAGGCCAAATCTATCGATGGGAGGCTTATTTATAATAATTAATAGATATTGTTTTCCTTACTTTTGGACGAAAATAGAGACGAAAAATGTTAATTTTTTTTTATCATTTCAATTTTATCGAAGACAACAAAATGAAAGAAACGCACTGAAATTAAGATGACGTCATTGATTTCGAAGTGTTTTTGGAGTCCCGATTTGCTCTCCGATAAATCGGGCTTCGTGTCGGCTTCAATTTAACAGGTTAAATCGCCGATCCGGTCCGACTTAAAAAAAAAACACTGATTCGTGCACATGACGTCGGATTGAATTGAGACGCTTAGAAGTCTTTATGCGCAGATTAATATATCAGTCATAAATGTGCAACCGCACAAGTTATACACTGCCAGGCCATAAATTTTATTATATCATCGCATATTATTGCACCTTTATTGAATTATTAACTACCTCTTTTCGATTCAATTATTGATTGTATTTTAATAGCAGCATGTGGGTTACGGATCGCACACATAATGTATCATGTGCTTAATTACATTTTTCTAATCATAAATCTATTTATCATGTAACTAATTGCATTTTTCCAATGAAAATTTGTTTCGGAGTTTTTGTTGCCTCAACCTGGAAGAATTGTAGAGAAAATGAGCTTTTATGCATGACTTTGGAACTTGATGGCGTGTGCCGAAGAGACGACGTAACATATATCGAGACCAAGAAAGCAAGGGTATATAAAAAGAGTAAGAGATGCAAACCCTAAGGCTACGTTTGGTACAGGATAATCAGACTTGTAATGTAATCGAATTACATTACAAGCCTGATTTACTTTGTTTGTTAATATTTCAAAGATGTAATGTAATGTAATCGCATTACAAAATAAGAGCCAAGATCCGTAATCTCGATTACGAAGGAAAAACGATGTAATCCGATTACATTACGGACTCAATATTTGTCTTTACAAATATGCTCTTCTTTTATTTTTTCTAATTGCTTCGAGGCGCGTGTACGTGACGACAAAGCCGATCGATCAATGGCCGACGACCGAACACCGCCCACCACCCACCGGTGCCCTTCGGCGATCGGCGACAACCTTATAAGGCTATTTTTGTCATTTTATAATAATATGAATTACATTTCTTATAACAAATATGGATACCAAACAAACGAATATAATCACTTTTGTAATCAAAGATTACACACCAATCGCTAACCAAACACAGTAATATAATACACATTACATTACATTACATTACAAGGTTGATTACATTACCCCGTACCAAACATAGCCTAAGAAGATTGCAATGTGAGCCCTTGAGCCCGTCGTAATTGCCATGACTCATGACTCATTGAAGTTAGATCCAATTAATTGTATGACTATTTCGAAAGTGATTAATGATACTGAAAAGAAAGACTACATCGTAGCCCTCGAGTAAATGGATAACACAACACTAAGATCCACAATCTTATCAGAAGGAGCAAGGAATCGAGGACTCAGGAAATTGAAAGATACCATAATTGAGAATTTGAGAGTTGAGGACTAAGGAAGACGAAAGATATCGAAGTTGGATATTCGAGCGTCAGGGATTCAAGGACTTAGAAGATACCGAAGTCGAAAGATAAAGGAGTTGGGGAAGGTTGATCTCTCTCACTATTTGTCTCCACATTCCATATTATTTTGATCTTCTTCTCCAATCTAACTTAAATATCGGAGCTAGAACACCGACGACCGTCGGACTTGTGTTGATTTCGACCGAATTACTGCTGCAGCCATGAAAACCCAATCTCTCCCGATGACTCAGTGAAAGGGACTAAAAAATGACCACGTCGGCGGTACCTATGAACCCTGCAAATTGGCATCAATAGAAACATATGGCTTATAAGAAATACTTCATCCTATCGTCTCTCTCTCAGTGGCATTGTATACAGCTTGAACCTGAAAATTGCAAGCTAAAAAGCTGGGCTGAATGTCCTTCGAGCGCACGAATTATGGCATGTTCATTCGGCACAAAAATAAGAGACATCATATTTGGAGAAATGAAACATACCTGTTCACTGGAGACGACATGAATAGGTCCCATATTTACCGATACATATATATATACTTGTTCCTCGACGACACTTTCCGAGCCGAGCGATGCTACCCTGTCGAGCAAAATCAGTTCAGTGTGATTCCTGCATAAAGCCTTGAGAACGTAGTTGTGGGATTAAATTACTGAAAGCCATATTGATCCTAAGCAGACACCAAGTCTGGAAAAGTTTATGAGCATAAAATACTAGAACCACATCCATGTTAGGATAAAAATTGCATTCGGTAATGGATATATTATAGAGTACATATATATACGCCTGAGCAATCCCTTAAAACTCTTCTTCAAAAACCTTTGACTCCGCACCACTAAACAATACATTCCAAGGCCTATTTGCTTAACTTGCAAACTGCCTTAGACATTGATTCAATTTTCATCGCAGAGGATTTAAATGTCACTAAGAGGCATTTGAGGCTCTAATTTCGTTTGTTGACCTTCCAACGTGTTTACTCACAATTTTAGCTTTGTCATTTGCCCACAAAGCTTCACCTCGTAGCAGCATTTGATGTTTCCTTGATCATTGTAGATGACAACCATAGAGAGAAGAGTCAGAAGTGGAGCTCTTCTTGGTAGAGGAAAATGATGTAAATTAAATAAAGTTAATTGGCACGACAAAATAAAATGATTCGAGATGTAAATTTTAAATTTTTTTTTTAATTTCATTTCTACTTTTATTATTTAGGTTATTAAACCTAGTCTGTAATGTCAGAGTCTTGTGAAATTGGGTTATTGTAAAGCGCATAATTAAGATTGCTAATTTCATTGTTGTATACTTTTAAACAATAAGACAATTTATATTTTGAGATTCTCTAGGCATCATTCTGCTTTGACTATTTGTATCTCGATCAACCATATATTCAGTAGGTGCAACTAAAAGAATGCTCAATAAAACTTTGAAAATTGTATGAAAGACACGCGAAGAAAATTCCAGTAAGCAGTGCTGGTTGTGTGATCATTTTCAAGACAATGAGATAAATGCATCTTAAGAAAGTCTAAGCGAGCAAAAGGAGTTGTAAATAAGATCATTCACTTCAAATCAAGCATGAACCCATAGAATTTTGTTCCTCAACTTTGAAATCTCTCATTCGCGATCCCTTTTCTCAAAAATTTCAGTGTTTCTGTTTTTTTATTTCAGAAGTTCATCAATCACAAATGCAAAACAGTGATAACTTGCCTTGCAACCAGAGAAACAGTGAAATGTAAAACATTTGCATGCACTTTACTTTTAACTATCTTGAGGAATAACCAGTTTATATGACTTTATTCACAAACCTTGGGAATTGATTCCTGGATCACAGATTCAACAGCAACAACCATTGTTTGGACAAATTTATCACCTCCAATTCCAATTGCAGTAAAATGTCTGACCATGGGATATGAATTAACCTGCACAAATAGTTATTTTATTTCTCCTTTTATGCTAAGAGAATTGAAATTTGGAGTGGATCAGGAAACATTCATTCCATAAATAGAATTTAGGTAGTCCATAAACATTGGGTTGTCTATATCCCATATTACACTAATTGACAACTTGCATAAGCGTCATGATCTCCATTTCAGCAACAGACGCCATTTGTTCGGTTACAACTTCAATTTGACAAGGAAAAAATGACAATGAACAAAGCTAGATAATTATCCTTTTGGCTTATGTGCAAATATGCTAACAGTTATACAAACCGATCATCAAAATTCATAAAGGTCCAGGAGAAAAGCTTCTGACAATGAAAAAATCCTACTTGTTACTATGCCAGATTGGATAAAGTATAAAATTTGAGTTGATAATATGAAAAAGAATACAGCATATGACAAAATTGTATCGAAAAGGTTGGTTGTAGGTCTTGATCTGAGCATCCAAGAAAAAGCCAAAAACAACAGCATCAGGACTCCAGCCACTTGTAAACTAGAGAACCGTGTTCTTATCTGAATGGTGTAGATATACATATTGGCTCAAATGTATTCTATACCTACAGGTCATAAACATCAAAGGCAAAAACAATATTTTATCCATAAATGGTTTTTACCATGAGATAAACACATGTCAATCTCAGGGCCTCATATGGATACATAGGAATTTCATTTTTATCTTCCCATTACTGACTTTTTTTCAGATTGCCCAAAAACTTTAATCACATGTTTGTTTGCACGAATACTCCTATTCCTTATGAATTTTGATGGAGCAACTATGTTTAGACTTTAGATAAAAAAAAATAATAAGACCAACTACAAAATCGTGATAAAATAATTATTATTTTCAATCCAAATTAGCTACACCCACCATCAACATAAGCAATACATATTATGCAGATTTATTTTTTCAATATACAATAAGGAAACATTTTATTTGCAAGGATATCTTGTTAGGAATATGTATACCTATTCCATGCGTTCATCTACCAAGAATAACTATTCTCTTCCTGATCAATCCCATTCCACGAACTCAACATGGTGTGAGAAATTATGTTTTAACCTTCTGAAGATTGCAAAACCATAGCAGCCCTTGTATGTTACTTCATCTAGTCAAGCAAGAAGTCGGCAACATCATCTGTTGCTACTCATGACATTATTGGTCTAAACTGGAAGCTTACTAGATAGATTTAGGGCATAGGTCATGAGGTGTAGTGTAAAATGAGTTTCAGACTTTAGAGGAAATTTTGAAAAGAAGTGAACTCTAGGGTTCAAATGATATGTTTTCCTATATATACTTACTCTAAAGTGTAAAGTTAAAAAAAAAAAGTTCAACTTCAACTCATTATAAATGTCCTGAAATTAAAAGGCAATGGAAAAACTTGCATGTGAAATTTAGCAAGATTGACTTCAAATAAAAATTAAGGGTAGGTTGGTCTAGTAGATCAATAGCATACCTTCTTATCTAAAACAAGCCATTCATCAGTAGAATCATTAACTACTGTACTTCCAATAACAATGTCGGTCATCTGTGGAACCCTTCCTTCAGCTTTTGATACTTATGGATGCAATGACAACAGAATTTAACAAATTCAAGGTAACGAGGAAATATGGAAGAAAAATTACACAGAGCCTCAAAAATTTGCTGCCCAAACCACTCCACAAGCAAATGAATATATGAAAGCATCTCGACATAAACAATTATTTTGAGCGGAAGAAAGTTAAAATGAGAAAACGGGAAGGGAGGGATTCAAAGTCCTCCTGAGGCAGCAAATTAAAGAAAGGGAAGAAAAACAGGGGGAAAAAACCTTCCTTTCCCTCCATTATACATGTCACAAATCCACTGAATTTTAGGAATTAGGTGTTAGGAGTATTGGGAAAACAATTAAAGTTCCACATTGGTAAAACATGGAAAAGATCATGTGCCTATAAGATAAAAAAATATCTCCATTGACATGAGACCTTTTGGATAAAGTCCAAAAATAAAATCATGAAAGTTTATGTCCAAAGTGGACAATATCATACCATTGTGGAGATATATGCATCTTATAAGCACCAACAATTGGTATCAGAGTCATGATCTATATCAAGTCATACCATGTTAAGTCATACACCTCAAATGAAAGAAGTGGGGCTCCCATGTTCAAATCAAGAGACACCAAACAGGAAGTTCAGTTGGGTCAGGAGGATCAAACAATTGATAGAAAATCCAGTTGAACCAGGAGGACCAGACAGTTAATAGGAAATTCTGATGAGTTAAGGATCGGACATCAAGCAGAGAAAGTCCTTCGAGGATGGATCGGCTTAAGGAGGGGTCCAATGTGGTCCTTCGTTTGAAGGAGGATTATTGAGAGTATTATGAATACAATTAAAATCTCACATTTTGAAAAGATTATGTGCTTATAAGATAAAAAAATATCTCCATTGACATGAAACCTTTTGGATAAAATTCAAAAACAAAACTATTATGATTTAAATCCAAAGTGAACAATATCATATCATTATAGAGATATATGAATCTTATAGACACCAACATTAGGAATTGGAGTGTTGATGGATATTATCTCCCTTTAGTTTACCTTACTAATTAGTACCTAAGTAAAGGAGGATGTTTCTCCTTTCTGCAGCCTCTTTCCCTTCCTTACCTTTTTATTCTTTTTCTCTTCTAAACAAGCTCTAACAGAGGACAAAAACACTCATCAATAATATATGCTGACAGCTTGTTGGCTATCTCCATGGTTGCATTTTTCCTTTTCTGATCACCCTTTGCGAACTTTCCATTTTAAGTTGTCTTCGATTCAATTTTCCACAATCAAGAGATTAGAACGAACAAAAATAGGTCAGTAAAGCCAAAATTGAGCCAAGTGACAAAAAGCAGATACCACATGTTTTACCAACTAACCACACATGTGGGTTTCGATGCTGGATCAGTGAGGTCTAATGAGTAGCGTTGTCAATAGTGCCCGGAAATTTAGGCCCAATTACAGCTCAAGCAAGTAGTAACTATTTTCAGGTTGTTCAGTGTGATCCAACATGTTTTCAAAACGATACAAATCTTTTAATCGTGGAGCTCTTTAGTAGCACAGACTTGGGATACATGTAGAGTCTTGGAGTCTGTGAAACACTAGAAAGTTTGTAGAAATGAGAATTTTATAACTTTCGATGCTGAAACAGTCTCTTACAATATAAAATAAAACTATATACCTCGAAACCCTAGCTGCTCTTTGATATAACTTTTGATAGTCAAGAAGCAGTTTCCGCCGTGATCTCGAACCGCAATCCTTGCGTGTACTCTGAGGAAGCAGTTTCCGTCGTCGTCAGCCGAGTCGGAGAGGGCGTAGAAGGTGACGTCGAAGATCTGGATCACAGTCTTGCTCGAGTTCGTGTTGAAAACTGGATAAAGATCGGATCTTGATCGGTTATTCGAGGGGAAAAGATGATTTTCGGAAGAGAGGCGCCGCGGCGGCGGTGTGACTAGCTGTGGGGCGGAGCAGGCGAGGTGTTGGCGGCGGAGGTTGCGAAGAGCAATGAGGTGTCGCCGCCGCCGCCGCCGCCGCCGCCGCGGCCACTCCCATGGCCTTGGACGTTGCAAGTCGCAGCGCTTGTAGCCGTGGCAGCTAGTGATTTGGCTTCGATCGATTTCCAAACCCACACAATTCCTGCAAACGATTTGATTTTCTTATCTCGAACACAAACCTGAGAACGACGAGCGATTTTATATTAAAAAAAAAATCTTTTTATTCTTTGCTTCCTCTTCCTCTTCTAATTTCACTATATATATATATATATATATAAAGAAACCCTTCCTGTCAAATTCGCCTTCTAAACTTGCTAAAACTACTAAACACCGACAATTTAACTCGACAAATTAACTGCAAAAATTCCAACCGTCGATTATTCTCGAAAATCACACTCTCAGGCCTCGCCCCGGGCCGTGTCGTCGAGCTCTCACTTTCTCTCTCTGACCCTAAACTGTTCCCATCGCGCCAGCTCTCGAGATTTCGATGCGAAACGTGGGTCCCACTCAACTTGGTTGCGTCAAAAATCTACGAACGGGTGATGTCATGTCGTGGGCCCCACCACTGGCACGAATTTAGCAACCGCGAACCATCTCGCACGTGACTCTAGACTCTTCGAAACACGTGCGGAAAATAACTAAAAGCGAAAGCGGGCGATGCTGACGCTTTCCTCCTATTAAATTACGCCCGGAAAAAAAAAATCTCATTAAAAAACTGTAATTTACCGTTTTATGTAATTACAATCCATCGATTTTTATTAAAATCCATTTAATATTTTATTTTATTTTAATTAATGGAATAATTTTATCAATCGATTTCGGACGAAATAGGCTAATTGATTTAAACAGTTCGGAATCACATAATTCGAATATCTTTTTACTCTTCTCTCACAACACTAATACATACGTGATTTCAAGCGATTGTGACGATATTGATTCAACTTCTATATTTAAAATTTCATTTTTTAATAGAATAACCCTTCATTGTCAAACTTCATTCGAAATCAACTAAACACCGACAATCTTAATGTGATTTAAAGATTAACTGCAAAAATTCCAACCGTCGATTACGATAATATCATATGTGATCTCGAAAAGCATTGTAATATACCGTATTGGGAATAACATTTTTTAAAACTTTGAATTTTTAATCGCGCCAGCTTCGAGATTTCGATGCGAAACGTGGGTCCCATCAAAATCGGTTGCGACGTAAACAATTCAAATCACGTGATTGTCTTATATGTCTCTCCCCATTCCATAACTGGATCTCGGAAAGTATTGTAATAAACCGTGTTGATAATAGCGATTTTTGTCAATTATGTTTGATATGTGAAGTATAGTCGAAAGAACATTTCAAAGACGGGCGATGATACCTACTGCCAAGCGACACGCATATTATTACGAGAAAACAAAATCTTGAATCAACGATTTCGATTATTTAGATTCATCCATCGATTTATTAAAATCGATTGATAACTATTCCATTAAAAATTTAAGTTTTATATCATGATATGAGTCCAACTCATTTGACTTCATCCATCGATAAACGGATATCGTCGTCGTAACATTTTAAATGTTCTTTCAACCACATTTTATATATGAGACACGAGTGATAAAAATTTTTAAAATTTCATTTTATAATAACTTTTAGCTCGAATTAACTTTAACGATGCGATACGGAGTGCAGAGAAGATATATATTCAATCATGTGATTACGCGATCTAGGTGTAATATACCGATTGATGAAGTTATTTCATTAAAAAAAATCGAAGTTTCAAAAATCACTCCTCCCAACACGGTGTATCACCATATTTTCCGAGATAACATATATATTATAGAGTGCGAGAAGATCACATGGATCTCGAACCACGTGATTTCGACTTTCGAGTTGTCAAAGTCTATTAGTCGATTTCGGACGAAACCGATTGATGAAACTATTCTATTATAAAAATTGAAATTTGAAAAATCATTGCTTCCAATATCATATATCACAATGCTTTTCGAAGTCATGCACGTATTATAAAGTACGAGATGAGTACACAATGATTTTGAATCATATGATTTCAATAGCTATTTAAGTCTATCAATTGATTTCATTCGGAATCGATTGATAAAATTATTCTATTAATAAAAAAAAATAGAATATCGAATGGAGGAATAAATTGAGAAGTGATAGATGATTTGATAATTATGAAAGTGATATAATTTTGAAAACGCATAACGATAAATTGGCGTTAAAAGAAAGCGATGCCGACACTTGTTGGCCGGGCCCTTGGGGGCTGCCACGTCGGCACTGTTCCCGGAGCAACAACGTGCGCAGTCTCCGACTGCACGCGACGACCAAAATAGCCACTTTTTATTTAATCGAGCCAAATGGAGCGATTAACTTGATTGGATGCGACGGGTGAATCTCAGAGAGATATTTTTTTTCTGAAAAATAAACGTGCCATTTAATAAATTCTCATATATCTTTTTAATTTGCAATAACAATTCTCGTGATATAAAATTATTCTATTAATAAAAAAAATTAGAATATCGAATGGAGGAATAAATTGAGAAGTGATAGATGATTTGATAATTATGAAAGTGATATAATTTTGAAAACGCATAACGATAAATTGGCGTTAAAAGAAAGCGATGCCGACACTTGTTGGCCGGGCCCTTGGGGGCTGCCACGTCGGCACTGTTCCCGGAGCAACAACGTGCGCAGTCTCCGAGTGCACGCGACGACCAAAATAGCCACTTTTTATTTAATCGAGCCAAATGGAGCGATTAGCTTAATTGGATGCGACGGGTGAATCTCAGAGAGATATTTTTTTTCTGAAAAATAAACGTGCCATTTAATAAATTCTCATATATCTTTTTAATTTGCAATAACAATTCTCGTGATAAAACCGCGTATAATAAATTTTCTTTGAGACTTTATATTGACTTTTTTGTTTGATATAATCGTCACGTTAAATTTGCGAATTAATGTGTGTTACATATCTAATAATTACTTAACGCGAGCCGTGAATAAATTAAGTTTTAAACGTTCTTTTTATTCGATCATTCTTAAAATAAAAGGGTGCATTTTAAATTTGAAAATTTCCAAATATAATCCCATAATTTTATATTTATCAAAACATACACTTTATTCCTTTTTACCCTTCGGCAAAATAAATATACAATTGATACTGAAATTGATATTATATATGATGCTGAGAATTTAAATTTCAGATTTACTATATTCCTGAGAATATAATTTTCAACGTCACCTTTTTTTCGGACAGTTAATATTGTATGTAGTACTGAAAATTTAAATCTCAACACCACTGTGTTCCTGAGCACATAATTTTCAGCATCATATTTATTTTAAGACAGTTTGATATTGTATGTGGTATTAGGAATTTAAATCTCCATATCACTATGTTCCTGGGAATATAATTTCTAGCACGATCTTTTTTCTAAGTGAACTTGATATTTTACGTGATACTAGGAATTCAAATCTAATAACCATTGTGTTATTGGAAATATAATTCTCAGTACCATTTTTTTTTTCGGCCAGCTTGATATTCACCTTTGACGGGAAGAGTAAAAAAGAAATGAGATGTGATCTTTGGTAAATATGAAATTATGAGATTGTATTCTTTGATTAAATTATCGTTTTTAAAATCAACGATATAATTTTTTTAAAAAATTATCGATTATCAAAATGCAAATAATTTTAATGAACCTCGTTATTATTGAAGATTTTTTTAATAGCATGTGAGAGTTAAATTCGCATAATAATCACGAGGTCATAAAAGTACATGCCACTTTAATTAAATTATTAATGGTGGGTAGACCGTCTACCAAGACTAATTAATGAGCATTTAGAATTAGCAGTGATATTTTTATGAAATATTCTTATTTAAAAAAAAATGTGATATCTCTACGTGTTTAGTTTAATATTAAGAATTTGAGAATTATCTTAAATTCCAAGTGGAGCATGAAAATATTAATCGCGTCATCGACCAAATCTGAATCTTGATATATATTTATTCTATCAAATCACATTATTTTGAAATTACTGTTGATCCTCCATGTCTGCTATAAATAAAATGGTAATTGTGCTTAAAATGCCTTTATATTTAAGATTTACCCATATGATATGTTCTTTATTCCTAAACTACCTCTTAATCCAATATTTTACAAAATTAAGTTCGAGTCAAAATTTTAATTATATACAATTAAGTTTTATCGAAATTTAATTAATTAATAAAGCATAGATAATGATTAAACATTGAAGCTAGCATTATGCAAAGAGAATATAACATATAATAATGTGTAAATTCTAAAAATGTGGTTATAGTAAGAAATAAATTAAACAAGCTAAAAAGAACTAAATTTTATGTCGTTCAGCATTATTTAACAAAGTAACTAAGTTAGATCGAGTTGAGGTTAAAACTAAGCCATTCGACATAATTGTTAAATTTGTTTTTTTTTAATTTAATTTGAGTTTGATTTGTTTTACGATTTAACTTTGTTTGATATTATTCATAGGTTTTTTTTGGTTGACATCAGGACCTTTGAGAGTCATTAGATCTATCCCATTGATTTTCGGGACACTTCGTCAATAATTTTTTCACGGTTCAATTCGGACTCTACAATTACGCAATCTTTGAACGACGATCCAACATCGAATTTGTATTCTGTCCACTGGGCAAACTACTGAGCTCAGAATTGCCCGAATAGATTCTTTCTAAATTCGCCGTCAAATAATATTATAATCGAGGATCGAATTATATTCTTTTATAGAATACCTCTTCGTTTTTATCGTGCTATCCAAAGTTTTTTTATTATACTTTTAAGGTTGTTGGGTTGATCAATGAGCTGGACGTCACAAACATTATATACACAGGGATTTGATATGTGGAGCACCGTGATTTACATGACTTATGCGCAATAACAAGAAATGCATAGTATCCTCACCCGATGCCGCTCGTAATTGCCAGCCTCCTATCGAAATTCGGCGACAGTCCGATTGGAATCCGACCGCGATCCGATGGCGGTCCAATCGATACAGGAGTTCGATTGGATTGCGACTTAATTCCGGCTGAATCGTGACCGAAAATGACTGTGATTGCACGCGGATGCCAGTGGTTGTGGCGTTGGTGGCCACAATCGCAGCTGTTTCCAGCTGTAATCTGGCCAGATTTCGGCTGCGATCCGGTCGAGCTCCGATGTCGATCGGATCGCGGTCGGAATTCGATCGGATTCGGACCCATCGACAGTGAAGGGGCGAAGAAATCGCGACGGGAATGTTACTGTGCATTTGTTATGTTGCACGACGTACGCTGTGTTCCGTGCGCGAAGACAAATGTTGTGTGTTCTGTACACGAAGATAGAAAAAGCACAGTAATTTTTATCGCTGTATATTTCTCATCGTGGAGTCTCGACCGAGCACCATCGCTCGACATCGTTGTCGAGCGAGCGGGTTCCGATCGCGATTCGATCGAAATCCAACTGTGGACTAGCTAACGTCAAAGTTCAGTTGCTCCACGGCCAGATTACAGAGGAAATTCGATCACATTGTGGCCACCAGCGTTTCGATTGTTGGCGGTCATAATTGCGATCGAAATTTGATCGCGATTCGATCAAGACCGAATTACGATCGAATTTGAATCGAAATTCGACTAGAAACAATCGCATTGTAGTTAGCAATACTAATTAAACGTAGAGCTCGCTCTGGACCAAGTCTATTGAGATGACGGTCCTGGATCTATAATTTTTTAACATTACCAAAATTTTTAGTTAGGATTTAAAAAGTTTTTAATATTAAAATTCATTATAGTTGAGGCCCAATTAATAGATTTCATCCAGAGCCTTAAAAAACATGGGTCGGCTCTGATTAAATCTTAAAAGATTGGCAAGTGTTAAAAATTGAAAAATTCACAACAACGCTCCTAAATAATTACGGATGCGCGAGTAATACATTTGGTCCGAGTGATAATTATATTTTCCTACATTATAAAAATTATCAGTGTAACGGTAAAATGTCTCTTAGATATTTTCGATACAATTTAGGAGGCGTTTGATTGGTGGATTTGAAATGAGGAAATGAGAATGAGAATCATATCAAGTGTTTGGTTAGTGATTTCGATAATTTATCAAACACAGCTCTTAAAGTTCGGAATTGCCCAAAAAGCGTACTATAGTTTCAGATTTACCAAATCGCGTACATAATTTCCCTTTTACCCCTCCTGCCAAACAGACCTGCGACAATTTAATGATGAAAGAGAATTTTCATGCATCCGAGTCACTATTGGAAATTCTGAACTATCTAAACGTGGTGCTAGGAATTCAAATCTCAGCACCACATTATTCCTGGGAATATAATTCCCAGCACCACCTTTTTTTTATCTGATTTCTAATTTATATCGGTCTGATTTCTGAAATATTACTGTGAATACCTAATAAAATCTAGAATATCAGAAATTTTGGTCACGAATACACAGAGAGACACTACTCAAACTCAATGGACTTGGATTGGATCGAAAAAAAGGTGAATAAGACCATCAATGGATTTTGACCGAAACCCATTGATGGACTTAGAGGAGTCCAAATTTCGAAATCTTGACATAAACTGAAAGATCTTACAACATAAATTTTTGATATGTCGAGGAAACTTAGTTTTAATCCTCTTATCTCCTAATTTTAATTCGTGTCGAAAAAAAGATGGTACTGAAAGTTGAGAAACTGATGGTAGTGGTCGAAATTGCAATTCCTGAAGATTGTATCTTTGGGATTGAAATTCCACAAAGACTATGATGTTCAATCGCACCACCATCAGGTGTCGAATTGAATTCGGCACCACCGGTGGTCGAATTAATTTCGGCACCACCGCCGTCGAATCGAATTTCCACCGCCATCAGTGTAGTCTGGAATTCCATTCAAGCACGCTGGTGGTGCAGGATCGCAACACCACCGCGTGGTCGGGAATTTAATCCAAAGACTACGCGGTGTCGAAATTTCAATTCCAGCACTTGATATCGAATCGAACAACAAGTAGCATATCAGAAACGAGATGAAGAAAGATTTTATCATCTAAGTTATAGAAAGGCCAACTCAAAATTAAATGCTTTTATACGATTTTTCTCATGTTAGAGGCACGTACTAATTTTCGACAACGATTTTTTTTTAAATAGAAAAACACATCTATTGCAAAATATAAGGAAAATAAATAAATACTCATTTGAAGACACCGTGACAACTTTTCCAATAAATTAAAAAACGGTAATAAATTTACATTAGGTAAAACCACAAATAGTTTTTCGTGATATAAAAATTGAGGTGCTGGAATTCCACAGTGGTTCTTCATCTCTTCGTCGATACTTACTAAGTTGTTTGATTCTAGATCATCGCGTCGAATTTGAATTTTCAGCACCACTGTGGTGGTGGAAATTTCAATTCCAGTACCACAGTGGTGTTGGAATTGCAAATTTCAGCACCACTACCATCAATTTCTCAACTTTTAGTACCATCTTTTTTTCGATACAAGTTAAAATTGGGAGATAAGATGATTAAAACTAAGTTTCCTCGACATATCAAAAATTTATGTTGTAAGATCTTTCAGTGTATGTCAAGATTTCAAAATTTGGACTCCTCTAGGTCCATCAATGAGTTTCGGTCAAAATCCATTGATGGTCCTATTCACCTCTTTTTCGATTCAATCCAAGTCCATTGAGTTTTAGTAGTGTCCCTCTGTGTATCCGTGGTCAAAATTTTTGATATTTTCGAGGTTTTATTAGGTATTCACAACAATATTTCAGAAATCAGACTGATATAAATTAGAAATCAGATAAAAAAAAGGTGGTGCTGGGAATTATATTCCCAGGAATACTGTGGTGCTGAGATTTGAATTCCCAACACCACGTTTAGATGGTTCGGAATTTTCAATAGTGCCTCGGATGCATGAAAATTCTCTCTCATCATTAAATTGTCGCAGGTCTGTTTGGCAGGAGGGATAAAAGGGGAATTAGGTACGCGATTTGGTAAATCTGAAACTATGGTACGCTTTTTGAGCAATTCCGAACTTTAAGAGCTGTGTTTGGTAAATTGTCGTAGTGATTTTAGGAAGGAGGGTTTGGGAATGAATTCTAAATAATTGGGAATCAACAAAACCCATCTAACATGGGAGATTTGGGTTTCATTCCCGTTCGCCGTCGTCTGTCGCTCGCTCGACGATCGTTGACCGCCATCAGTTGTCGGTTGTCGATCGCCGCCGGTCGCTGGCCGCCACCGATCGTCGGTCGCCGTCGGTCGCCGTCGCCGGCTGTCGGCCGCCGGCTCGCCGATCGTTGGTCTCCGGTCGCCGATCAGCCGTCGGCCGATCGCGTCGCCCGGCGTCGATCTCGATCGCCGATCGTCGATGGCCGATCGCGCCGGCCGTCATGTCGTCTGGCCATCGGCCATCGTCCGTCGTTTGGCCGCCGACCTCTCCATTCCTAACTTATAAACAACAATATTTATTAGAATAATGACAAAATTCATTCATATTATCGTCTACTATTAAACTCATTCTCATTCCTATTCGTACATTCTAACCAAATGTCACCTTAGTGTTACTTACAAATTTTTCTTCAATATGATAAGAAATTTTAAAACGTTACATTTACACAGCTGAGTCATTTGATCTAAATGATCAACGAAAGTTTTTTGCAAGATTAAATAAGTAATGTTTTAATAAATATATACAATCGAATATTTTTTTGTCAATACAGTAAAAAAAAACAACGATTAGGCGAAACACGGTAAAAAAAATATTCAAGATACGATGAAATTTAAGAATAAGATAAGAGTTAATTTTAAAAGAAATCTATTTTTTTTTGGATTCAGATAATTTCTATATATTTTGACTATCATATTAAGGCTCACATGATCATTTATAACTTAATTTTTTGTAATGATCATGGGAATAGATAGTTGAAAATTATTAGATTGACGATTTTTAATTTTTCACCAATTGTAAAAAAAAAATCCTCACGTGGAGTGCACGTGGCGCTGGAGGCTATGATTGGCTCAAAAGGTTAAGAAGAGGACATGGCGAAAGATGATCCGAAGAGGGTAAAGATGGTGATTCTGCAACATGTTGGCGTAACGAGGGAGACAAGAGGAACCTGTTAGCATAAGTGGAAGCACGGTGACTCTCTCTCTCTCTCAATCTCTCTTTCTCTTTCTCGCTTGCAGCTTGCAGACAATGGATAGCAACCACACAGCGTCACTTTTCACTGATGGTGCCCACTTTCGACCCTCGCCAATCGCCATACTTTTTTCCACAGTCGCAGCTTGCTGCTCTGCTGCTCTCACTCTCTCTTTCTCTCGGTAACTTTGGCAAAAATTCTGGCTAAAGCCTCTGCGTGTCTCCCCTGAGCACTTCATCTCTACTTATAGCCTAGGGCACGGCACCTCTGCCTTCTATGCTGCCTCGTTCAGGGCAGGAGCTGTGCTCCCACTGTGATCACGCTTCTCTTCTTTTAACCGCTCCCCTACCTCCTATTCAATGCTGGCATAATTGAGTCCTGTTTCAGTGATCGAGTGGTGGTGATGGAGAAGGCCGAGGGCCAACCGGTGCAGCTGCGGCTGCTCCTCCTGCTCTGCTCATAAGCTTCGCCTTGTCTCCCTCTGTCGCCCTTGCATATCCCCCCTTCCGTCTTGCCGAGTGGAGCCTTTTGCGAGCTTGTTGGATTTCTTTCTTTCCTTTTTTTCTTTTCCCTCATTTGCTCAGCGTTTGATGGAGTGGAGCAGCTCCAAGGTGCCGTCTTGGGACATGGCGGAGCTGGAGCAGAGCGCGGAGCTCAACGTGGGCGCTTTGGTGGGGCCGAGCTTCGTGCTGGGGAGCCAGAGCGGCGGGTTGGTGGATTGCTCTGTCGATCTGAGGCTGGGTGGGTTGGGCGAGTTCAGGCCGCCAGAGAGGTGGCTCCTCGAACCCGTAGCGTCCTCGGCGGCGGCGGCGGCAACGGCCGTTCCGTCGAGGAGAGGCCGGGCAGGCGGCAATGCCGGCGCCTCGTGCTTGGTGGACGGGTGCAAATCCGACCTCAGTAACTCCCGGGAATATCACCGGCGGCACAAGGTCTGCGAGGTCCATTCCAAGACGCCGGTAGTGATGGTGGGCGGCCAGGAGCAGCGCTTCTGCCAACAGTGCAGCAGGTAATGGAACAGGGCTTCCTGCAAAATTATATATCTATATCACCGATCACTTCGAATGAAAATTTTCGAGTTCTAGCTGCTCTGATTCCTATCAATTCGTCTAGCAAAATGAGAAGAAAAACAAAAAACAGTATGATATGATCTATTGATATCCAAAAACAACGATCGACGATTCTGGTAGAGCTCTAGTTGCTCGTCTTCAATTCCATTACAAATTCATTTCTAAACTTCGACTATTTCTATCTCTCTCGCTTCGGCCTATTTTTTTTTTTTTTTTTTGACATTTCCATGGCTCATGAGCTTGCAAAACAATAACTCAAATTGTCACCTCGTAATTTCTGAAAGCTAAAACGTTGAAAAAAAAACTTCACAACAGGTTTCACCAACTGGTCGAGTTCGACGAGGTGAAACGTAGCTGTCGAAAACGCCTAGACGGCCACAATCGGCGCCGAAGGAAGCCTCAACCGGAATCCATCAATCCTGGAAGCTTATTTCCGAACACTCAAGGTATGGTCTCTGTGCTAGGGCAGCTGCTGGTTCAGCTGATTTCAGTAACCTATATGTATACAATCTGTGTGCAGGAGGCAGGTTCTTGATGTACCCTCCTCCTCATGCGATCTCATCGCCAACACCAGGGCACACCGCCTGGTCTGGGATCATCGAAGCTAAGGACTCTCCCCTACATGCGGTCAACAGCCAGCAGAGCTTCTCTGCCTCATCGAGCGCCAAAAACATAAAGCAGTTCTCTTTTCTGCAAGACGACGGCAGCCGTTTCTCGCAGTCCACATTCCAGCCCATGGTCAAGGCGACGTCGCCAGCAGAGAGTGGCAGCGGCAGCTGCAGCAAAGTTCTCGCCGGAGGAGTAGTGCCCGCGCAAATCTTCGACTCCGACTGTGCTCTCTCTCTTCTGTCAGCAGCTCAGGAATCGGGGGGCATCGGCGTCGGCCAACTGCTGCCTGCTGGAAGGATACCCGTGCACCGGCCTCAACTGGTTTCCGATCTTGCCTACGCCACTGCTCGACCTTCGAGCTATGCTCCGGCGCAGCCTGCCTTTTCTTGTTCGGATGATCCAGAAGGCAATGTGTTCGTTTGCGAGGCCGAGGCTGGCCTTCAGTGCCAGTGCGCGTTCAATGTGATGGGTGGAGGAGGAGGGTCATCCGGCGATGCCTCCCAAGCTCTTCCCTTTTCATGGCAGTAGCTCGATAGATGTCTGCACTTTCCATGATCAATTACAGATTATGTTCTAGAACACGAATTCAATTCTGGATCTGGATCTGGATCTGCATGCATGTGCCGATTGTCCTCATCCTAAACGTGTACTGTCGTTTTAAGGTTTCAGGTTTCAAGCGCACCCATGAAAAGCTACATTTTCCACTGTCTACGTACTGCTAAATCTAGCGGTTAAATCGGTCAAAGTCTATCGAAGCTTTGCCCGTAGATCTGGTGAAATCGGCGAACTTGATATCTGAATTTCAAGTTGACTTGGTCGATTTGTTAAGAAAATCTAAATATGAATCGACACTTTTTAAGGAATAAAACTTATATAATGGTAATTTTTTAAGTAAAATCCATGCTATATGAATTTCGCAGTACCAGTCTTAAAATATATCTATATTATAAGTGTTTTGTTTTAGTTAGATAGACGAAGCATTTACTTAGCTAAGTTTGTTACGGGATACACTGCAACAAATCAGTCAGATAATATGGAAATATTAGTGACGAATTAATAATTCGTCACTAAAATGAGGAATTAACGATGAATTTTTTGATCGTCGTAAATAATGTCACATTTACGACGAAAGAGTAATATTTCATCACAAATATAAAATATATTAGAGGCGAATTAAAAATATTCGTCGCTAACCTATATTCGAAATGAGTATTAGTGATGAAATATAAATTTCGTCGATAATATATTTAAGTTTAGTGATGATATTTATGAATTCGTCGGTAATACTACTAGTCGACTGGTATATATCGTCCAATGGCGGAGCCAGCTTTGTGTATTAGCCCAGGCTAAAGATCTTCATTAATCACCGGGGTAAAAATTTACCCCGGGCTAAGTGGCAAAAAAAAAATAATTTTTTACTCTAATATAGTAGAATTTTTTTTTTTACCCGGGCTAAAGCCCGAGTACGCCATAATGTGGCTCCGCCCTTGATATCGTCAGTCGACTAATACTATCCAGTCGATTGGTCAGTCGAGTAAACAAGATTTTGTGGTCGGCTAAATTATCGTCAGTTGACTGGTGTATACTACCAGTCGACTGATGTGCCTATTTTGACAACAATATGTATTATTCGTCGCAAATATAAAAATATTAACGACGACAATTTAAATTGTCGTCGGTAATATAATAAATATTAGCGACGAATAAAGATATTTCGTCGGTAATATTTACGGAAAAAACCCTTGATCGCTCTGATTCTCCTTTTTTCTCCGCGTGACTTTATTCCTCTATCTCTTTCGGCGATTCTCTTGCTCTCCGATAAGCTCCGCGTGACTCTTCCTTCATCTCTTCCATCTCCATCTCATGCTCCGACTTCTCTCCTCGTCGGCCTAGCGCCCTAGCTTCCGTGCGCGATTTCTCTTCTCCGGCAACGAAACCTACTTTCTCCCGGTTATTCGGCTCCGATGGCAGCTCCGATCTCCTGTTGGCCTCCTTCTCCAACTCTGGCTACTTCTCGGCGTCATCTCAAGCTGAACCTTCGACGCGAAGATTTAGGTTTGTCCAAATTCTTTCTCCAGGGTTTTAAAGTGATCATATGATACATAATTAACACTTTTGAAGCAATCTAATTTTGCTGCAAACTCAAAGAATATGAGTTTGCATGATAACATATTTTCCATGTGTGTAAATCACTATAGGATACTTGTATGCAATAATTTTTAATTTTTTGGAATTAATTAAGTATTTTTTAAATTAAGAACCTACCACTTATAGGAATCCAATCAATTTAGTAGTTGACTAAATTTATAATAGTCGTTTGAATGCTCTTATTCAATCAATTGAAATTGTTGTGCAATCTAATTATGTCTTATATCATGCTTTTGACTATTGTATATTTTGTATAATCTTATAGTAACATAATTAGACCTATTTGAACATTGATAGCATGCAAAATATGATATATGACACATAGATGAACCCTAATTATGTTTCTTAACACTTAAAATGTTGATCACTGTGTATTGTTACATTTTGATCATATGACCACACTAATAAGAAAGTTTTGATCCTAAGATTTTCATCATTCTCGTATATATGTTTTCTCATGTTTTCAACAATCATTTATATGCTTATCATTATTATATTTCTTGAAATGGGAAATGTCAATTTGATATAAAAAAATATGCATACGTATAAATTGCTTTAATGCTTACATGTATTGATTGTCTTGTTTGATTGTTAATTCTTGTGATCATGCCTGTATATCCTTATTTATCACAGGTTTAACACGTTTTGATGTGTAACATATAAAAAATATTAAACCTTCCATAAATTAGATTTACTTGTAAGGTAAAAGGTAGTTTAACCAAAAGACGGTTAGTATGGATAGATTGGGAGCTTAGGTTGAGTGGGAGTTTTGAGTGTTTGATTGCCTTGTTAATTTTCATTCATGATTATTGTATCTCTAGCTTAAATTAATTTCTAAACTTAAAAAAGAGCAATTGTTGGAGAAACAATCCTTCTTGTTGAGCTTAGCTACACTTTGATTTAAGTTGTGTTTTTTGAGATTTATATTGCTTATATGGTATGTGGCTAAGTCACGATTCAATTGGATAATACATATGGTGCTTGTGGAGTTTGTGGTCTCAGTGGGATTAGTTGTTGACTTGGGAATCATGAAGATTGCGTGCTTGAGTCCTGGAGGTCTAGATTTAGTAGAGCAAAGAGGTGATGAATTCAATGGGATTGAATTGTAGATACGACTATCATGGAGATTATATGCTTGAGAGCATGACTTGGATCAGGTTGCTACATTGGAGTGTGGGAGGAGCTTAATGGACTCGGTAGTTGGAAGCTTAGATCGAGTGTTGGACTTAGTCATGGAATCCTGGACTCGAGCATGACTTGTATTAGGTGGCCTCACTAGAGCTCAATAAAGAGCTTGGTGGACTCAAGATTTAGAGGTTTGGACTAACGTGTTACTTGGAGCATGCTGCAGTACTGGAGTTTGAAGATGAGTTCCATGGACTCAAGGAGATGAATTCTTGGATGCACGAGGATCATGAGTGATTGAAATATTTTGGTTTTAAAATAGTCAAGTAGTCTTTTGGCATTCGATTGAGTAGAGGGTAAGTTTAGGGTTTTCTTATTCTTAGATTATAATGTTCGATGATAAACATAAGGTTATAATGCAAATTGTAGGTTATGTTGTGTGAGGTTTAAATTATAATTTTTTTAATTATTTTGTATGTGATAAATAAATTTAAGTTGCTAAATTGCTTTTATTGAAAATTAACATCAAAATTATTTTATATATGTTTAACTAGGGTTTAAAAATATATATAAAAGTTGGATAATGATTCAGAATCGGATTAATCCTGAATATATAAATGGGTTAAATCAGTTTATAAATATGACAGAGAATTATATGATCAGTCTGAATTTATCGAAAATTCATTATCCATGTCGACGGTGTGACAATTTGTTTCAATATGAATTGGATTATGTGCGATGACATCTTTATAGGTGGGGATTCAATAGACTATATAAAGTCTGGAACTTTCATAGAGAAACTTCTACATTATCCGGTAGTATAAATATTTTCAATCAAGATGGAAATGATTTTGATGTTGAAGTAGATGATTTCGAAGACGATTTTGATGGTATGTTTACTGATTTACGAAATGCAGAAAATATAAACAACAATGAGCCTCAATCAGATGATATCAATGAAAACACGAATGCAAATGATTGTAGACGAAGTTATACTTCAATGTTGAAAGAGGCACAAAAAGAACTGTATCACAATTGTACTAATTTTTTGATTTTCAATTTTGTGGTGAAGCTAATACATGTGAAGGTGTTAAAATGGCTGGAGCAATAAATCTTTTGATATGTTACTTCAGTTATTACAAGAAGCATTTCCTAAACCGAATGTGATTCCAAACTCTTATTATGAAGCCAAAAGATTATTAAAAGAGTTAGGATTGACATATGAGAAGATACATGTATGTAAGAATGATTGTATGTTATTTTGGGATAAACACGAGAATAAGAATGCATGCCCAGTGTGCAAGGGGCCCAGATATAAGTATGAAGGGATGAATAAGAAAAAAAATCCTTAAAAAATTCTTCGATATTTTCCTCTGAAATTGAGACTTAAGCGGTTGTTTATTTCGAAATATACGACTGAAGAGATTAGATGACATAAAGAAAAGCGAGTTGAAACAGATAGTGTATTAAGACACTCAGCTGATAGTAAATCATGAAAAGAACTTGACAATGCACATGAAATATTTATAGGTGATCCACGAAATATTCGCTTAGGGTTGGCTACTGATGGATTTAATTCATTTAAAAATATGTCAAATGCTTATAGTATGTAACATGTTATACTTGTGAATTATAATTTGCCACCATGGAAAATGATGAAGCCACCATCTATGATTATGTCTCTTTTAATTCCGGGGTCTAAATCACCTGACAAAGAGATAAATGTATACCTATGACCTCTAATAAACAAACTGAAGGAGCTATGGGATGACGGGGTGGAAGCATATAATGCATGGACTGAACAAGTATTTCAATTACATGCTGCTGTGATGTGGACCATTCACGACTTTTCAGCATATGAAATAATTTTTAAATAGAGCACAAAGGGTTATAAGGCATGTCCAGTATGTCTGAATGAAACCAAATCTCAAAGATTAAGGAGTAAAATATGCTACATATGTCACTGTCGATTCTTGAATGTGCAACACCCATGACATAGAAATAAAGATTTCAATGGAAAGGTTGAAAAAGAATGACCACCACGTGTAATGAATGAATATGAGATTTTAGCACAGTTAGACGCGTTACCCCAAGTGACATTCAGTAAGCATCCTTTATTCAGTAAAAAATGATAGCGATCTTTGGATGATACAAATTGGGTAAAGAAGTTTATATTTTTTTAGTTACCTTATTTGTCAATTTTAAAGTTGAGACACAATTTAGACGTGATGCATATTGAAAATAATGTCTGTGATACTTTAATTAGTATATTATTAAATATACACAGAAAGTCAAAGGACACTCTCAAAGCAAGATTAGACTTGCAGGATATGAGGATAAGGAGTGAGTTACATTTACAGTCAGTATGAGACAAATTCAGGAAATCGTATGCAAGCTACACGTTGACATTAGAAGAAAGACATGAATTTTGTTAAATTTTAAAATTTATGAAGTTTTCAGATGACTATGCTGCTAATGTATCTAGACATGTGAATACAAATGAAGAAAAGATATATGGATTAAAATCACATGATTGTCATGTATTATTATAAAGAATACTATCAGTTGTTGTACGTAAATTTTTTCAAAAAGACATATGTAGCACACTAATTTAGTTATGTGATTTCTTCAAAAAGATCATTGCAAAATCTTTACACACATCGGACATATGTAGAATGGAGGAGCAAATAATCCTGATATTGTGTAAGATGGAACGAATATTTCCTCTGATATTTTTTGACATTATGGTTCATTTGACAGTTCATTTACCTCGTGAAACTATGTTATCTAGGCCAGTTTCGTCACAATGGATGTATCCATTTGAGCGATATTTGGGAAGACTAAAAAAATATGTTCGTAATAAAGCACGACCTGAAAGATCTATTGCAGAGGGGTATATTGTAAATGAGGCATTGACTTTCAGTTTGTTATATATGAGTCTGATTGAGACAAACTTTTCTAGGCCGGAACGAAATAAAGATATTCAACCATCAATATGCAAATTAAGTGTTTTCTTATAGGAAATAAGAGTTTTTGACAACCAACAAAGTATGAAATTTCCATCGTCATTGTTTAAGAAAGCACATTGATACATTCTGAACAATTGTAAAGAAGTCGATCGATATCGAAAGTAAGTATTTAAATTAAGTTATTACTTTAATTCTATTTCATTTACAAATTTTAAATTGATTAAGTTTTTATACAGTGAACATCTGCAACTTATGTCCCAAAATATTCATGCTGATCAAGTTATGCAATATCACGAGTGAGATTTTCTACTATGGTTTAGGGATAAAATTACAGGGCTAAATTTTTTTACAAATTCAGAGATCACAGATGAGTTATATTATTTAGCAATGAGACCTGATACTGAAGTTCAACTGTATGATGCATGCATTGTAAATGAAATTCGATATCATATGAGGTCCTGTGATTCACGCAGAACTACTCAGAATAGTAGGATCAACGTACCATCCTCTGACGATGGGGACAATTTGGATTTTTTTTATTGTGTTGAAGGATGTGGTTCAAATATTTTACTCTTTAAGGTATAAAGTCTAATTATTTTAGTGCAAATGGTTCCAATGTAATAAAAAAAAATCATTGATGGAAGAGTATGATCTCTTATGTATTGACACCTCTAAAATATGGTACGATAATGATCCATTCATTTTGGCAAACCAAGGAAATCAAGTGTATTATTTGAATAATATCAAACGTGGAGGTCATTGTAAAGTCGTGCAAAGAGATCACCACCGAGAAATATACGAAGAAATCGAAGTTGATGAAGTATCTGTAGATTTTGAGGTTGGTAATATCTTGAATATAGAGTCAAACCAAGAGATTTCATCCAATGATTCAACTTCATTAGTTGGTGAAAACTTAGTGATAACTCAACTATGTCGATTAGATGTTGAGCATTAAGAAATAAATATGGCAAATGCACAAGTGGATATGGATATGGGCGCTTAAAGTAATCGTATTGATAAGGGTAAAGATAGTAAAATTGACAGTGAGGCGGAATATTATTTATCCTTTTCAGATGATGATAGCGATTAGATGTATTTACATGATATTTATATTATTCTTCATTTATAATTCATGTATTTAATATAATCTTTCATTATATGTCGATCTGTATATAATGTTTATGTCACATCTATGCCGCCTAAGAGAATTGAGCGTCCCCTAGTTATGCTTACACCCAACGATGACAGTGCTCCTGCTCCTACTGATTAGTTATGTAGTTTTAAATATGTTTATTTTTTCTATTTATTTAACTTGTTAATTGTTAACACTTTTTAATTTACAGTTTGTCCGACATGTAGAGAGACACGAGACACACACTCCGATCGGTTCCGATGGCAAATCGAGAAACAGAGTAAATTACCCATTACCTTTCATAAGAGCAATGGTTATCCTATCGGGACAAATGCAACTATTTTTATGACAAAGTTAGGTCTGTCAATTAAGAAGTTCGCTCCTCTACAAGCTAAGAACTGGAAGTATATCCCCGCGGACAATAAACAGATGATATATGATCGATTATCAATAAGTACGAGTAATTTGATATTTATATAATCAACAATCATTCTTTAATAAATTTCAATATTGATATTTTTTTAGGCTGCTTTCGATATCAGTTTTGCCGAGGAGGCAACGTCGGTAAGAAAGGAGACCGATAGATTAATGAGTGTGAGGTACAAAGATAATCGGAATAAGATGCACACTCATTATAAAAGTCTACTACATCTTCCCCCTACTGAGCGTCGACATCATATGCTGATCGAGTTTTGTGAGACACAAGAAGATTAGAACTATATGTGTGATCTGTTTGAATCAGAGAAATTTCAGGTAACTAAATCTATACCAATTATCTGAGTTATATATAAATTAAAATATTTATTCTACAAATCATGTTTTACGTTTTATCTTAACAAATTTTTATATTGTTGACACGATCGACAATAAATGTCCAAAATCGATCACAACTACCATTTATCCATCGAGGTGTCTCAAAATCATTCATTCAATACAGTTACGATGGTGTAAGTACAAACTTTATAGTTACATTATATTATTTGGTATTTTTAATATTAACGTATTATAATATTTTTCAGACCGATCAGTTTCAGAGAAAATATCAGATTACTGTCTTTAATACAATCCACTGTAGCTCGTCAAAAAGATAGAGTGAGGAGAGAGTAAGGTTGCATATGTAAAATATAATCGATATAATTTAGTAAAGTTATTTTTAAATTTGCATAATTCTTTGTAAATATATTAATAATATATTTGTTATTCTTAGGGTTGTTGGGAGTATGGGGAATACAATCAAAGTCCCACATTGGTAAGACATGGAAAAGATCATGTGCTTATAAGAAAAAAGATATCTCCATTGGTATGAGGCCTTTTGGGTAAAGCCCAAAAACAAAACCATGAGGGCTTGGGCCCAAAGTGGACAATATCATACCATTGTGGAGATATGTGGATCTTATATGCACTAACAATTGGTATCAGAGCCATGGTTCATGTCAAGCCATGAACCTCGAACGAAGGAAGTTGAGCTCCCACGTCCGGATCAAGAGAACCAGACATCAGGAAGGAAGTCTAGTTGGGTCGGGGGGACCGAACAACTGGCAGGAAGTCCTGGTGGGTTGAAGATCGGACATCAAGCAGAGAAAATCCTTCGAGGAGGGATAGGCTTGAGGGGGGGCCCAATGTTGTCCTTCGTTTGAGGGGGGGATTGTTGGGAGTATGGGGAATACAATCAAAGTCCCACATTGGTAAGACATGGAAAAGATCATGTGCTTATAAGAAAAAAGATATCTCCATTGGTATGAGGCCTTTTGGGTAAAGCCCAAAAACAAAACCATGAGGGCTTGGGCCCAAAGTGGACAATATCATACCATTGTGGAGATATGTGGATCTTATATGCACTAACAAGGGTGATATGGTGAGACTGCGAGATGAGCACATTTAATTACAAGAAACCAGAGATGACATTGATGCAGTTCAGATTGTAGATTAGGTTTGTGATTAAGTCTTCGGTGTTCGTTCTAGATATATTAGAGGACTTGAAAGTGGGTCGAAACTAGTGGTGTGCAATCGGTCGGTTAAATCGAAAAAATCGATCGAACCGACCAAACTTGAAAGTTCGGTTTGGTCCAATCAAAAATTTGGTTTTTTTATTAAAAAATATCGATTTATTTGGTTCGATTTCGGATTTGAACTGAAAAAATTCGATTTAACCCAACCGATCGATTTTAACTAAAGCAGTCGACTGATTGGACCATCAATCGACTGATTTGAGCCATCAGTCGACTAAGAAATATTCTGTGCACCTGTCCACTGGATTTAGTCTACTGCTATATAACAGCAATCGATTGATTGGACCATCAGTCGACTGATTTGATCCATCAGTCGACTGATTTGATCTATCTGTCGACTGGACGTAAAAAATCGATTTTTTCAATTTTTAACCAAAAAAACCGATTTTTTTTGCCAAATCGGTTTGGTTTGGTAAAAAATTTTAGTCGGTTCGATTTAGTTAAAAAAAAATTGATTTATTCGGTTTCGGTCTTAATCGGTTCGGTCGGTTCGATTTTAATCGATTGCACACCCTAGTCGAAACCAGTTAGATCCACTTCTTCGGATGCCAACTCTTCCTCCAGATTAACTAACGCAGCACTACGTGAACAACTTGAGTCCATCGAGCAACAATTAGAAGGGACGCAAGAGGAGCTAACAAAGACTCGAGCTCAATTAGCTAATACCCAAGATGAGTTGGCATTAATGAAATCAAGACAAGATATGTTTGAAGCAATTCTGAATCGGCTTGCACCTAGAACTTTATAATCATTGATACATGAGTCATCTTCAGCTCCACCTCCTCCATCTTAGAGTTTGTGAACATTTCTATTTTGACCTAGTAAAATTGTGAACTTAAATGTGTTTGAATTTAGATACTATGAATTTGTGAAATGGGATGTTTTGGCCTTTAAATTGGATGCATTTATGAAATTGGATGTTATGTTAGTTGTTGTTAAATGTAATTATTAGTTTATTATTTGAGTTGCATGTTGTTAAGTTAAATTGTGTGATTGATATTGTATTATAGGATTTCGAATACAAATTAAATGAATTCTAGAAATCTGTATTTTCATGGTTAGCGACGATTTTCTCCAATTTCGTCGCAAACCGTCGATATACGACATCAGGATTTTAAGGGTTAGCGACGAAATGTCTAATATCGTCACTAGAGTTTTGCATATCGGTTGACTGTCCAAATGATGCATTCGACTGTTGTAGGACATTGGTGACGAATTTTATAACAATTCGTCACAAATGATTCAACTAATTAGAGATGAAATGAATTAATTTCGTTGTTAACCAATCAATCGAGTCGCCAGTAGAGGCTCTCCCAATTCTGTGGCTGGACAAAAAATAGAAAATCGACTGCTTTCTTGCTTCAGTCGACTAATATTTAGCGACGAAACGAATTCATTTCATCGCTAACCCGTTAGTCGAGTCATCGGTCGAGACTCTCCCGATTCTGTGGCTGGCCAAAAAATAGACAGTCGACTAATATATAGCGACGACTTTAGTATATTTCGTCGTCAATATCAGTGATTTTTTCTTTTCGATATTATAGATTTTGTGACGAAATACTTATTTTTCGCGACGTTTTTTATTTTGTCAGTAATATTAACGACGAAAAATTAATAATTCGTCGCTAATTTCCCTTAGCGACAAGCTTATTACAACGAAACTAATGACGAAATAATACTGTCGTTAATATTATTTAACGACGAATATTTGGTATTAGCGACGAAAACAATTCTTCGCTATTTCTATTTTTCTTGTAGTGACCTTGTAATGTAATCAAGATTATATTATAAGGAATTAACTTATTTGATATAATTTTAAAATTGTAAAGCAACGTAATCTGTATTACATAAGATAATAATGATTCATAATTTGAATTACAAAGTCAAAACTGTATAATTCAATTACATAAAAAATTTGAATGTCAAATATATTCATATTTTAGTTCTCGTTTTTTGATCAAATCAGCGATTGACAATCGACAATCAATGGCCAACAACTATCGATCAAAGGTCAGCGGTCGTCGACCAACGACCGATGATTGCCGACCGACGGTTGCCTATCGCTCGCCACCGACCGATGGTCGTCGATCGACGATCGACGTTGACGATCGACAATCAACGATCGATGACACCTACAACTGGCGACCAATGATTGACGACCAACAGACAACCGATGATCGATGATCGAAGGCTACTGATCACTCATCGATGATCGATAGCCAACGAATGATGACCGATAATCGACGACACCAATGATCGATGACACTGACAATTGGGGACCGATGATAACGATGATGGTTGTGGATGACCGACAAAGATTTTGATAATATTCGAAGGAAATTAAAATTTAATACAATTACTTAAATTTAATTATAAAGATATTTTTACTATTTTATAATAATATAAATTGTATTTCTTATAAAAAAACGGAAACTAAACAAAAGAATGTAATCTTTATCATAACATATATAAATATACTAAACACATTAATATAATATAAATTACATTACATTACACCTTACCAACCAAATATAGCCTTAATATTATATAGAATTTTCTATTGAATATAATAGATATTTCCATTTAATTAGAACATACACCTTTATTTAATTATAACAAATGTAATAGGTGTATTTTATTTAATTATAAGATTTGCATTTTGTTTAAGTTACAGTCAGTTTTTTATTTAAAAAAAATATAATATGTGTGTAAATCTACAAAATATATATTTTGCATTTTAATACTGAGAAATGAAATCAATAAGAAAAGGAACAAAGCTATGAATGTCACTGTAGATTTTCATAATTTTTTTTTATATTAAGTAATATCGATTCGATTATTTTATGTACCAAATGAAATCTGATAACAAACTATTTGAAAAACTCATATAGATTATTTTTTTTTTAATATAATGCGTCATATAATAATAAGAATTTCAATCTTATGCATTTAACGAAAAAAAAAAATATATATCAAAGTATTTAAAACAAAATTTTCATTGTCTTCCATAGTTTAAAACAGAAATAAATAAATAAAAACAGAAAATAAAATTAGCTACGTGCTCTTAAAAGTGTCCGAATTGAAATCACGAAAAGGAGGAGGAGAAGAGATGCATCTTTTGATAGAAAAATTTACAAAGCGAGGTGCGGGCTTTCAAAAATTTACCTGAATTTACTGTCATTTTCATGTCTGAACAAAACCCAAGGCGAGCAGCAGGCTCCATGATCTGCGAGATGTGGGGAGAGAGAAGGACATGCGAATCCAGGCAAAATCCAAACAGTGGCAGCTGCGATAAGACAGCAAGGAATGGCCGACATGCTGTAGCCAAGGAAGCAGATCTTTGCTTTTTCCTATCCCATCCGATCAGATCAGCACTCGTACACATCGGCACTGATAAGCATGCACAGCCTCCAACCCAATGCAACAGCTCGTTCCCCAATACCCCTCCCTTTTAAATCGCTGTCATCGCTTATTTACAGAAACGTTAATTTGACACCGCACTGTACCGTGTCATTCAGCGGGAGGAGGGTGGTGGCGATGATGATGTACAGGGCGATCTTATTCAGGCATTGCCAAGCTACTGCTGCTGCTGCAGCAGCAAAGTGAGATGCATCATCATCAATCAGCAATCAGTGGTTGCGGGAGATGGCTTCAATCAGTGTGTGTCTCCTGCGTCCTACCCAATTTGAGGTGACATCTCATTGGACAGCTGCTGGCCCGTTCGATCAGCTTTGGAGCAGATATGCTGCTCCGCTGGTCACTTTCTGTCCTTGAAATATCTGGGATTTAATTTATCAGCAGATGAAGTTAATGTTTCGAAATATAATTAAGCGGAAAAAAAAATTTATATAAAAAATATAATTTAATATTCTATTCCAATATCGTTGGATGATAAATTTAAAAAAAAAAAAATTCATTCAGATCATCTTGAATCTAAAAATTTATCCGATGAATAAAGTATGACTTTAACGTTGAACCATCGTTCAAAAATAATACGACTATGGAATTCAAGTTGAATCGTAAAAAATTATGAACGCATCTCTGATTTATCCTTGATGACTAATAGAGACCGTTTGAACTCCGACTTTATCCGATTCAATTATTGACGAGACATCCTGAAGATCCGTGGGATATAATTGATTACTTTCAGAGACTAATCGGACTAAAAGTTCAAATACTCTAGTATCAAAATAAAAAAAAAAAAAAAAAAGATAGATCTACCTTCAAAATGGTTTAACTCAAGTCAAAGTCGACTGCACATCCTAACTGTTCTTCCAAACACACACAACATTGTGGGTGCCTCACTTGCCTGGGACGGAGGCATGTAAAGATGCAAGAACATGAATATAAACAAGCAATAAAATGATGGGAAATCTTTAAATCTAAGGTTAGCTATTATTTCCTAGTCAACTTGAGGGATTTTCAATTGACTTGAAAAGTGCTGGGGATTTTTGCCACGAATCGTATAACCCTCCTATTCGGATTTCAGGGTGATTTAGTAGGCCGCATGTAAAATATTTCAACCTTCTGTGCAAACAAAGGTTTTATGTCGCACCGAGCATAAACTATTAATCATCCAGAAACGAGTTCCAAAAATGCTTAGTCACCAGAAACCATCTTCTCGCTGATGCAGATACAAAGCCACTGTTCTGGACAACTCGAACCGGTGTTTCACCTGAGATCGGGATGCTGAGGTATCCAATAACGACGACGGCAAAGGAGGGACGATTCAATTCGAAGGATTGACATGACAATGATATCGAATGATAGAGTGAGTTATCTCGGACGTGGACCGAATGAAGCTCTAAGGCTGAGACGAGTCCTGTACAGAAAGAAACGGTTAAGAGCACCGAAAGAGAGCTAGGCTCCTCCGACGTTCAAGGCGGAAATTAATAGATAGAAGAGAAAATATGAAAGTACTAGCGTAAGGTGAAATATGTCGAATCTTCTCTTCTTGTGCCTTTTATATAAGCAAAGTTCTATCTGCGGAGCAGTACAAAGGGGTATGAGTGATATGACCTTATGACGTGATGGCGCCGACTATTAGAGATAATTGAGATCATTATCCTCATAAATACTGCCGATGCATGGGCCGTAATTAATACCCTCGCGTGGTTGATATGAGGCACTTTCATTTAATAGACCTGACATATTTTTCTAAAGCAAATATGACCATATGTCATCCTGTCAGATGAAATTTATTGATAGAGAATACCCAATTGACTATTTTGTCTCGAACAAGTGTCACGTCATTTGATTAAAACGGAGACATAATATATGTTAGAAAAACCATCTGATAGGAGGAGAGTATATAACTGAACGTCAGACCTTCGGATTGCCATATAACCGAGATAGAAATTGTCAATCGAGATACGAAGCCTTTGTGTTTAAGACATCCTTCCTCATTTAACGAGGTCGAGCTATAATGTCAGTGTCATTTGACAAGACCGAGATGCAATAACTTCATTATTTGATAACTTATCGAGACGTGATGTCTTCATCATTCGGCTTTTAACCGAGGTGCGAAGTCTTCATCATTCGACATCTTACCGAGGTGTAATGCCTTATCAAAAATCTTTTTAATCATTAGTTAGTTTTGTCCGGTATCAAACGGGAAAACAGAATCCGCTTATCCAGATCACTACGAGAAAGTTTGAAGTCAGGGAAAAAGTATGAAACCAAACAAAGAAATAAATAACATAAATAGACTATGGTTATTGAGGATCGGACAATAGCATCAAACCATGGCATGATGTTCTTTCTCTTAAATCATATCGACAAGAATAGCGTTGTATGCAACCAAATTTGGCGTATTCAAATAAGAACTTGCCAAATCTCCTCCAAAAACATAGCACACGATCTGTCTTAACCCACAGAGATTCACAGATGCATGATAAATAAAGGTCATGACTAAACCGATGTCGACGAGGTTGAAACCCACACGACCAAAGAGCAATATTACAGAACAAACAATTAAAGACAAGTGGACAATCAATATTTGTTCAATCCCAAATCCAAGTTGTGGTTCAGCTACTGGCATCTAGTCCAGGCGCAAACGATGGAATATATCATTCCGTACATAGAAGCTTCCTTGTGGCGTTGGCATAAGCTGAAACATCTGCAACAAAAATACAAACCGATCAACTTCCATTGAGTAATAGGACCGCCGTAAATATATGGCCATCACAAATTCCAAGCACTGAGCCAAAATTGAAGATCAATAGCACTCGGTGACAAAATCAACAGTAAGAAATAAGGTCATACCAAGATTTTTACCAACCAAAAATAAACAAGAATCAGTATACAGCTATATCCAAAAAAATTAAGCCCTGGAGTACTTTGACTGATTGGCGGATCATGTGATCAACAATTTGGCAGATCAGGAACTGGTCAATTGAGCTTCTTATATTCCATACTGTCCTAAGATCAAAGATTTAGGAAAAGTGAAGATGATCAAAAATCAAACTGAACTAATGTTAAACCCTATTGACACATGATTGATCCTGAATCGACAAAACACTTTAGTCGACTAAGGCTCATTTGCAGTCAAGCAAATGTACTCAAAGGCACCACTCTGGTCATTTACAACAACAAAAACTATTATAGGCACCACTTTGGTCATTTGCAACAACAAAACTATCACAGGCACCAATTTTAGGTAAAAGAATTGCCTCTAAATAAAATCTTCAACATTGTAAATTAAAATGTGAAGGGGGGACCTGACGCAATGGTAAAATTGTTGCCCTGTGACTTGGAAGTCACAACTTCGAATCACAGACTTGCAAAACAAGATAAGGTTATCTATAATAGACCCTTCTCTGGACCCTGCATTGGCGGGAACTTCGTGCATCGGATTATCCTTTATTGTAAATTAAAATGTCTAATTTAATGTGTCGAAAAAACTGGCATGACCTTAGGTCTTCTTGTAGGAAAGTCTCACATTTTAATCTATTCATGTGCCTAATACATTCTTGACCATGATAACCAAGATGCAGAAGGATGTCCATGTTTCATTATTGTAGGAAAGTAAAACACGACAACGACAATATCACTTAGTCAAATGTTGGCAAAAACAATGCTGGAAATTGTGGAGAAAAGATAAATAAATTCAATGGAAAAGAAGAAAATAAACAATGTAAAGTAGATTCCCATATGGTCAAAAGGTGCCCATTAGCCTATTTGCCAGCACATTTTACTGCAAATAGCTAAAGTCTAACTCATAAATTGACAAGAGCTAAGATGCAGGATCAGAAAACATTATGAAAAAGCATTTCAATAATCCTATTACCCCTTTCAAATATAATAGCTGAAGCCAAGTTTCAAATAAGGATCATGCTTTGAGTGATTAAAAAAATTAGGCCACGTCATGAATGTTAAAAGATGATTCAGCAGATGATTGATATAATAAAACATCACATTCTACCATGTAACGAGAATAGTACCATATAAGGTATGTACTTTCAGAAATTCTAGCCATATACCACAACAAATAATTTATGTCACCTAAAAAAGCATTTCCTAGACATAGTACTGTAAAATTGCAGAAACTAGAATGTATTTGATAAATAAATTCTTTACATTCAACTAGATTTAATAATATCCAAATTATCAAACACATCCTGCATGGATTGAAATTTCGAGTGAACCAAAGTTTCAGAAAATTTGAAGTACTAGATAAAAGGGAAGCATTCATTGAGCTCAGAATTTCAAGGATTTGGAGAAGCATTCACATTTAGCTCCAAGGATTGGGAAGCTTCAATGAAACAATAACCACTACTTTGCACAATGAGGCAATGTTACTTGGACAAAGAAAATGAGTGGATGGATCAAAGGCAGATATGAATGTGTATACATCGTGAAGGAATGGTTGCTGATGCAAAAGAACAACAAGAAAAGGTTTGGTGATAAATTGGACTGATGCATAATCGGAAAATTGTGAAGGACAGAAGAAAAAATCTATCATAGCTACATTGTGCTATATTGCCTTATTAATTTCAGCCAAATGGTCTACTTAATAACAGTTGACCGATGTATGAAAGCAGATGTGAAGTGCAATCCAAGACAATATAATGTTTTAAAAAGTGGGACTTAAATGAATCATTACCCCAAATCCGTAGCAATAGAGTGAACAGTCCAAGACAATATAATGTTTCCAGAACAAGTACTACTTCAATTGGACACTAAAGTTTTAGAAAGTGGGACTTGAATTAATCATTTCCCAAAATCTGAAACAATAGAGCGAACAGTTCAAAACAATATAATGTTTTCCAGAACAAGTGCTACTTCAATTAGTTCCAAACGTTAATAGTGCAAATTATAAAGTAAGAGTCTATAATCAAGGACAACATGGAAATACGTGATAGAGAAGGGTAATTAGGCATCAAATTGATATATGTTCCAAGATTTGCAAATTTCCTGCCTCTGAATTAAGAACAGTGCAATTTTGTTCTATAATTGTGTGTCGATCATAGATGGTTCCTAAACATGAAAAGATGCCTTTCACTGATGACCACAAAGTAAATTTGGGTAGCCATTGATTAAGAACAATAACAATAAAAAACACTCCAAACGTTTTTGTTTAATCTAAAAGAAGAAAAACTAACAGAACGATCGATGAAGTAAGAAACAGAAATCTCAGTCCGACCTAACGCCACAAAAGAATACAGAAGAAGAGTTTATAAGAGCAACTAGCACTACAATTAGATTAGATAGTAGCACACGAAGAGGAATCATCAATTCAGCATCCTCCTATAAACCTAGATCATTCACAAAATTTCAGATCATTGAAGAAAAGAACAATAGGTTATAAATTCTAATATGGGAAATTTAGATCCCTTATGGACAACCTAATATTTAGCCGACTATTATCGGTGCAAAACCCAAGGATTCTAATAGATCTTGATCGGATCAAATACGCAATCCCAAAGAGAACATACCTGGCTAAATTTGAGTGCGTGCGACTCGCCACCGAGCTTGAGGGAGCCGCTGACGAAGACAAGCACGCCACCGGCGGGACCGGATGGCTGGCAGTCGACGGTGGAGATGGCGTGGGCGCACTGGTGGAAGGGGGGAGAGAGAGACGTAAGCTTCCCGAAGATGGCCGCGGCGCCCAGGATCTTGTCGCCTTCGAAGGTGAGCATAGAGGCGTCCTGGTAAAGCCCCCCCAGCGCCGCCCGGTTGCTGTCAAACGCAGGTAGTAGTGCTCCACGAAGGCCTTCGCTACCGCATCTAGGTCCATTGCTTCCGCAGACGACGATGAAACCTCCTCCCCTCACTTCCGCCCTCGAGTTTATAAAGAAGCGTGCGTGAGAGAGAAGCAGGGAGAGGCTTTGACTTCTGATATCTCTTTGGTGGAGATTCGTTCGCCCCAACGCTGCGTTGACTTCTGAGATCTCTTTGGTGGAGATTCGTTCGCCCCGACGCTTTGTCAGTCGATTCCACAGAGATAAATACTAAAGAAATAGATTATAAAAATATATTACTCAATTCAAAATTAATACAGTAAAAAAATATACTCTGAAAAATTTATAATCAGAGATCTCCTTGCCTCTATAACCAGAGATTATTATTATTATTTTAGCTTGTTCGTTTTAACTGGAAGCGTAGCCAAGGATTTTTTTATAAGATTTTCTATAAAAGATTCATTTTTTATCGGATAATCCAAGAATTATCCCTAGTTGTTAATGATTAATTATTAAAGAATGGCTATCAACAGCCAATACTTCTAAATCATTATCGGTCAATAAAGAAAACGTTTTCTTTATGGAAATTGTATGAAACCCCCTTGTTGAATTGACGTTTTAGATAACTGAGTTGCGCTATAGATGAAAAAAAAAAAAATGTCATTCATTTCATGAACCCATCCAAGTAAATGCATGTTAAGTATATCAGTCCCTCGGAAGAGTTTGTGACTAACACAGCAATAGAATTATACCAATAATTTAAGGACTATAAATCTTTCGGAGTATTTGTCCTTCTATCATGTTAGTCCTAAATTGAACAATATGCTCAATGTGATTTATCTCTTTCGTATTGACTGTGAAATTGATTGACGGAGATACCGAACAAATCATCTTTTACATCAATATTAAAGTCAACCCGAAAGATGTTAATAACAAATCCGATTCACATGAATGCCTATTTTAAAAAAATATAACAGCTGGAAATTAAATTTAAAATATTGTTTCTGATAGTTCCCTTATAAACTTCACTTTTTTGGGTCAAGTTTTGAGATATTGATGTTTACAGCTAATATCCCAGAAATCAAACAAAGTAATATTATTATTCTATCTTATTCTCAAAAGAACAACTATTTTATTATTTCATTCCTTGGGAATTTGATTCCATAAGTCAACTCTATTTCATAAACCAAATATCATAAAGTGCATCCAGCGACTCATAAAATTCTATTCTCTAAGTCAACCCTATTTCATAAACCAATGTATTAAAGAAAAAAACAAAGGCAGAAGAGCTTAAGATGTACACTTTTGGAGCTCATTTGACTGTAAGACCACATGATTAATAGCTATTTGCACTCATGATCAACAAATAAGTTTATCACCTCAAGTTTTTTGTAAATAGATATTACTTATTTGGTTGATATGGTTGTAGGAACATATTAATAGGAATATATAGACCTGGCCACGGTCCGAGTCCGAATCGAAACCGTCGGGTCCGGGTTAACAAAATACCGACCCTTAATCGGCCCGTCTCGGGTCGGCATGGGTTGTGGAACCGCTTGCCCGATCCGTCCGTCCGAGTCGTCTGGTCGGTCCGGGTCCGATCCGGTCCGAGTTCGGATCCGATCCGGTTAATCGTTATCTTAGTTAAATAAATAAAAAAATTAAAGAATTATGTAAATAATTAAAATAAAAAAAATTACACAATTAAACTTATAAAAACTCTATCAAATATTTCATTATCTCAATAAAAAATATATTACATCTTGGACTTAAATAAAAAAATCTATTACAATAAAAAAATCAAATACATTTCAATTTTCATTATATTCAATAAATTTCAGTCGTATTCGATATTTCCTCCCGTCGTCGTAGTTCCGGATGTTCCTTCTGTTTCGTCTTGGTCTTCTTCGTCATTTTTAATATGTTAGATTCGACTTGCAGCTTTTGACCAATCATTGAGTAAACATCAAGGCTCCAAATTTTCCTACTTAAGCTGTAACGTCTCTCATCCAATGTATTTCCTCCGATACTAAAAGCTTGTTCATCGCAATCCAAAACTGGACAAGCTAGAATTTCTTTTGTCATTATAGATAAGATTGAAAATATTTGAGTTCTTTGCGACCACCATTTTAGAATGTCGAAGCTTTCTTCATCTGCATCACTAAAATCAAAAGAAGTGGTAAAATAATTCTCAAGTTCCTGACTGGAACTTGAGGTTCCTCGTGGACGTTTAGTTCGTTGCCTTAATAACAATTGTGCTTTAGTGAGTTTAGAAGTAATAATACTAGTTGGAGTGGATTGATGTATTTCATGTTCAATAGTTTGTTCACCATATTTAATGTTATATTCATTATAAATATCATGTAAATGAGTTTAAACAAAATCAACGGAATATTAGGAGCAGTTTCGGTAATAGAACTTAAAGATTCATAATATAATGCTAATATATCTTGCAAACCATCTAATTTAAGTCTAGGATCTAAAACAAAAACACGTAAAAATATTTCAGGAATGTTTAAGAAATATTTTTCCCATTTTTCTTTCATTACATAAATACATTGAGATAAATAAGTATTATTTGATTGAATATGTTCATTAAAAATATATACAATATTACAACAATGTGTTAAAATTAAATGTGAAATTGGATAATAAACACCTGATAATTGGTCACTAGCATCACTAAAAACTTTTAAAATTTCACAAATACTAGTGCATATATTCCATTGATTTGAAAATAAATAAATATCACATGATTGAACATGTTGATGAAAAAACATACATAATAAATCTTTGTATTCAAAAGTAGATAACAATAATTTATAAGTAGAATTCCAACGAGTTGGAACGTCACGTGCAAACCGTTTAGGCTTCATACCATTTATTTTATAAAATTTTCTCCATTCTTTCATAACTTGAGGATGTGTCCATAAATAATGAATTGCACTCTTAATTGGTTGAATATGTGATCCTAAATTTTTAAGTCCGTCTTGAACACACAAATTTAAAATGTGACATGTACACCTAATATGAAAAAATCTTCCACCTATTGATGGTTTACATATATCAATAAGTTCACTAATACTAGAGGTATTTGCACTAGCATTATCAAAAGAAATTGAAAAAACTTTAGAAGTTAGACCATATTCTTCTAAAATAACAAAAATAAGTTGTGAAATATTTTGTGTCGTGTGTGTTTTGTTAAAACATCTATATGCTAGCAATCTTTTTTGAATGTCCCAATTATTATCAATCCAATGACAAGTAATACCCATATATGAACAACTTTGCCAATGATCACTCCAAATATCGAAACACAAAGAAACTTTACTGTTTAAACTAGAAAATTCTTTAATCAATTCTTTTTTTTGTTCTCAGACTAATTTTAAAAGTATACGTTTTAGAGTATTTCTTGGGATACGTTTAATAGAAGGATTTGCGCTTGTAGAAAGTCAATTTTTAAAAGATAATTTATCACTAAAACTAAAAGAAAGTTGTTCAATTGTACAAAATTTAGCAGTTTCTTCTCTAAATCTAGTTTCGTCAAATTTAAAGAGTTTAGATTCGTTACCCCAACCCGATTGAGAAGAGAATGTCGGAATTTGAGTTTGAGAACGATCAATACCAATTTCCACCGGATGATTTCTCTCCACATGTCGAGTAAGGGTTCCGTAACCTCATCCTTGTTGAAATTTGTAACATTTCGAACAATATTTGCATTTTGCTTGCATATCACCGAAAGGGAGCGTTACTTTTTCGAAATATTTAATGAAGATATCGGATGCGGGGCGAGGCACTCGAGTTGGTCTTGTAGCCGTAGAACCCGCCATCGTACTGGATGTATTGCTCCTACTTTCTTGACTTTGATGATGATGGCGTATTTGAAATTCATCACCGAAAATATCAAGATCATAGTCGCCGATATCGAATTGAGGTGAATCGCCGCCTTGCTCGAACTCAAACTCGGACGGTGGTGGCATTATGCTCTTTCCCTTTCTGGCACCGACCGCACCCTTACCACTTGATCCGGCTCCAGACATTTGTAAAAATATGACTTGAAAGTTGAGACTTGAAAGCAAATGAGGGAATGAGAATTAGAGAAGAGAAGTTGTGATTTGTGAAAAAATGAGAGGGAATGGAGGTGTATTTATAGGAAAAAAAACATAAAAAAAAAAAATCCAACGAGGCTCCGGTCGAAGAGGACCGTGCTGGTCGGTTACTGCAATGACGCGAAATCGTGGCGTCGCTTTTGTTTTAAAAAACGATCGACCCGTCGGGTCCGGCCGACCGTCGTGCTTGCACCACAACGGTCACAAAATCATGGTCGTTGATCATCAACAACCACGAAATCGTGGCCGTTAATTTTTTTTTTTTTTTAAACCGCCGATTCGGTTTTTTTTTTCGGTTCGGTTTTTTAAAAAACCGAGACCGGACCGCCTAATAGGCGGTCCGGTCACGGGTCCAGGTCAAACCCGTTGACCCGGTTAACCGGACCGTTGACCACGGTCCGGTTCCGGGTCGGGTCCGGATTTGACCCGGACCTTGGCCGGGTCTAGAAATATAGCCAGTTTGTAATTTAAGTAGACACGCACAGCTAATAAGCAAACAATAACAATGACCAAGTCTTTATTTTACTAAGTAGGATAGGCTAACATGTACAACTAATAAGCACATTTGCTTATTCCTATGAGGTCATAATAGTATATTATACATAACAAAACAATGTAATAGCTTCCATATTAGAGAGTCATGTTTGGTATCCAACCTCAGTTAGCTCTTTCGTCTGCATCTGACCAGTAGTCCTCTAGATCTTCAAGATCATCAATATCATCAAGAATAGACTGGTTCAGCCTCTTCCTTGACACCCTCCTATGCTTTTTAGGTTCCAAAAGAGGTTCTGCTTGCTTGACACCCATTTCACGCACCTTATACCTGCAAATTTTGCCAACTTATTTCATTTTACTCGAGTGTTAAATGCAAGACGATATTAAAGTCATCCAGATATGGCATTTATCCCCTTCATCATACTTCCGAAGCAACGAAATTTATATTCATGCATGAATATAATGGCACAGGTTGTAAAACCATAATATAACTATCTAACTTGATGCTTTGCAGAGTTCATTTAGTATTGGCTATGGTAATTCAGGATGTAGGGTTGGTCACAACTAAAGAAAAATCAAACTATCTGACTAGCAATGCGGCTACGAAAGTTTGTGTTAGAATAAACTCAGACGGATGTACAGACCAATCCTTTTTTCTCTACAATCCTTACCTCACATCGCCTTCTCTCTTTGTTCCTATTGTTCGTAATTGGAATTCCTCTCTGATTCTGATCTCATCAAGTAATTGCAAATAATATGGATATCTTTCCCAGTCTGCCTTGATAATGCATCCAGGTTCACCAAGGTGTAAACAGTCACTAAATGCGCATTTAAGGGGGTCGCTAGCTTCACGCATCTTTCTGATCTGAATACATCAAAATAATGATGAATATCAACCAAAATAACAGCAGAGAGCATCATGACAACATTCCATATTCAAACAGAACCTCTGGAAATGTTTCCGCAAGAGATCTCTTAGTAACTTTCATCAGACTAGGCTGGTTAAAACCAGGAGTGTCAGCAAGGTAGCCTCCACCAGATAGCGGGAGCAAAGAAACATGTCTTGTAGTGTGCTTTCCTTTGCCAACCTTAGACACGTTGCCAACGCGCTGTTCTCCCAGCCACTTACTTCTTTCATACTGAGAAATTATGTAAAGTCCTCTATCAGTTAATTTATGAAACATAGAATAATTGACTATTAGTTACTTGTAATGACACCCTAACTAATTGATCTGTTTACATGGATGAGTGAAAGTTATGATAAACACACTCAAATATGAAGCGACCACATAAATCTACCAAGCAACAAAATTCACATAAATCTACCAAGGCCACAATTATCATATATCCTTCCTGTTTGACAAACAAGGTCTACACATCATGAAATATACAAAATAAATAACATGCAAGAGCCATTCATAGCAAAATTTTGAAGCAGCCACAAAAACAATAAATGCAAGAATGATAAGTAATAAGAAAAAAATACGCACATGCTCAAGTAATTTCTTTATTTCATCTTCATCAGAAATTTTTGAAGTGAGCCTCAAGGAGTTGATAAGACTGGACTTCCCAACCCCACTTGGACCAACAATTACAGTTGTTTGGCCCTTCAATATGTGCTCAAGAGCAGCCAATCCAGATTTCTGATCAACACTGCAAAATAGAGGTTTGTAGCCCCATCTCTGTAACCTTTCTTTCCAGGTAGATAAAATCTGCAACATATACACAAAGCCATTATTGATTTAATCTAAACATCATGTATTATGACTATAGATCATATTATCCAACAAATAATACAAATATATTGCATGCAAGGATCACAATTCATCTTTGAATTTAAATAAAAATAAAATACAATCAACAGAAAGTGAAGGGCCTTGGGTAAGACATAGCGATATACATTTTTGAAGGGTAAGATCCTACAATGTAACCTGTTTTTTGCAATTTATGTTGGAACTTAAAATTTAGAATGTATCACTTGAATATCACAAAGTACATTACTCAAGCTGAATATAAACGAGTAATGTATATTGATTGTGGAGAGCTAAAACTTAGTTGTTTCACACTTTTTTAAATTTAAATATAATGTGATTGCAATATCATAAAATATTTTTCATTTATCTAAATTTGATGAACTTGATGATAATGGAAAAGATAAAACTTATTTTCTAATCGGAAGTTAAAAAGGTATATCAAATTATGGGATAAATGATTGTGTGGATCACGATATTACCAAGGGAAAATTAGGGAGCATAGGATGGGATGCTAGGTTCATGAAATTCTAACCTAATTAAGATCGCACTTGAGAATTTGATTAGGCTATTAGCATTATAGGATTGTAAGATCCTAAGATCTAGCAAATTTGGCAACCATGAAGCCAGTTGTCAACTGATTTCCAGTGCAAGCATATTTCAGCTTTAAGATGGATGTTTCTATAAAGGAAATCATGGTTATATAATCTGCTCGATAGCATCTAATATTCAATTATCCTTCCCGGCTTCATTACAACATCTAGTCAACATATCCATGGAACAAGGCAAACATTTGTCTGCAAATGCATCTACCCAATCCAGCACAACCTCTTTATCAATGTCCAAACCATTCATAAAATCTATTGAAAAGCTGTGACATTCTTTTTCACAGATCACCTTGATGACGGAGAAATCCATAAACCATCTAGCAATCTGTTCATTGTTAAGTCTAATTATAGTGATGGTTCTTGTTCTCCTCAGGCAGACAGACATTTTTTTTTAATCAAATACTACATAAAGTGGCCCATTTTATTAGAGAAAATTCTACTATAAGTTCCCTACAGCTAGAATGTGCAATAAATTACCACATGACTACTAAATATGGCCATGTTGTACTCGCTTGATGGATCTGTTTCACATCAGTTTTTCATGTGTGTGTTTCAGTGCTATCTCTGAGAATAATCATGCTAGTAGTCTAAGAATCAGTGGATCACACATTGAACCAAGAAGCTAGTTCTGTTGTTAAGCAGCACTACCTTGCACAGAACAACAGACTATACTAATGCATAAACCTCAACCATAAGTCAATTTGACAGACTGATTGAGTACTCATTAAAATGGAAGTGTAAACACATAAACAAACAGCCTAAATTTTCTGATCAGTTAATTTTAAAAAATCAAAACAAAGACTGAACAAAGCTAGCTGGCGGTCAAACCTCGTCGTCAACAAGCTCCGATTTATTCATGGCTAACGTGAGCGGCAACCCAGTGGATTCTGCTTCAACCAAGAACCGAGTTAGCGTGAACGGCTCAGGCTTCGGCTGATCCATCGAGAAAAGCACCAACAGATGATCAACATTGGCCAGCGGCGGATCCAATATCTCTGAGTTCCGCTGAAACACGTCCTCGATCATCCCCCTGCTGTCCACCCAGTCCACGGAACCCACAAGCACCTTATCACCAACGACCACCCGCCTCTTAATCTTTTTAAGCAGAGCCCTGACGACGCAGAGCAGCTCCCGCCCAATCCTCGGATCGTCCCCGAAGAAGCTCGGGTTCTCAGGGGTTCCTCCTGCAGACTCCACGATAACACGCATGAAGTTAGCCTGGGCGGCAGCCACAAGGCCGACGGCCTGGGAGGGGAGGAGGTGGTGGCGGCGCTCGTCGTTGGAGTCGAGAGTGGAGGAGGTAGAGAGGAGGTCCTTAACGGTGTCCCTGGCCTTGAGGAGGTTCTTATCCGGAGCGGGCTTACGGGAGGTGTCGCGGGAGGAGGAGAAGACGGCTGCCGGGACGGCACGTGAGTGGACTCGAGTGAGGAAGGCGGACGGCGGCGGGAGTGCCCAGAGGCGTAGAGCAGCGAGGGAGGAGAAAGGTCGCATCGGAGGGATGAAGGAAGAGTTAGGGTTGGGTTAAGGTCGCATCGGAGTCATACAAGGCACCGGGGAAGGAGGCGGGCAGGGAAGGTTCTGGACTAGAGACACCGACTGCTTGGTGAGCGGCGCCTAAAGCCCAAGCCCGCTCACGGATTACATGGCAAATTTTAAATGACCCTCGATATTTAACCAATTTTCAATAATACCCTTTAATATTTCATCGAATATCAAAACTGCCCTCTAACCATTTCTATTTTGCTGAGGCACAAGGGGTTTTTTAAATGTAATTATAAAATCAATGAGCTAAATTCTAGTAACATGTTCTTAGAGTATCACATGGCACAATTCCTATTCTAAAATTATTATCACTTATTCACTCTATCATATTTTATGTTGTGTGGTGACTAAGGCACGATGATACTTATAGAAGTGACATAAGTCGATTTTGAAGGAGGTTTAAACTCTTTTCTGGATTCAGATGACCCCCACATATATTGATCACCACGTCAAAGCTCAAAGGGGCTTCCGTAATTTACATCCCTCACAATGATCGTGGAAGAGACTGATGGGGTCGCTAAATTGACGATATCAGCCTTTTTGCAAAAGTACTAAATGATATGTATTGGACAATTTAATTAAGTTTTCATTGCTTCTACATTGCTTATAGAAAAATATGACTCTCTCACTAATGATATCCATGAACCACATTGATGCGGTCACTTTTTTATCTCTCTTGTTGACTCATCGGGAGAGATTGGATTCTCATGACTGTAATAATAATTTTATCAAAGTCAACATAAGTCAGATTGATGTACGGGGCTCCTCCAGCTACAACTCTCTTATGCTTAAATCAAATCGGAGAAGGAAAGGATGAAGTATTGAAAAGTAATTTTTGCAAAGAAAAAAAAACCCAACAAATAGAGAGAGATCAACCTCTTTTTCTTTATCTCCGTGGGTCTTATATAACAGTTTACATACCACTTCGTCGACAAGTCTATCCACCTGTCATATTTCTCGGAGGACAATTAGGAGACAAACACTACACGGAATCTCCATATGTTTTGATATATTCCTTTATTATATTTGATGAGACCAGTATGTTTCAGGTGGATTGTCGCGTATGTCATATAAGTTGAGAGCGTGGGAGCGGGATCAGAGAGAAAAGACGAGCCTCGACACTCGAAAAGAGTTACATGCATGTACTTGAAAAGAATTGTCCTTGAGAAAGGTTACATGTATACACTCAGAAAGAGTCGTCAACGGGAAGGGTCATATCATGCACTTGGAAATAGTCGTCCTCAGGAAGAGTCGCATGCATGCACTTAGAAAGAGTTGTATGCATGTGCTTGGGAAGTGTCACCCTCGGGAAAGGTCATGCATTCACTCGGGAAAAGTCGTACTCGGGAAGGGTTGCATGCATGTATTCAGAAAGAGTTGCATACATGTATTTAGGAAGAGTCGCCCTCGTAAAGGGTCGCATGCATGTACTCCGAAAGAGTCGTCATGGGGAAATGTCACATGCATGCACTCAGAAAGAATCATCCTCGAGAAGGGGTTGGCATGCATATAGACGGGAAGTGATGCCCTCGGGAAGGGTCGCATGCGTGCACTCAGAAAAAGTCACATGCAACACTTCAGGAAGAGTCGCATGCATGACAATAGTGCTCGAGTGGAGCCAATAACATTCAGGAAGGTCAATCATATTCGAGAAAGACCTTATATTTGGAAGAACTAGGTCATAGTACTCGGGACAACCACAAATCCTTACCCTGAAATCTAAGATACCATCATAAGTAACCCTCTACAGTCAAACTGAATGAAGTCTAATAAATATATAAGGAAGAGTGAAAGTTGATAGTACTGAAAAAAAATAGAAATACTCGAAAAGACCCCTCGAACGACCATGAGTCCCTAGGCAGGGACTTGACGTTTTATCAGAGCAATCTTCATACCGTCTACAAGAGCTAAAAGGTGGCTACAAGGCAGAATAAGAAAATAATCGACTCGAAGGTTGACAAATTCCCTTGACAAGATAAGAAAATGATCGACTCAAGGGCTTATGAGTTGCCTCGATGGGATAAAAAAATAATCAGTTCTAGGGCTTACGAATTGTATTGGTTGGATGAGAGGAAATCTGACTCTAGGACTTATGAATTATCTCGGTTGTATGAGATGAAGGTCACTTCCCTTTATCAGGCAGAGCATCAATATTTCATAGGTCACCACTTCTCTCTGTCTGACGAAATACAATACTTTATATGTCATGGCTTCTCCCTGTCATGCGGGATACAACACTTTATAAGTCACAATTTCTCCCTGTCATATGGAATACAATACTTCATATGTCATAACTTCTCCATGTCATGTAGGATACAACACTTCATAGATTGTAGCTTCTCCCTATTATACGGGATAATAAGTTATAACTTCTCCTTGTCATGCCGAATACACCACTTCATATATCGCAGCTTCTCCCTGTCATGTGGGATGCAACACTTTATATGGTGCAACTTCTCCCTGTCATGCGAAATACAATACTTCATATGAGGGTTTGTGAATGACATCAACAAGATAGGATACTGGCCGACTCGAGGACATACAAATGGTCTCGATCGGATAGGAAAATGGATGATTCGAGAGCTTACGAATGACCTCAATTGGATAGGAAGATGATTGGCTCGAAAGCTTACGAATGACCTCGATCGGATAGGAAGATCGCTGACTTGGGCATCTCAAGGGCTTATGAATAAACTCGATCAGATAGGAAGATGATCAACTCGAGGGCTTACGAATGATGTTGATAGGATAGGAAGATGGTCGACTCGAGGGCTTACGAATGACCTCGAACGGATAGGAAGATGATTGACTCGAAGGCTTACGAATGACCTTGATCGGATAGAAAGATGACCGACTCGAGGGCTTATGAATAGTCTCGACCAAACAAAATAATAATTGTCACTTCGCTCTATCAGCAGGAATAATTACCTCAGATGTCGCCACTTCTCCTTATCAGACGAAACATAACGCTTTAGACATCACCGCTTCTCCTTGTCAAGCGAAACATAATGTTTCAAATGTCACTGTTTCTCCTTGTCATGACAGAATACAATACTTCATATGTTGTTGCTTCTCCTTGTCAGACAGAACACAACACTTCAAATGTCATCACTTCTTCCTATTGGACAGAATCCAACACTTCATATATTGCCACTTCTCCCTATCGGGTATAACACAATGCTTTATATGTCGTTGCTTCTCCTTGTCAAGCAAAACACAATACTTCAAATGTTGCTGCTTCTCCCTGTCAAGAAGAACAAAATGTTTCATATATTGTCGCTTCTCTCTGCCAGGTAGAACCACTTCAAATGTTGTCGCTTCTCCCTATCGGAAGGAACACACCGCTTCATATGAGGAATTACAATCTACCTCGATTGAATGAGATGATTACCAACTCAATGGCTTACGAACTGCCTCAACTGGATAAAAAAAAGATCGGCTTGAGAGCAACTTCCTCGGTCGGATAAGAAGAAGGTCAACTCGGGGCTTACGAACTATCTCGGTCGGATAAAAAGAAAGCTAACTCGAGGACTTGCGAACTGTCTCATCCGGATAAGAAGAAGATCGACTCGATGACTTACGAACCATCTTAAATGAATAAGAAGAAAGTTGACTCGATGGATTACAAACTACCTCGGTGGGATAAGAAGAAGGTTGACTCGAGGGCTTACAAATTGTCTCGACCAAATAAGAAGAAAGTCGAAAGTCAACTCGATAGCTTGCAAACTGCCTTGGCCGGATAAGAAGAAGATCGGCTCGAGAGCTTACAAACTGCCTTGGTCAGATAAGAAGAAAGTTGGATCAAGGTCTTATGAACTATCTTGGCCAGATAAGAAGAAGGTCGACTCAAGAGCTTATGAACTACCTCAGTCGGATATGAAGAAAGTTGAAAGTCAACTCGAGGGTTTACGAACTACCTCGGTCAGATAAGAAGAAAATTGAAAGTCAACTCAATGGTTTATGAACTTCCTTGACTAGATAAGAAGAAGGTCATCTCGAGGACTTAAGAACTACCTTAGTAGGATAAGAAGAAGGTCGACTTGGTCGGATAAGAAGAAGGTCGACTTGAGGACTTAGGAACTGTCTCGATCGGATAAGAAGAAAGCCAAAAGTCATCTCGAGGGCTTACGAACTGTCTCGATAGGATAATAAGAAGTTTGACTCAAAGGTTTACGAACTACCTCTGCCATATAAGAAGAAGGCGAAAGCTAACTCGTGGGCTTATGAATTTCCTCAACTAGATAAGAAGAAGATTGACTTGAGTGCTTTCGAACTATCTCGGTTGGATAAGAAGAAAGTCGAAAGTCGATTCAAAGGCTTACGAACTAACTCGATCGGATAAGAAAAAGGTTGACTCGAGGGCTTACAAACTGCCTCGACCGAATAAGAAGAAAGTTGAAAGTGGGTTTAAGGATTTATGAACTGTCTCGGTTGGATAAGAAGAAGATTAACTTGAGGGTTTACAAACTGCCTCGACTGGATAAGAAAATGACTGGGTCGAAGGTTTACGAATCGCCTTGGATGGATAAGAGGAGGATCGACTCGAGAGCTTATGAATGACCTCATTCGGATAAGAGAATGGTTGGCTCGGGAGCTTATGAACTATCTCAGTTATATAAGAAAATGGTTGGCTCATGGCTTACAAACTATCTCGATGGGATAAAAAAATGACCGACTCAGGAAGAGTTATCCTCGGGAAGGGTTACGGTGCATACATGCACTCAAGAAGAGCTGCCCTCGAGAAGAGTCACATTCACACTCGGGAAGAGCTCCCCTTGGGAAGGGTTGTATTCATTCACTCGAGAAGAGTCACCCTCAGGAGGGGTCACATGCATACACTCGGGAAGAGTCACCATTGGGAAAGGGGGGGGGCATGCACTCAGGAAAAGTCATCCTCGAGGAAAGGTTCGTTGGTCGCATGGATACACTCGGAAAGAGTCACATGCATGCACTTGGAAAGTGCCACCCTCAGGAAGGGTTGCATGCATGTACTAGGGAAAAACCCCCCTCGAAAAGGATCATATGCATGCACTCAGGAAGAGTTGCCCCTCAGAAAGGGGTGCATGTATGCACTCGAGAAGAGTCCCCCTTCGGGAAGTATCGCATGCATACACTTGGGAAGAAATAGAAAGGGACTCGACTGAATAAGAAGCCAAAAGGTCAAAAGGTCACCGCAATAATCGATCGAGCACGAACAATAAGGTGACCTATGTAAGTTAGATTCTCATGTTATCCATGCTGGAAAAGAGGCAGACCGCCTCATTAGGGTCGTTGGAGAGGGTGCATGTAGAGATCATAGCGCTCCATATGCCCTCATCCTTGGTGGGCATTCACTCGAAGAACTTGCAGGCTGCTGTAGTGCGTGTATGCCTTGAAGGTGCAGTTGAGAAGGAAGATGAAGGGGGAGAGGATGGGGTGAGGAGGATTGCGATGACCTTCCAGAGGTTGTCGAAGTTGAGATGGCAGATGATGATGGAGGCGGAAGTGGCGCTGGGGAAGGCACGTTTGGGGCTTATGACTAGTCGGATGAAACAATCATGGACTGAGCAAACCGTTGCCTCCAATTGGACGTGATCTGAGGTGGTTGTCAGAACCTCCAGAGCGGCTCCACAGTGTTGGCCTAGAGAGGTTCGATACTCTTATCTTCTTGTGCCATCACATCCTCTACTACCTTCTCCCCTCCCACGGCAAGTTGGTCGCATGTCAAAGTAATAGGGGTCTCGTCCGACGTAGAGACTCTCGAGGGAACTCTTTACGATTGCATCTCGACGTCTTGCTCAGAGTTTCTCACAGACGATGTCAACAGATGTAGTCGCTTTGTGGCCCCTTTCGTCGAATCATTGGGAGATATTGGGTTTTCACAACCGTAGCAATAGTTCTATCAACGTCAACACAAGTCATACGTCCACCGGTGCTCTGGCTATGACCCCCCGGAGCTTAAGTTACATCGGAGAAGGAAAAGATGAAGTATTGAAAGTAGTTTTTGCAAAGAAAAATGAAACTGAAAAATAGAGAGAGATCAATATCTTTTTCTTTATCTCCGTGAGACTTATATAACAACTTGCATACCACCTCGTCAACAAGTCTATCCACTTATCATATTCCTCGGAGGGCAATTTGGGGGCAAACACTGCACATAACTTCCATATGTCTTAACATATTATTTCTTTGTCATATATTGATGAGGTCAAAATATTTCTGATAGATTGTCGCATTTGCCATATAGGTCAAGGGCTCGGGAGAATAGATGAAGGTCAACATTCGGAAAGAGTCACATGCATGTAGTTGGAAAGATTCATCCTCGAAAAAGATTGCATGCATGTACTCGAAAAGAGTCATCCTTAGAAAGGATTGCATGCATGCACTCAGAAGAATGATTAAATTACTAGTTGCTAGTATAATGACAAAAAAATTCCATCGTTAATTTGCATAAACGAACATTGTAATCAATCATTAATAAATGTTAAAATTTAATTCAATTTTTAATTAGTGTAAAAATTAGCAATCAATTATAATTTTCGATCTCAACTTTATGACAGAATAATTTCTATCGTTATATTAGTGATCAATTAAATATACCGGCGTAAATTAACGATAAATTTTAAAATCAATTATTAAAATAGCAATTGATTATAAATATCATTGTAAAATTAGCGATCGACTTTAAAATCAATCGTTCATTAGCAATTGAATTTAAAATCTATCATTAAATTAATGACAATATATTAAATGTCGTTAATTAGCGACTAAATTTAAAATCAATCATTAATTAGCGATTAAATTTAAAATCAATCGTTAAATCAGTCATTAAATTAGTGATGGATTGACGGTATATTTAATCGGTTGTTAATTAATGATCGAATTTAAAATAAATTGAATAATAGCCATCGAAATTAAAATCGATCATTAATTAACGATCGATTAAAATATTAGTATGAGACAGCGGAGGCGCGACCTTCATATTATTGCATTTCATATTTTAATAGAGTTCAAAATCATATTATTATAGATAACTCTTGAATCCCCACCACACGCGCCACGATCATGTGCGTTGATATAGTGTTGATGTTATCAACCTCAGGTCAAAGTTGACCAAGCTCAAGTGAGTCTCGAATTGAGTTTCAATGTTTGACAATACAACAATATAACTATTGGATGGAATGGGTTATCCGAGGTCATATGAAGGAGAATGTTGGTGTAATCATCATTGGATCAAGATAATTAATCATGATAGGTGATAATAAGTTAAGTATAGGTCAAGGTTGATTAGACACTTTACGAGTAGGAAATCCAAGAGGGTCAAAAAAGATTGGACACTTGGTGATAGGAAGTCCAACAGGGAGTTGGCAAGTAAGAAATCCAAGTGGATCAGGGATGACCGAATACTTAATGGAGGGAGTTGGCAAATATGAAGATCAAGTGGGTCACAGTTGACCAGATATTTGATATGAGATGAAAAATCTAAGCAAATCAAGGAGAATCAAATCAGATGCTTGGTGTCAGTGAAATCCTAGCAGATCAAGTGATGTCCTAGCAGGTTAAGACAACTGAATAACTAGGCAATGAAAGTTCTGATAGGTCAAGGTGACCGTGCTTGGCAAGTGAAGTCCCGACATGTCAAGGTGATTGTACTTGGTAAAGTGAAGTCCCGACAGGTCAAGCTGACTGGATGATTGGAAAAATGAAATTCCAGTAGGTCAGGATGACCAGATGCTTGGCAAAGAGAGGTCCTGATAGATTAAGGTTAATCGGATACTAGGTGAAGTGAGAGTTAGTTTGAAAATAGACTAAGACTAACATATCAGTCGACTGATGTTATTGTTCAAGCATCATTGAGTTTAGAACTCAACTGTGAATAATAGCGATTAACTGCTATAGTAATCAGTCAACTATGAACAGTGGCAGTCAATTGCTACAATAACCAGTCGACTGTTATAATGTTTTTTAGCCCTAAACTCAAACAAAATGTTTGACTTATAGGTTTTGATAATCGACCAATGAGACCTAAAATGATAAATTTGATGAACAGAATATTTCCAACTCAACCAGCCAGTTCAACTGGAGCTTAACAATCGACTGGTGACTTATACCAGTCGACTAATGCACTAAAGTAGGTCAAAATTTGATGTGGATCATGTCGTTGGAGAGCAATGGTCGATTGACCAGTCGACTGATATATTAAAATCAGTCTGATGCTAACCTTATAAAAGAGGGCCCCGTGGTGATTTGTATGACGGTTCTTGAAGACTTAGAAGGAGATTTATTACTGCATTTCAGACCTTCCAAATCATTTCGAAGCAACAAAACAACAAGCAAGCTTACAATCATTGTGTAAAGTATTTTCATTTGTGTTTTACTTCACACTCTTTGTATTTGCACTTGGTTGTTCGTGTTGTATGAGAAATAGATTATAAGAGATTTCTCTGTCTCCGAAAGATTTTCGAGAAGGATAAAAGATAGTGGAACTATCGTAGAAGCTAGGTCGTAGAGTAGGAATCGGAGGTTCCAGACCATGTAAATTAAATCCAGATATTGTGCTTGTGTGTTTTATTTATTTTTATATTTTATTTTCTGCTGCATTGAAGTCTAGTAGACAAGCCCAAGCACGAGAATAAAATTGACGATCAAGAAACGATCGCTATCCCCCTCCTCTAACGACATCGATTCTAACAGATAGAAATGGCATCACTCAGCCTAGCAACAAGAGTCACAACTTGCTATCAATTTATATAAGTACTTCTTTATCATTATTAATAAACTTATTTTAACTTATAAACCAATTTATTTGTGCAGAAAGATGTTTTACCACAACCAACTGATTGTTGGGGGTTATTTCGCAGTACACATCGATGAAAAAAATGATACTTTGGTCAGACCATAGACTTAAAGTATCTAAACTTTATTACCTCTTTAATTTATAATTTATTTGTATATTAGATATTAATAATATTTTCTTTTGCATAGGACGATATAACTGCTAGAGTTGTACAAATGTCTCAATCTATTATAAAGAGAGGGGATTCACAAATTCTATTATATAATATTATAAATAATATGTATTATGATATTGTCGATGAACCTAAAAAAGAACTCCTTTTTGGCAAAAAAACTCTCATGCAAAAAATATATTTAATCGTGTATTGTGTACTTTTAGGTTTCCTAAAAGGTCATTTGAGTTTTTCATCGGTTGAAGTGTAAATATTAAGGGTGAAAAATAAAAAATAGAGAACTTGGATCTTGACAATAGATCAGTGAATGGAAGATCGAATTTAGACAATAATAGAATAGTCGATGTAAAAATTTATATCTCATTTTATATTGTCACATTTGCTCCTGCGCGCAGGGTCAATGCGCGACCCTGTGCGTGTAAGCATGATGAACAATGATTTCATTGTTCATCATGATTTGATGAACAGTGAAATAACTGTTCATCATGCTTACGCGGGCAGGATCGCACATTGACTCTGCGCGCAGGAGAAGGGCCTATATATATATATATATATATATATATATATATATATATATATATATATATATATAGTTTGCACTTGTTCTTGGCTGACTCCTTTCAATAACTTTAATTATTTGGTTGTGAAATATCGAGATAAGTGGGTATCGTGTTGTAATCCGAGAGTGAGCGAATATGAACTGTGCACTGCTGCACAAAAAAAAAAAAAACAAACATAATTTTAGGATGGATTTATTTTTTATCCTTAATGGTTAGGGATTAAAATTAAATTTGGTCGTTAAAATTAGCATTGATAAAATTAAATAGCAATGAAATATAATTTCATATTTAACAATCGGATAAATTTTATAGTCAAATTAGCAATTGAAATTTATAATATAATGATTGTTAGCTCTAAGATTTCAGTCTCTTATAGATCAAAATCATGGGTTTAATAGTCATAAAAAGTAGAAGGATATATAAACAAGATAAGTAATAGTTAAGCCAATCAGTACTGTCCACATGTTCTTCAGTTTCTCGTGTTCACGGATCCATTAAAAGCAACTGATACCCTTCAAAAACATCCAGTAACTGAGGGATTTGCAATTAAGGCTGCACTCTTAATTCTCCACAACTATACAATTCTTAATATTCACACCACTACTAATTAATTGTTGTCTTAAGAGTAACTTCCACAGTTTAAAACATATTAATTCATGGCATGCATGTATGTGTACATAATGCTGTATGTTTCAGAACATATATACCAAATTATGGCACCCCAATCTTTTTGAACATCTCTCTCCCCTGCCATGGAGTTTGGAAGCTTCAAGGTGGACATGGGGGACGACCTCTTCCGGCACCAAGATTTCCTACAGTTCATTAGCCCATTGGATGAGATATTGAATGGATTTGATGGTCCATTTCCATTCAGCGAAATGGAGAGCACGGTGCCATTCGAGGGCATCCAGCTGCCGTATTATTTGACGGAGAGATCGATCGGCGGGATGGCGCCGGCACTTCAGCAGTTCCCAGTGATTTATCCAGGCGACTCCGCCATGGCTTTCGATGAGCTTTCCACTGTCGTCAACAACAAGCCTCAAGTGGAAGTCGACGCGCTGATGAAGAATAATAAGTCGGGGAAGAGAAATGGCGGCAAGGCGCAGAAGAAAACCAGGGGGAAGAAAGGCCAATGGACAGCCGAAGAGGACAGGTTATCTCTGTTTCCTTCTTTGATCTCTCTCGAGATCGATCGTATGTTAATAGATTTCACCTTTTTTTTTCGGTTTAATTATTTATTTATTCTGGTTTTGCAGATTGTTGATCGGTCTGGTGGAGAGGCATGGACTGAGGAAGTGGTCTCAGATTGCGAAGGTGATGCATGGAAGAATTGGAAAGCAGTGCAGGGAGAGATGGAACAACCATCTCAGGCCAAATATCAAGGTTAAGTTATTCTCGATCTTTCGGTCGTGGTAGCTAGACATGGCCGATCATGTCGTCGTCGATTGTGTTTTAGTATTATTTTTTTTGTTTTTTCTTGATTTCGTGAGTCTTTTAAGACGCAGTGCAGAAGGAGACGTGGAGCGAGGAGGAGGACAAGATTCTGATCGAAGCGCATTCGGAGGTCGGCAACAAATGGGCAGAGATCGCGAAGAGGCTCCCCGGCCGGACGGAGAACTCCATCAAGAACCACTGGAACGCCACCAAGCGCAGGCACATCGCCCCGCGGTGTCGCCGCCGGGCCATCAGGAACAAGAACAACCCCAACTCCGGTGTCCTCCTCCAGACCTACATCCAAGGCTTGATGACGGACAGCGCCACACCATCGACCACGGACGAGAACCCCAAAGCCAGCACCGGAAACGACTACTCCGTCTCCGCCGCCGCAGCCGCCGCCGCTGACGATTTCAGTGACTTGACCGGCCTTCTGTTCGACGACGACGGCGGCGGCGAGGGGGAGCTGGACGAGCGGGAAATGAAGATGGGAGCAGGTGACGCCGGCGGGTACCTCTCCGAGTTCCCGCTCGGAGGCGGCGAGGGGTTGGAGTGGGAGGAGATGGGCGAGGCGGCGGAGCTGTGCTGGGAGGACGACGACGGCCAAGCGGAGTTGGAGCTGATCGAGATGATCTCCCGTTGCCAAAACGCTCAGCGTTAACAATTGAATTTATAACAAAAATAAATCAAATAACCACACACGACATTCATACAATACACACGCGTCCAGAAATTATAAATTAAAACAAAAATGACGATGATGATCGTAAGAATTAACTAATCGAGTTAATCTTCTTAAAAAGAGAGTGATTATTATCTACTTTTGATACTGTTCGATTCTTATTGAGTCGGAGATAACTAATAAAGAGGATATCATACATTTGATATCGTTGTGTTTTAGTCTGGCCATAAGAACTCATTTAACACTTTTTCTCTTTATTTTTTTTTTTTTATTTACAAGTGGTATCCAAGCTTCGTCCGACTAATCCATTTGGTGAGCGGCCCGCCTACAATTTTCGAAGAGTTCTAGCGCGAGGTAAATCGGGATGACGAGTCAGTCGAGTGAGGAGTATGTATGTCAATTAGGGTCTGCACCCCACACCAACCCAGCTGGAAAATAGAAACCCGCCTCCGCAACCCGTAAGCGAATGAAAAACGACGAAATTCCCTCCGTAAACTACAGTTGACATGGATCGAACCATAGCTTACCGCAGAGACCGCCCAAGCTCTTACCGATGCGTCGTTGCCCTGGGAGCCATTTAACACTTTTTCTCGATTGTATATGTTCTCGTGTGTGTCACTTCTCCACACATGCCACGTCACTCGCTTAGCATCCACCTTTAGGATTGTGAAAAGGATATGTTTAGGCCCCCGGCAGTGCAACGATAAAATATCCATATAAAGTTTTAATAAAAATTTTTTATCGATTTTTATTTTAAAAATAAGATTTAGTTTTCTAGATGTCGAATCTATTGAAACAATCGATATGAATATCTATTCAATTTATTTCTCCCTTCGATAGAAATGACTTAAGGGAGCCGCTAAGAGGTAGAATCGTAAAGTTAAGTTAGGTCCGTTGGATTGGTTCGTCCTGTCAAATAATTTAAACGAATTCGATTAAAATTTTATTAACCCGTCATTTTAATGAGCCTAAACAAAACAATCTATGCGGATTGCGGCGGGTTTTAGATGAGTTGGCTCGCGGTGGACTTGAATTAGCCCGCGAGTTGAGAAATATTAAAAAAAAATAAAACTTGTAAAAGAAAAATTATTTAAGCTTTTTTACCAATATTTTAATACTAACAAGCTTATGATCATAATCTTCTCCTATCACATACAATTCAATATTAAGTGTAGAAGAAATTAGAAAAAATAATAAAAAATATTTGATTTAAATACTCTAATAAATTTTGTTGGTATAGTCTAATTAGTTTATAATTATTTTATCACTACTATTTCAATTAATATAGAAAATGATAATATATCAGAGTCAACCAATTACAAATACCGAAAAATCTCAATTGGATATCTATTTGAACGAGTCAAAATTTGAATTTGCATATTATCACGATTTGAATATTTTGGAGAGTTGAAAAAAAATAAAAAACATCGATATCTAATATTGTCGATTCACTATAAAAAAATTGAATTTTGGCTACGAACTTTGGCAACGAAAATAATTCGTTGTAAATCTGCAACAAAATTTGCGACGAATTTTATGTTTCGTCGCAAATTTGTAACGAAATTTCCGACAAAAAAAATTTGTTGCAAAAATTATAAAATTTCCAACATTTATATTTCGTTGCAAAATTCGTCGCAAATTGGCGACAAAAATTTTTTTTCATCGCAAATTGGCGACGAAAATTTTTTTTCGTCGCCAATTTGCCACGAAAAAATAAATTCGTCGCAAATTTCTACAACGAATTTTTTTTCGTTGCAGAATCCTGCAACGAATTTTGAATTCGTTGCAGAATCTGCGACGAATTTTTATTCGTTGCAAATTCTGCAACGAAAAATAAATTCGTTACAGAAATTTGCGACGAAAATAAATTCGTTGGAAAATTTTACAATGAATTTATTTTTTCGTTGCAGAATTTGCAACGAATTTTGAATTCGTTGCAGAATCTGCAACGGATTATTTTCCATTGCAGATTCTGCAACGAAAAAATAAATTCGTTGCAGAATCTGCAACGAATTCAAAATTCTTTGCAGAATCTGCAACGATATTCAAAATTCGTTGCAAAATTCTAGATTCTACAACGAAAAATAATTCGTTGCAGATTCTGCATCGAATTTATTTTTTTGTTGCAAAATCTGCAACGAATATAGAAATCGTCGCCAAATTGGCGACGATATTAGCGACAAAAAATATTCATCGCTAAATTTTCCCTAATTATCCCGCCGATCCAACTCTCTCGCCATTTGTTTCTTCCCTCTCCGATCCCTCTCTTCTTCCTAAGCTGGCGACTGGCCTTCCGCTTTCATTTCTTCGTGAGCCGCTGCCACATGCTCGTGGCGATCTCTTGTGAGCTTCGCGACGGCGATCTTGCTACGCATGCTCGCCGTGGCAGCGATCTTCGCTGCGCCACAAGGTCGCGGCGATCTGCGCATCGCGGCAAATGGCGTCATCGGCCGCGCCGCGAGCTCGCGCCACCACGTGGGACGACACCTAGGTCGCGCGTCGACACGTGGCTAGGTTCTGGCGCGAGATCGTGTGCGGCAAGAAGTTCTGCCGCGATATCGCAGCAAAGAAGCGGGCCGGTTAGCTCGCAGCAATGCAGTCGCCCCAATTATAATACTGTGTGGTAATCTAAATATAATTTTTTGTTTAATAGGTTGTCTTACTTTGAAGGTGTTTGTCAAGGTGTTCATCTAGGTGTGAGCTCATCCCCATGTTGTTTCCTTTTGGACAGGTTCGTGTAAAAATATTGTTTATAACATTATTTACAGTATTATGAATTCTGTTATAATTTTTAATCGTAATGTTTGATTTTAGGTTATTTAATTACCGTTAGTAGATCATAATTTGTTCGAAATAATGATCTTATAATTTGCAATTAAATATCACACAAAAGTGAAAAATAAAGCTCACGTTGAAGCTTCTATAATTAATGCTTATATTGTGGAGGAAGTTACAACTTTTGCATCATATTACTTTGAACCTCACGTTCAATGCAAGAGTCGGAAAGCAGGAAGAAACGATGAGGGTCCCATTGATCCAAATTTGAGGGCATTCTCAATTTTTAATTACCTTGGTCGATCAAGTGGATCTTGTATAAGTAGATACTTAACTGGTCCCGAGTGGCGAGCAACCCATACATATATTTTATTGAACTGTCCAGAAGTAACGTCGTATTTCGAGTAAGTATATATTAGTTATATTAAACATTTTGTATATCATAAAATATTGTTAATGTTTTATTTAATTATATTGTAGGATTTTTCAAACTCTATATTCAGACTTTCCGGAGCATGAGTTTAATAATTTCTGTGATGAAGAATTTGCACAATGGTTCAAAAATTATGTAAGTAGTATATGATATTAAATTTGATAAATCTTGTCTGATGACACATATTGATTTTACTTTAGGTTCATGATAATCACTGCCACATTGAGCAAGACCTAATAAACAATCTATCATGGGGTTCAAATTCAATGGTTAAAACTTGACCCGCATATTTCATAAACGGATATATTTTTCATACTCAAGCTTATGGAACTGGAAAAACTACAATGAATAGCGGAGTTTGTGTTCAGTCATCTATTGATGGAGGTGCAAGGAATGAATTTTACGGTTTGCTAGATGAAATTTTAGATGTAGCGTATCCAAGCTCAAATTTACGAGTTATTTTATTTATGTGTTGTTGGTTTGACCCTATCAAAGGCATGAGGGTGCATCCACAGTTTAATTTGGTTGAAATTAACTACAAAAAAATATACAAGAGGTACGAACCATTTGTATTAGCACAGCAAGCGATTCAAGTATTTTATGCTTCATATCCTAGTATGAGACGAGACAAAAGTGATTGGTGGGCAGTTTGTAAAACCAAAGCACGTAATAAAATTGAGGAACATTGGGAGGACATAGCCTATCAACAAGATAAAGTTGTCAATACATTTCATATCGAAAAGTATAATATTTCAACGTTACGAGATCCCAGTGGCATTGTAATAGACGTTGATGCAAGTGAACTGAATGAGTATGAAGATGAAGATTTCAATGATGAGGATGAGGATGTGGATGATGATGAGGATGAGGATGAGGATGACGATGACGATGACGATAATGATGACGATGACGATGACGATGACGATGAGATGCATTATCAGGCCGAAAATTTTATTGCAAACTTCGATTTCTAATTATTGGTAATTTACCTTTTAATTTATTGAATACCAATTGTGTTTTATTTTACTATGTTATTCGAAAATCTATATATTTGATATGCTAATGATTTTTTTTTTATTTAGGGTCATCCAGTTGCTATGAATATGGTAATATTTTTATATTTTTCCTATTAATAATTCAATATGCAACTGCATTTGTTTTCCCTGTAATATTCTTCTAATAATCATAATTGTTAGTTTCGACGTGGCGGTCATAGACATAGTAGTGATGGAAGATCACGCCTTCCTCGCTCAAAGACCGCACATTCTGATGCTCTTGAAAGAAATGTGCCCTCCACCTCTTCCCCAGTTGCAGGATCCTCTGATTCTCAACATTTACCTGCTAATGTTTCTTCCCCGGTACAACAAACACTCGTGCAGAGGGAAGATACGAGAGAGGTTATATCTCCGCGAGGAGATTCGTAAGTATTCAAGTTTTATAACCTTCGATATTAAAATTTTAATACAATATGTTTTTTTTAAAGTATATAACGGAGTTTGTTTTTTGTTTCTATTATATTTACAAATTATGTACGTATTATTCACGAGGTGAATAAAATAGTGAATAATCATTGGGTCGGCGCTTCTATGACTTATACAAGCACACCGGAAGAAATTAAAGTTCTGTGGTGGAATGAGTTCAAGGTAATTTATTTCAATCATTTAGTATATGAAATTGCAGTTAATATAATCAAATTTTATTTTCCTCTACTGCAGCGGATATTTATTTGGGAGGAGAGTGAAACACTAGAGATTAGGAGGATTTTTAAGAAAAAATATGGTGATCATATTAGAAACATACTAAATTATGCAAAAACTAGAAATAAGAAACCACACTGTATAATTGAGGAGAATTGGAATAAAATTATTGCACACTGGGGATCTGATGAAAGTAAGCGGAAGAATGAACAGAATAAGCAAAATCAGAATTGTAACTCCGACATTATGTCTGCCACGTATGCGGGAGGATCCATAAATATCGATGAGCATAGACATCGATTGGTGAGTACTTTCAATTTATGATTTTATAATCTAATACTCACTAATTTATAAATATTAACTGTTTAATTTGTTTAGGGCAAGGAGACGGGAACAGAGTCATTATTTATTGACACTTTCATCCGTACATTCCAAAAAAAAGATAAAACATGGAGTACTGAAAGAGCTAGAACAATAAAGGTGTGTGATTGTAAAAATTTAATTTCTTATGTTAATATTTAATTTTTTTTTCTTTCACAATAGGAGAAATACGATGAACTTTCACAAAGAAATTCAGGAGCAAGTGATGATGGAGTCGAATCGGAGCCATCTGTTAACAATATAAATTTATGGTTCGAAGCATCTGAAGGACCGAAAAGTGGAAGAATACTTGGACTCGGCTCTTTGAGCCGATCCTATAAAGTCTACAAAATCGATGATGGAATTTGACTAGAGGGGGGTGAATAGCCCTCTTCGTACGATGATGGAATTTGCTCGTCTACAAAATCGTTAGCGCAAGCGGAATACTAATAAACAAGCAAACAAACAATGCAAAGATAAAAACAATGCTAACACAATATGTAACGTGGTTCACGGCTACGCCGCTAATCCACGGTCCCCGATTCATCCTCGATGAATCACTCTGCAACCAATCCACTATTGGTCTCTCCTTTGCACCAAGCTAGGTGGAGGTAACCGTTACAACTAAAGAACACTCCTTCTTTTACAATTGATGTGAAAGAAACTAGAATAAGGAGTTTATCACTTGTAGAGCACTTGGATGATGGTTTGGAATATAAGCATTAGCCATCCAAAAGCCCGCACCCTCTCTTTTTATAGAGAGGGTTGATTTCTTCCCGTTGGCCGCTACCAGTCGACTGCTGCCCTTGGCAATCAACTGCCGCCACTACAATGGCCTCCGAACACGTTGAATCCCGACCGTTGTAGTCCAACAGATCCCTTAGCGATCGGCCCGATGTAACCATCACGATCGCCTAGCTCGATCGTCGTCGGCTACGAGCGGCTCGCGGTCTAAACCCTCTTGACGATCGGCATTGCATCAATCGATCGATGGTCTTGGCGATCAGCGCCAACATATGGCGATCGACCGGCCCCAAAGCCACTCGGATCGGATACCGGTTGAACCGTTCGACTCGAAGCGATCGCCATTTCATGGCGATCGGTGTTTCGTGAAACTCAAACTTAACATTCGTTTGAGCTTCCGGCGGTCGGGTAAACCTATAAAGTCTCTGGTGCTTTTTCTTCATCCTCTCCAGCATCAAAAGCCAAAGTTATTCAATCAACCAAAGAGGTTAATCATTTGAGAGACTTACTAGCGCAGAAGGAAACTGGATCAAGACAGAATGCTCAGAAAGTTCAAGACTTAAATGAAAAGATGAACGAAGTTCAAAGGCAACAAATGTTTATTATGCAACATCTTCAGTTACAGTCTAGCTCAAATCAACTTCCTCCTAGCTCTGCTCCTCCTCCGCCTGATCCTTGTCATGGAGAAAATGATGATGTGTTTTTTGATAACAATGGTGATGATGTTGGTTATCTTTGACTGTATTTGTGAAAGTTTATTTGTTAGCTTCTTGACTTATGACATATGTCATATTTATGTTTTTATAAGTTTATTGTATTTAACTGTTGCCTGATGATAATGGTACGGTAGACCTTTAGATGTATTTGTTATCTGTATAAATTGGTTTGATTTCCATATTATTGTTTGTTGTATAATTGTATTAATATTGTTGTGTGTTTATTGTAAAACAGCGAAAAAAGATTAATTTCTAATTTTTTTTTCCTCCAGATTTGCAATGAAAATGTAATTTTCGTTGCAATATATATCGATCGATATAGACATTCACTCGTGATAAAATTTTTTGGACATCGGTCATTACAATATGATATCTCGATCGAGATCATGGGTCGCCACTAGCGACCGGCGATCTTTCTTATTAAGATTTGATCTGTAATGGATATCGGATGAGGTCATTATTATCACGACATTTCGAGCGTCATTTAATTAAATAATCGATTATTGCACGATCAATAAAAATTCAACCAAATAATTTCTGCGACGAAATTATTTTAATTGGCGACGAATTTATTTCATTTAATTAAGTATAATTAAATTTAAAGAAAATTTTATTCGTTTCGCGTAATTGGCGATGCGTTAATAATTTTAAATACGAAATTGCATAAATCAATTTGACGACATTTTTTGTCACGAATTTTGCGGCGAATTAAAAAATAATTATTCGCTCAAAAATTACAAAATTTAAAATTTATTTTTCGTCGCAATTTCGAAATTTAATCGAATTTAGAATTGGCCACCGAAAAATAGATTCGTATTTGATATTATTTTAATGTATATTTGTATCGCTCAAACCTCTAATATCTCAATAATTTTTTTTTTCTTATTTTTCTGATCCATAGATTGACCTACCTAATTTGTAATCCTCTTTGAATTGAATTTGATTAAAAATTTCTCAATTCATCATGCAACGAGTTAATTCATTTTTTTTTTTTATTAAATATTAGATTCACAATGAATTAATCCTTCGACTGAAAAGGATGCGTCCAGTAGTTTGCAACGCAATTGATTTCTTTAAATCACGTCAACAAAGACAGGGGACAGGTTCCGTGGAAGTGTGGCCAGTCATTCTCAATACGTGTCAAAAGAAAACCTCATCTCTTGCAAATAATTCGATATTTACTGACTAAAAATGATATTTCGGGTTCCTTAAATTAGATTAGATAGATGATTAGTTGATTAATTAGAGCACACTGAGGTTAAAAAAAAAGTGAACTCCTCTAACTCAACTTGACCGAACTCATTTTTCTTTTTAAAAAATATATTTTTAAGTAACATATTTTTTATATTTAGTTATTTAATTAATTTAACCTTTTTTTTAAGACAAATTCTATCGTTTTTGGTAATCTAAATCAGGTTTCTTCATCCTCACAGAACTCTTATGTTTACCTTTTTTTTATATGAATTTTTTCAGGAATAATACTTTGTATAAAATATGATAAAATTGAAAGCAAGAATGTTTGAATGTAAGGTACTTTTGTTATTTATAATAACAGAAGAAATTAAGTTAAATATTTTCTAATGGTATCATGATATAAGTTTAAATTTTATTTTTCTAAAAAAATGGTCCGAATTTAGTTGAATATCACTTAACTAAATAAAATAATTATTGGGGGAAAATATATATATTATTACACTTCCCGAATATTACAACCATAATACAAAACTACAAAAAGAGCACATGTGATTAATAATGTAACAGTCAAAATTATATAACAGTGACCGTTCTACAGTACAACACAGTATCCACACAGAATGTGCCACGTCGCTCTCTTGTGGTTGACCGACAGCTATTCGCTGTCGCCTGTCCGCCGCGTGTTCTATCCATCGCACGCTCGTCGCTACCATATGGCCACGCTCGTAGCGGCGGCGGCCGCCGCGAATCCGACCGCCCGGCACTTCGCCTCGCCAACGACCACAGCCGTAGGTCCACTGGAGTTTAGAGCGGTGTCGTTCGTAGTCCTCCGGTATGGTCCCAGCCACTTGGCTACCATGTACCGCTCCTTCCGCCAGGGCGGCACGTGAAGGCCCTGCGCCTTGAGGGACCGCCGTGCCGCCTTCCCCACCACCCGAACGACCTGCCGAAACTCCTCCGGCCGCGCCACCACCACCTCCGGAAGCGCAGCGATTACCGCTTTGTAGCCCCCCTTCTCCGCCCGCGCCACCTCGAACTCCTCTCCGAAGCTCAATTCCACTATGTAACGCCGGCGATCCTCCTCCTCCGTCACCACATCGACGTACTCGTAACTTCCGGCGGCCAGATTCATGGAGCTCTCCCACCGCACTTTGCAGACGCCAGCATTGTAGCCCATCTCTCTCAGCCTGGCCATCACGGCGCGTCGGTAGGCGGTGCCGCGGGGTCGGGGAGCAGCCAGGTCCGCGGCGGAAACAGAGACGTCGCAGAGGAGGCGGACGCGGAACGGGTCATCCCCGTTAGTCAACCCACGGACGAGATCCGCCACCTCAGTGGCTGCTCGGAGGTAAGAGCGATCTCGGGCTTCGGACGCCTTCTCGACTGGGTCGTCGGTTTCATCCAACGGCGAAGAGGAGTCGGAGTCACGGTCGTCATGGGAGTCACAGTCGAAGAAGGCATGAAGGAGCGAGCAGAAGGCGGCCTCGTGCTCGCTGCCGCTGCCGCTGCTAGAGGCGTATCCGGCGATGAGGCGGGCCTTGGCGTCTTCGCCGAGGGCGGCAGTGGCGCGCTTGGCCCGGACTAGAGCCGCCATGGCCGGAGCTCCTGATTTGGGATGGATGGAAGAGGTGATGATTCGTGAAGGTGCTAAATAGGCATGAAAAGGGAAGGCAAGTCGCCGCGATTACGAATGCATTTAATACATAATAATTAAAATTAAAAGGATAAGAAGGATAATTAATAAGCGAGAAATAGTGCGAAAAAAAGAATATTCGAGGACTAATGCTGCTTTTATTTTCTTTTTATTTTTGAATTTTGATACCCAACTGAAAAAAAAACAATTAAAGTCGATGAATATATAAATATAAAAACTAAATGGTGGAAGCATATGCTCAGGTTATAGTCCGGATGCAATATGTATTCCGTACTGCGATGGCATATTCTCCGGCACAAGAATGATTCTCGGAGTTTCATGTTTATATATATTTTTCACATGTAGTAAATTTATTATTGTTAATAATTTATGATGACAAATTTAAATTGAAATTTTAATGAATATTCAATAAAATTCAATGGCAATTGACAAACACAGGACTAATAATTGACGACTAATAAAAAAGAAGACTATCTTTATCTCCTGGGAAAAAAAAAATACTTCTGTACATCTTCATCCCTTCTCTCTCCGCAACTGTGAATTGGTATCGTATAAAAAAGCTTTTAAAAAACTAAATTTATACAGGAGATGCTTACAGAAAATTTATCTGCATTTTTTAGCTATTATTTTTATATCAATTATGAGCTATTTTTTTAATGCAAAATAGAATATGTATCGACCGAGAATTAGCTTCGGCATGATTAAATCGATAGTAGCAAAAAAATAAAATAATTAGTATTTAAAATTATCATCTAGGTGCGTCGAACGTGCAGAAAAACGTCCAGGTTCGATGCACTGGCCAGGAAACAAAATCTCCACTAAATTATAAGTAAATATATTAAAAATAATTCACTAAACTACACACTCTCTAAAAGGTACATTTTTTCCTTCTGAATATATCTCAATTATAGACCGTAGGGGAAACAATTTATCAAATGCCATCTAAATTCAACCATGTTTATAATCATTTCCGCTTTTAAAAATAGTTTTTGTTTCTATTATAATAAATCATGTATGTTATATTCAGATGATTCATCCTAGTCAAAATTAATTATTTATAATATTATTATTGTTTGAAGACTCTCGATGTCCTTTTGTGCGAAGTCAGTTTGTGATATTTCTTCATGATAAATCATTATAATTTATTTTTCATTAGAGTACATTTTTATCATCTTGATCTATGTGATGAAGGAGACTCTCCCTTGCTTTATATCTTTTTGTAAAAAAAATTAGAATCGTTAACTTAGCGGCTCCTTCATCTTGGTTTCATAAATATGAGAGGGAGTAAATCATGGATGACCTGATCACTAACTTTGACGCGATGACAAGTGTAATAGAGAGCTTGATGCGACAAGAACATTAAACAGTTTGTTGACACGGAGAATCAAACTTTGCTCCTTATGTAAATTTTGCACTGCACTTATTAACAAACCATCCCCGTGAGAACCTCTCACTTGCTATCTCGTGTTTACTTGCAAAGGTAAGTGATTCTAATGCTTTGAATATCTTGTGTTTACTTGGGGTGACTATTCTAATTGAGAATTCTTGATGGTTAAAACTCATTGCACATGTAATTTGTCTGATAATATTGTCTTGTTTGCGATAGCCTATTCATTGAAGATATTGATTGTACCGATCACTCGTGCTTTAGAGAGTAAATACCTACATTTTTTTAGGAGCTTTTAAATCGAGTTCAATTATTAACATTGTTATTTTTAAAAATTACATTGAAAATTTTCAATTCATAACATTTATTTTATTTCTTTATTTTTAATACTAAAATTAAAAGCAACATAAAAGCTACAAAATATACTATTTTTTAGATTAAATTTTATATGTTAATAAATAAATTTATTTAAAAATTATTCGTGAATATTATTTATGAATATTAACGAATTAAGTGTTAGTGTAATTAATTTCTGGTCAAGATTGATTAAATTTGAATTAATTAAATTTTGATGTTTAATTAGGAGGATCAAACCCTTGGCACAAGATGAGAAGTGAAGTCTAACCGGATCTTGAAGGACTACTATTTTGCATGAGAAAAGTAACTTTCAAATAGATCATGGAGGACTAAATACTTGATATAAGATGTGTGAAGCCTAAATTGATCATAGTGAATGGAACACATATGACAGAAATTCTAACGACAAGTTAAAATTGATTGGATATTTGATATGAGAAGTGAAGTTTCTGACATGTCAAGATCGACTAGGATATTTGATCAAGTTAAGTTAAGGATGAAAGAATATTTGGTAATGATGAAGTTTTAGCATGTTAAGATTGACCTGATACTAGGCTAATGAAGTATTGACATGTCAAAAATTATTAGATGTTAAATGAGAGAAATTCTGATAGATTATAATCAATCAGATACTGGGTAAAATAAGATTCAATCTTAGAAAGGTTGAAATAGAAATAGTAATCAACTGATGCGGAATAACAATCAATTATGAATTATAACAATCCAACAGTCGACTACTTCATTAATAGAGTAGTGTTTGAGTGAACAGAGAATTTAAAACTAGATTGTTTAACTTGACTGATTGTTATTAATCAATTGTTGGAGAAGATTATAGTCGATTGATATCGCTATTCTAAAAAAAAATATATATAGAATTGTCACATTAGCGGTCTCCTCCAGCTGTCCCTACCAGTGAAGGAAGTAAATTAGGACCCAAGTGACAAGTACAAAGGAGGGGATCCATCGATAGTCCAGAGTCATGACTTCCTCGGGAATTAACCTCTGTCCATTTAAGAATTGCCCCTTTGTACTTACCAACTGGGCCTTGGGGGCTAAATTGATATCATTATTCTAGCAAATAAAAGGTTTAGAAATCGGTTGGATTCGATTGATATCACTAATGTCTAAATTAATGATTAATTGGCTAATGTGATCAAAACTAAATTGAAAAGAGTCATTTTATAAGTATAATATTCGAGTTTATAATGGAGCAATCGATTGATGAATACTAACTATCGACCAAATCAATTTCGATTTGAAACCTATAAATTAAGATTTCATGGAGGATTCCACATTTAATTTTTAGAGATTTTGATAGAGTATTATTACATTTCCAAATTGTAACAGGCAATTCTAAGCAACTATCAAGAGATCATAGCCAAATTTATTTGTTTCATTTTTTATATTTTATTTATATATTTGTATTTGATTGTATTATTTGTACAATAATAAATGTCATAAACTATTTTTCTATCTAAAAAAATATTTGAGAAGAAGAAAGTCATCGCTAGAACTACTTAAAATTAATTCATTGATTCATATTTATTTATTTATTTTATTTTTACACCAACTCTTAAAGACGAGCACAAAGAATGAGAATGATAAAGAATAGTAAATTATTATTCTCTTTCTTTAACTATGTCAATGCTCCCATATTAAGTTGATTAACATTAAGTTTACTTATCCGTCTAGTCACCGTCGATCCGTCAAATTCCGATCAAAATTCGATTGCAATTCAGTCGGCATCAGAGTCCGACCGCCAATGGGCGCGCCATTGGCAGCTGCAATCGTGACTATTTTCGATCGCAATCCGATCGGATTTCGGTCGCGATTAGGCCAGACTTCGGTATCGCCCGAATCGCAATTGGATTCCAATCGACGACGACCAAAAACGATCATGATTGCGACTACCAATGGGCGCACCATTAGTGGCCGCATTCACCACCATTTTCGATCGTGATTCGATCGGAATCCGATCATGATCCAGTCAGAATTCGATCGGACTCCGGTGTTGATCGGATCACAATCGAATTCCAGCTAGACTGTTGTCGGATTCCAATCGAATCGGAGCCAGAATCCGACCTTCTGCCGATGAAATCGATGATGTCGAAGCGCATAATTACTGTGTATTTTTTCATCGTGCACAACCAGACGACGATACTATATATACATACAATTGAATGGATATAAATAAATTTGATGGAATGGTATATTAAAGTCGTTTACCAACGTCCAATTTAGTGTCGTTCATTCAAGCTTTTCCTTGAAGCCTGCCCAATTTGCAGGCCCAGTGGACAAGCATACGTTTCTCGTGTGAACTACATGCTCTTTCTATTGGACAATTCCTTGGGCCCCGAAGTGTTCCTCAATGAGAAGACAGGTGCTTCTGAATTTCCCCCCAAATACATTGCTGATTTTAGAAACACGATACGTGTCCACACTCGCGGGGCCGTTTTCGCCGCCTCTGCGACTTCTCTCTCTCTTGCTCATCCTCGCACGGGATTTCTACTGCAGCAACAAAACAAGGGAAGGGAAGTAGCCATCTCGACCTGTTCGACGGAGTTGTTGATCGTCGTCGCAGGGATCTGGCGCCGATGGAGGCGTGCCGGGCGATCCACCACCGCTGGACGTTCCGCGGGCTCGTTGCCTCCTATCTCGACCTCGCCCTCGCTTATCTCTTCCTATGCGCAGCCTCCTTCGCCGTCTTCGTTTCCAAGGTTCTGTCGCTCGTTGGGATCTCCGTCCCCTGCTCCTGCGACCTCGTCCTGATCGATCGCTGCCATCAGCAGCAGCGCCACCAGCAACAGCGCAGCGTCGGCTGCCTCCAGCGGTTCCTCCTTGACTGCACGGCCGGAAAGATCGGAGGCGTCTTCGATTCCCTTTGCGTCGGTGATGGTAGAGACTCCCGTATTGGAAGGCGCGATGATGCCCGATTCATCAACCATATTGATGGGGATAGCAGAGGCAGCGCCGCCTCCGACGCCCGCGGGAAATTGGATCTGGACCGAGGTGAGGAGTCGTGCGGCTCGGTGTCGCAACCTCACCCTCCAATGGATTCCAAGAATCTGACCCTTATGAATAATCTTTTGGTCGATAGAGGAGAGTCTTCTAACTACTGGGATAAGGATTTTGTTGATGTGAAGGGAAAGGCGATCGTCCGACAAGAGAGGCCGCCGAATGTACTTAAACGATGGAAACGACGGAAGAAGAATATTTCCATCAAGATTACTTCTTTGTCTGCCTCGCCTTCTTCCCTGGTGGAGGTGGGTCGGAAAGGGGAAGTAGCCACTGCCACTCCTTTGAGGGTCAACGACCCTGTTTCGCTGGTAGAGAGCACCTCAAATGTGATTCCTGGAACTAGTTTTCGTCTTTCAGGTGCGGAATTGTGATCAACATTTCCATCCATCAATATTCATATGATTCTAGTTCTGCCGCAACTTCTGTACCTATTTCTGCTTAAGTTTCGATATTTGTGTTAACTGATTTCTAGGTAATCAGAATGCTTTTGTTGAAGAAATAAGTTCTACTAATCCATTACAAACTATGGAAAAGACCTTATCTAATGGCATTGGGAGAGTTTGTGATGAAGAGAAAAATGAATGTGATGTAATAAGAGAACTGAAACAAGCACTCGAAGAAGAAAGGTCTGCTCGAGCTGCTCTTTGTTTGGAGCTGGAAAAGGAGAGCAGCGCTGCTGCAAGTGCTGCTGATGAAGCAATGGCCATGATATTTAGACTCCAGGAGGAGAAATCAGCAGTTCAAATGGAAGCTCGGCAATACCAGAGAATGGCAGAAGAGAAATCTGCATATGATGAAGAAGAAATGGAGATTCTTAAGGAAATCATCGTGCGGCGGGAAAGAGAGAAGCATGTATTGCAGAAAGAACTTGAGGCATATCAGCAAATGGTTGTTGGCGTTGATGGTGCCAAGCAGATATCAGGCTGCGATCCATCTACTGAAGCAGAGTTAATTGAAGACAACACTGGTACTTCATTTGGTTCATTTGATGACACTGAACTCATCCTAAAAACGGTCTATGAGTCCATCAAAAAGAATGAAAGGTTTAGGGATGAGGTACAACATGTCAATGCAATAGAGCCTCTGGTGGCTTCTGGACAGAAATTCTCTACAGAAGTTGTGAATGAATCAACCATGTTACAAGAGTTGCAAATTTTGAACTATGTGGGTGACCAGCATAATACCGAGGAGCAACATTCAAATATGCTAAATGATAGGAATGTTTGCCATGTGAAGGAAAAAGCCATGTTGACAATGGAAAATGTTCCATCTTCCATTGAGAGCAATGGAGCTGTCTATGCAAATGGTTCTAGCTCACCTAGGTTAATTGGGACACAACATAATGATTTCCATGCTCCTTTTATTTATCTAAGTGATAAAGAAGATAATGCAGTAGATATGAAATTCGAGGTTGAAGTTCAATCAGATGATTTATGCATGAGGCAAAGCCTACATACAGATGAAGTAGGTTCCATCTCATCTCAGGTCGATACTGAAGCAAGTGTACTTGATGTGCATGTAATTGATGATGAAATAGACATGAATAGACAGGGACATATGGGACAGTTAAATCTTCCTCAGATGGCATTGAGCAGATCACACAGTTATGATGTGCCAAAAGAATCATCTACTGAAAGTAAAGTTCACTGCTTGATTGAAAATTTAAACACTTATCCAAAACCATCAGATACAAACATACACAGAAGTAACTCAGATTTGATAACAGTGGGCCAATCATTTGATGTTGCAAGTAATAGAGTTCCACGGTTGGACATGAGGAGGATTTCTATGCCTGCAATCGATAATGAAAGATCTAAACTTGAAAATGAAGTTGAACTCCTGAGGAAAAAGCTAAAAGTTATTCAAGAAGGAAGAGAAAAGCTAAACTTTCCAGTAGAAAAGAAGGAAAAGGAGACTTACAATCTATGTCAATTACAGGAAATCCGAAAAGCTACAGAATTTTGAGAAAATATGTATGATGCTCTTTTACCTCCTAAGGTATGCCATTAAGATAAAAGATTGTTATTTCTAGCTGCAAATAGTTAATGTCTGAGTTAGTACTACAGCGCTTCCTCCTAAAATCTTACAGCTATGTCATTATATTGTTTGGGTAAAAATCAAAAGGGCACCTATCCATTTTTATGACGTTTTTTAAATAAATTTTTATGAACAATTGGTAAGTGTGAGAAGAGGTCTTCCATCATACCACTAGATAAGTTGTTATCTATAACTTATGTTGTCACATTTAGCTACTTTTACACGTATATTAGGTGAACTGCCTACACAAATAGTGCAGGACGACAAAAAAATAGAGCTTACATAATGAGATAATGAAAGCATATGATAGTAATGTATAATGAAAATTCTTTGCTAGCAACTGAAATCATGTTACCTAATTCTTCAAAATTATCCAATTGTAGTGACCAATGAAGAAAATGGAAAACTGAAGGTTCATGAGTGAATGATCCTCATGAACCTGCAAGATTGGCCTACCACATGTGATAAACAATCTAGAGTTCTATCTAGCATCACAAAACAATTACTATAAAAGAAGCTTGAAACTAGAAATAATATAACAAATAGCATTATGTCTATATGTGAATGAAAAATTAATATCTAGCTAATGGGAACAAAAGAACATGAGCATGTTTACATTCTAACTAACCAGTGTGATATGGTTAGATTAACTCAAATCAATGATAAAAAGAAGTCCTAGTTTAATAATAGATACCAGAATCCTACATGATTAAATTTGAACAATAAACAATGCACACCCATCCCCCGTGGTTTAAGCAGCAGATAGTTTGTTCGAGACAACAACTTGAAGACCTACAGTCCTGCCCTACTATTACAAAAGGGAAGCCTACGATTACTCCTGGACAACCAATACTATAAGAATAACATTTTAAAAAAATGTGTTAACAACTATATATATATTTGTGTGTGTGTGAATGTATTACATTACTAATCCATGTTATACAATTATCTTGTCACAGGGGAGTAAAGGCACTAATGTTAACCTATTTAAGTTGTTATTTTTAGGGAAATTCAGTACCAGCTAGATCAGATAATTTTTCATATTAATGTTTTCTGCATCGAGTGAAATCCCAGCTATCAAAGTTGTCTTGGATCACATTGTTAAGGATTTCTTTCCAATGTCCAAATCAACAAAGGTAAATAAATTCTTTCTTTTTCTTTGCTTCATTTAGTCACACAAGCCTATGAAACTTTTTCCCGGCTTATCTGTCCTTGTTTTTTTTTCTAGTGCTTGGCAATATTTGTGTGCCAAGTTCATTGCGAGTTGTTGTGGTTTGTACAGTAGATATATAGTCGACAAAACAGCATCTTGTTTAAATTGGTGCACGTGTAGTGCTATGTCTTAGTTGATATTCGATTCTGTTAATGAAGTATATTAATTTGTTGTTATTTTAAGCCATGTCAAAAATTAGACTATTACTTATCTTGAATCTTCCTGTTAGAATTGTGGTTTAAGCGAACCAAGGTGGCCCACTGGCACGGAACCATTTCCAATCTGCTCAAACATGCCCAATAGTTGGTTTTCAAAGGTTTTAACGTTTGGTTGTACAAGTATAATTAGATGTGAGTTGTAAGAGACGTCAATATTGTTGCTCAGCTAGATTCCATGTTTTGTTGTAGTGCAAGAGATTTTGCCCATGCTGAAAAAGGCTTTGTTTTTCCCTTCGTCTATTATTTTTCTTTAAAATATATTTTTGCCCTTCTTTTTTAATGTCAGAGTTTTGTGGTCGCCATCAGAGATTAGGGTCATAGGTTCTTCTTTACACTTCAAAATGATGGTTGGTTATCACCCTTATTTCTCACAATGGCCATTGGCCTGGCATTGGACTAAATCCTGTTAAGGATCAGATGCCAATTGTTTGATCAAACTCTAAATGGATCAGGCCATGACGATTGAGCTTAATCCTTGAAATGATCATAGATAGGTCGTCTGGCCCAATCCTGGAAGGATGAGCCCTCTGGCGTGAGACCTTGAAATGTGCCCATTGTGAATTCCTCTGGAAAAAGTGAATTTAATGAGATTGAGAGTTCTTATCATTATTAAAATTTTCTATGATGAATTGGATGGAAAAGCAGAGAGGAAGAAAATGAAGCAAGAAAATCTACGGATAATACGCTATTTAATTCCTATGTCATTGTTCTTCGCTTTGGGAGAAAACTTCAATGCAGACTTTCTTTGGTTAGAAAGGAGGAAATAGGAAGGATAAAACTTAATTGCAGACGTTCCTTTTGGAGCTCTCTGTCAAAATATCCAATTGTATTTATTTTATCCCATTTTGATTATGTGTACTTATTTTTCATATATATATATATATATATATATATATATATATATATATATATATATATATATCCTTCACAATTTCCATCGTCTTTTTGGGTTCAAAGATTAGACTATAGTGCTCATCCGATCGGACAGTGGATAATGAAGATGTTCATGGGTGTTCACGAATGAATTGTGTAGGGGATTATCCCCCCTCTCTCTCTATTATATACATACGTGAATATGATATGTTGTGCGACTTAAGTCGTGTGACTCGTGCACGAAAACGAGGATGCACAGTAACTTTCGTTGTTGCCTGAGCAAGCATTAAATGAGAATTACAATTTACACAGTATTTTTCATCAAAGATGAATTGAGCTCAACATCGCTCAGCACCGTTACCCTTTGGTCGGATTTCGATTGCGATTTGATCGTAGTTCGATTGACATCGGAGTCCGACCAAATTGCAATTGGAATTTACTGCGATTGCGACCGTTGACGGTTGCAATCGTGGTCGGATTTCAGTCAGACGATGACACCGATGGCGACCCCGATGGATTTTAGAGTTGGGTTATAGTGTTCATTTGAGAAGAACGTCGCACGACGGAGTACTGTGCAATCTCGTGAATCAAACGAAGATCGAACGGTTGTGCGCACGCGATCGGATGGCTGTGCGAAAGGAATACACAGGAGCACATGCGATCGTAGCATAAGGAATGCAACGTAACATTCTCCTCTCTCTCTCTCTATATATAGAAATATTATCATATACAATTCATCAATGAACACCTCTATTATCCACCATCCGATCTCTTATGGTTCAACGATTCAATTATAGTGCACAAGCGTTCGGATGGTGGATAATGAAAATGTTCATGGATAAATTATATACTATAATATTTCTCTCTCTATATATTTCTAAATTAAATTTCTCCTATTCTATATATCTTGCACACTTTACTCCCTTAATCTTAGATGCACTTGTAAGTCGTATCAGGAGCAACTGATCTTGCATCAAATTCATACTCTTCGCAAAAGTTTCATAAAGAAAGTTGACAGCTAAGTTTAGGTCAAGGGAAAAGGGGAAGAAAAAAATACATGAAAAAGGACATATATAATATTGTCAATTTCCTCCTTTTTCCCTCCCTTTGTTCCTTCCACTTGATTTATCCTTCATTTCACTGGTTATTCTAGATTCAGGTAAACCATACATGAACTGAAAATTGAGTGCCTTTACATTTTGGTTTTTAGGTGCTGCAAAGCTACTTCCAACCCTGCTCAAGGGGTTGAGGTATTTTGTCGTTTGAACCGTGTCAAAATCTAGCTCAATTATATTTTTCTACAGATCAGACTCGATCAATGTGGTTATTTGCTTAAGCAGTTCAATTGACCCTGCTCTATTTTTTTTTTATAAAAAAAAAAAGGCTTAATGTTTAAATTTTAGCTTGAAAGATCTCCGTCACCCGCTGAATCACTCACTCGGCTGCCTAAGTGGTTGAATTTATCGGATTGGAATTTGGAACCAGTTTTTGACTGTTTTGGATTGTTCCTCGTCTGGTCCGTTTATTAGCTATTGTTTTTAATTTTTTAAAGCATGCTCATTTTGTTGATATATCTTCTACTTGCATCGCAAGAAAAAACTGTTTAATTCCTTTTTCATTTAAAAAACAAGCAAATTTAATTAGGGCATATATATATATATATATATCCGTTGATTGTCTTCTGTTGTGCGATTTATGCGCAATAATTTTTTCATCATTCGATCCATCGTGATTGCACAGTGAATGGAAAATGTACAATGCTTCTTCATCGTGACTTTCTTCCATCCGCAATTTGAAATCGCTGTCGGTCGATGCCAGAGTTCGATCAGATTCTAATCGAATTACGATCGCGATTGCGGCCACCAGTAGTCGCAGCACTGGCTATCGGACTTCGGTGTCGATTGGATCGCAGTCGGATTAGGTCGAAAACAGTCACAAATGTGGTCGTCAATGGCCACGACACTGGCGACTACAATTCGATCGGATTTCGATCGCAATTCGATCAGAATCTAGCTGAGATCCGATCGACATCGAAGTCCAATCGGATTACGACCATGATTGCATCCGTCAGTGGCCGCGACACTAGTGGTCGAAATTCGACCATGATTGCACCCGCCAGTGGCCGCGACACTAGTGGTCGAAATTCGACCGTGATTCGGTCGGACTCCGATTCCGGATGGACCGCGGTCAGATTTTAGTCGGATTGCGATTGAAATTTGGTCGAATTGTGGTTGTTAGTGCCACGACCACTGGTGGCCGTAATCACGGTCGTTTCTGATCGTAATTTGGTCGGACTCCGATGTTAGTCGGATCACGGTCAGATTAGGTCAAAAATGGTCGGATCGATCCAAATCATTGATGGACCTAGGGGATTTTAATTTTTGAAAAATTGACATGTAATGAAAAAGAATAGTGCAATGAATGTGTTTATGATGTTTATGCTTAGTTTTGACATTCCTACGATAAGTTATGCGTATGTGTCAATTGTCTTAAAGTCATAAATTTTGAAAACCTTCTTATCACTACTGTTAATTATTTCGAACTAATATTTTTTGACACATAAACTCTGAGGCACTTCAGAAACCTGTAGCATTTGAAATGAGTTCAATCGGAACTCTCTAGGTTCATCCATGGGTTTTGATCAAAACTCATTGATGAGCTTAGGGGATTTGGATTTTTATAAAATTGACATGCAATGTAAGAGGATAGTACAATAAAAGTGTTTATGTCTAGTTTTGACATCCCTATGATAAGTTATATGTATATGTCAATTGTCTTAAAGTCATAAACTTTGAAAATTTTCTTATCACTACTGTTAACGATTTCGAGTTAATATTTTTTGGCACATATAAGCTCTTTACCACTTTAGAAATATGTAACACTTGGAATGAGTCCAATTAGAGCTCTCTAGATCCATTAATGAGTTTTGATCAAAATTCATTGATGAACTTAAAGAACTCTAATTAGAATCATTCAAAGTGTTATAAATTTTTGAAGTGCTTTAAAGTTTATATGTACCCAAAAATATCAGTTTGAAATCATTAACAATAGTGTAGTGTTGATTTTGCACCAGTAATATATGTAGTGATGGTTTTGCATTTGGAAAAAGAATTACAATAATTTTTCATGGTTTCAAATAATTATTAATACCATTCATAACCAGAATTGCAATGTTAATATAAGATCGTAGGTTTTGTCTCGGTGTTGATTTATAAAGATCAACACCAAAGCAATCCAAGACTTGGTGCTGATGATGATTGGCTAATATCAGCACCGCTTTGGTGTTGAACTTTGCAAGATCAACACCAAGTGTGGCGTCGATCAAAATCATTGTAAGATCAACACCGAGCTTTGGTGCCAATCAAGATTAGCTCCCAGGGTAAAAATCGACACAAAGAAAAGGGATTCAAAGTCAAAATTCGATCGAATCGCGATCGCGACACATCCGACCGTGATGTCACGATTGTCATTCATTTGATTTGATTGGATTCCGACCAAGATCAAACAACACTCGATTGAATTATAGTTTGGATGGCAATCGATAGTGAAAAATCAGATGGTGGTGCAATGATCAATGATAAAAAAATGAACGAGCTATAGTTTAGGACAAACATCAAATGCTGGTGATGTTGTGGTGCTGATCTCAAAAGACCAGCACCAATATATGATAGGTTTCATTTTTTATATCAAGATCCGTAACTTGAATCTCGATAAAAGGTCACCTATCTTTAAAAAAATATAACAAATAAGCACAACTTCTAGGATATGATTGCCATTGAACACCTAACTAAAAAGTTCCAAAAAGACAAATTAAATGCAAGACGTCAAACCATTCTTTTTGAAAAGTACACTCGAAACTGAGGATCCAGACTTGACACCGCTACATATATGGGATGGCTGTATGACAATTTCTATTGTTAAAATTTTGAAGTGTGATAAAAAAAACATGAGATAGATAGCTTCTAAAGACCAACCAAATCAAGGCATCCAACCTTCACGATTTTGGAACAGATAATTGGTATTAGCCTGAAAGAATTTCACTACTTTATCTTGCATTCCAGATTGCAGAGCATGAATGATATAATATCGCAGAATTGAGAGTTTCAATTGTTTTAAAGTAACAATGAACAATGCATTCGAAGATGAACAGAAACATCTCTTACAAAAAATTAATAAGTGAAATTAATTTATCATCTTCATATTTAAGCACATACACTTAAAATACCAAATTTAGAATTTTATTCACTTGAAAATTTGTGTCAATACGAGTAGATAACTCCCTATCAAAAGTTTGTAGTGTACTAGTAAAATCTCTAAATATAAGAAACTCCGTTAGAAGTTCTTTTACATATTGCATATTCTCCATTAAACTTTAAAGTACCAACAAAATTACAAATCTCTTGATAGATAGACTATAAAAGATTTTTACATGACATAGATTTGTAACATTGCATCTATTTATCCAAAAAAACATTTAGTACATTTGCAGCGAAGGGATGAAGGTTTGTGGCGAAATCGATAAAGGGAAAAACGGCCTAGGGCAAGATTGACTCGGTGAGGGGCTATTTGAGATGGTGCAGCGAGGGGCATAATGTAGGGACACGAAACTCGAGGGCAAGAGGGATAGTGGCCTGTGGCGAGATCGACGCGGTGAGGGGTTGCTCACGACCACAATGTGTGGCTAGAGATTGAATATGTGGCGACAGGAGCGATGGTGTCGCGGCGAGAAGAGGCAAGGTGAGGGTCACTGTGCGGCAGGTAGAAAATCTAGCATAGGAAGAAAAAGAAAGAGAAGAGGTGGGCAGAAAATCCAATGCAGGAAGAAAAAGAAAGAGGAGAGGTGGACAGAAAATCAACACAAGAAGAAAAAGAGGAGAGGTGCGGATCGCGACAACAAAACAAAAAATCAAAACGGAAGGGAAAAAAAAAAATGAGAGACGTGGCGTGGGTTATATATATATATATATATATATATAAAACTCCATCTGGAAACTATTGAGACAGAACTGCAACTGCTTTTTGCTTAAAAATTATTGTTGCCTCTGTTTTCAAAATCTGGACTACGACATCGAGCGCCATTGATAGATTACGATACAAAAGGAGGGCTCGATGTAACTGAGTAGAAACCATTGGACAAATATTAAACCTCAGATTTCTCTTCTTTTTTTTTTTAAGAAAAATTCATCTTTCCATTTAGACGGCGGTTCTGTCATCATAATTTCTCTCTCTCTCTCTCTCTCTTTTTTTTTTTACGCTGTCGGTGAAATCGACTGATGAGATCTTTTGCAACAAATTAAATAATACAAAAGGATGAGCTCGGGAGCATTCCACGTCATTAATTATATTCTTCATCATATCATACTGTTGTTTAATCCACGTACGTACACCATAATCTTTTTCCTTTGCCCTCAATCTATTATTTATGACAAGCAACTTTTGCTGTTATTTTGTTTTTGGTTCCAGAGCAAGACCACCGTATGTATGCCAATGTAGAAGAAAGTCACGTACTCACGCGTGTCACGTATATATACAAACTCAGAAATCAGAGTTTGCCTCGTATATAAGCTACAAAAACACGATGCGAGGACTGATCAAATTGCTCGATAGACAAAATTTAATGGATCCACCCGAAACGTACATCAAACCCCTCGAGACTCCAAAAAAAGTCTCGCGCGGGTCCATGCTCAATCACAAAGGAGATTAATTTCTTTAATGATTTTAAAAATCAAAATGTCCTCCTAATTTTTCTCATACGAATAAAAATATTTATAACAAAAAGCAGCGATTATGTTCGTTCCAATGTTTTTCACCATCGATTCGTCGATAATAGTGAAGAAAGATAATTCATTGAAAAATATTATGTCTTTTGATCCGTTGATCAGAAACAGCGGAGGACTTTTGAGACTGGATAAAAATTTTAAATTCCATGTCAAAATTCGATCTCTGTCTATTTATAATAATATTTAGGTTGTTATATATATATATTTATATATATAGTCCTAGATAGTTATTTGTATTTTGGAAACAAAAAATGATCATAGCGATCAAATGTTTATATAAATTGATATGACCGATTAAACAATTAGGAAAGTGAAAAAGAAAACTAAATTATGTTACGAGAGCTATATCAAATAATATTAAAGGGCGGGGGTTGTCATTAACTTATATTTGAGAAAAAAAAAACAAAAACAAAGATGTGCTTTATTTTTACTATCGTCAAAAGGAGATCATGTAAAAAAATCCCTCTCTAACAGGCATCTCACCTTTAAACTCGCACAGCTATTCAGAGAACTACAACCATATCGAAATTCCAAATTAAGGAGCTTAATTCAGATGGGCTCAGTAAATCTCCTACAGAGCGTTGGAAATGTTAAAAACAATCACAAGTTTTATTCTGCACCACCTTAAACACTATATCCAATCCACAAGGCGATGGCCATGGCCATGGCCATGCACGAGAGAAGAACCATGAGAAACACCTACTGCTCCAGCCAACTCATCGTGCTCTCTTGGGAACCAAACTGCAAGTCCTGCGTTGCCATCAAGCCATAAGCATCGATCGATCGCCCAACTCAATTCAGATCAGTTAAAAGTCAAGAGAACCAGCAGATCGATATATATATCTTACAGCGAGTTGAAAATCCGGCGGCGTGTCGACCAGTATGTCGTCGAGGTCAGGGAATCCACGAGCAATATTGCCGTTGACTTCGGAGTTGAAGGCGTACTCCGTTTGGGGGACGACCGACTCGCTTAGGATCTCGTGACGCCGCGATGGCTCGTGCAAGTTCGATCGATTTCTTCCTTCTTCACCTTGTTCCTCGTGATCCAGCAGCAAGAACTGTAAACGGTTTCCATCGTCCTCTCGAAGAGAATCCATGGCCATGAGCCGGGGTGGCTGCGGGATGCTCGTGCTTGGGGTTCTTGGATCGACACCCACGCCCTCAGCAGTGCTACTGCACTCGTTCTCACTTCGAGCCGTCGACCGCACTGCTCGTTGGTAGAACACTTTTGAAACCACGAGTTGACCTTGCAATTCATTTTCCCCAGGGCCGATGTGGTACTGATGCATCACCCACTTTGCTTTGCCTGGTTTGGCAACTCCTTTGGAGCTCTCGTAGAGAACCATAATCTTCTTCCAGCCTTTCTGGACGCCATTATTATCGAGCACGAGCTTAGTCCTACCTGTCTTGTGCCACCTCACGCCCGGTTCCTGATCAGACGAATCGCATTGGCTTATTATCCTCCGCCTCTTGCGCGGGCCTTTCGCGTATGCGCTCGATATCCTGTGAAAGAAATGGACACTGCTTCCGTCTTTCTCGGCCCCTGCTTTAGGGTTTAGGGTTTTAGGGCGAATCGGTCCAATCGGAGACGAAGACAGTGAAGCTTAATTTTCTTTAATTGATCATTTAATTACGTACCGGGGAGATTCTGAGGATGAGCGTAGCAGATTCCTGCGTCGTCCTCCAGCGTCGGAATGAACTCGTCGATGAGGACGTGCGGCTTCGAGTTGCCGAGCCCGATCCTCGCTGCCAAATGCTCCAACAGCTCGACGTCCGAAGGGTCGAACTTGACGCCGGCAGGAAAGCCGGCCCAATCCAACGCAACCTACGTCGCAAGGAGCGAGCAATCGCATTGAGAAGAAAACAATTCGAAATTAAAATAAGAAAGAAAGAAGAAAAAAAATGCAAAGCTAGATAGAAGAAGAAGAACTCGCATCGCCGTCGTCGATAATCTGCTTGCAGTTGGGGCACTCCCTGTCGGCTTCAGCACCGCCGTCGCTGCTCTTTATTTTCCCTGCGATTCCCCTGCCAGTAACAAGCCACGCCCTGCAAACGCACGAATCAACCGTCAAAGATCGTAACTTTTCGGAGAAATTTCATCCTTTTCTCAATCCAATTTGGAGCATACCTTCTCATCGCTCTGCGCAGCTGAGAGAGGGAGCGACTGAGCAGGATAAATAGGGAGCGGAGATGGGAAGGAGAACGAAATTGTGAGGCTGTTGACTCGTTTCTACACCGCGAGAAGCAAGAACTTGCGCGCGAAGGAGGCTTAAAAAAGCGACTCGTCTTGTTACCCGACTCGTCATTGAAGCGTAAATGGTCCCGCGGACAACGGCGACATTGGACTAATCATAACTAAGGTAGCGAGACGTGCCTCTTGATTGGGTTCGCGAAGAGAGGCGAGACCCGGCGCTTGACTTCTTACTTGCTTCCCAAGCTAACTGTCTTTTCCCCCCTATTTTTTCACTCTAATAAATATATTATAATAATTATTTTATTTTAACGAGGTTGAGAAAAATGTCGGCTTCATCGATCTGTTTCCAGTACCAAATTTGGCAAATTTTCTGTTTTACACAATTTACAAAATCTTTAACGAAGAAAATCTATGTTTGGATCGGAGGGAATCCATGTGACGGCTTATGACAAGACATTGGGAATCAATTTGGCAGCTCCACGTGGATATGTGATGAACACCGACGCTATTGCCAAATTCTTACACGTTTGGAAAACTAGGAAAAAACTAAGGGAAATAATTTATCTATATAAGATATTTTTAAATTTTTTTAAAGAAAAATATATTTTTTTAATTTTTTGAATGTGATAAAATCCATTAAAAATTATTTTTTAATGTTAAAATAATAGGAAAATTATTTTCTTTTTTTCGTTTTTAAAGTTAAAGAAGTTGACACAGGGTAGGAGGAGGAAAGAGATTTTATTGATGATCTGAAAGATTTAATATTGGATAGAATAAATAAATAAATCATTTCTCTTTATAAAATATAGTTGATTTTATTTAATTTTATTTTAATCACTAAATCATAAAAAAAAATCCAGATAAATAAATAAAAAACTTAGTGATGGCACTGGCGCATCGCGCGACTTGAATGCATTTTTGTTCGGCAATTTATGCGCATCTCAAATTTAAAACGGTTCAAATACATTTTCATAATTTTATATTTCATATTTTTTTTATTTTGTCTGTCGAATAAATATGTAATTAATACTGAAATTTTATATACATCCGAACTACGATCGAAAATCTCGAATCATTCAAACGTCACTTGATATTGTACATGATACTGAGAATTTAAATCTCAGCACTACTATGTTTCTGATAATATAATCTTCAGCACCATCTTTTTTTTTGACAGTTTGATATTGTACGTAATACTGAAAATTTAAATCTCAGCACTACTATATTTTTGATAATGTAATTCTTCGCACCACTTTTTTTCAGCTAGCTTGATATTGTACGCGGTGTTGGAAATTTAAATCCTAGCACCACTATGTTCATGGTAATATAATTCCAAACACCATTTTTTTGTCTCAGCCGGCTTGAAATTGTACGTGGTACTGTGTTCCTGGGAATATAATTCTCAACACCATATTTTTTTCTCAACCAGCTTGATATTATATAGTGTTGAGATTTTAAATATCATGATCACTGTGTTTCTGAGAATATAATTTTCAACACCACCTTTTTCCTCGGTCAGTTTGAAATTGGACGCGTTGCTGGAATTTAAATCTCAGAACTCCTATGTTCCTGAGATTTAAATCCCGGACCACTGTGTTCCTGAGAATATAATTCTCAAACACCCTCTTTTTTCTCACCTAGCTTAAATTTATACGTGACACACGATCAAAACTGGGAGGTAGGAGGATCAGAACAAAGTTTTCTCGACAAAATCAAAAATTCATACTGTAAGATCTTTCAGTCCATGTTAAGATTTCGGAATTTGGACTATTCTAGGTCCATCAATGGATTTCGGTCAAAACCCATTGATGGTCTTATTCACCTCTTCTTCGATCCAATCCAAGTCCATTGGATTTGGGAAGTGCCCCTCTGTATATCGGTGCCCTAAATTTATGATATTCAAGGTTTTATTAGGTATCCATAGTTATATTTCAGAAAATCAGCTCTGTGCCACATGACACCCAATCAAAACTGGAAGGTAGGAACATCAGAACCAAATTTCCTCGACGCATCAACAATTCATGCTGTAGGATCTTTCAGTCCATGTCAAGATTTCAGAAATTAGACTCCTCTAGGTCTATCAATGAGTTTCGGTCAAAATCCATTGATGATCCTATTCACCTCTTCTTCTATCTAATCCAAGTCAATTAGGTTTGAAAAGTGTCTCTTTGTGTATCCGTGTCTAAAATTTCTAATAATCTAGACTTTATTAAATGTTCACGGTCATATATCAAAAATTAGACCTCGTAACATGTGGTATTGAGAATTTAAATATCAGGACTACTGTGTTGTTGGGAATATAATTCCCAACAACGCCTTTTGAATGATTTGGGATTTTCAGTTGTGACTCGGATGCATACAATATTTGAGTATTAAATCTCCATTTGGCGAGAGGGGTAAAAAGGGAATGAGGTGCGCCCTTTGATAAATATGAAATCATGGAACTGTATTTGGACAATTCTAAATACACCCTTTGGTAAATCACTGTAAATAATACGATTCATTTCATGACTATAATTATTTTTTTTTTATATATTCAAATCTTTGATTAATTTTCGAAAGTGATTGATTCTATCTCATGAATTTTTTAGGATATCTCATCAATAATTAAGTTGGGTAAGATTGAAATTTAAATGATTCTTATCGAAATAAAATAATATTTATAATTTTTTTACGATTTAATTTGGATTTTATAATCATATTATTTTTGAAATATTAAAATTATTTTGATCCTTGAGTTTTTTTTAAATCATTGTGAATAATATATCACAGTAAAATATCTCTCTCCTTTTTTTTATCGCCTGCACGGTGGCCCGCGACTATAATTAGTTTTCGATTGACTCCTGTCGTAACTATTTTTTATTTATATAAATATTGAATGTACTCCTCGCTCTCGCGATTCTTTTGCTTGCTCTCCTTCTCCGTGTCTTCGATCTCCATGGCTGGCCCCTCCTCCCTTCTTCCGCTACTTCTAGCGCTCACCTCTCTCTCTCTACCAACCATCTCCTCCTCCTCGTCGCCGTGCTCTTTCCCCGCCATCTTCAACTTCGGCGACTCCAACTCCGACACCGGCGGCATGTCGGCGGCCTTCTCCACCGTCTCTGCGCCCAACGGCGAGACATTCTTCGGAGCGCCGGCTGGGAGATACTGCGACGGTCGCCTCGTCATCGATTTCATCGGTGAGCATAGCATTTACCGATCTCCAGTCCGGCTTCTTCTTGCTTTCGTCTGATTTAGCTGGATTGAACTGGTGGAATTGGGGGTAATTTGCTGAACGCATCCGGATTATCGCAGTGTTTTTCTTATAAATCGTGGTTGTTTGACGGCCGAGTAAAAAAAATGCGAGTCTTTATAAAGCACGATTTACTGTTTAGATTCCCTTTTGCGGTTAACAATTTGATTGCATAACCCTAGTTTCGAAAGCCTAAGACAGGGATATTGACTAAAGCAAGATTTACTTGCTCCTACAGCATGATAAGTGGTGAGGATTTACTAGGGCTACCCTGATTACTGTCTTTGTTTATCTTACTGTGCTATTGGTTAGTCTATCTTGTGTTCCCTGAGGATAGTAGATGAACTTACGAAAATGAACTATTACAAGAGTGGATGCAACAACTTCATCAATGGAGTCTTTCACTTGCTGTGTTAGTGGCTGAGAACTGGGGAAAGAAAACTACTATCAAGAGGTATTATCCTTAGGGAAAGTTTGTCTGTTTAAATGTCAACTGATGAGAAGGAATTGGAGGATGAGATACAACTTATTGTCTGGTATGGTTGTTAAGAGAGTATGTGATTCACAAGAAGTATGCGTAGTAGATTGTCCTGAAGTTCAATTATTGGCCTTCTTTTATACAGAAAAAGTTGCATTTATTGGCATCATGTGGATTGGTCTGCACACAGACGGATTCTGGTCCCATCTACCATTACGTTTATCTTACAAGGATCGTGGTAACTTAATCCACTGATTCAACTTTGTCCCTAACCCATGCTTTATGTGGATGTCTTTTTGCTCTACCAACTTGGCTAGCTGGATGTCCAACACCTTGAAATGGTAGGATATCAACAAGTAATGACTCAAAAAGATTGAAAGGAAATGGTTGGATATAGAAGCGGAAGTTCATGAGATATGAAATCCTTTGACTTCATTGGCCAAGTCATCTGAAATGAAACGAACATCTTTTTTTTATGTATATATTCTATCTTCATTTCCTCCTATTGTTCAACTGAATAAATTGCCAAATATGATTGTCCTATACACATATAGCAACGTAACATGTGTCTATGTCATTGTTTGGATAATGCAGAGCCTTTGCATACTCGGAAATAGGTTGTCTTTGAATTGTGACACTTATAAGTGCATACAAAATGATGTTTATGATTAGGAGAGCCAAATTCGTAACAGAAGAATTTATAGGAAACAATTCCTCTGGATGTTTTCTTCTAATGACAATTTTGAACCTACAGCTCAGGCACTTGGACTTCCTTTTATCAGTGCATACCTTGATTCGATGGGGACAAATTTCTCCCATGGTGCCAATTTTGCTACGGCCGGATCAACCATCCTAAGACAGAATACAACTTTCTTCCAAACTGGTTACAGCCCCTTCCCTTTGGATGTGCAGTTCCACCAGTTTGAGCAGTTCAAAACTAGATCCCTACTAGCTCACTCCAAAGGCAAGTACTAAGCATTTATATTCTTTTATTTTGATCTAAGAATTCAAACAAAAAAAATACACTGAACCTTGTTTTAGAACTTCTGGGTAATTCTAGCTTGGTTTTGTGCAGGAGCCATCTACAAAGATTTGTTACCTCCAGAAAAATACTTCTCGCAGGCTTTGTATACCTTCGATATTGGCCAAAATGACCTCACTTCAGGCTATGTCAGCAACTTGACAACTGAGCAGGTTAAAGAAACCATCCCTGTTATCCTTAGCAAATTTACTGATGCGGTCAAGGTACGAGGAAAGGATATAGAAACACTTTGTATGTACCAACTCTAGATAATGATGATACCTTGGAATTGAGCTGTTGCAGAATGTCTATCGACTCGGTGGGCGATACTTTTGGATCCATAATACAGGACCATTTGGTTGCCTGACTTATGTTCTAGCTCGATACCCTCTTAGAACTCCTGAGGTCGACTCTATTGGTTGTGGAGCCCCATTCAATGAAGTGGCTCAACGATTCAATGCTAAACTCAAGAAAACTGTAGTGCGGCTCAGAAAAGTACTTCCTAGCGCCGCATTCACCTACGTTGATATCTACACCGTCAAGTACTCGCTCATAAGCCAAGCGGAAAGGCTTGGTGAGTTCCATGATCACTACTAAATAAAAGGGTTAGCTTAGGCTTATAATTTTGGTTTGGATACAACAAATTGCAGGGTTCGAACAGCCTTTTGTGGCTTGCTGTGGGCACGGAGGGAAGTACAACTTCGACGTGCGGTACAGTTGCGGAGCTACAAAGAAAGTCCACAACACCAAGGTTATCATCTCAAACACTTGCGAGGATCCTTCAAAGAGGATATGTTGGGATGGATACCACTACTCAGAGGCAGCTAACAAATGGGTGTTTGATCATATTGTGGACGGTGCTTTTTCAGACCCGCCGAATCCAGTAACCATGGCTTGCAGAAAGCAGCAGCCTAACTGAGAGTGACTTTGGCAAGAATCCACCACTCTCCGGCGATGAGTTCTTTTCTTGCGGTTCGATTTTTACGAGTCTTATGTTGTTTTTATCAAAGAAATATCAAAAAAAAAAAAAATTTGATTACCTTTTTATGTTGGCAAACATATAACTGAAATGGAAAATGCTGAAGGATAGCATATTTCCACTGCTATCTGTTGGGATAATCACAATGTTATTGTTGAAATCTACCTCAAAGGTAGTTAGTTTATTAAAACTTTAATCCTCGACATATACTTGGTTAAGAGGTTGATAGAACTGTAATTAGAATCAAGAAGAACAAGAACAGTGCGAAGTGAACTACATGGTCCATTTGGTTGCCATATGCTACTGTTAAGGCTTCTTTTTCTGAACTGACGTAGGAATTCATGGTCTTCAATTTGCTACCTATTTTTCTCGTGTTAACTTGAGGAATCTAGCAAATATTTCCCATAGAACCGATATATTCCATGTAGGAATATTAAAATGTGCAATTAATATTAAAAAAAAAAATCAATTTTAAGGCCAATAAATTGGCCACCAAATCCCTGCTTTTCCTACACTGCGATAGCCGACCCTGAGCTCTTCCTCCGCCAATAAAATTCCAGCCCGGTCGGGTCGAACCGGATCGGGTCTCATCCAACACGAGCCACCACGACTACTGTAACAGTTTTATCGCGTATCGGTTATGCTTCACGAGTCTCAGCCACAACGTTGCGGCGGAGGAGGCGTTACGATGGCGTATGTAACAGCCATCCAAGTCTTTGAGGATTGAGACTGTGGTGTTACAAACTTACAACGGCGCATGTAACAGCTATCCAAACGTTACAAACCCAAGCCAGTGTGTCGTTGTGGTTTATACTATAAGAGGCTCCCCTCCGTTATTTTCCAGTTCGAGACAGATAGGGATAAGAAAGAGCATCCGTTCCCAATCTCCTCTTCTCCGCTCCTACTCCACTCCGCCAATCTCGTCGCCATGGCTTCCGTCTCCACCATTGTTGGCGCACAAAAAGCTCTCCTACCGGCTACCTCCTCCTCCGCTACCGCCTCCAAGCCCAAGTTCCCCTTGCTCACCGGGTTCCTCGCCTCATCTTCCTCCTTCTCCGCCTCCAGCCTCAGCTGCGCCACCGCCTCCCGCCTCAGCATCCGGCGCCGCGACAGCCGCCTCGTCGTCCGTGCTGCTCGCGGCAAGTACGAGCGCACCAAGCCCCATGTCAACATCGGCACCATCGGCCACGTCGACCACGGGAAGACCACTCTCACCGCCGCCCTCACCATGGCCCTCGCCGCCGTCGGAGGATCGGCCCCAAAAAAGTACGACGAGATCGACGCCGCACCCGAGGAGCGCGCCCGCGGTATTACCATTAACACTGCGACCGTCGAGTACGAGACCGACTCCCGCCACTACGCCCACGTCGATTGCCCCGGCCACGCTGATTATGTGAAGAACATGATCACTGGGGCTGCACAGATGGACGGCGCGATCCTTGTTGTCTCCGGCGCCGACGGCCCCATGCCCCAGACCAAGGAGCACATCCTCCTGGCCAAGCAGGTCGGCGTGCCCAATATGGTGGTCTTTCTCAACAAACAGGACCAGGTGGACGACGAGGAGCTCCTCCAGCTCGTCGAGCTCGAGGTTCGCGAGCTGCTCTCCTCCTATGAGTTCCCAGGCGATGACATTCCCATCATCTCCGGCTCCGCGCTCCTCGCCCTCGAGGCCCTCATGGCCAACCCCAATATCAAGCGCGGGGAGAACAACTGGGTCGACAAGATCTTTGAACTCATGGACGCGGTGGACAGCTACATCCCCATTCCGCAGCGACAGACCGATCTCCCTTTCCTTCTCGCCGTAGAAGATGTATTCTCCATTACTGGACGCGGGACAGTTGCCACCGGTCGAATTGAGCGTGGCACGGTAAAGGTCGGCGACACCATCGAGATTGTTGGCCTTCGGGAGACGCGGACCACCACTGTCACAGGCGTCGAGATGTTTCAAAAGACTCTCGACGACGCCATGGCCGGAGACAATGTCGGGTTGCTTCTCCGTGGTATCCAGAAGGCGGACATTCAGCGAGGAATGGTGCTCGCCAAGCCTGGCACCATCACTCCCCACACAAAATTTTCCGCCATTGTCTACATCCTCAAGAAAGAAGAAGGCGGGAGGCACTCTCCCTTCTTTTCAGGGTACAGACCGCAGTTCTACATGAGGACCACCGACGTCACGGGCAAGGTTACGACCATCAAGAACGACAAGGATGAGGAGGCGAAGATGGTGATGCCCGGAGACCGCGTCAAGATGGAGGTCGAACTCATCGTTCCCGTGGCATGCGAGCAGGGCATGCGGTTCGCCATAAGGGAGGGCGGAAAGACTGTCGGCGCCGGCGTCATCCAGTCAATCATTCAGTAAACTATGCATGTAAGATTATTTGGTCCTCTTTCAGTTTGCATGAGCTATCCATGAATTGCTGCTGCCTTTTACATAGTAACTCCTGCAAAACTCAGACTAAACACGATCGATCTTAGGTTGCAATCCGAGAAACCCTTGGCCACGCCATTGCCTAATATTCTGCTCCTTCTTCCTTCTTTGGAATTTCTTATTATTTTTGCTGCAATGCTCCGTCTCTGCAAGTTCATATGGCTAGCTAGCTCCTTTATGAACTCATTGCAATCTTGTCATGTAATTCAACTGTACTTGCACTTGGATAACTATTAGTTTGTACGTACTTCTTTTGCCTCCATGGATCATGTTTAAAGTGTGTATAAGCATGAAGTTTTGAAATTTATTCAAGTTGGTGCTTGCCAGGAGAAAGAATTCACTCCCTCACTGACACAGTTTAATGCTTGTTTAGTTTTCCATGAGGATTTATGACCAAATTGCTCTTGAACTTCTCTTTTTTGCTAAGCAGCGACAAAGTTCTACCTTGTCATCTCTTGTGCATCAGGAAAAGTATGCTCCATCTAGCTCTTCCTAAACGATTGTAATTCTACATAGCAAGCAGTAGAATTACCAATCACTCATCACCTAATGCACTGATGATTAATTATATATTTGGACTCCATTGTTTCTGATACTCGAACTTAATGAGCTTTTGCAGTCCTTAATGATAGTTATCACAAGCTGCTAGTTCATTTACCATATTCTTCTCCTCACTCGAACTTAAACAATAGGAAGATTTTGTATTGTATCTCCACCCAATCCATTCTTGCTTTAGTCTCCCACTTTTGTCTGGTTTTGTATGTTGAGCAGTGAGAAAATTGCACCCTTTATAAATGAGAGAACTTAATTTGTGGTGAGGAATTCTTTAGGCCATTGATAGTGTTTGTATATGCATTGTAGTTAAAACTTTATGGAGCTTTTATTATTCTTACAATTTAATTAAAATATTGCTTAATGAATAAAATCTTTTTTATGTTGAATTTTTAAAATATAAGAATATAAAATAATAGAGACAAATAATATATAAGTATATATGTATATATTATGTATTTGAATAAAAAGTTTTTAAAAAAATTATAATTGAGTTTAGAATAATGTATTTGAAAATTGAGCTTTAAAAAGGTTCTTAAATTCCTTATCTTTAAACATTTGTTTTATTTTATTTTTTTAATATTGATTGACAAATAAATTTTAATTGGAGCATATAACACCAATAATTTTGTTGATGATTAAAAACCAGCAAAATTAGAAATAGGTTTGATTTTAATTGTGATTGGTAAGCATAAAATTAAATCTAATTGGTCAAATAAATGAATTTAATATATTTGGTGATATAAGAATTACTAACACAATCATGCGTTGAGATTTATTAACTAGCTATATGATTAAAATATGTTGTCCTCATGAGGTGTGGAGAATTGATATAGATCAATTTCGAAGAAAGATTCAAAACTTTTCTCTGGGTTCAAATAATCTTTTATTGTCTTTGATTAACGCGTCAAGGTCTATAAGATCCTCACGATTTATCTCCCTCACAATGATTATAGAATTTATCGATGGCCAATCGGAGTCATTAGGTTGATAATTCTAATTTTTTTATAAAAAATATATTTAAAAAATATAATAAATTTGAAAAGAAATTAAATAATTTAATAAAATTAAAATTTTCAAATAGAAGGCATTAATGATCTTTATCGACCCAAATATCAAATTTGTTTAGAAAATTAGTCTGGTCATTTTGCCTATTTAACGAATTATTTTGTTATCATTATTTTCAAAATAGTTAATAAACAATAAATAAACGCCTATAGCATAGTATAATTTAATGCAAAAATGATATGTTTATTTAAATGTTTTTCATTGTCAATTTCATAGTTAAATAAAAAAAAAAAATTATGACCAATCTTTAATCATATCAATATTTAACATCGTGAAAAATAGATACTTTACTAAAAGATAAATACGGAGGAATTGATTTTTTTTCACTTGGTATAAATTTGTATTTTGTTATTCATTCAATTCAATGTTGTCCATAAGGGCAATCGAACCGTCTCATATTGAAAGGTATTTTAATAATTTATTAAAGGTCATACTTAAATTTTATTTTTAATTAAAAAAAGAAATATTATACTTAAGGGTGTTTATTTTTAAAAATATTTTTCATTTGGTCTTCAAATCCAAGTAAAAAATTAGGGGTATTTGATAAACGTATTTTTTTTTTTGTTTTTATTTTTTAAGAAAACAAGAAAACACGTCCGATCGATATTTCATCTTCGTTTTCTAGAAAATAAAAGAGTATTTTCTAAAAAATTGAAAAAAAAAATCATTTTCTATTTCTATTTTCGTTTTCTAAAAAATAAAAAAATATTTTTTGAAAAATTAAAAAATACAAAAAAATCATTTTCAAGTAGAAAATTCTCTACGAATCAAACGTTGTCTTAATTTTTTACTTAAACAAAATAAAATTATCTAAAAGTCATTGATGATTTTAAAAATCTTAAATTTATATAAATTTAACATTATTATATAAATTTATTAAACTTTTAAATTTAATAATAAATTTTAATCAAATTATTGATGATGGGTGGTCGTAGTTTTGGCATTGGAGATGCTTTTTATGATAAAGTTATTTATTTATTTTATTTTTCAAAAGAAAAAGAAAAAGAAAAGTGTTGGAGTAGTAGTGCCTTTTGATTATTTTTTTATTTTTTTTTTTTGCCATTTACTCTCGATTTGGAAATTTATTACTATAAATTGGTTACCGTCACGTGGCAACTCTTTCACCCACCGCTCGCTCTCCCCCTCTTCCCCTTCGCCTGCTTTGGATCTATCGATTCCGCTTTTCTTCGAGGTCGAGAGACAACGAGAGCGGTTGGAGGAGATGGCCGGCGACGCGAAGGTCTACACCCTTGCCGAGGTATCGATGCACAGCTCCTCCAAGGACTGCTGGCTCATCATTGGCGGCAAGGTCTGTGGTCGCTTCGCCTTTGTTAGTTTTCTTTGGTCCGTATGGCCATCTTTTATTTTTCGGGGATCTTTTAACTTTTATACACCCTTTCTCTCTCGGATTCTATGGCCCATGATCCGATCTATTGTGCCAAAACCATCCACGATTTCGACTTTTTGGATCTTGTCAATTGGTGAACTTTCCGTGTAAGTTTTGTTGGATTTATTTTCGAGGCTGGCAAGCATGATATTTTTGTTGCTGTTTTAGACTCCATATTCTGGGTTATTAAACTGCACCCTATTTTATTTAAACGATGCACATGCTTTGCTTGGAGAAATTAGATTGTTGAATGATGCAAGGCAAAGTAGATTGCTTTGACCTCATAAGGTGAGATGGCAGAAAAAAAAATCAATTTTAATCTAGGTTTCTGATAGTAGTCAGACTATTGCCTACGTCTTCCTAAAATTTTATCAACAACAACAACAACAAAGTCTTATCCCACTAAGTGGGGTCGGCTATATGAATCCTTCTACGTCATTGGACTCTATCCCCTACTATATCATCATCTATATTTAAATAAATTTTATCTTGTTTTATTGTTGCCAACCAAATCTTTTTTGATCTTCCTCTTCCTCGTTTGATGTGTATATTTGGTATCATTTCACATCGCCTAACTGGAGCATTTATTGGTCGTCTAAGTACATGTCCGTACCACCTTAAACGTGTCTCTCGGAGCTTTCCTTCAATAGATGCAACACCAACTTTTTCTCTAATGCTCTCATTTCTTATTCTGTCCATCCTCGTATGTCCACACATCCACCTTGACATCCTCATCTCTGCAACTCTCATCTTTTGCTCATATGCTCATATCTTCCTAAAATTTTATGAAGATATATAATTAGATAAGTCCAATTTATTCAGGCTGAAGGAACTATACGTAGAGGGAGACAAAATATATATATATATAATAATAATTTCTATGCATGCCGTAATTTTACACCTGAATTTCTGTCATCTGAAAAATTATACATTATGTGAAGCATCTGAACTTTTTATTTCCTTGTTCGCTTGATTGAATGTCGCCATGTTTATAAACTGAAGATGTCTCCTCTTGTTAGTCTATACCTATTCATTTTGTCAAGGTTCTTTCTCTTGGAACATTTCAAGAAAGGATAATTATACTGTTGAAAGAAAACTCACCGGCATCTTTATTTGGGAAGACCCTAATAAATAGTCACGAAATAAGAATAGCTTTTAAAAATTTGGTGGACAACAGCTCATGCTAAAAAATTTAAATATTATGGTGCCTAGCTGATGGTAATTTTTTTTCCCAAGGAATCTGATACCGAAGACGACCAACTTGAACAGTGGTGAGCATAGTTATTGTTATTTGTCCCAACTATTTAGGGTCTGCTATATAAATCTTATCTTCCATTTGGCAATATATGAGGTTCTATCACTAGAATTATTCAAATCATTTAATTCATTTTATGTTACATTTTCTATTGTTTATTTTGGTCTCCCTCTACCCTTTCATCTTCCATGTAATTCATTAAACTCATCCAACTGTAGAATTTATGGGTTGACTTTGAAAATGTCTATATCATCTTAACATGTTTCATTTTATCATCTGTTGGTGTTGTGTGTAGTCTAAATCAAAGAAACAACAAATACAGTTTAAAGGAAAGCATCTAGTAAAAACATGATTTGTGATTTTATTATGTTTTCTACCCAAAGAAATAGGCAATAAAAATCTTTTCACTTTTTATTCCTTTCATGTTAAACTGTACAAACTTTCTTATATTGGTTTGTTAAATTCAATGGAATAAGAAGATTCTTCCCTGTGATTCCTAAGAGAAATTCTTAATGATAATCAGTCAGTTTGGCCAGCAGCACTTGAGGTCACTCAAGTAATTTGATCTTGATCTGTTATTCTTAAATTGTTTTCTCATGCCAAACAACAGTGAAGATTTAGATTTGGAATATAGAAGATGATAAAAGAAGTATGAAGATTGCACATTGGCAAACATAATTATTAAAATGTTGAAACTATAGAAATCAAGCTTTTCTTTTTTCTCATAAGATGTTGTTATAATAAAAGCCCATTCTCATTTGTATGTTGTTAAGAAATTTTTGCATTTACGCTTGATTCACAATAATCTAATTTAACTTGGATGCATTCATCTTTACCTTTATTTATAATATTTGCCCCCTAGGGCATGATGTGATGGTAAGAGGTGGGATGACTTATAATGCAACCAAGGTTTGAGACTTACGTCAGACATATTATACGCTCGCGGTGTTCGAATTACTGGTGATGTTAGTTCATCCGTTAGGGCCCATCTGTACTTTCCAAGTTTACCTTGGTGGCCGATGGAAAATTTCTATAAGATCAGGTTGGCCGCTTCTAGAATTAGTCAGATTGCAAAACCTGGATACTTGGATTATCAAAAAAATAAAAAAAAGGATATTGTGCATGTATCAAAAAATAAAATATACTATATGAATGAAGTCTTTGCAATCCTTTTTATGGTTTGGCAACCTTTGTTATTCTTTAAAATGTCTGTCCTCATCATCATCAAGCTGCATTTTTCCCTACTATTGGTGGCTACATAGATCATATTCCTCCATTCAGCTATATGAAAGGTTTGACATATTAACTAGTCTTCTTTTGTTTCCCTCTATCCCTTTCAGCTTCTACTCTAATCAATTCAACTTTTCTAGTTATAAAATACATTAGTCTACTTCAAGACGATATTGATTCTATTTTGGCTTATTGTGTTATTATTGGGAAAGTTATCCTCTATAACCTTTGTTTGTTTGGCTTATCAATAAGTTTTTTTTATAAAACTTTGATGATTACATATGCTTTCATAGATTCATAAAATTTCACAAAACTTATTCACTCTTTCTTTGCTGCATAGTTTTTTCTTTTATTTTCTAGATGTCACCAACTAGTTTATCGCTAGCCCATAAAAACATAAATTTTATTCTTTCCTGACAACTAACCATTCGGATAAGTGGTCAATCACTCAATGCAGTTCAAGCTTAGCCATGCTATATTGTGAATTGAATGTTAAATCTATAAATTTACAGTTTTTTAATGCCCCACATTTTCTGTGCTGGTGGGCCATCCAATTTAACAACTGTGTTTCTGTAATCGTCGCTATTTCACTTGATAAAATTTAATAAATCCTTTAGCTAAAGGTTTGTGATGTATCATGAACCCTAATTTGACTATGGCTATCTAGTTTTTCACAAGTATATACACTGGTTATTGATCTACCTTCATTGAAATTTACCTTTCAGTGTGGGAATATTTGGACATTGGTTGTGGTCTAGTAACGCTGAGTATCTAATTGTTTCAGTTTTCACTTATACGTAATAAACCTGATTATACTAAGAATGTTATCAATTGCATAAAAAACTCATTTTTTTGCTTATACTAAAACTGAATTAGAGAGTAAGTGAGACACTACAGAAAGGAAAAAGGAAGACAAATGAACTAATTTTGATTGGGCCTACTCGATTTGTATATATATATTCATGAAGTCGATTATATTGTTGGTTTTCGTTTTTCCAGGTTTATGATGTCACTAAGTTCCTAGAAGATCACCCTGGAGGAGATGAGGTTTTGCTCTCATCCACCGGTATACCTATGTTGAATGATTTCAGGATACCATACTTTTTGAATAGTTAATCAATCAGGTACCTTATGATAAGCTTGTTTTTTTCCCCACCATTTTGTTAGGGAAAGATGCAACTGATGATTTTGAAGATGTTGGTCATAGCACCACTGCAAGGGCGATGATGGACGAGTATTATGTTGGAGAAATTGATGCCACAACAATCCCTAAGAAAGTAGTCTACACTCCTCCCAAACAGCCGCATTATAACCAGGACAAGACATCTGAGTTCGTTGTCAAGATCCTGCAGTTTTTGGTTCCTCTCCTCATCTTGGGTTTTGCCGTGGGCATCAGATTCTACACAAAATCGGCTTAGAATCTTCTCGCCACAGTGAGAGATTTAGCCAAGTAGAAATAAGATTTCTGGCTGATCTCCAATGCTGTTACAAATTCAGATACTCTGGTGTGGCTGCTGAATGCTCGTCTTTGTGAACTCATCTGCTTGCTTGTGACACACTGAACTAAATGTCTGATGGACATTCTCTATTTTCTTGGCAAACACCTTCTATCGTGCCCTTTTTCAACTAGACAGATTTTTTCAGTACATATAAAGAAAGGGTAGATAATATTAGAGTTTCAATACAGTTTAGATTGACCAAGCCAGATGCATAATAACCCATTAAAACTGACCGACTGACGAGAATGAAAATGCAGGACAAAACACAGAGTGAGCGGCTGCAGCCTCCTCAGTCGTTGCAGCAGCGGTAGAGCACGAACTGGTCCATGGGGCGCCCGCACTCGGCGCACACCACCTGCTCCTTGATCCCGCCGGCGTCGCCGGGAAGGATGAGGCGCGTGCAGTGCTCCGCCGTGCCGAACGGTTCCAGAGCTTTTCTCAGCGCCGGCACCAGCCCCTGCACCTCCACCCCACTCTTCCAGTTATCGAACTGACCCAGGCAGTCCACCATCTTCCCCCCGTACGCCTCCACCATCTCCATTGACCCTTGGCTGAGCAGCGCCCACCCCTCGTCGCTCCCGTCGAAGCTCAGTATCGTCATCACCTCCTTCATGATGGGGTCGTTATCGATCGTCCGCCCGAGCTGCATCTTGGAGTACCACATGCTCTCCAGCCGCACCCAGAAGAACCACACCATCACCGGGTCCGTCCAGTACCCGCTCAGCTTCTCCTCCGCGATCACCTTGATCGCCTTCTTCACTCTGTCCCGCGCGTTGCTCTTCCCCACGTACACCATCTCCACCGGCACCCGCGACTCCTGCGACACCCGCCTCATCGCCGCCGTGAACCGCCGTATCCACGCAATGTTGTCGCTTCCGTACAAGCACACATGCCGGCCTTCGCTCACCTGAATTGACGTCAAATTTACCCTTTTGTGAATTTGAACTTCATGCTATCGGCCATTAAATTATGTCCTAGATAAAGAAAAAGACGTAAATGTACCCATGTAAGCGTATTGGGATCGATTTCGTCGACGAGGAACTCGACTCGCCAAGTTTCATCCTTCCACAGAGCCTCCTCCCTGTTGCTGGTGAAGGGGAAGGCGAGTGTGCCCCAAATCCATATCATGTGGAGGGCGTTGGGGCAGACTACCTTCCCCTGCCCGTCCAACACCACTAGAATCGGCTTCTTGTCGAAGTGCCACACCTCGCGGATGTACTTGACCACCGCCTTCTCCATCAACGACGGGTGGTAAAGCGAGTACCACGGCATGGCCGAGGCTAGCCGTTTGAAGGTCTCCTCGTTGGCGGCCGACCAGGGGACGTGCCTGTCGGTCATCGGCAGCCACACGATCTCGTACTGCCTGTCCTGCTTCATCCTGTCCGTGTCGCCGTATATCCGTAACAGGGCGAGCAGCTCCTCGTTGATGATGTCGAGGTCGGAGATGAACAGCACGACGATCTTCCTCCTCAGGACGTCCACGCTCACTCTTCTCCTTGTGGATCCCTCGAGGAGCGGCAGGTCGTCCTTGGAATGGATCAATGACCTGAGAATCTTCAAATTGTCGATGTGCGCGCTCTCAAAGAGCTTCACCAGCATCTGAAATGCTTCGATGTGCTTCTTCTCACCTGAAACAAACTATAATGCTCAAGTACTTTGCTTCTTCGACAACGAATGTACACCGATCGACCAAATTCGAACGCACCAATGTGTCGATAACACAATTCTAGTTGCTTGGTAAGATGATCATATATGTTGCTAACTTTGTGGGCTAAACTCGAGAGATCCCACACTTCGGTGGCCGAGCTGATGTTCCTGGCAACGTGGGGATCGGATTGAAACAGTTGAGCTTTGAGTAATAGTGTTCTACGAATTGAGACAGAGAGATGGACAGTGTTTACTCATGGCCGAGGCCGATGAGACCCGCGATCTGGGAAGAGCAAGCCACGACGCTTCGAATAGTCCAGTAGACGGCCGTGGGGATGTGCGCCAAGGCCAACGCCATGTCGGGGGTGTCCGGCGAGATGTACTCTGAGGGGAGCTCCTTGAATTGGATGATGCAGTTGGCGACGTCCAGCATCGCTTTGGTGAGGTTGTTGAGGGCGTCGAAGCGTGGCTTGAGCGCATCGGAGTGCTCCAGGATGTCCGGCAACTGCTTGAGCAGCGCCACCGACTTGGCCAAAGGGTTCACGGTGTGCAACTGCACGGTGAGCCAGAACTCGCCGTAGCTCACCGCGAAGGCCGCCAGCGCTATCACTACCTTCGCGTCCCAAGTGTAGTGCGACAGCGAGTTGAACACTGCAAGCGTCGTTGTGTGCGAGTCGACTCCGCCGGAGCACTTGCAGGTAATCTACAGAAATCGACATCCATCATTCCGATCGAGGATTAACAGAAGAAGAATATCTAGATAGTAATTATCAGTAATCTCAAAAGATTATATAAATATATATACTTCGCAAGAAATCCTTTGAATAGTGTAAGCCAATGCTTCGAGCATTCCGATCACTTCAGTGCGATCCATTTTCTCTTCCACAAGCTCCCGCTGAGCCGGCGGAGTCTGCAGAGTTACCATCTCGATCAGTGACATTAAATCAAGCACAAAATGGTTCAATCTCACAAATAAACTCCTATATCTACCACGACAACAACAGTGGGGGTGGCCCTTCGCAGAATGTCTTCGATGAGCCGCATCAGCGGCCTCGTGTCGACGTCACGGCCATCAGGCGAGTGGGTGCCGACTATCTGCTTGATCACGGCGCTGTCATCCGAGGCCGAAAAGAGGTGGCGGTCGCCCTTTATCAAGTGCAACTTCGTCGCTGCCGCGGCCGCCGTCGTCGTCATTTTCAGTGGCAGTCGAGAGAGCAAAAACACGTCCGCTTCCAGTATGCGAATTCTCCAAAGGCTCTCGAGAGATATATATACACACACAAACTTAACGGCGTCACAGAAGAAGACAGAGAACTGAATGAACAAAGCAAGGAACAGGAAGAATAAAGCTCGAGCGAACCGACTACCTTGCTTCTCGGTGGAGGCTCCTCAATCTCCATGAGGAAGCTCAAAAGACAAGTACCGATCGTCGATCAAAGGCTGAAGCGGGCCATCGAGCCAACTCTCCACTCTCCTCTAAAGTGACTGCCTCGTTGTTAGTGCAATCAATGCGGCCGGAATTGAAGAATAATTATACCCAATTCTAAGAACAGCACGTTTCAGATTTTAGATGCCTCGCAATTGAGGCTGATGAAGGTAGAATATAAGTTCCTTGTGCAGAGGACAAAGGGGGGAGCCAGACTTTACGAGCCTTTCTACTGTAGATTGGTTCCTTTTCTCCCAGATTCCGGTATGCACAGAGAATGGATCATGTTATGACAACTTTACATGCTTTGCTTCGGTTATTGTATAATGCAGATGCGTTGGCTTAACTGCTCAATTCGAGAGTGGATGTTTTTTATTCATTGATATTAAGCTATCCGAATCTTTAATTAATTTTTAAAAACTATCGATCATATTCTACGAATCTTTAAAATGTTTTGTTAATATTAAAATCTAAATGACCTCCATTGATCATTAAAAATAAATAAAAAAAATACTTATAATTTTTTTATTGTTCAATTCAGATTTTATAATCGTGTTATTTTTGAACGACGATTCAATATCGAATTCGTATTTCGTTTATCAGATAAATTCTTGAGACCAAATAATTTTTTTTTTAAATTCATCGTCGAATAATATCACAGTACAAAATTAAATTATATTTTTTTATAAATTATCTCCTCATTTTTACTGTACTATTTCCTTATCAAGTAGATTATTCCAGGAGATCGATTTGAGTTATGCATATTTAAATGTTGATTTTCAGAATCTTTATCCTCTTGTATATATATTTTAATGTTTTATCTGTTATTATTTATTAATAATATAGGACAAAAATTAAAAGAATGTTATTAAAAAAGATGCCCTGCTATAGTGTTCTGCCGTATTTATAGTCGATTTGCATTTTTAAATCACCTAAAATGCTAAACTGCTGATCCAACTTAAAAAAAAATCTAACTAATTATCACTCTGCTATGCAGCAAAAGACTTAACCTTCGTCTCGGTATTTTTTTTACCATTGATATTCGATGATGATAAAGAAAAATAAATTGTGAGAGACTATATATATTTTTTCACTCATTGATTAAAATACAAAGGACTTTTAAATCTGAATAAAAATTTTAAATTTCATATCAAAAATTAATTTTTATCCATCTATAATAACATTTGTATTATTCTAGCCAACTGCCATTCTAAGAGGACAATAATTACTGTATTCGTTTTCGTTAAATATTTCTATCTCCATGCATGCGAGTGCTCATTTTTCTAGAGTTGTAAATAAACTAAACATTCATAAAATATATATTAAAATCAATTAATAAATAAGTTTAACAACTTGATACATTAAATAAATAAGTTTGAATACATATATGTTTGATTTGTTAATATTAATGAACAGTGTTCATGAACAATATTTATGAACAAATTCATTTAAAAATTATTTGTGATCTTAGATATACTCATTTATAAATAAAAATTAAAATATTAAAAAATTAAAATAAACAAATAAACTTAACTTAAGAGTTTGATAACGTTTAAATAAATCGAACTTAATCAAACTTCATTCAAATTTGAATTGAATTCAAGTCAAATTCAATCTCTAGAACAAAGAAATCAAATCAAATTTAAATAAATTTTTTAATAGTTTGATAAATTTTAAATTTAACTTGGCTCAATTTTATTATTTTATTAAACAAATTTAAACATTATAAAATTTAACTTACTTAACTAATTTACAGTCCAGCTACGACTACCGTTTGAGGAGGTAATTTCATCTCCTAATCATTGACAGGATTTTCTGCCATATTGTTTGATCTGCAGAATAGATGTCCCCACATGGATGGTGCGATTGTAAGACAAGGGTTGCTTGCAGAATGGGCAGGGGGCGATTCCGGATGAGGGGTCTAAAATCTCCTCTGGCTTCAGATGATCCTCCCTCTGCTTTGTTTCCGTATCAAGAGACCTCGTCTCCCCGCGATTTACCTCCCTCTCGTTGCTGTTGGTGCAGGGGCACTAGATAATCGAACATGTGTTTTGATTATGGCAAAGACACAAAGTTAAGTTTACATCGTTATCTCACGAGCTATCGAGTGTACAGAAAAGTATTAATGCTGGAGCTGAAGGCTAGCGACGCCCGGAGGAAGCCGCGGTAGTCGGGCGACACTCGAGTGACTTCGGAGGGAGCCGAAGGAATCGAGTGGAAGGCCGGAAGCGAGAGCTACTATCGAGGTAAGCTCGTGTGAGTAAGAGATTGTAAGGTCGTGTCCTCTTTACGAGGACGACCGTAGGCGGTGATTCGACTAAGACTTCCTGTGGAAGGTCTAGGTCGAGATCGGACGGTTAGAAACCGTCGTATTTATCATTTTCCAAGCTAACATCTTATTGCAGGGAAGTGGCCAAGCTGGCAGTCGACTGTTGGACATGGAGCAGTCGACTGACGATTCAGCTTTTGCGTTAGGTCAAAATGGATAACGTTTGATGCGGCCACTTTGCGATAAAATTTGGACAACTTCATGATCCGTTCTGAAAAAAGAGGAGACAAATTCAGAGGCCAAATTCTATAAAATGAGGGGAGGATTACAACTACAAAATACATCAAGTTTATTCATCAAGTGCTCCTACAACGCCAACGCTCCAATATCGTCATAACGCCGACGCGACGTCAAGTTTCGATCTTCTTCGTCAGCAGCAGAATCAAGTAATATTTTTGATATTGTATTCCTTGTTTTTCTTCATAACGAGGTGAGGTAGGCTTGTTACCTCATCCTCGTATATTCGGTTTTGTGATCGTTGTCTCCTACCTCCAACGAGGAGGAGACGTTATAGTGCTTTGCCCTCCGTACGCGGTCTAGGACCGATAGGGCCTTGGAGTAGCAACCGCTGGGTTGTGAACCAAGTAAAATAAACGTATTCATTTATTTTCCACTGTGCTTACTTTACGTATCGAACGAACGAAAAAGAAAAGATTTACGATCGTTATTCACCCCCCCTCTAGCGACGCTTCTCGATCCAACAGTCGCAACCCTGGGACGGATGACAGAGACTGCTAATTGGATAGATTCCCAACTTTTACCGATATGAAGAATAGGTTGTTATTACATATTTATGCCTTCATTCCCTTTATTTTTTTTTTGAATTTTTTTGTTGGCTCTCCGTTAATTTTGGACTGTCCTAACTCTCGTTAATACTTTTATTTGTTGATTTTTTTTAGATTTTATTTAATTCATTTTTTTTATTTCTTATGTTATCCGTGTCAACTTAACATCGTATCTATGTAACTTTTAATCACAGTGAAATTAAGAAGCATTGTAGAAATATATTATATTTGAATTGCATCCACTCAAAATTCACTAAGATTATGAATTTTAATTAAAACTCATTAATAAATCTAAATAATTTAAAACTATGAAATATGAATATAGAGTAGAAAAGAAAAGTATATATAAATTAGATATAGTATACAACCTTGATTTCATTGTGAAGGAGGTAAATAACGGAAGACTCTATAAGTCTTGATATGGTGACCAAGACACATGAGAGTCATCTGAATTCAGAAAAGAATTTTAGACCTCATTCGGAATCGACTCATGTCACTTCTGCAAACACCGTCGTACCTTAACCACCACATCATCCCTGTGAAATTATGCATATGTATCAATTGACATAAAGATTGAATTTTAAAAAATATATTGTATATAATTGGAAAGACCTTGAAATTGAGATTTTAGAGTGCAGTTATACTCAAGGCCACTATAAAAATTTATTGGACTTGAATTGAGTTCAACTAGAATTTATTAAAATTATTAATAAATTTTGATCGAAATTCATTGATGAATTTAAATGATTTAAAATTTTAAAATCAAGACATAAAATGATAGAAGAGAGTTTTGATAATATAGAGAAGATGTACGACTCTATTTTTAAGCTTTCTACATTAAAAGTGTGAAATCATGTGATATTGATTTTTAAAAATCAATATTAAAAATCAACACGATTTTTGATAATTGAATAATGCATTTTTTACCATCAAAAATTAATATATGATTGATAATTTTAAATTTTTTTACTATCAGCACCCTAAACCCTTTGCTTAATTATAAAAGCATGACTTTTGAGAAATAATAAATTTTGAATAAGCAATTTGATAAATTGTTTTAAAAATTTATTAAATACACTAAATTAAAATCTCTAAGAAATTGTGCAGTAAACGTATCTTCTTCTCTTTCTCATGCGAACGTCGACAAACTGAAATCAAAAGTCAAATTTAGATGTCCTTGTGCAAATCCGACGTGAGGAGGCGTGCCGCGTGCGCGATTGCTCCAGCCTCTGTGCCTCTCTCGAGCTCCGAGCTCCCTCAGGACGTTTTTAATGGAGTCTCTGCTTTGTTTTCTGAAACCGAGACATGGATTACTGTAGTTATTAAGCTGTAAAGGACATGGAGATTCGCGTCATTTGACCACTCCTTTGCTACTTCTCCGACGTACCTAATCACCATTAAAAAAAACCAGGTAAGATCATCTTCTAACTCGCCCAATCCGAAAAGACAATTTTCAAAAGGTTACAGAAACATGCCGTATCCACGCTTTCAACGTAATCTTGCCCTGGCGTTGAAGCTGCTCAGCTTCAAACTGTTCTCGAAGCTTGAATTCGTCAGTTTATTACAATGAATATCGACAAGAGAGAGAGAGAGAACAGATTAATGAACCACATATTCGAGCTAGTTTAATTGGTAAAACATGGACATGTAGTTCGAGTGATCGAGTTCCTCTTAGCTACTCGCAGCAAAACGCTGCTGATAAAACAGAGAAAATTTTACATACTTCAAGGCAAAATATATTCTCTAAAGTTTTTTCAGTGGAAGAAGCAGAGGACGGGACCTATTCGAGCTCACGGAGTGAACCGATTGTTGATCGGGCTTCGCCTGCTTACCCGGCCATAATCCTGATCCGACCACCAGGGCATCTTCGCCTTCGTCGCCGCCGTCGGTCTTCTATGGTCGTGTAGCCTGACCGCAGCTTCACAGGACATATCAAAAGCTTCGGTGACGCAGAACTATATATCTCAGTAACGACATATATAACCAAGTGCAGTAACGACATTTTACCAACTGTAGTTTGGTGAAGTAACAAGGAGAGGCCCGAAAGCAAGAGAAGGATCACCCGAGCCACCACTGTGGCACGCCCCATATATGCTCCCTCGATCTCTCACTTTCTTTGAGGACTTCAGTTCAAGCACAGCATGCACAAGCTATATGTTCGAGTCTCGATCGAGTTTCATGCTTTCTATAGTTTTATAGGTGGCCGGCGGTGGCTTTCTTTAGGTTTTGTCTGGCTCACTTGTCCCTCCTCCATAATCTGGAGGCCGAAATCTTCCAGAATATTTTGTTCTCATGTGAGTTCCACTATGAGAGGGCATGCAAGCACATGGAAGGGCAGTCAAAATGTAGGAGATGTTCATGAATGATTCGCTCTAAGATATATATATATATATATATGCTGAATTTTATGGCTAGAGATAAAGAAAAATGGAGAGGCCAGAAATAAATGAAATGGTGGCACACACTGCCAATTAATTATTGTAATCTCAGCTTCAAAAGATGAAAAATATATATAAATTATAAGAGTGCGCATAGCAGCTGAAGGCTAGCTACATCCGAGAAGATGAAACTGATGCAATAAAATTCACTCCACATAAGGCTACAGGAAGAAGAACATCCATGGCCACATAAGTTAGTGGGCATTGAATCATCATCGCTCAAAATAATGCCGGTCAAGGTTGGACGTACTGAATTTGGTCAAATGATGCTCCACAATTTTCAACACTTAAAAACTTCTCAATTTCGGCATTTGCTTCAGTGGCTCAGACAGTGACTGCATGCGTTGATTATTTCTGCTAATTACTTTATCTTGTGAAATTACACTAGTTCAGTAGAGTGTCACACCTATGCATGCTATTTGGATCGTCATCATCCAGCCTTGGCTTCGAGTTTACGCTTGAGTTAGCAGCAAGGACAGACGTCATTGATGAAAACCCTATTACATTACTTTCAGAGAAAGATTTAGCATATCTGAATCGGTTAGGAGGGCCTCCCTTTCTCTGTTCCATTTTGTCACATTGACTCGATCGTATTGCGCCTTTAATGAAGAAGGAAAATATGTTATCGACTGCATGCCTAATTATATATATTCCTGCAGATATTCTTCTTCAGCAGTTGAATCTCACTGAATATCTAGAGAAGCGAGAACCCTGATGGCACCGGCCCTGACAATAAAATAGCTTCTTTTCAGCTCATAATCGGCGATCATCCCCTCTAAACGTGCCGCGAGAAGCTCCACCTGCGATCTATTCTAATCCAACCTCTCCTGTTGCCGCACCTCCTTTAGCCAACAAGCTCACCAAAAGCAAGTTAAAGTGGTCATTTCTTTTCAGGCCTACCAAAGTACCTTTCTCAAGAACCACATCGCGGCCATTGCTTTCTCGTTTCTTAAGACATAAAGCACCAACCTCCTGTCCTTCGATCGGGTCTTTATCTAACGCACGCTCATAAAGCGTGTCCATGCACTTGATCACTATAAAATGGGCCTCGGAGTCCTGCCGAGCTGTGCAGGGACACAGGATGATCAGGCTGAGGGCCAAGAAGCTCTTCAAGAGAAGTAGTTCTAAGGCGAGTGGCGGCGGCGGAAGCTGCGCTGTGGCCGGCGGCGGCGATATTCAGTGGGAGGTGCGCCCGGGGGGCATGCTGGTCCAGAAGAGAGGATGCGGAGAGGGAGGCGTGGAGATGATCACAGTGAGGATCTCCACCGGCTCAAATTTGCACGACATATCCATCGGAGCCACTGCCACATTCGGTATCTCGTATCCGTACATGCATTTGCTTTAAAGCTCGAGTATCTGAATTTGTCCCTCCAACTGACGCTGCGATTTCGCAGGAGAGTTGAAGATGGTGGTGGCCATGGTGAGCGGGTTGGAGCCGGAGGAGCAGAGGCTGCTGTTCAAGGGGAAAGAGAGAGACGACGCCGATCATCTTCATATGGTGGGTGTGAGGGACAAGGACAAGGTGCTGCTTTTGGAGGACCCTGCAATCAAGGAAAGGAAGCTGAGGGCCATGGCAATGGCACGCCCCGGGAGCCAAGTGATGATCAGCAGCGCATGCCACACCATTATTGAGGTGTAGAGGAAGCTTAATTCCTTTCCCTTTTTATATATATAGAGAATGAAGAAGAAGAAGAAGAGGTTCTCCGTTCTCCATAATGTTTTTTAGGGGGATGGTAAAGCAGCTACCAACGGCTGAGATCCAATGAAGCTCAATCGGATGGTTGAAAAAGGCATCCTTATGCAGGAGAACCACTCTCTATGTAATTTGTGTCCAGAAAGAAGCTGAAAAGGCTTGATAGTTGCATTCCTAAGCATTTTAATGAGATGGAATGGAAATTTCTCTGTTTCTTTAATTTTAATTATATATATATATATATATATATATATATATATATATATATATATATATTTCCAGTTTACCTAATTGTGAAACCTTTTTTTTTTAATTAATTGTGAAATTTATCCATTCTTTATTTGTCACTCTAGAAATTTACCAGAGGTTACTTATTATAATATAAATTAAACCTCTTACTTACTTCAGATACCACAGTTAATTAATTACATGAGTTTTTTGTTGCTAATTGTCAATCGAGAAGATACTTGAATAAATCATCACATAACCCCGAGGCCCGAGTCAATTTTTATTGAGGAGAATATTAAATTATTGTATTTGGAAGAATGATTGATTTTTGTTATAAAATCTAATCATATATAATTGTACTTTTAAGTTTTTATATGGACCTTAATAAAATACAATCACACATGGTCATTTATTTATTTATTTTTTAAAAAAGAGTTATTTGTATGATTATATATTAAGGGTGAACAATCAAATAAAAATGGGCCAAAAAATTAAAACTATTCAAGTGTTAGAATATAAGCAAACAAATTATGTTACTTAAATCATTAAACATTTAAGTCAATATATACAAATAGAACCTTAGTACATGATCTATATATATATATTTAATTCATTAATTTTGTGATTTTTTTTATAAATTTAGAATTTTTAATTCGTAATTTTTTATTATAGAGTTTATATTCTTTGCCTTTTAATATACTTTTTAAAAATTTGCACATATATATATATAAACTTATATCTCATATTTGGGCAATGATAGATTTATATGATAAATTTGGTTTAAAAGACAAAATACGATGGAGCATATTTTTCTGATGATATATTAAAAAAAAACCCTTTAATAGTAAAAATGTTCGTTAAGTGTCATTATTTTTACCAATTTAAGTTTTTTTTTTCAAAATCAAATCAATGCGTGTCATTTTTTTTTTTTAAATGTCCAATTAAATTTCTTATCATCCCCGATAGCTTAGGGTAGACCTGGTAAATTTGGACACGATACGAAAATACGACACGAACACGATCCACTTTTTTCGTATTTGGATAGTGCATTTTTGGATTCGTGTCTATTTTGTGTCTATCCGTTAGACACGTAAAAAATGCGTGTTGAATCAGTGTCTTGTCTTCTAGATCCGTTAGACCCGTTTACTTTTTTATTGTACTAAAAAAAATCTAGGTGTGAAAAAAGAAAGGAAATGGATTACATTTACGTAATTTCTACGAGTTTGAATGATGATGACAATATTTAAAATTCATTTTGTATTTTTAAAATAATTTTAGGGTGTAATGTACTTGTAATCCCAATTAGATAGTGTGGATTGTGGGAATTGTTAATTTTTTGTAAATTCTTTTGTTTAAGTTATTATATTATCGTGTACTTATGGGTCTTTTTGCATCTATTGGGATGAGATCATGTATAGTAATCTATTTTATATTTTGTTTAAGTTATTGTATTTTTGTATAATTATAGATCGTTTCGTGTCTATTGGTTCGGATCGTGTTTTGTAATCCGTTTTACACGTATTTTTTCGTATCTAACGGATCATGTCGTGTCTATCCGAAATTAAATAGTTCGTATTCGGATTGAATCCATTGACATGAAAAATTAAACGGATTGAATATGAATTAATATTTTCGGATCGTATCTAGACACGAATCCGATCCATTATTCGATTTGTCAGGTCTAGCTTATGGGTTGTTTGGTATGAGCACGTATTTTTCCTTTTCTAGAAAACAATTTTTTCTTATTTTTTAGTTTTTCAAAAAAAAGGTTTTTTATTTTTTAGAAAACAAAGTTAAAAAACGCCAATCACATATCTTTTTTTTTTTTTTTTTTTAAATGAAAAATGAAAAAAAAAAAAAAAATTCACGAATCGAACCAAACGACCTTAGCTTCGCTTTAATCGACTCGGAGTTCGATTCGGCAATCGAATCTCCGGCGAGCTCACTCGTCGTTAATCTACCCCTCGTAAAAAGAGAAATGGCGGATGAATGGCTATGCTTTAGCGAATCTACCCTGGAGTCTGACCAGATTCTTCTACTCGACGCAAAAAGCGAAGCACCAGGGCGTCTAGTACCCAAAATACCCATATCTTCGGCAATATCATCGTACCAACCCAACTCGATTGTCGAATAGGAAGGGTACAGCTTCTGTACAAACCGGAGGGATTTTCCGGAGGTTCAGCGTTGTCGGAGCACCAAACAAAGGTGATAGCTGCCTCACTAGTTTCTTTCGAGTGAGGCGGAGGAGTGACGGGAGAAAGAGGACATGGCTTCTTGGAATTCCCTCTCTCTAAACGTAACTTATCAGATCTTCGGATGGGTCGCCTTCGTCGCCTGGTCCATAAGCTTCTACCCACAGGCCATCCTCAATTTCAGGAGGAAAAGGTTCGACTTTTTTTTTTCTCTGTTACCTTTTTTGTTACTTCAATCTCGAGTTTTTTATTTTTTATTGGAGTTGTTGGTTTTGATGAGTTTTAATGATGGCAGTAGGATTTTGGTGGGGATAACGGATTGATTTCGTTGTTGCTTTTAGTGTGGTAGGGTTGAACTTCGATTTCCTGGTTCTCAACATCACGAAGCACTCATCGTACCTCATTTACAATGCGGCCTTGTTCTTCAGTCCTGCGGTCCAGAGGCAATACCATGAGAAGTATGGTTCCGATGAGGTTGGTATTCTTTTATCTGAATAAAACCATTGTTGGTCTCGGTAGATGAATCTGTTTATGTTATTCCGGAAAGGCATTTGCTTCTAACGCTCTGTTTGGGAGGGAGCGAGGAAAGGGGAAATAAGGGAGAAAAAAGATGAATCTTGTTTGGGAAGAGGTGAGGAAAGGGGAAAGGGAGGGTAACTTCTACCCCTCCTACACACAAAAAGATTTTCTTACACTCCAATTTGAGGTGTAAGTTTCCTTTCTGCTCCCCTTCCTTCGGAAAGAGTTACGGATAAGTTGTTCATTTATTTACACCCCAATAAGGGCTTGTTCGGTTGAAAGGATTGTGGATGAGTTGAAGGATGGATGGATAAATAAACAAACAGATAGGGTTTGTTTTATCCTTCCATCCTTTCCGTTGGAAAGGATGAATGGACAAAATGATCCATCCATTTAGTCGTCCTTTCTCTGCAAGTTGTATCCTCTTCTCTTTCTCATTTCATCCAACTAACTTCCATACAATTTATAACCAATATATGGGTGCATCCTTCCACTTATCCGCACAAACAAATAAGCCCCATATGGTCCAATGTTTAATTCATCGACAATTTTATTGAAGATGAAGTAATTAAATTGCCTTCACTTGTGTTTTTTAAAATCCAAGAAAATTTCAATTCTTGCACTTTTTTTTTTCTTGATTTGCATTAGGTGTCCGACCCTTCGACCCGACTAATCTTAGAGATGGTCGGCCTAGCCTCACAAATCTTTACGAGGCGCTAAGTAACCCCTATTTGAGATCGCCACTGACCGTCAAGGTAAATCAGGGAAGTGCTCGTGATTCAGCAGCTAAGCCTAATGATATGGTCGTGCCGTCTTTGTAAGGCAAGTCCGATGCCGAAGACGTACTTCGTCTAAGAAGGCAAACTCCCTATCCGCATCGAACTCAGGGCTGCTTGTCCAAGTTTTTTTTCGAAATTCAAAATTGAACTTGTCCCGGTAGAGTATCGAACCGTATTAGCCTGTGAGATTTCACACCGCTTTATTGTGCACCATGCCCTTGGGGCTCGATTCTTGCACCCTTGCTATTATTTAATATCAACATCAGTGCCCAAGATTTACAAGATGATCACCCGACCTCTTACTGAATTCCAACACTTCATTCTTGATATATTGTATTTTGTTTTTAAAAACTGAAGAAAAATTATAAAGACTTTAAAAACATCTTAGGAAGTATGTGCTCTAGTCACCTCATTAGACATATGTGGTTTATATATATATATTTTAAAAAGTTACACTTGCCCATCTACTATTTGGTACTCCAGATTAATCAACCTAATTAGACATTGTAAACAAAAATACATCTATCACTCGTGTTTTAGGGGGGAAAGGAAGAGTGTTGAGGGAGGGAAGAGGGGAAGGAAATGAAGGGGGAGGGATTTCTTTTGTTTGTCTAGTTCAAAGGAGAGGAATGGAGAGGAAAGGAGAGAAAATAACAATTTTCACCCTTTGATTTTGTCATTTTGATACAAGCAAGCTTAAATGAGTTTTTTTTTTCCAATGTTTTTTCCAATTCTCTTCGCATCACCCACTTTTGGTTTGTTCCTTTCTTTTTCTTTCTTTTTTTTTTCTAAGTAAACAAGAGAAATGGTTGTTTTCCCTCTTCCCTTTCCTCTATTTGGGCTTCCTTCCACTTAAGTAGAAATCAGATCAATGATCACTTTACCATAACCACCTCACTTCTTGTTGTCAGGACCATTGACGTTGCTAGAGGGGGATAAATAATGATTTGCTTTGTTCTTATTCGTCGATCGTGTGTTTGTCTACAAAATATTAGTACAACGAAAAATAAAAGAAAACATAAAACAAAAGCAAGCACAAGAACACCTCAATTTTTACGTGGTTCGAAACCTTCGGTTCTTACTGTACGATTTGGAGTCCTAGTGATATCACCGTTATACTTTTTCCTTACCTGACACTTTTCAAAGGTGAAAAAATTTCTTACAACACCTGTTCTTATAAACAAAATATAAAGATGCAAATAAAAATGAATACAATGTAAATAAACTAAGTGATCTTTGTTTTGCTCACTATTTGGTTGATTTGGATTGCTTCCTGAAGGTGTGGAATGTAATAGTACTTCTCCTTCAAAGTCTCCAAAGACCAACCTTGAAAATCCTCCACAAAATCATCTCTTATAGATTGTTGTTCATGGCTGAAATATGCTTAACAGTTGATTACTTGCCCTCATGACTCCATCTAGCTCAGCATCGGGGTCATCAATTAATTGCTATGCACCATCAGTCGACTAATGCATCATCAATCGAGTGTCATAGTCGAGTTGGAAACTTTCTGTTCACTTCACAACAATATCAATCGAGTTCTTTGCTCGACTAATACAATAGTTGAGTCCTGCAGTCGATTGTTATACTTGACTTATAATCGGGTGCATTATAATGCATTGTTCATGCACAACAATCACACATGTGCAATCCAATTAGAGCCCAAGTGGGTTGAGATCGCATCCAACTACAAACGACGACACTTGAGTTCTCGAGCCCAGATGGCTTTCCAAGCACCGACTCTCGAGTCTCAAGCACTGAATGGTGAGTGTCCGAGCCTGAGTGGGTTGAGGTTGTGAGCAACTGAATGTTGAATGCATGACTATCGAGTGACTGAGTATCCTAAGTCGAACAACTCAAGTTCGAACACCTTGCCTGAGTAGCCCAAGTTTGAGCACCTCGAGCACTTTACGCCAGCTTGCCCACCCTGAATACCATGCCCAAGCAGCATTAGTCTGAGCACTTTATGTGTGTGGGGCCCAAGCACCCCGAATATGAGCGCCAAGTACCATACTCAAGAACTTTACGTGTGCACGGGCTTGAGCACCCTGAAGCTAAATGTTGAGTACCCCTACCATATGAAGCACGCTCAAGCACCTTACACATGCGCCTAAGCACCTTATGTGTGCACCCAAGCACTTTATGTGTGTGAACACTTGAGCACCCCAAAGCATAGTTTAAAATCTCAAGTCGTATCGGGTGGTACGGACGAAATTTGTTGTTCCGTCCACCACCCGACATTGGTACAACACTAATACTACGATGTCGCGGATGCAATGCAGGGTCGTGGCGACTGCTGCGGAGGAATACGTTGCGCTCATGGGGTGAGCATAGCGATTTTAATAAAAACTTTTATTAGTATTTTCAATCTACTCTTATCTATAATTCAGATAAAATAAATAAAATTAATCACAACTTAATAGAATTATCCTATTAATCTAAAAATATTCCATAAATTTATTAATTTATTTATATATTATGAACAATAATATTATAAAATTTTATTTTATTTTTTAATCATGTACAATCGAAATTAATTAAATTAATGCTATTATAATTAATTTTTTGATGTTTTTTCTTTTTTGATTATTTTTTATTTTATTTTTTTAATATTTAAGTTTTAAAAATTTATTTTTAATTAATATATTTTATAATTAAAAAGTACATAAATTGTATCAGCATAACACGATACAATACCGAAACTATATCGTTCCGGTCGTGAACTAAAACTTTGGCACGACTCGAAATTTTAAACCATGTCCCAAACCCTGACTAAGGTTTAACTCCCACTTGGCTAAGTATCCGGCCAATTTTGATAGATCGGAATTTCGCCATGCTAAACATCTGATGCTCATGTTTAGGTTTCCTCATGTCTAATATTTGGTTTTTCATAACCAGTTAGGACTTCACCACTCATACCTAACATCCGGTCTTCAATGACTTGTTAGCGTTTCACTTCTCGTACTTAATATGTGGTCCTCCATGACCTGTTAGGACTTACCATACAAGCTAAGTGTCTCTTCCTCCATAATCCACTTGGATTTCACTTTTCTTATTTAAGTGTTTGGTCTCCCGTGACCCACTTAGTCTTTATTTCTCATGCTACATGTTTGGTCCTTAATGATCAACTTGGATTTCATCCTTCTCATGTCAAGTGTCCGGTTCTCTATGACCTACTTGGACTTTATGACCGTCAAGTATTCAGTCAACCGTGATATATTTGACTATTTGTTCAACCATTAAACATCGAAACTCAAACTAATCTTGGTTAATCATTGACTTGAGATTGATTTCACCAACAATTTCCCTTTCTAAACAATCTCCCCTTCTACTTGTCTCAGTCAAACATCTAACATACTAATAAACCGAGCTTCATCACTCTTATCAATAATCTTCCCTTTGAGAATATTGCTCAGTCATCAAACATATTATTTAAATATTAAAATCCAACTTGAGTTTGATCAACCTTGATCAGAAGTCGCTTGCACCAATACTTGTGTGGGGTTGGGATGAAAAGTTAAATCCCTATCCCAATTCATTGCTATTCCTAATCATTCATGCTTTGTCAAAAGCATAATATTACAATTTAGGTGAGATTAGACGGAGTATTACACCCCCAGTTATATTACTATTATTATTATTATTATTTGAACTATTATTGATTACATAACTCCGACCACAATAAGTTAACTCTGTCATGGCCGGTCTCGAACCCGGATAAAGGAGGAGGGTTGCCGGCCAACGTTAAACTAAGACAAATATTCAATGAATTATTGATTACACATTACTAACTTTTTTGTCGTGTGGACTGCTAGTATCATTCTAATTGAAAGTGGGGTAAAATCATGTTAATGTGATAAAAGCAGCTGTTCCATGACTAAGAAAAAGGAAATTACTAAGAACTGTATGGTATTTTGAACAGAGTTCTTTATCCTAGCAAAAGGTTATTCCTAGAAAAAGGAAAATATACTTCACTTGCATGGATTTCAGATGATTCCTGTAGCTGCAAATGATGTGGCTTTTTCCATACATGCTGTGGCACTTACAGCTTTCACACTGTTCCAAGTGTTGATCTATGATGTAAGTAGTCTTTTCATGCACGAAAAACTACAGTTTCAGCCTGAACGGTACAAGCCATAATTCTCCTCTTTTTATTTCTAATCTACACAGCGTGGAAACCAGAAGGTCTCTAAGACTTGCATTGGGATTACTGTAATCGTCTGGCTTTCTGCTCTGGTTTGTCTGATCTTAGCTTGGCAAAAGCATTCTTGGCTATGGCTTATCTCTGTATTCAAGTAATACTTTGTTCTCTTATGAAAAAGTAGGTATTAAGATCATCAATCCTTGGAAGATACATTTAATCTTCCTTGAGTGTTGAGACCAGAATGAAGTTAAATTTATTTTCCTGTCATATTTGGAGCTTGTAGCTATTTTATCTGATTCTAATTCTTTTCTTTATTTCCTAACTAGCACAATGCAAGTTTGCATAACGGCAATCAAGTATATCCCACAGGTACAGATGCTATCTTTACTCCTAAGATTTGATTAAATAACATGTCATTACCTCTTGGTTAAATAAGACCTCTCTAAAAGAGACAATTTTGACAAGCAGACATGTACAGCCTGAAACCAAAAGAGAGTAGTATCCTTTTTAATTCATTATATAGTGGGCAGTACACATTTGCTCTGAAATGTCTGAGCTGGTCAAACATATTTGGGTAATCTGAAAGTTCACTCAAGAATAGTGTTATAATGGAGCAGATAACCCCACATGTTACTTTTATTTTGCAAATTAAGCAAGTCAGATTTGATAACTGAGTTGTTAATGTAGCAGGATGGGTATCTTTGGCATTATTTTTACAATGACCAACTTTATTGGCTCTCCTAAACAATAGAAGGATGGGTACTCTTGACATTATTAATTAGTGACAATTTTACCATGCTAACTGATGTACACCTGGATGAGTTTGATCCAATGTTCAAACTTCTCCCAGTTGTAGGGTTTCCCCTAAGATGAATTGTAGCTCCTTTCTTGTGGAGATTATGTAACTGGGAGACATAGGTATCCTGTCATTGTAGGGTTTCCCCCTTGTTGAACTTTAGTTCCTTCCTTGCTGTCGATATTATGTAACTGGTAAGGCAGGTATTCCAACTTATAAACCAATTAACAAAGAGGTAGGTTCTTTCTTTTTGTAGATATTCTGTAGCTGGAAAAGCAGGTATCCCAACTTATAAATAAACTAATAATAGGTAGGCTTTGAGAGCAGTATAATTGCACCCCCAAGGAGCAAGGTTTCAAAAATCTTATACAGGTTTAATACAGTCGACAGATTGCATACACAATGGGTATGCAGGGGTATGAGCCATCAATACTAATTTTAAAAATTATCATTTAAAATAAAAAAATGCATTTGCAGGTCACTAGTTGGTCCTCTTCCAAAATCTTCCTAGAAAGTTACTTTCTAAAATCAACTGTAACTAACTTTGACCTTGTAGAGAACCACTCTCCGAGTGTAAGGACCTTGTGTTAACCTTTCTGTTGGCTCTTTAGTTGACAATTCAACCTAAGCTTCACTAATTAAGTGGAGTTTCTAATACAGGTCTTCATCGGTGGCTTTAGAATACACCTTCACCTTTGAGCTACGAACTGCCAGTACCTTGTGGAAATAAAGGAGTTTAGTCAATCTTCATCAGTAGTGCGAAACGATATGCCAATATTATGCATAGACCTAAACTACCTACTTGCTCTTGTACTCCCTCCACTTTTTTCATTGGTGCATCCATGATGCTCCAATCTCCTACTTTTCTTGTCCAGAAGTGATGCTCTTCAAGATGAATTGTTTAGTTATTTTTGTGATCTTAGCCATTGGTTTGATCCCTTTGGTGAGACCAAGACCTTCCATGGATGTGGCTGGATCTAATGCTAGCCATGACAATGAATCATGTTGAATTAGTAGTATATTCCCTTGGTATGTGGATAAGCACATGTTTGGAAATCACCAAAAGTGAATCTTTCAGGAGTTGATAGTATCTGCCACTCCATCTCTTATTTTGCATCGATCTGCTTCAACATCATCTGTGAGTTACATTACATGGACTTGGTATCAACCTAGGTAGTTTGCTGAAGACCTGTCTATCCTGTTCTTATCACCAATTTTTAGATTATATTCAATGAAATCCTCCGTGTGCTTATGAAATCCTCCGTGTTCTTATCACCAATAATGTGATATCCCAGTGTCATTAAATTAGATGAGGCTTAGGTCCAGAAGTAGATGCCCAAGAACACATATAACCTGCAAATGGGTTATTATAGTACACCAGCATACATATAAACTAGCTTCGTGAATCATATCTTGAATCAAATGATCCTAATCAATCGAGATAAAGAAAAATTAGGGAAAGAAATAAGGAAGCCCTTAAAATAGAAATAAATACTCTATGTTGAACACGGAAAATAAACGATGTGTCATTTTATATAACAAAGCTGATAATATTTTTTCACTCCCTGCACTATTTTTTAGGATTCTGGATTGGTGGACTTCCTGATACCTTGTTCCCTCCCATCTTGCTCTTTAACACTGCTAACCTAATTGCTAGGCATTTATGAACTTCCAACGCAAGAGCACAGTTGGTTGGAGTATTGGCAATATCCTGCTTGATTTAGTTGGAGGTGTGCTGAACTTTGCTCAGATGGGTATCCAATCCATAGATCAAAGTGAGTAACTGGTTTTCTTTCACCTGGACCTATCCTTCGTACACTGGTTTCAATATTTTCCTGATACGTACATATTTTTTCTGCAGAGACACTTGTTAACTTCTATGGTAACATCGGCAAGACGCTTCTTTCGGTGGTATGTAATTGCTTTCTACCATTCTATTTCTTGATGCATGGAGTCATTGCGTTTCTTCACCGATCGCACCAATTTACACTAGATTTACCTGATGTTCTAGCACTCGACTAGAAAGTAGAAACCATTCCGCTGATACTAATGTGGCAAGTTTAGTGCAGAAATCACCCTATCACCCACTACTCTCCATAGTACTGTTTCCTTTTTATATTCTTCAGATATATTTTCTGCTCAAATTTCCTAACATTTTTATTTGGTTTAATTCTGCAGGAAGTAGTACTCTTTGATGTCCTCTTCATTTTGCAGCACTATGTATTCTACCCGGTTAAGAATGAAGAAGACGCGACCACACTGGAAGGGAATGTTACTTCCCATGGTGACTCAGAAGAGAAACCCGAGTTGAAAAACGCATAGAGAAACAGCATCAAAACACACACACACACACACACATATATATATATATATATATATAAAAGAATATTATACTGCATAATTCATCCATGTACATCTCTATTATATATAAAATAATTGTAAATATTAATGTTTTATATTTATGCAGTGAGAGTTCTCCTATCTTTTTTATCCTTTTATAAAAATAATGAAGAGATTGGTTTTCCTGATGAGATGTCATTGTACTGTTGACGACAGCATCGTGATTTTTTTTTTAATCCACGAGTTTAAATTTTCTATCCAATTAATTACGAGAGTATATCAATCCTGCTCTATTGCTGGGAGCTCACACTTGAAATTCACTTCATCATTGAAGGTTTGCTAGAGTCATAGTCAGAATTGAAAATTATTTAGGATTGACAATCGTCAATTATAATTAATATAAAAAATTAATTAATTCAAAAATATAAATAAAATAAATATGTGAATATTATTATTTTTTAAAATATGAAACAAAAATATTTAATATAATGCATTCAAAAGCATGGAGCAAAAATACTATTAAAATTGTAATCTTCGATTCTTTTTATAATAAACTCATTAATTATATTATTAGATCGCTATCAATTTTTCAATCAATTTCCATTCAATGTGACTATAAAAAAATCTTCTTCAATTTTATTACGAAAATTATTTTAATAAGTTTCATAGTTAAAAAAAATGATTATATTGTTATTATAAAAATAGAAATAGATAAAGAAAAGTGAAACAACTTATTGGTTAAATAAATATATTATATTTAATATATAAATAAATAATATACTTATAATGTATAAACTATAATAAATGAGAAAAAAAAAAATATCTATCAATCTTGATATATTTGTTTCAACTAATCTTTGACATATATAATTCAAAAATAGCTAATAAATTTTGAAATTTTTCATAGCCAATAATATCAAATTTATAGTGATCCAATTGTATTCTTAAATGATACAAATCTTGTACATCTAAATTAAAATATTCCATAATATTATTATGCGATGAAGTATTGCATTCTATATGTATAAAAAATGTGCATCCATTTTCATCATTAATTTTCTTCTAATTTTTGAATTCATCTGTTATAAATCCAAGATTGAGATGATGCTTATGTTCAAAGAAAAAGCGTGAAAAAGAAAATTTAACATCTTTGGAAGGAGAGTACTCTGACTAAATAAATTTCTTAAACCAATACTTTTGAAAACACCAATTTTGACTTCGAATTTGGTCATGGATATACATTCTTAATATATTGGTATGATTTCATCTTAATATAAATTCGTCTAATTTCATTTCTTTAATTAATAGAATATTTCCATATTAAAATACGTAATGTTAGATCAGATTCAAGGGAATTGACATCAACATCAATTAGAGGAGATTTGTTAGATTGTTGGATTATTGATCATTAGAATCAACATTGGATGGAGAATGCCCTTGACTTGTTAATGTTTACTCATTTGATTTGAAAAATAAGCTGATAGTTTTTTTTTCTCTGAGTTTCTATATTAAAGTAAATAAATACAGAAATTTCATAAATAAAAATCTAATAATTCAAAAAAAAAAATCCCATAAAAAATTATTTTCTAAATTTCATAATTTTTTTATATGTAGTTGCACAATCATTAAAGCTCTTTATATATATATATATAAAAGTCTAAATCTCTAAAAACTTTATCATTATTTTTTGTCGGCATCTCATGAAATTTTATATAAAATATTTAAGCTACTTTTAAACAGTGAATTCTTTATTTTCGATAAAGAAGAAAAAAGGCGATACTGTAGAGAGAAAAAGAAATATCAAATTGATAAGAACCTTTGTCCTATCTCATAGAAAAATAGAAAAGAGGATGAAAGAGAAGGGATATGATGACCGCTTGGAGAGGATCAACCTCCAATAACCAACTTAATTTTGATTATTTAATTAAAATCAATTTATTGTCCGTTCCAAATATTACATGAGATCTCTTTTTAATAAAAAATATTGTATACTAATAACTCTAACAAACTATATATCATAATAGAAAAAGAAGAAAAAAAAATCGTAATAAAAAATTTTAATATAAAAGAATAAATATATTCGGAGGGGTCATTTGAAAATATTCATTAAAAGATTATATTATTGATGTGACAAACAAATTTAGGATAAAAAAAAATTTACAGGTTTATTAACTTATAAATATAATGATATTTATAAAATTTATTATTCTATGTTTTATTTTTAAAATTAATTATTTTTTACTTTAATATTTAAAATTTTTATGGAAATAATTATTAAAAAAATAAAAAATTTGGTGGGACGGGAGCCCACCCTAATCCAGCATAATGATCTTGCTACTGCACGTTCAAATTAAGACGATCTATATCTATAGATTTGACGATAGAAATATCATTTTCACGGGATGACCTGGTAGTTAAAATATGATAATATTTATAGAAATAATATAGATCAATTTAAAAAAAAATTTAAAATTATTTTTTAAATTCAGATAATCCTTACATATTTTAACAACCACATCAAAATCTATAAAAAAATTTATAATTTATTTCTCTCATATTAATTATGAGACGGAAACTATTTACGTGTTGACAGTAAATTAAAGAAATCAAATCTGTTTAACGTTGTCAATTATTGCGGCTGACCGATGACAAACAGATCTTAATTACATGGGAACCATAGATTTCCTACTTTAAATAGTGATTTTGTGAAAAGAAATGTACGTATGTTATTATTATATATTTATAAATAAGTAGTTGTTATTGGATGATCATGTCAGCTTCTAAAGCACAAAATTGTCAGGCTTAATTCCTAAGCGTGGGAAATGATTTTTATGTATGCTAATTCTATTTTCCCATAAACAAATCATGTATTAAATGAAGTAATTTGTCATTAGTTAAGTGGTCATATAATTAATTAGTCCCCTCCATGGCCATACCTTTTCGAGCCTAATTAATGAGCTTAATTTCCTTCTCTTGGTCATTTTTTCAAAAGTGTAAGTAGAAGATTGGAGTGACCAGAAGAAAAAAAAAAGGGTAAATAGCAATTAGACTTGCAAATACAAATTATTTTCTTTTACTTATTTCTGAAGGTTAAATAAACCATTTAGTAGTTAATTAAGATGCATGTTAAACTTTTATTTGATATTAAGACCAATTTAGAGGGAGACATGATTTTCGAGGTTGGCAACGTGATGCATGCATGAGCAAGCTGGTCGGGTGGCTTGAATTTTATTTTGAGGAACTCAAAAATATAGCTGAATTTACATATTTTCGTTTGAAAATTTTTAAATTAAAATCAAACTGATCATGAAACCGTTCGGTTTAAAACTATATTGATAACATATATATATATATATATATATATATATATATATATATATATATATATATATATATATATATATATATACAATTTGAGAAGCAATTAGTTATTGTATCACTATCAACCAAGCATTTATTATCGTTAGTTATAAAGATACAATTTGAGAAGCAATTAGTTATGTATCATTATCAATGTATATTTAAAAGCATTAATTAGACCATCGTAATTAATTATTTCTATGTAGGAAGAGCATGAAACGATCGAGGTAGCTTTAGTTTGCTATACTTTGGGTTAAACTAACTGTTTTCATAGTAATCCATATTAGCATTTATATATATATAGATATATATATATATATATATATATATATATATATATATATATATATATATATATATATATATAAAGTAAGCATGCTTGTGTATTTTCTATACCATATCACTTATTTTTTTTTAAAATTTTTCTGGATAGAAAAAACTGATGTCAAAATGTTCATAAACTGATCGATATGAACGATGATGTATAGGGTTTATAGATGAGAAAGAAAGATGGAGACATGCATGCACACACTTAAGATTTATTATTGAGTTTAATTAAACTGAAACAGTAAAATATGGTTAGTACATGTTTTTGAAAATGAAAGAGGTTTTTAATTAATTATATGTGATATTCAAAATATTTACTTCTTAAAAGAACCATTCAAAAATTCAAGATTGATTACGTTGATAATGTAAAAGTTAGCTAGGGAAGATTATTGATATGTTAACATGGACTTCGAGTTTGATGAAAGCTCAATGATTCATTTTTTTTTTTAATCTAAAACCTAAGTTTCTCTTTGAAAAATAAATTGGGCGAAACACATCAAAGAAAGTCGAATGAGCAAATATATATTGCCCCTAAGAGCATGGTACAACAGCAAAAGTAGAGAGACATCCTACAGAGAAAATGTAGTTCGATTCTCTACTACGACATCATTCGATGACAAATTTAGAATAAATTCATTCAGGCATTCCAAGAGTTTGTCCGGATGCAGTACGACTTCGGTATTGGACCGTTATTCATAGATGATGATAGAGCCCGAGCCATTTGATTGATTTGCTCTGGTAGTCGATCGGGATCAAGGTCACTTCTCGATCTTATCCGACTCAGCTATTGACAAGACATCCTGAAGGTTCGTCGAACATGGTCGATCACTCCCAGAGATTAGTCGGACCGAAAGTTCGGATATCCCGATGCCAATAAAAAAAGAATCAACAAATATTTAAGAGAGATTTATGATTGGAAACATGCAATAATTAGATTGAAATGATTGATCAATTCATGAGCATAAGAAGCATTTGGCTCATGAAATTTTAATGTAATAATAAATAAAATAGGTATCGAGATAAAAGATTTGACACGTAATAAAATAATCGTATATATTAATTTTGTTTGGATATTCATAAACACAATTAGCTCCATTAGATTTATCCATTTGGCTTTGCTTAATTAATTTATTTGACTATTCAATTTTGACTAGATTATCTACTATACATCCATTGGTGCAAAGGTGATTCATTCGTTTTCAGTGTTTTCGTCAGTCGATTTCATAGTCAACACGAAGTAGATAAATCACGGAGAGCATATTGCTCAATTCAGGAGTAACGTGTTAGGAGAACAGACACCTCGAAAGACTTGTAGCCCTCGGAGATCTACTATACACTCACGCACCCTATTTATCTTTTCCTTCGTTTGTATTTTGGCTTGCTCATTAACATTGTTGAATAGTGTAGGGACCTTCGTGACCGTTAGAGGGGGGGTGAATAGCGTCGTCGCTTGTCGATGGAATTGATTCGCATTTAATTGTCACTCTTGTTAGCACAACGGAATAGTAATAACAAATATAAATAACAAGAAACACAATCACAACACAAAATATAACGTGGTTCGAAATCGAATGGTTCATACTCCACGGATTGGGCTCGAATGAGCCATAGCGATGTCAATTACACACCACTATAACAATAACTCATTCTCGGAACAATCCGGAAGTGGAGAAACCTCGTACAATAGTTCTTACAACAATAAGAATGAAAATACAAGCAAAATACACTAAATGCAAGTAAAGAAAACTTTACAAAGAGTTTTTGGTTGCTTGAGTTGCACTTGGAGACCCTGATTTGCAGTAACAAATCACCCCAAATACGTTCAAGAACCGATGCCAAATCCTCCCTCCACGAGCTCCCTTTAAAGTTTCTCCTTGGGCTGGATTTCGCCTAGCAGTCGATTGATCGGAACTATCAATCGATTGCTCCTGTAGCCGTTGTCTTACAACGGCATGAGCCACGTTGGATAAGTTCCAATGGATAGATCATCAGTCGACTGATAGCTCCATCAATCGAATGCTCGGGCTGATCACTCGACTGAAGAGTTTTCTGTGTCCGAAATCTTGACCATCAATCGACTGATCTTCATATCAGTCGATTGATCGAGCCAGCAGTCGACTGCTAGGGCACCTTTCACAGTCAAACCCTAGTTGACTCCCATCAGCCGACTGACCATAGTCCCAATCGACTGATACACCTCAAACATGAGATTTTAATCCAAGTATGGTGCCCTCATACTTGCTAGACCACCCTTAGTCTAGACCTAAGCCTTCTAGCCACCTCCATCAGTCTCACGCTTATCGGATTCCTCCAAGTCATACATGACTTGTTCATCCATACGCAACCTTCATGTGCTTTCATCGGCTATTGTCATGCTAACGGTGTCTACACCGCCAAGGCACATTGTACTTACACTGCCAAGACCCCGCTTGGACTTTACGCCGTCAATCATTGGACTTATACTGCCAAGACTCTCGCTTAGATTTTACGCCGCCAATATCCTCTTTGGACTTTCCAAATACCAAGTCTCAAGGTTGAACTTTCCCTTGTCAATCCATGTTGGACTTTCCATGTCAAGATTTATGCTTGGACTTTCCTTTGCCAACACTCATGCTTGGACTTCCCTTGCCAACCCATGTTGGACTTTTCCTTGTCAAGACCAATGCTTGGACTTTATATGTCAAGTATTCAAGACTTGGACTTTTCCAATGCCAAATGTCCCACTTGGACTTTCCATGTTAAGTACCCATGACTTGGACTTTACCATGAAAATCACATTGTCATATATTTTTGTCGAATATCAAAATATCGCTCGAATCAAACTCGAATTTGGTCAACCGTGACCTAGATCGATTGCACAAAAAAAAATAGAATAAATTATAAATATAAATTTTATGAAGCCTTAGATTGGAGCAAGGAATACTTAAGAATAATTTTTAGAAAAAAAATCATATCAATTAGAATTTTTTAAATCATTAATGTTGAAATACTAAAGTTTGAATTTAATAGATTTTAATGATATATATTAATATATGTAACAAAATAGATCTAAAAATAAAATATATGTGCAATTTAATCGTTAGTTATAAAAAAAGAATAATATTTTTAAAACTACTTTCTAAAAATGAACAATTCAATGATCTTTAAATGGAAATTTAGAAGTAGTTTATAAAAATACACGAAGAAAGTTTGATAATGTAGAAGTGTAAAATAATTAAAGTTCGTGCAAGAACATAATAAATTTTAATTACATTTCAAATTAATCCGGTAGTCTACAATAAGTACTACTGATTGACTAGACAATCAGTCCACTAAATATTATTCTAATCGATTGGTGGCAATTTAGCACGAATTTAAGACATATCGCTATCGAATACATTTTTGTTAAAAATGCTTAATGACCCTAAAGAAGTTATGAAAAATGAGTATAAACAAATTAAGAACAACTCCAAAAGTGCAATAATTTGATTGGATACGAATATAAAGTCTTTAGGGTCATTAATCACTTTATAATTAATCGATTTAAATCACATTAGTTACGGTTATACATCAAAGAAGAAGCTTAATACATATATAATTAAAAAGTGTTAAAGAGCTAGTCATATACCTCATATATATTGATTAGGCCAACTTAATATTTCATATTTAATACAATATTATTATAAATACTATATTTCAAATTTAGCTATCCCATATCATCATATTTTAATTAGTAATTGGTTTGGACGACCTTAATTATATACTTCTTTCGATAAAAAAATTACATATTTTATGGTATGCATATGTAATTTATTGCACCTACACTCCTGATCACCCTCCTATCGAATATTCTAGGGTTAAGCGGGTGTCTTAATTATATTCTCTGTGCTCCATCATGCATGGCTGCAGATTGATCGATCGTTATATTTTTAAGGACTGCACCATGTTACTTACTTCCATGGCGGCGTCCAGCCATCTCCACAATATCAAATCAAACCTTGGCTCTTCTAAAAACCTCCTCGCCATTGCCATGAAAACCTCCAACGTCGCTCCATGACCACCGTCCTTGTAATTATTTACGACCAGCTGCTTCTTCTTTTCCTCCTCCTCCTTCACTCGTGGGCATTTGAGCAGCGCCAAATACGCTTCTATGTCATGCACGCACATCGGGTAATTCCTCACGCGGAAGAAATCCAGCGCCACCTCCACCCCGAAGTGAGTGTAGTACTCGCCGGCGCCGGCGCCGGCCCCCCACGGCAGCTTACTCGCTGAGCCCTCGTTCAGGAAGACACCCGGAAGCTTCGTCACCGGGTCGTTCACGTTGGCCACCCGCAGCACCTTGAGCCCCAGCTCCTCGCAGCGCCTCCGGAAGCCGGCGTTCCCAACCCGCGGCCCGCCGTAGGAGTAGACCGTCACCGGCACGTCCCCGCTCCGGTTCAACCCCAGTTCCACCAGGTCGTATCCCAGCAGCAGCGCCAAGGAGCTCCCCATGCTATGCCCGGCCAACGTCACGCTCATCTCCTCCTCCTTGTGCTCCCCCATCAGCCGCGACACCTCCGCCAGCAGCTGCTCCCGGCAGCTACCCCCGTTGAACCGGCTGCCGGACTCATCCGACGTGTACAGGCTCAGGAACCCCGACTCGACCCGCACCTCCGGCCTCGGCTCGGTCGGGTCGAGCCGGGCAGGCTCCAGCGCGCTCATCAAGTTGGCGAGCCACTCCGCGTGGGTGACCGTTCCGCGGAAGGACACCAGCACGTCGCGGCGGCCGAGCCGGCTGACTGCTTGATCCGAGGCGACGGCCACGTACCCGATCCACCGGCTGCAGCCGGTGGCCGCCGGGGTGGCGTACACGTAGCGGGTGACGACGTAACCGGAATCGGGCAGGCCCACCTCGCCGAGCAGCCTCCGCTTGCCGTACATGCAGTTGAGGTATCGGGCGGAGGCCGGGTCGAGGTCGAAGCCTCTGTAACACGCCGCAACCAGCTCGCCGTAACGGACGATCTCGTCGCGGAGGAGCGGACTCAGCGGCTCCACCAGCCCAGCCCAGTCGCCCTCCCCCTGTATCTGCCGCCACGCCTCCGACAACGATTCCGCCGCCCCCGCCGCGCGCCTCGCTGCAGGGGCCGGAGCCGCCGTAACTTCTACGGCCTCCCTCTTCCTAGTCGACTTGACGGCGGCCGTCGACGACGATGCCGATGGTTGAGCAACGCTCCGCGGTCTGGCGCCGCGTGGCGGCACGAAGGAGGGCTGCGGAAGGTGGGAAGCTGCCACTGCCATGACGCCGGAGATGGCCGGGGAGAGGAGAAAGATCAGCTAGCTTAACGGGCAACGATCAATGCGAGCGGATCTGGAGCTGGTGGGGGAGAAATGCTTCGAGTAGATATAGAGCGACGATGGCCTCTAGGAAGAGGACGAGACCTTGAAAGTTACTAGAGTTGAAAGTTTTAGCCGCGACGCAAATTTTTTTTTTTTTAATTAAAGACGTGTTTTTAGTGGTCGGTTATCGAGCAATTTAGCTTCCGGTCTAATCTATCTGCGTGGGACTTTTTCGGCGGTTCACGAGTCATCCTCATCGACTGTGAGACATGGACCCATCGTATTCAATAATACATGTCATTTTTTTATATATATTTCTTCACGCATAATCACGGATATTGGTTCTCCGGTCCGTTGATTAAGACAGTATAAATAAATTGAATCTTAACATAGAGTATAAAACTCTTAATTCAAGCTCAGAAATATTTTACTATTTTTGATCAACCATCATCGAATGACCGATGATAGACATTGGAGTGAACATAATTATATTTTACTATAAATATATATAAATTCTAATCTTGACGGACAAAATTAAATGGTTAATACGGTGCATATATTGGATAATTAAAGTATGGATCAATTCTCACTTTTGATGGAATTCTAAACCTTGTTTTAGGTGTCAATAAGATCAAGATCTATAGTGATTTACTCTCTCTCCTAGATCTATAAGAAGGCGCACTGCAATAATAAAAGTGGATAGGTATCTTATGAGTGAATAAATACAGTTCGATCATCTGCTGTGATATTGTTCGATGATGAATTTAGAAAAAATCATTTCGTCAGTGACTTTGGATTTAGGAGTTTGTTTAGTGGACAGAGTACGACTTCGACATTTGACCGTCGTTTATGAATGATCGACGTGACTGTGGAGTCTAGACTGAACCGTGAAAAAATTGTGAGTGCTTCTCTAATTTATCTTTGGTGACCAGTGAAAGTTATTTGAGTTCTGATCTTATCTGACTCAGTTTTTGATGAGATATCTTAAAAATCCACGGAATAAAATTGATCATTCTCAAATATTGATCAAATCGAAAATTTTAAATATTCAGATGTCAATTAAAATTTTTTTGGGATTTCTCGATTGCACAATGTACTTTTTTTTTGGGTGCTAGTACGAATTTAATACAATTTGGTAGATTATATATGCACAAATAATTAAAAAAAAAAACATTCTTCTTGTGATATTTTATGTCTAACGCGATGCTACCGTACCTCATGTGCTAGATAGTAAAAATAAAAAAAAAATGACAATAACAATAATAACAGTGATCGAAAATACTGCAAATTAATTGGCCGATTAAAAAATGTTTAGAAGTCGATGAGCGTGCAGTAAGGAACGTGAATATTTTTATTATTTATATTTAATCGAATGAATATTATAATTTAATTTTTAAATTTTAAAAGATTAAATGATGAATAATATAAATATTTACAAATGAATTATATATATATATATATATATATATATATATATATCCATTAATTAGATTTGGTGTTAAACGTGGGAGGCAGAATTTTGACGGCGGCCGGTGAGTTCTCCGGCCATTTGCGTCGCTTTCGCCGAATTCTAGCACTTCAAAGCGGAGAAAGTCGGACACGTTAACTTGTGTTTTGAATTATTGTATCGTCTGATCTGCCACCCGCATCAGCATGCATGCTGCATGTTCCTGCGCTTAAAAAATATATTATTTTATTTCTCCTTTCTTTATACATAAATATTATTAAATAATCAACGAAATTAATACTAAAAAAAAATTAACTGCGTGTTTGTTCCCTTCTATTGTAACGAATGTTATTTTTTTTTTTTTTTTAAAAAGAAGAAATAATATCATAAACTCAAAACTCCTCCTCCCTGCAGATCTAAGCTCCGTTTAGAGCTGCGTGATAGCGTGAGTTCTGTTCGCAGTTGACGTTGCTTAAAAAATCAATTAACTTAAATTTATTATGGTTTTTGTGGTTGTAGTTTAAATGAAAATGACATCTTAAAAATTCATTATTAATTAATTTTATATGACGGTTTTTGTGAGATCGATTGAAAGTGAATGAATAGTCTGCAATTAATTAATTCCATATGATTTTCAGAGGGGGTGAATCGGAAATTGGAAACTCCATTTCTCGATGGGCGATAGAGTCCTCGCAACTCGTTGACCCGGTTCATTAAACTCGTCAAAAGAAAGGCAAAAAATGTCAACCCTCCTAGTGTGCCCTAACAGCTAGAGGGCATCAATTATCAAAGCGTTCGTGCAACGTGCGTGCCCAGTTCGATTCATCAGTCGACTACACGAGGAAAGAATCCATGCTCCACCGTGAAACTGTCTCGTACCTTTTTTTTTTTCCTCTCCTGGAGCAACTCTTTCTTCGTTTGCATCCATCGTTAGTTAATTAATCGTGAAGATCATGGTAGATCTTTTTTTTTTATTTTTTTTGTTTCTTTTTCATGAAGCTGGAGTTCATAGCGCAGATGCAAACTTTTTTCTGTTTTGAAACGGAGAAAATCCAATTTCCGCACGGGTTGACTTTTTCAAAATGTAAATTGTCATTTTATTCCTATCGTTTTAATTAATTTGTCCATCAGCATCTTTCAACGTAATATCTATATATAGTAGATCGGGGGGAATCATCCAAATATACGATTTGTTTAATTGCCTCTCTGAATGCTTCGAATCAGGACCTTCGAGGACGAGATTGTGCCCATCGCCGTAATCGCAGCGCCGAACACGATGAGCCCGACGTGGAAGGCGACGCTGGCTCGCGAGGCGCGCGGGGCCGGCCAGTAGATCCTGAGGTAGAAGGCGCAGGGGAAGATGATGGAGATGGCGACGCTGACGAGGGAGCCGGTGAGGCTGAGGACGTGCTCGAAGTAGGGGACGGCGAGGGCGAGAGCGAGGATGACTGGATGAGGAGCAGCACGCCGGACCCGACGGTTCCTTGGACGAGCGTGCGGGCGGGCGCGGGAGGACATGGCAGGGAGCAAGGCAGCAAGCGACGCTCCAGCTGGGTGGCGAAGGGGGCGAACTCCATCGCGTTCTTGGTCATCGGGGTCAGCACGGTAGGCCAAAGCGCAGCCTTGGTGGCGCCGATCGAGGCGTGGCGGCATGCTGAGCGTGATTTGCGACCTCACCGCCGGGCCGAAGAGCTGTGCGCCCATGAAGGCTAGTGCGGTGTAGAGCAAGGTAACAATGGCGAAGCTTGCAATGGGCACCTGCAACTCGATCTCATTCGTGTCGACAATCAATTGGATGATAAAGCAGGATAGACGATTTAATTAGTTTATATGACAAATTCTAACGTTACGTCTCCTCCTCGATTGGATGATAATTAAAGAATGTCTATACCTTGCTGAAGTTGGAAGGGTCTTTCATGGAGGTGTAGATATTGGGGAACACAATATGACCAGCGAAGCCAAACATGTACGAGCACGAGATCCTCGGGAGCATCTCCATCCTCAGCGCCGGAATCTCATGACTTCCTTCCACGCCGCCAAACGCCGCCACCCACGCAACCGTCGCAACCATAAGCCAGGAGAGGAACGATATCGACGACATATCCCGCAATCACAGCGTCGGCATCGCCACCAGCACCGCTGTCACCGTCAGCAGCTGCGCAGTCGACAGGTGGAGCCACGGCGCGAGTGCGTGCACGCCGGCCAGCACCAGCGGCAGGTTGTCGCGCTGAGCGAGATGTAGGCACCAGTGCGAAGAAGATCTCCAGGTAGATGAAGGCTAGCTTGCTCGCCGATGTCTAGGTAACTCTTGGAGCCAGTGCCGCCGTCGAGGCACCTGCCGATCGAGGATGTGAGCGGTGTACGCGCACACGATTCCGAAGCCGATGAGCAGCAGCACCGAGCTAGCTCCATCCTCCGTTCTCCAGTGTGTAGGGAGCCGATCGACAACTGCCCCAGACCTGAATCGACGACAAATCAGCTACGGAAGCCGATTGACTTTAACAGTAATCAATGGAAAAAAAATCTAGGAAAATCGAGGATGCATGCATGCGTGTACCTATAAGCATGCCGATCATGTTGATGACAGAATGCGTGAACGAGCTGGTGGCCTTGGCATTTGTCTCACTCCGCAACTGAAGGAGTACTACTTCATCGCCTCCACACAGGCACAGGCACAGGCTTTGCTCTCCTCCACGCAACTCACGCATTTCGCCGCCTTCATGGCCTGATTCCGACGAAGATTCACCGGGATATGGATGCTTGGATGCTGTCGGAGGAATTGGTGGCGGCCCTGCTGGAATTTATAACGTCGACTTGGATGCGATGACTTGGTGGTGGACTGATCATTGCCATCCTTGTTGGGAACATCCGAACATGTATGCATTATTCTCTTGATCACTGCTTGCTTTTGGTTCTTTTATTTCTGTTAGTTGCAAGAAATTAAAAGGAACTATTTTGGCTCTTGAAGACGAAGTGATTAACGCAAGGGATTCAGATACATTTATTTTTTATTTTTTATTTTATTTACAAGTGGTATCTAAGTTTTGTCCGACTAATTCACTTGGTGAACCAGTCCTGCCCCACAGTTTTCGAAGAGTCTCCATCGGTCCACAAAGGTAAATCAGGATGACGCGCCATCAAGTCGTTGTGAGGAGTATGTACGTTAATTAGAATCCGCACCTCACACCAATCCAGTTGGAAAACGAGAACCCGCCTCCGCAACCCGCAAGCAAGTGGAAAACGGTGAAATTTCCTCCGCAAACTGTAGCCGACAGAAATCGAACTATGACTTATCATAGGAACCGTCCAAACTCTTACCGATACGTCGTTGTCCGGGGGCAAGTGATTCAGATACATGCATATATAGTTGGATGTACGTGAAGACGAGGGATGAAGAGATTAGTGGCCGAAAAGAAACCCATTTGGCTTCCAATTATTTGGGATGCTTATGCATCCATGCACGTACGCATCTTGTTTAATTAAAGGTATGTGAGTAATTAATAAATCAACCATACTTCAATCTTCATGTCATCGTTATATACATATATCAATAATTAATGCGAGCAAATTCTAAACAAATCTTTCTTCGTCTTCCCTTATTATGCGATGCAATAATACATGCTTACTGAGGGGATTGCAAGGTAGAGTGTTTCTAGCTAGCGATCAAATAATTTCTTTTTAAGTACGGTAATTAAGGGTTGCTCATTATTAATTTGTTCCAATGAAAACCTAGCCAATATATATATATTGTTGATTTATTGAGCACCATTTCGTTGCTCGACTGTACGCGATGCACAGTAACAGCACGCCCGATGCCCTCGATCGTCGACAGAAAGCCGGATTCCGGCTCCGATTTGGCCGAAATCCGACGGCGGTCCAGTCGGAATTCGGGCGCGATTCGATCGGTATCGCATTGCGGTCGTCATCGGAGTCTGATCGATTTTCGACCGGATGACGATCGAAAATGGCCACGATTGAGGCTCGAAACCGGCGCAATTGTGGCCGCTAGTGGGCGCGCCACTAGCGGCCGCAATTGCGCCCGTTTTTGGCTGCAATCCGGTCAGAAATCGATCGCCGGCACCGGAGTCCGGTCGAATCCCAACCGATTTCCGATCGGATCGCGGCCAGAACAAGCGAGAAGCGGTCGCCGCGGCGCGCCATAGGCAATCGCGATTGTGGTTTGAAACGCAATCCACCGAATCGATCGGGATCCACCCGACAACCGGTCTTGGTCGGATTATGGCTTAAACGCATCATGAGGCCGCCATGGCGCGCATCGACGGCTGTAATCGCAGCCGAAATGGCCGCGATCCACGAATCGATCGGATCCTACGATATGCACGGATCCCGACCGGTTTTCGATCGGAATCCGGCCAGGCGACGGTGAATCGCGGTGACACAGTGAAAATCACACGTGCATTCCCCGTTTTGATCCGACGCCTGAGATGTTGTCGCGCACAAGTCGCACAGCATAATTAAGGTGCGCAGCAGATCAACACTGCGTTGGCTTTGTTATTTGTGTTTCTTCTTCTCACTAGTAGAAAATCTACTTTTAACGACGAATTTTAACGACGGTATCAAATACCGTCGTTATTGATGGGTCAATAGCGACCATATTTAGTGTCCGTCGTTAATGAATACACATTAACGACGATATTTTATCCCGTCGTTAATACTTTGTCATCAACGTCGGTATTTTTTATTTTGGTCGTTAATGTCATACTTTTAACGACGGTATGTCCTCTTGTCGTTATTGCAAGACTTTTAACGACATTTTTTTTCCCGTCGTTATTACTTTTTTGATTTTTTATAAAATTGAGACTCTAAATAGATTTTTTTATCGGATAAAAATCTATTTTTTAATATAAAAAACGCAATCTTAAATATATTATGAAAATATAATTTTATTTATATCCATTTTCATACTTTTTTTTTCCATTTTTATTTCATTAAAAAACATCTTAACTTTATTTATATTATTTTATTTCTTTTCTGGTATTTTTTTTCTTAATTTTTTCCCACTAAACCTGTATCAAAGTAACTAGGTTTCAATTTTTCTCTACCCGCCCCAATTCTTTTCCCTCATCGCTCCCAACCCCTCTTTCGTCGATTCGGTGTCACCGCCCTCGTCTTCATCGTCGGCCCCATTGGCGATTCCCTCAGCGCAATCGCCATTTTTGCTTCCTCACCACGAGCTGCCATGTGTCGCGGACTGGGTCTCCGACGTGAGCCCAGTCATGCCAGTGGTCGTTCGCGAGCATCACCGTGGGGTCAATCCTGCAATTTCAACACCGCTACGGCCAGGAGCAGCGTCGTCGTTGCTCTCCCCTCCCTAGGGTCGATCGTTGATTCGACATGCTCAATCACAATGGGTTCAACCCCAATGTAAGTTACGATTCTGTCTTCTCTTACTTTTCTTCCAACATCGGAAGCTTCTCCTTCGCTCAGTGATCGGAGCAGTAGCCAATCTACCTTGAAAAACCCCTGTTTATTGTTTCAATCTTGCGTTTACAACGACAACTCGTTTCTTCTTGTTTTTAGATCGGTGGTTGCAGTCATTACTCTACAGTAGGATCCTCAAGTTGAAGCAAGCAATTGACCATCAAATTGGGCATCCATACGCTACGATCAAGCAGCTTTGCAATTGAAGCTTTGTAATTATCTTTTCATTTAACTAAGTTAGAACGTTGTATTCAAGAAATTTTCAACTTTAGGTAGCAGTCTAATGGGTCAGCTTTTAGTGAATGTCATATTACTCTAAAAATGGAATCTCTCGTTTCATATTAGAAATTTACTTAATACAAAAGGCTATAAAAATGAGTAATTTTTTATACTGAAATCTTTTGTTTTTAAGTTTCTTTTACTTCTCTTCTAAAAATGTGTAGATATTTGCTCCAATAATATACCTTGATGAGCCTTAACAGGATAACACTTGCTAGGTAGCTTTAGTGACCAAGTTTACTAGATGAATTTTCTTCGCATGGAATATCTAGATTGAATAGGAATTCTAATTTTACTTCCATATAATCTCTGAATCTCCCCATCATTTGTTTCACTTTGATATTAGATGTTTTATAAGTTCATGGGATGTGGTGCTACTAGCAGAGTTCCATTATGCCAAATAAAGTTGTCTGATATGAACTACCAATTTTCAAGCCTTTTAAGATTGTAACTTGCAGAGAAAAATATCCCAATAAATAATAGGTTTTTCACTTTTGGTTATTACAAATCTTGTGTTTGGTTTATGTATTTTTAACTAGGAGTTATTGACAAATTTGTTATGTAGGTTATGATAACTGAGCAAAAGGTATCATTGAATTTTGTGAAACAAATTATATTTTTACAGTTAATCAAGCTCTTCTAGAAGGCCAAGTTGATGACAAAGGCTTAGACAGAGGAATAATATCTACTGAGACTCATTTTGTGTTTGAAGCTTCTCCAAATTCTGACATTAAGATTCAGTTTCCACACTTTCAAATATTTTATTTTGTAATTCTTTTAGAGGAATTAGCATTTTCTTTTTTTATTCTAACTGGGATTTGTATTTTTACATAGATCATTAACCAACGCCAAGTTACTAGCAATAAAATATTCCATCATAAGGAATTTAACCATGAGAAGTTAGGAATAGGAAGATTAAATACTGAATTTATAGAAATTTTTTGAAGAGCATTTGCCTCTCGAGTTTTCCTTGCTCATGTTGTTAATAAGTAATTTCAATTTTACTATTAATTAAGTTCTTAAATTAGTCGTGAAAATAATTCCTTACGGCTCTGATATCTAGATTGTGTATCAAGCATGTTAAAGGGATGTTGCTTCATGGCCCCTCTGGTAGTGGCAAAAGACTTATGGCTCGTCAAATAGGGAAACTATTGAATGGAAGGGAGCCGAAGTATGACTTTGTTGTTCAACATACTACTCTTGTTTATCTATCCATTTGAGAAAGATAATAACTAATTTGATTTATGCATGTTAGAGAGAAACTATTTTTTTTTAAACTTTAGATTGTCAATGGTCCAGAAGTCTTGAGCAAATATGTTAGAGAAACAGAGATAAATGATAGAAACTTGCTTGCTAATGCTGAGAATGATCAGAGGACTGATTGAAATTAACAAAATTGGCTTATTTCTATGTTACATGATTTTGTTTTGTATCTTTTAAACATTCATATATTTGGTTGTTTCCGAGTGATGCAAGCGATTTACATGTTATCATATTCGATGACATTGATGCTATTTGTTAGGTACACTCTTATAGTTGACTTTTTTAGAAATGAAGGCTCATCTTGATGATGTGAGGGACAATACAATGAAGGCACATATTGTGATTGATTGGCATTCCCCTAAAACTCTTTTCTTACTTTGTTGTAATGTTGTTATAATATTAGACAACTATTGTTGGAATGTTGGAAAGTTGTTGAAATATTGATAATATATTTACTATTAATCTCTTGTTCTTATTATTATCTCTCTTGCTTGTTGAAATTAAATTATAGGTTTAATATTTTTTATATCAAGATTTCTAAATTCTTTTAAAGATTGTATTGTGATGCTTTTTTTTTGTCTATTTATTATAGGTAGTGGAGATTTGCAGCTAAATAGGAGAATGTCTACATTTTGCATATGAAGACTTTAGAGAAATACTCTTTTGATGTAAATGAATGTTTATTTTTCAAATTTAATGATGTACATACACTCATTATGAACTAATGGATAACATTTTAATATATATGATGTTTTGATTTTTATTAGCATTCATTAATATATATTGTGAATTTATATAGGTAATAATAACAAAATAACACTTATATAACGACTGTCGTTATTACTATCAACGACGGTATGCTAAATCGTCGTTGTTGTTATTAACGACGATATATATAATCGTCGTTGCTGTTATTAACGACGGTACATATTACCGTCGTTGTTGTCATTAATGACGGTACATAAATTCGTCGTTACTATCAATAACGACGGTAGTGAATATCGTCGTTAAATGCTATTAACGACGGTATTTTTATTCCCGTCGTTAATCTTTTACCGACAAGGTCTTTTAGCGACAACTTCCTACAGTATTTATTACCGTCGTTAAAACTCATTAACGACGGGAATTGACTCTTTAACGATGGGATTTTCCGTCATTAAAATGTCCTTTTCTACTAGTGATCTAGTTTTAGATTTCATTCCAAACTAGCTAATTCTTCTGAACTGTATTCTCTTGGTTTAAGAAAGTTCGTTCCTTTCGAACTGAGAACTTCTATCATTCCATGTATTTGTATTTTAAAACCATTACTCATGTAGTTCATTGTTTACCAGGAATACTATATCTAGTTGTACATTTTTCCCCTTGAAGTTTCCATATCCTTTTCCTTGTGCGATTATTTTAATGTGCTTAACAAAATCTCTTATGGTCATGTTAAAGTTTGGGCATATATATGTAATTCCGTTGTTATTATTCATGTCCACTTCTATAAGTCCAATGATAGATTTTTCTTTGTTTGAAAATCTAGAGTTGTACAATACTAATAATATTTTTACTCCTTTCATTCTTATTAATCCCCGTATTTCGAAAACTATTAATCCTAGATGTAATATATATATAATGCAAATCAATTTCAATTGCTATATGTATAGTAAAAAGATAATAATAATAATAGATTTCTTGAATATGTTTAGAGTTAGAGTATGACACATAGGGGTGTAAATGAATCGAGTCGGTTCGCGAGCTTTTCGAGCCGGTTCGAATAATATTCGATTTGAATTTGAAATTATCGAATTCGAGCCGAACTCGAATATGTACAAATATTTTTCGAATCAAACTCGAGCCGAAATAATACTGTTCGCGAACTTTTTTTTAAAAAAAAAATTCGAATATTAAATCGAGTATTAATTTTCGAATATCAAACCGAGCCTCATTCGAATATTAAATCGAGCCTCAATTTCGAATAGTAATCGAACCGTTCGAATTAATATTCGAAAATTTTGAATCGAATCCGAACTCGAGCTTTGATTCGAATCGAATTCGAGCTTAAAATTATTAAATTTTCGAATTTCGAATCGAATTCGAATATCTCAATTCGAACTTCGAATCGAACTCGAATACTAAATTTTTTTAAAAATTCGATTCGATTCGGTTCGTTTACACCCCTCTGACACATGGTGAGTAAATTAGGGTCGGCTGATGACTTAAGCATGCATTATATTAATTATGTTTTGGTAGTTTTATTAATTGAGGATAAGGGTATTCTAGTCATGTAGTCGTACCAATTTATCCTTTTGGTTTGTGTGGAGGTTGATATTTTGTAGTTTGATTGATTTTAGTGTGTGGCATCTGAGTTGTTTCTTGGGTTAAAAATCAAGTTAATACCGACAAGAAATTAAATCATTCAAAAAAGGAAATACTTTCGAAAGAAATTAAATTGAATATAAATTTCAAATCGGTTCATCATAAATATCTACAACAAATTTAAAAATATTTAAGATTGAAAGATTTAATTTATTAGTTATTTAGTAATTATTATTTTTTCTATTTAGGGAATAATTATAATACACATTAGATTAGTTTATTTATTTTATTTAAAAGATTTATTTATAAAAGGAATTCAAATTCTTGTATTTCATTATTCAAATTAATATAATTTTCAGTTTGACTTGAAATTATTATTTTTTGTCGGAATAGATTAACGGTTCAAATTTGATACTATCATACATCACAAATGTTTTTTATTTTTATTTTTTAAAAAAGAAGACTACTGGATATTAGCAATTGAAGTTAATTAAAAGGTTTAGATTTTTTTTTTAGTTACACGGCTGAAATACATTTTTCTCAATGAAATCTATTGGCAACTGCTCTCAAAGACTTGGATTTTTTCAACTTTTCCTTTTTTTTCATCGGAATATTCAAATATTTGATCTGATTAATTTTTAAAAGTGATCGACATTATCCCACGAACCTTATCAACAATTGAATTGGTTATCAACCATCAAAGATAGATTAGAGAATCCGAATTTCACCGAATAAATTCTTGAATTTCAAAATCATCTGAATGATTTTTTTAAATTCATTATCGAATAATATCATAATAAAAAATTAAATTATATTCTCTTATAAAATAGATCTTTATTTTCATCACCTTAGAAAATACACACTCATACGAAGTCTCCTTTGTAACAAAATTACCAAACAAGGGTAAGGAATCAAAGATTTGCTCTCGTCACGCTGATGTCATTTTTGACCTGGGGGATTGAACCGGTCGGATCGGTGGACTCTCCAGCCGGAGGCCAGGTCTCAAGTTTCAACTCGACAAGAAAAAATCTTGCCACGTCGTCCAACCAAAACTTGCTTAGGGTCAAAAATGCAACCGACTCCCGAAAACACTTCCGTACCCGTTTTATCGACGGCCGTTGATGTACTTAAATTATCATTGGTTCAATTAGCCAGAGTGGAATCTGGTCCCTGAGTCCCTACATTAGACAGAGAGGTAGCTGTTTGGGGCGTCCAACGGCGTGTTAAGGAGAATTTTGACGTTCCCAAAGCCAAGTCCCACTGCCCTACGTGGCCGTCACCTTTCACTGACGGCGCGAAGGGTTTAAGTCTCATTTTGAACGTACGATTTCGATCGAACGGTCGTTGACGGACCTCCGTTATGTGGATAACGCTCCTCCTTTTCGTTCTCCCCAACTCCGAAGCTACGCGGCCTCCACGGAGAGGCAAATGAAATGACTACCTTGCCATCATGAAGCTTCTCTGATCACCGTCTGATCGTTATCAGACCGACGATGGATTAGACGCATCAAAAGGTGTGCATTGACGAGGCAGACGGAGTCTATTTCAGACGCGGGAAGGAGACGCCCTGCTCTCTGGCGCACTCTCGCTCCTTGACGACGAGTCCACCTGAAGTGATGACTTAGCTGCCGGCGATGGTAATCTCTGAGGACGATTCACCACTAGCGCTTTCGCTATGATCTGATTTTTCCTGTGTTTTTCGTTGTTTTTTGAGATAAGAAAAAGTCATCTTTTTTGGTGCTTTTGAGAAAGAATATAGTCGGCATTTAAGCGTATCATTTTTTTTTTTTGTCTTTTTAAAGTAGAAAAGACTCTGTATGGGCATGTTTGTGTTTAAGCCGTAGGGGAATTGAGGTTTGTAGTGTTTCTTTCTTCTCTTTTTAGGTTGATGATCCAGATCTCTTATTGTAAGAAAATGAGTTCATTATTTCTTTTGTAGATATTTTATAGATGCTCTTTCTATTGGTCCTTCTGTGTTTTATTTGTTTTTTAAAATCTTACTTTTGCCCGACATGGCCAAACCTAATTGGTGGAAGACTGTGTCTGTAACTGGGGATGATCTCAGAATGCCTCTACGAGTGTTCTGATGCAGAGTTTAGTTTGCTTCTTTGTTTTTCTGTTATCATTTATAAAGATGTTAATTGATGGAGAAAAAAAATAGGTTCTTGCTTTGATATTGAAAATCTTTCATACTGATTTGTTTAAAGAAGGCCATCTACTAGTTTATTGAAGCATCAAGATGTCATTTCGCAGCATTATTGGTTTTGAAATGTGGAAAGAGCATGGTAAAAATCTTCCTAGTAAACGCAATCTTCTAACATTTGAAACTTCTTTTATTACCTTTGAGGAACACCGAAAACAAGTTTCACTGTAGAGAGATCTTTCTCAAGTAGAATTACTTTAGTAGTTGATACACGGATGAAATATTGGAGGTCGAAAGAAACACAGAATTTTCCTTGCAACCTCTATGTGAAGTTTGGCTTGTAATATACTTTCCTGTAGAACAATTTGGTCTCTTTTCCTATTTCTCTCATTGTTTATTCTTGCTGATCCTCACGGATATGTGGATAGAGCATTTTCGACTATCGATCAATTACCAGATGACCACTTGTGGTAACTTAGGCATTGCTGCTATTTTCCAGCCAACAAATGGATCCTCAAGGCATTGCTGTTTGGTTTATAGGACGATTTCGCAAGCATAATCAATCCAAAGCATATGCATAGTTGATTTGGGTAGCCCATTATTTTTCAATGTAGTATTTCTAATGCAACAGTCCAATTTTGGTCCTGCATAATGATTTTCTTTGTATTCTAGGTGGATTAGCAAATGGTATTCGCCGGCAGCAATGGCTCTTTTTGATGAATGACTCTTGTCGAAAGTCGATACTGACTGTTAAAAAATGACTTGGAAATTAAGAAGTTAGGCAGCGCTCAACCTTGTCTGGAAATGACCTCTTCTGATGTGCGAGAATGCGAACAAAGGGTCATTGATGTGGATGGTCCAATTAACTTCGCTGGTATTTTCTCTGAAGAAAGTGAGCACATTTTGATATCTTCGGATAGCTTGTCTTCCTCTATCCTAAGCTCTGATGGGTCACAAGATGTTGCGCAGTGTGGTGAGTTTAGACTCTCGCTGCAAAGTCAATTCTCGACGATCCCCCTTGTTTCTTTAGACAGGGGAGATATTTCTGAAGGAAAAGATGAGGAGGGACTACAAGCAGGTGCCGTCAGAGGCGAAGGGAAAGAGTTCTCGGTTGTCTGTCAAGAGAGTTGCAATTGCCACCAGATTGAGAATTCGACAGTCAGCGGTATGAGTTCAAAGACATCATCATGGGATTTTGATAGAATAGACATTTGCATATCTTCGTTGAATCTGGAGAGGGAGGATTCTGAGCTTGTACAGAGTAGAGAAACCGCACTTGGCATCTTTGATTCTGTTCTTCCCAGCCCTTCTTTCAGTGCCATAAGTGCTGTGAGGGACTTTAAACTTTGGCCGTTCGGTAGACCCTTAACATCTGTTGATCGAGAGGATGAAGTCAATCCGACAAGTACCGACTCAGATGAACCACTTTTTTGGCCACTCGAACTCAGCTTGTATAGCTTCCTGGACTTTGAGAAGTTCTTATGCCCATCTCCTTGTAGCAAGGAAGATAAAAATGTCACGACTACGGGAATTCCCTCATCGTCAAAGCTGACTAAGTTGGGGATACATCAGAACAACCCACAAGCTAACAAGAAGGATGTTCGAGGATTTAGAAGAAGGATACCATTAAATACAACACTGAATTCTGCTGCTACATATGATTCGAAAGTTCGGGGCAACAGAACTCCGAAAACTTCCTCGATGCCATCTAGATTAAGCCCATCTACGAGAGCTACTTCACCTCAACATCCTTGCAATATCTCCAAGAGAAGAGGAAAGCCTCAGTTGAAGATAAAGGTGGCAAGGGAAGACTGTGATAGTAGTGAATCAGTGAATCTACTTTCAAAGGAAGAAGCTGAGCTATTCGATTGCATGTTGGAAATGGGATCGATTGAAGACTTAATCGGTTTAAACGAGTTCGATGGTCACGAAGGGATCGATGCTAATCCTGAGGAACAGTTTACACTTCTTTTATCTCCTTGCGGAGGTCTGATTCCGCTGGACACTGAGTTCGTCAAAGGGCGGTAGTGTTCGTTAGTGAAGCAACGATGAACTTTGAGCAGTCTTTTCGCGGCTTGATTTTTCATAGAGTGCCTAGACGACTACAGCACCGGGTCTGTCTCAACGACATGGAAAAAAATTACAGAATCCTTCAGAATTGATCTCGAGCTTGAATTTGTTCTTCGAGCACAGATAAGAAGCTGTATGTACATGTCATGGTTTAAGAAGGATGCAGGGAATAGTTTAGTTAAGTTCCTCGAAGCATTACTGAATTCTTCATGTACCTGTAGAGCTATATATTGTAAACATAATATGGACATAAACTTAGGTAAATTTCTCAGATAAACAATGAGATGGATCAGTATTTCGTAGCTGCTGAACTATAAGTAGTGCTCGAAGTGAATTTACCTGTAATATTGCGTCCAAAGAGTGTCTGAACATTTTTTTTTTTCAAGTTGTGCAATAATACAAGGGCGATTACACGTTTTTCTTTCTCAATCATTGGTTTAACTAATGATCTTTTTCTCTCGAGCGAGTTGCAGATTGCTTATTTTTAAGAATCCTATTGAAATGATTGAATCTGAAATTTCACCAATGAAATGATTTTTGCAGTTTGTGCTTGTATTAAATTTTTTTTTTTTTTATGCATTGGTAAAATCCAGGTCAATGTTTTTCCTTCCCTTCCCTTTTTAATCGATTGGGGGAAGAGAAAACGGTCCCCTGTGGTCCCCAGTTCTGCAGAAATTGCCACCGCTGGGACCCACGTCGTAGCATAGGAGGAGAAATGAACCTGAGCTCGAGCTTCCACGCTCTGTATCATCTCAACGAAGAGCCTCTGATTTAATTTCTTCATTCTTTTCTCTCTGATTTTTCTTATTTATTTTAAGTTTTTCCCTAAGAGTGAAAAAAACTGAAAAGGAGGAGACCGTAGTGATGGAACAAATTAAAATAGCGTCCTCTTCAGACTCCCTCGATCGAGATCAAATTAAGCTTTCACAATACGTACTACGTACGATCTGGAACGTACTGACCTAATCAAGGAACCCACCAGTAGTGATATTTATATATATATATATATATACTAATTTTTGTCCAGTTTATGATATTGAAGAGATGCCAAACTCGATCGATAAATATAGTGCTTCATCGATTAGCTAGAGAAAAAAAAAAATGGTGTTGCGACGCACAAAGTAAAACAGTACTAGCTAGCTAGCTCCTCCTCCCTGATTATTCAGCGATCGACATGCATGGGGCGAGGGGACGACAACCTGGCTAGCTAGCTGCATGCGCCATGCAGAGATGAAGAAACAGCTCGGCCATCCTGAAGGCCATACTTTGTGAGAACCAAAGCAAACTTATCTATATTTAGAGGCTGCAAACCAAACGCATCCATGGCTAGAGATTCTCCTTGTCTGTCAAAAAATTAACTTCGAAGATATAATTCACCGATAAATATACATATATATATATGCATACCTTCTCTACGAAGTCGTCAGCCCCGGCTCGAAGGAAAGAATCCTTGTCGGACTGCATGGCGTCGGCCGAGAGAGCGACGATGGGCGTCGTCACTCCCAGCGACCGCAGCTGCTTAGTGGCCTGAGGAATCAATTAATTCTCTGTCAGGGGATATGTATACATGCAATGTCGCCGGCCGGCCGTACGGATTTGCTGCAGCAGTTTAATTACCTGAGGGCCATCCATGACGGGCATTTCCCTGTCCATGAGGATGAGATCGAAGACCCTGCCTTCCTTGACCAACTCCACCGCCTCCTTCCCGTTCTTTGCCTCCTCCAAGGCAATCCCCTGCTCCTCCATCAGCTTCCTCACCACCATCTGCACTCACGTACCCCAATTAAACAAGATCCGTATGATTAATCAGTTAATTAATTAATTCCGGCGCATGCACTCACTCGGTTGATGACGTTGTCGTCGACGAGAAGAGCTCTCCGGCCGCAGGAGGAGATCGCCAAGGCCGCCATCGGAGGATCGAGGAGGCCGAGGGGAAGGAGAGATCGATCGAGCTAGCAGGGGAGAAGATAGAGGAGGCCGTGCATGGATATAGTAACTAACATAAATGTTCATGGATTCTATTCCTGTAGGATCGTGGGCGGGCCCGTGCGTGCCCGCGCGGCCTATGTGCCCCACGCGGGCAGCGCGCGCAGCTGCAGAGGCCAGAGGCCGGTTATGGCAATCCAGCGACCATCCTACTAGCTACTGTTCGCTGCATTAATGCTCCCGCGCGCGGCGGTGACCAGCTGCCGCTCCGTCGCCCGGGGTCGCTGGTTAGCTACCTAGCTAGCTTCCCTCCCGGGCCTAAACGTCGCCCGTGAGCGGGGCGGCGGTGAGAATACCCCTAGACGGCCGGCCGGGGTCCCGCGGCCGCCGGCTCCACTAACAGGAGAGAGGAGTAGGCTTATGATTAAAGGAGTCATTTGTAAATTTAGCAGGCGCTCAGTGCCATCTCCTTGTTACGGTTAAGAATCTTCGCCGCCGAATTTTTTACTATTGGAAATCTAATAAATTTCTAACTCGCTCTCGAGGAAATGGCATGGTCACATACGATGACTCCTTTATGTGGCTGAGTCATGAGTTAACCTAGGCCAATTGTACTACGGTCTTGTGCATGGCTGGCAACGTTGTTCGCCTTGTGGCGTCGCGCATGGCAGCGAGGAGGGGTGGTTACGCTATGGCAAGACAAAAGCGACGATCAAAGGTTCCACATATTTTAGTTATTGGAGTCAATTCGAGTTAGAGGCTAAAGAATTCTCAACTGCAGGTTAGTTGAAGAAGTTGGTGTGTTCGAGGACGAAGAGGGTGGAGGAGTCGTTGGTTACTTTGATTTCGACAAGGGAGGAGTGACGAGCCTAATCGAAGAAAGTGGCTCATCTTATATTTTATAAAGATAGATTAAATTTAAAACCATTTAAAGGTTTAAATAGATTCCAAATATAAATGTATAATTGTTATGCTAATTTTATATATGAATTATGAAAAAAACTTAGTATTATGTAGTTAGAGCCTTATCTCAAGTTTAGATATGCGATGGATAGCCATCTACAGTAGAAATATGATTTCCAGAGCCAGCCTTAGATCAAACCTATTGGGACGACCGGCCTTAGATCTAACCTATTGGGACGACCGTACGAGGCTTAAAATTTTTTAATATCATTAGAGCTTTTATATAGAACTCAAAAAAAAAAATGTATGTCAAAATAGAACCAATTATCAAGCATAATAAATTTTTTAAACAAAACGAGAAGATCAAAGTCAATTGAAAATGGCTATATATCAAGGGACATGGATAATTGATAGATTGCCTATCGCAATTAAGGGGTGAGGCAATTCAGTTTATCAATTCATAAGAGAATTTTCAAATCAAATGAAATCAGTGAAGTCGAACATCTTTGAACAAAAAGTCAACCAACTTGAAATCCGAATGCTTGCAAAATCAATCGAACCTTTCAAATCGGTTATATCTGGTTCGTTTTCAATTGAAAGTGAAAATAATATATTTTTTTTTAAAAAAAAAGGTGATTTGTGTGCAAACTTTCAAACAAAATGTCAACGGACTTGAAATTAGATTAAGGTTTGGTGGCAGCACCTAATTCTCTACACTGGCCATCTAGTCAGTTAATGAAATCCCAAATAATAAACTACAACTCGAAAATATCGTCCTTCGAGCTATCAACACCAATTAAGCTCTCCTATAGTGTCCCGTTCAAAATAGTTTACTCCCAATTAGCAATCAAACTTCAATAGCATTCACCTTCGTCGTCTTGTCTCACCGTTACCACATTTGCTTGTGTATCATTATTCCTCTAATACATGAGATTAATTTCCTAAACCCTCAATGTCAAATGTCCTTAATTGCTCCTGTACATGTATTCAAATAAATTCTTCTAAAATATCTAGGATTCTAAATCATGAATAAAGAGGATAAATCAAAGAGTGGATAAACAAAAAGGTGACTAAAGGGTAGATTAAACTTATTTGTATTGTGCATATAATAGAAATATAAACTTTTTAACACTTTGGGAGTTATGCACAATTCTTACACTGTCTAAAATAGTGAAAAATTAATATATCATCTATGCGATTAGTTATTTGCAACAGTTGAGTACTTTTTTTTTCCTCCGAGGGGAGAAAAAAACAAAACCGCTTGTTTACATTGACTAAATTATTATTCAATACAGCCAGAGAATATTTTTGATAATGGCAAAATCTATGCATTAAAAGTGTGCATGTATGCTTATTAGCTATTACCGACAAGCTGAATAAAATGAGTTGAAGATGTTACGAGTTTGCATCAGGGGTCGGGTTGCATCTTCTCGCATTCATCTCGTATTGATTGGAAAAGGATAGAGGACAGATATCTCTCACCAAAGCTTGGGAACACAACCTAACCAGTGAAGAAACAACGGCTATATAAATTTTGCTTAGTTTTGTGCAGAACTCAAGAAATAATTAAGCTCCCGCCAAAAAACAAAAATCAATACAATAGAAATAACAAAAGATGACGATGCAATATCAATAAAGATGCATAAAACAATTATATATAGAATAGGCAACATCATGCTTGAAATTTTTCTCTCATTTGTACTTGTCTTTTAATAGCTATATTATTGTGATCATAAAGTTATTAGTTTAGTTTTATTTTCCATAAACTTCTATAAAAGAAAAAGAACAAATTGTGAGCAGTGACATACCGCAATAAGTTTCCCAGCATTTTCTGGTCTACTTGCAACCTTTATTGCTGCAGCTGCTGCTGCTCCAGAAGAAATTCCAACCTGAAGAGTATCCAAAATACTAAGGATGGCATACTGAATGAATTTGAACGCAAGTTCATTGCGAGATGGAGCATATCTCATAAATAAAAACACTTTCGATATCTCATCTAATGTTTTTGGTGACGCATACAATGAATGCATTCCTATTGTTTATGGTAAAATAATAATAAATCATATATTTATGAAAAATATAAACTTCATAGAATACCACCGTCTTCCTACATTAATCCTGCAATGAATGAATTACATGATGCTCATATCACAATCCTAATAGCAGAGGAACCTCGATATTTAAAATAAGGTTTCAAATTTGATGTGAGTGTAAAATTTATGTTTACTTCGTCTTTTTCAATAATTTAGGGACTTTAGGTCTGATCAACTTCTAGTTGTAACATTGTCATTATATGAATGCGTTAACTAGGAAAAATTCAATAGCAGTATGAATCATGTTCCAATGAATTTAATTCACTTTAGAAGAGATTCAGGAGTTACATCAACTATTTCTAGAAAGTTGAAATATAAAGCATTGGTAGTTGACCTGGTCAATGACAAGGTTAGACATTTTTTAGAAGAAAGAATATATAAAACGCAAGTATGAACAACAGGTACCAAATCTTCATTATCTCTTCTACTTTTCATCTTCACACAGCTTTCATACTTCACTCTATGATATTAATGAATATACCAGAACCAAAGTATGAACAATAGGTACCAAATCTTCATTATCTCTTTTACTTTTCCTCTTCACATAGCTTTCATACTTCAGTCTATGATATTAACGTTTCTGCATAGTTTGTATAGACAAGAAGAGTTGATTTGGATCATGAAATTAATTATGGTATAAGTAGCTCCAATTATTCATATTTATATAAAGTAATATCGTAAATTGACTCCTACAGTCAGCTATGAAAAAATTTGAGGCAACCACTCCCATCCATCAGAAGCAATAGGTGCCTACACTTTTTTGAAGGTTAATTACCATGCTTCCCAAACCTCAGAATCTAGAGAAATCTATCATAACAATTAACAAGAATGTCAGTTGCAAGAAGATGAATATAATATGCTTGACCTGGGAGCATGGCAATACTGAAGGATAATTGATATAATTTCACAATAGTTGCATGAATTCAGGGAATTAAACATAATCAACAAAAATTTATGAAAGAATCGCATGAATTCAGAGGATTAAACATAATCAACAACAATTAAGAAAGAGTTCATGAATTCAGAGAATTTGATAAACAGAACACCTTAGGAAGCATAACTGACTAGTACCGCAATGCAGGTAAAAACTCATAAAGCATTTGCAGAAGAAATTTGGAATATCTTTATACCAAATAATCAATTTGAAAAATGGCCCACGGGCAGGTTATTTTTCCAAAAAATGGAAGTATTAAGACTGCAGGCAAGTCTTAAAAACTAGATTTTCTTCCTCAGTATATTTGACAAGAAGATAATATCACACAATGTACATGAGTTATACAGCATTTAAACATCATATATTTAAGGTGATGGTCATAAAAGTTAATGGGCAACTATGAACATAGCAGCTGACAACAAAATTTAGAACTAAAAGTCATAAAGAGGGTATAGCTACCAGCAATCCTTCTTCGAGAGCCAACTGTTTTGCAGTTTCAACAGCTTCATTGCTTGATATCTGCAGCAAAATAAGTAGAAGATGATGAAAAGTGAACTAGGAGAGTGGATCAGTATGTGTAAGCATATGTAGAAGAAAAAAAAACTCTCATGTCATTCATACAATGCAGATTGCAGTAAGTTCCCCCACACAGATCATAAATGAAGGTGAAACCATTTATCTATCTTATTGCATCATCAATGGTTTAATCTGCAGAAGCAAATTTAAAAAAAAAATAAAGCAGTCTAATTAGATTACATTATGCAAAACCTTGTCACCATTTATGTAAATCTACGTCATCAAATTTCACCATATATACCATAGAATGCAAGTCTTCTCCTCAAGAAACTGTACCTTAGCTGACACAATTTAAGTTGCATATAAAATTGTCATGGCTTACAAATGCAGGTGTTGCCACTACATACTTAATATTCAGACCTATGGATTTGGCACATTGTTCAACGCCTGGAGACACATAAAAATTAGGTTCCAATAGGCAAAGGAATTGACAATGGCATTCCAAGTTAACTCAACAATCGAGGGTGTGAATACAGAAGAAAGTAGGAAAAGGATAGTGAACATCAATATTGAGCTAACCATATGTTCAGAAGAGAAGAACAATTTAAACTTTATATTTAGTAAAGTTTTAAAATGCTCAAATTTTTTAGACTATTGACAAGAGAAATAGAACTTGAAAAGAGAAGTGGTCAGAAACGTAATTGAATAGGATATAAGCTTGAAAGTTTGTACTATGTAGATGCACTACTAGCAGATGAAGATTTTATCCATCAAATACAATGAGAAGATGACTAGTGAATAATTCAATCATCAATAACACAATCAAACTGCCAAAGCAAATAATTTTCACAAGCTCATACCTCTAAAATCTCATCTACTACTTCAAGGTCCAAATTCCTGGGTACAAAACCTGCTCCAATTCCTTGAATCTTGTGCGGACCTACATGAGAAGAGTTTTGTTGAAGGGGATAAAAGCATGTTGAAGCACAATAACAAACACCATATAATGGCAGTTCATACCAGGTTTCCCCCCTGAAAGAATGTTGCTTTCAGCAGGCTCAATGCCAATGACCTGAAGAAGTGATGGAAGAAAAGTAAGACTGAAATTCAGGAAATGAAAAAAAAAAAAGGAAAAAAATGGCAATGATAAGGAGAAGAATCATAAGGAAGAACCTTAATGTTAGAATTCTTTTCCTTTAAATAAAGGCCAACGCCAGAAATAGTTCCGCCTGTGCCAATTCCAGCAATAAAAATGTCAACCTTCCCTCTAGTATCTTCCCAGATTTCAGGACCAGTAGTCTCATAGTGTATCTGCATTAAGAGTATATAGAAATGAAATGACAGAGCACTGGTAATAGAACAAGAAAACTTGGAAGAAATAAGTTAGTAGAATGCCACCTTTGGGTTTGCAGGATTGTCAAACTGTTGAAGCATATACGCACCAGGTGTTTTCTTCAAGATTTCTTCTGCCTTTTGAACTGCTCCCTTCATGCCTTTGGCAGAATCGGTAAGGACAAGTTCTGCTCCAAAAGCTTTAAGTAGAATTCGCCTTTCAATGCTCATAGAGGCAGGCATAGTCAAAATCAGTTTGTAGCCTTTGGCAGCAGCAATAAATGCAAGACCAATCCCCGTATTACCACTTGTTGGTTCCACCAATATACTCTTTAGAAACATCAGTAAATAAGCTTTTAGTAAGTAATTATGATTATGAAATTGAAGATTTATATAATAAACAACAATAAGATCCTATAATAAAACCTCAAAAAGGGCAAAAGAGAAAATATTTAAATAAAAACTGACGACATTATTGAAGCATTTCCTATGACTTAAAGCCGCCAAGAAACTCAGTTTTTCAGACATGACCAAAATTTCAACCATTAAATTTTATGGTTTTCACTTTTAAAGTTTTTTCATAGTATTTCTTTCTTTCTTTCAGGAAGATCAAACATTTTTTCTGTAATTTAAAAAAAAAATATCATACAAAGGTGTCATACATCTGTAGATAAATATTTACTTTTATTTTTTTTCCTTTTTGATTTTCTGATTTTTTTTTTCAGGGAAATGAAAATTGAAAATAGAAATTTATCGCAAACTAAATGATTTATTACATCTCCTTGTTCAATGTTCAACATCTACTCTTGTTGTCCCCACGGGGATGGCGCGTTGGCTGGGACAATGTGGCAGTTGCAAAATGGATACGGGTCGATTCCGGAGGAAGGTCTAAAATCTCTCCCTAGGCTTAGATGACCCTCCACTGCCTTTGGCCAACGCGTCAAGGTCCAAAGGGCCCCCCGTGATTTATCTCTCTCACAATGGCCGTGAAATAGGCCGGTAGAGACCACTACATTGGCAGTTCCAACCTTTTGCAGAACATCTACTCCTGTTAAGACAAATAGTCAGTGTTATCTAATTCTGGATCTAATTACATATTTAACTAGTTTTACATTGTAAAATATGTCACAACTCCCAACAAGAAAACAATCGAGCATGTACCAATGTTAAATTTGAATTGGCTTTACTAATCTTTCTTCAACTTCAACACCTACTAATAGGAACTGCCAATGTTATTGAATGACCCTCAAATCATCCTCATATATGTACTGTTCTGCCAATAGACAAAGAATATTTTTTCAAAGTTCATTCAATTTGTTGTACAAGTGCACAAAAACCAAATCAAGTTTTCAGTCGACTAATGGTCAATGTCCTTGCCATATGGCGCTGCATGTCAAGGACATAAATAAAAGGAATTTTGTGTCAGATGCTCAGCCTACACATCAGGTTTTCACCATGTAAATGTCACAGGTGGAGGCATTAGAAGTAAATCAAATGGAAAATAAAAGAAAATGAAATTCTCTTTATAATAGAATATTTGTACTATCAACATGTTGGAAATGTAGCATCCGCCTAGCTGTTATTTGGATGCCACATGGTGTTGACCATTACATAATATAATGGAATCTAGCTTGAGCAGTCAACCAAAATCAACTCTCTTAGGAAGGAACTAAGAATTTGAAAGTTTAAGGGCATTTTGCAAAGAAAAAAAAAAACTTATGTGAACAAAGCAAAATAATCCACTATACATTTTAAGATATATCGATATGGAAAAATGGAAGGAAACAATAAAAGTGAAAAAAGCCATTTGATTGCCTTTCCAGGTGTAATGAGCCCTTTTTGTTCAGCATCAGCTATCATACTGTGTCCTATCCTGAAAAGACGGAGCAAATGTATTATATATCCTTGTATAGTTTCTTGTAAAAAATACATTAACAGTTAAAACAACGCACCTATCTTTAACACTGCAGCATGGTTCCATTATCTCAAGTTTGACGGCAACGTTAGCTACACACCCTTTTATGATATTGTTCAGATACACCATTGGTGTCTTACCTATAAGCTGTAAGAAAGCAGCCAATTATAATGCTGGATGTCTAAATAGATTTAAATTTAAATTTAATGATTTGCAAAAGAAAGCAATAAAACATGGTCATATAAAAAGAAGAAGCATAAACATATATTTCAGACAGCATAACTCTGCAATTATCAAATAGAGATGAATGTGATTACAGATTACTAAACTTTTGAACCATTTGGCTTAATTTAATAGTGTCTCCTTTATTTAACCAGTTAAAATAGATCTCTTATGGTATTGCAAGAAGTGATGCCTAAACAAGATCTCCAAAAGAATACAGTTATATCAAACAACTTAACCGATGCAAAGTGGAAACTAGAATACAATAGTTCACAAGCGGTATCAGCATCTTTCAAGCATTCCTGTGAAAAAAACTACTAGGCTCCAAAATTACTAACCAAAACAATATTGAAAAATAGCCATAAATAAATATCGTCTAACATTTGAAAAAATTAATCAAAAAATGTTGTAGAAAATCTCAACCTAAATATATGTTCAGTTCTCAAATTGATTTGTACTAGAATGGTAAGTTTTACAGACAAGTGAGCATTCATATCAAGCCATAGGTGAGAAAAACTATTTTATGGTTCCATATAAAAGACCTTATCCAAAAAGAAAAAAGAAAAACAGATCAATCTCGAAGTACCTGTGTCACATCTTCGGCTATGTTGAGACCCTCGATCTCCGTCTGCGGCTTCACGGAGACAGCTTCGCAGACGAAGGGGCGACGAGGGGGGTTGGACGGAGCGACTGCAATCCTTCTCCTCCAGCCCGATACAGAGTTGCCGAAGAGAGATCGGGCCGCGGAGAAGGTGGGCGAGGAAAGTGGACGGGGATTGTGTGCGGTCCGTGAGTGAGAGGCGAACGACAACGGGATGGGGCTGGAGAGCGACGCCATGGAAGAGGCGTTGGAGAAAAGGCAAAGGGCGGAGCCCAAAGCAAAGCGAAACAATCTCACGGCCAGTCGCTCACAATAGTAGTAGATTTTCGTAACAATAATAATTAATTAATTAATTATCTTTGTGAAGTAGAGAATACGAAGGACGATGAACCAAAAAAAAAAAAAATTTATAAAAATGCATGAAAATAATCATGAAAAAGATACGAATATTTTTTTAATTTATTTTTATTATGATCGATAGAAATTATCTAAGCTTCGATCTTAATCAATTCAATTGTCAACGAGACATTTCGAAGATCTGTGAAATAAAATTGATCACTTTCAAAAATTAATCGGATTTAAGATTTAGATATTTTGATGTTAATAAAAAAAAATAGAAATGCATAAAAATAAATTATAAATATATGAAATAAAATAAATGAGCTAATAATATAAAATGTAAATATGACTCTTTTCGATTGTCTTTATCGATAAAAGAAATAAATCAGAATTTCAGATAACAAACAGGAGAGATTGATCGGACGATAAAACCTCAAAAAATAAATTCCTATTCATTTAAAAATTATTTTTTTATACTGATCAATTGGGATGGGATAGCTCTTGGACTAATGAGCAAGTGTGATAAGATTGTTGAGGGTATCGTCCCTCCATACGTTAGTTATTAGTCTCAAGGGTCAAAATCTACTATGATTTATTTCGTTTACGATGGTTCGAAAGCGGACTGGTAGAGACTATTAGGTTGACAGATTTTAACCTTTTGTATCATAAGTGTGATAAGATTATACGACTAAATATTTTTAATTAAGATGATAAATAAATTAAACGAGAAAATTTTAGGGGGCGTTTGGTTCGTAGAAAATTTTATGTTTTCTGTTTTCATTCTCTTGTTTTCCAGAAAATAGAAAACAAGTTTTTTTTGTTTTCCAATTTTTCAGAAAATGCTCTTTTATTTTTTAGAAAACGAAAATGGAAACAGAAAACGATTATTTTTCGTTTTCCAATTTTTCAGAAAACGCTTCTTTATTTTCTGAAAAATGGAGATGAAAAACATAAACCAAACATATTTTTTTATTTTCGTAAAAAATAAAAATAAAAAATGAAAAAGAAAATAGATACCAAAAGCCGTATTTCGAACTTGTCAATATTTATTTAATACACAGCCAGTTAAATAAAAAAAGCTAAATAATTCATGAAATTAAAATAATAAATTTGAATATATATTTATTTTTAATGTTTATATATTTGACCCGACTCATTTATAGTTCTTTGGGCAGTAATTGAGTTAAATAGTTTAATAATTATTGTGATCAATAGCTATTATTACTATTATTAGTTGACAATTCAAACGTCGTCTGAGGCGACCTCCAAATTATTTTGATTCTCTTATTTATTATCCAAAATATTTTTTTATTGAGAATCACAACTCGTGATAATTATTATTAGAATTAAAACTTGCTCAATGGTCAACGGACTGTTGCAGAATTAATACTTTCAGAATGTAAATTTAAAATTTCTAGCTGAATAATTTTCTTCCTTTTAATTATATATTTTATTTTCCTTCTTTTTTATTTTTTTAATAAAAATTTATTCTTCACCAATCGCCGCTGCAATTGTCATCGTTCTTATCAATCGTCTGTCATCGATTGTCGTCAATTGTTATCATTAATCATCGATCACCGTTGATCTCATCAACTGTCATCGACATCGATCGATTGTCATGGCCGCTAGGGGTGTGCAATCGGTCGGTTAAACCGAAAAAACCGACCGAACTTTCAAGTTCGGTTCGGTCCAATCGGAAATTCAATTTTTTTATTTAAAAATATCGGTTTATTCGGTTCGGTTTCGGGTTTGAATCGGAAAAATTTGATTTACCCGAACTGACCGATTTTTTTAGATCGATCCGATCGATATATCAAATCGCCGATCGATTGATAATCGATCGATGTTATACATGATCGTATCTGCAATGATGACAGTATTACCGAGCACAGAATGTTTTTTAGTCAACTGATTATCAAATCAGTCGATTGATTTAATATTCAATCGATTGATTATCGCGATTTTATCTAAAACCCTAACCACAAATCACGATTTTCTTCCCTAAACTCTAACCTTTCACTCTCAGTCTCTCGCCAACTCTTCTAAACCCTCTCTCCGTGTTGGAATGTATACTGAAAGCCTAGCTCTTTTTGTATGAACATTTTATTTTGGAATAAGAATCACATGATCATTGTTTGCACTTTATATATTTACTATAAATGTGTGCATATTGTCTAATATTTTACATTGTAGATAACATGGTGCTTGGTGTGGCACAGAAGATCATGTTATTAGTCCCTTGTAAAATATAAGTAGAGGCTCACGACCAAGATGATTTTGGACAAACCATTGGCATGGTTGTAGTGTAGCTTGGTATTGTTTTATTTTGAACATAAAGTTACACTAGTACACTTAGGTGTATTGAGCAGGACCGACATAGAGGTGATTCAATTTAGTACTGATTACATAATTGAATCGGACATCGGATATTATGTTGTACATGCTCTTAATTCCGATATAATAACGGGCACATGTACTTAGTATTTATTTCTTTGATTTACCAGAGGGTGAGATTTAGATGGATTAAATCAATATGCCCGGTAAGTTGGGAAATGATATTATTTACATGGTGTGCCGTTGATTATAGGAGGAAATCGTGTCCTATATATTAGGTTGATGATGTCCCCTTGAGGAGCTCATAAGGTTCATCATGTAAACCTAGCTGGTTGACTTAGTCAACATGATGATAAGGTTGAGTGGTACTACTCGAGGAATTAGATGTTAATTAATTGATGGTCAGTAAATCAATTAATTGACAGACATTCGATATCTTAAACACGGGGAGATTAATGTACGAATAATATATGGAGCTCATATTAATTTATGGGGGTTGGTGAGATAGTTCAATGATGATCCTCTAGTGGAATGGAACATCATTGATGGATCAAGTATGTGTGGTTCCGATCCATCGGGTGGCCAAGATCCAACTCCTCCTTATGGTCTCTATCGTAGCCTAATATAATCCTTGTGAAGTCTAGATCTAAGAATGTAAAACAAAACCTAGAACCAACGGTTGGGATTAAATCCCTAGATCCGATGGTTAGGATGAATCCCTAGAATCGACGGTTGGGATTAAATCCCTAGATCCGACGGTTGGGATGAAACCCTAGATCCGACGGTTGGGATGAAATCCTAGATCCGACGGTTGAGATAAAACTCTAGATCCGACGGTGGAGATTAAATCCCTAGATCCGACGGTGGAGATTAAAGGAGGCTTAAGCTCAATTCTATAAATAGGGGGCTTAGGCTTGGGCGGCATAAGAATTTTGATAGAGAATTAGGGTTTGGCTTTTCCACAAGTGGGCGGCTAGGGTTTGGGAGCTAGGGTTTTGTTTTGGGCGGCAACCGCCTTCCTCCAAGAAGTTGTTGGCGCCCAACCTTCTTCCATCTAGACTTGGCCGACGCCCATTCTCAAGGCCTCTCTCTTATTCCTTGGCCGGCGGTTCTCCTTCCATTGGTGGTCGGTGCTCTTCCTCCTCCCTTTCTCCTTGGTGGCCGGCGGCAACCCCTCTTCAAGTTGGCCGGCGCTTCATCCACTTGCTCCTTGGCCGGCGGTTGCACCAAATTCCCTAATTTGGTGGTCGGTTCTAGAAAGGATAGGTATTTGTTGGTTCTTCTCTTTGTTCGCAGCGGACAAGGAAGGGAAGAACACGATCTAGAAGGCTTCTACTCGTGGAGGATCTTCGTCCACACGTCGTCCACGAGAAGGATAGGACATACGGTAGAAGATCATAAGGTATAAAGTTTTTTTTCTTTATTTACAGATCTGAGCATGTTCTTTTATGTTTTGATTATACATGTATGCGTATGAATATATATTGTATAATCATGGACCCCGAAGACAAACACAAAAACCGGCGATCCGTCCGTCGTCTCTTCCGCGGCTAACCAACTAGAAGAGTTGTGTTGCTTGAACAACTAGTTTGTTCAAGCGACCACTCAAGTTGTTAGCACGACGACGAAATGGTTGTGCTAAGGAAGCTCATCCCATCCGGATTAAATCTTTCATTAGTGAAAATTTTAATTCGGGGACATGGGAGCCAATGAGCCTCCGAAGCAACGACCTACACTCCGGCCTCCGTCAGTCCACTCTTCGTATCTGTCCATCCTAAACCCTAATTCTCTCCGTCTCCTCTCCTAGGCTCCACTTGCACATCGACGGCTGCAGTGCTTCCCACACCCTTTAAATTTTCGACGACCGACGGTTAGTTTACTATACTTATTTAGTTGTTTTACTATACTTATTTTTATGATTCAATTTTCGACGACTGACGATGATCATGATTCATGAATAGTAAAAAATTTAGGTTTAGGGGCATTCTTTGTTTATAATTCTAAATTGCTAATCTAGTAAAATAGTTATATATAATTTTTGTAATGAATTGTATATTTTTTTTAGATGTCAATGCAAGAAAATCTTTCAAATATGGATGTTGATAATAGTTGTTCAATGTCACAATCTGGATCTTCAGTAGGTACAAGACCACCTGTGACAGAAAAAGTAAGCAAACGGAAAACAATCAAACCAAGAAGTGAGGTATGGGAGCATTTTACGAAGTTTACCAATGTCGCTAATGAGATTAAAGTCAAATGCAATTATTGTGATAAGGAGTTTTTTTATGATCCATACAAGAATGGAACAACAAGTTTGAAATCTCATATGACCTCATGCAAGAAACATCCTTATGCTATTGAAACAAATCAAACACAGTTGAGTTTTCAAGTGGGTGCAAAACAGGGTGAGAGATCTCTTATTTCTTGGAAATTTGATCAGGATGCATCTAGAAAAACATTAGCTAGAATGATTATCATGGATGAATTGCCTTTTAAATTTGTAGAAGGAGAAGGGTTTAAAACATTTATGTCTATGGTATGTCCAAAGTTTAGAATTCCTTCGAGATGGTCAGTTGCACGTGATTGTCTTGAATTATACAAAATTGAAAGGGAAAATTTGAAAAGTTTGTTGCATGATTCGACACAAAGAGTTTGTTTGACTACTGATACATGGACATCGATTCAAAAAATTAACTATATGTGTTTGACTGCTCATTTTATCGATAAAGATTGGAAGTTGCATAAAAGAATTTTGAATTTTTGTCCAATTACAAGTCATAAAGGCGAGACCATCAGTTTAGCTATTGAAAATTGTTTGAGAGGTTGGGAAATTAATAGAATTTTCACTATTACTGTTGATAATGCAAGTTCAAATGATGTCGTTGTCAATAGTTTCAAGAAAAAGATAGTTAACTGGGATTCTACTATTTTAAAAGGTGAATTCATTCATATGAGATGTGTAGCTCATATAATCAATTTGATTGTTGTTGATGGCTTGAAAGATATAAATTCATCTGTGGTGAGAGTCAGGAATGCTATTAAATATGTTTTGCAATCCCCCTCTAGATTAAGCAAGTTCAACGAATGTGTAGAAATTGAAAGTAAAAAATCATTGTGTTTGGATGTACCAACCAGATGGAATTCAACTTATTTGATGTTGAATGTAGCGGAAAAATTTGAAAGAGCTTTTGATAGGTTTGATGAACAAGACTCATTTGTATCTTGATATCTGATTGAGGTGTTGTTGTGAATGACAATGGAGATATGGTATTTGGACTAGACGGGAATGTCCAAACAGAGTTACAGACTATTGATGGGAAATCAACTAGTGCTGATTGGAATAATATTAGACTCTTTGCATCTCTATTGCAAGTTTTTTATGAGTTAACATTAAAAGTCTCAGGATCTTTATATGTCACTTCTAACACTTTTGCACATGAAATCAGTTTTATTCATTCCATATTAAAGAAGTGGCAAGAAAGTGATGAACCTGATGTGTATTCAATAGGATTGAAAATGAAAATGAAATTTAACAAATATTGGGGAGATCAAGAGAAAATGAATAAATTAATTTATATTGCAGTGGTACTTGATCCAAGACATAAATTAGATTTTTTGGAATTTATGTTGATTGAGTTATATGGAGATGAAAAGGGTGCAATAGCAGGAAAGAATATAAAGGAGACTTTGTTTGCTTTGTACAAAAATTATAAGGAGAAAATGGAGCCTCAAAGTAACACCTCAAAAATTTCAGTTAATTCAGAATCAGGTGATAGCGACATCGTGCCTAAAAATATGAGTCAAATAGATTTGAAAAGGCAATCAATCTTTGCAAAGTATAAGAAACAAAAGACACAAATTTTTGGTGATGGCAACATGTCAGAATTAGATAAGTATATGAATGAAATAATTGAAGAATATTGTGAGACTTTTGACATTTTGGGATGGTGGAAACAAAATTGTCATAGATTTCCTATACTTGCTCAAATTGCTCGTGATGTGTTAGCCATTCCAATATCAACAGTTGCTTCAGAATCCGCTTTGATCGTGGTCGGGTACTTGATTGTTTCAGGAGTTCATTGACTCCTAGAGTGGTAGAAAGTCTGATTTGTACTCAAGATTAGCTTCGATTAAGTTTGGTGTCAATTAATGTCGAAGAAATTTTAGAAGATGTAGAAAAACTTGAAAGCGGTACGTTTTATTTATAGTTAGTTATTTGTTTACAATTAAAAATATATAGAATATTAATTTGTTTGACTTGTATCATGTTATACTTTTTTGGCAGAGTTCTCAAAAGTAATATTGGATTCGTCTTCTTCGACAACACCAATTGAGGTTTAATTAACTACTTCATGGTATGCTTCAATTATTATAATCTAGTTGCAAGTGTATTTACTTTTTAATTATCTTGTTCAAATGGTAATAACAAATTTGTACTTCTTGATCATTATTTATTAGGATAAACACAAGTGGTGAAAGCGCATAAGTTTGAACTTTGAACTCTGAAATCAAGTCACAACTTACAAGGAGTCAAGGAGTGAAGGAAGGACCAAGGACTCAAGTCAACTCTCAAGTCTCAAGTGTTAACTCTCAAGATCTAAGGATACATTGTATTCATTTTGATATTTGACATGTTCTATAAGGCTATAACTGAAGTGTAAAAAAGTTAAAATTATATGTTTCATTGCTATGTTAGCAGCTTGATTGCTTGAATGTTTTAATTTTAACGAGATTTTTTTTATATATTTTGATGTGTTGACATTTATTAAATTGTATTTTGTATAGTTGTGCTCTTGTTGACATGTATAATGTATTTAATTTAAATAGTTATGTTATTGTGTAATATTGAATGTTTTAAATTTTAATATTGAAATTTAAGAATGTACAGGAAAACAACTTATATAAATATAGGGGAGGTATTTTATTTTATTTTTAATTCTAATAAATCGTGTAAATTTAAGGTTTCACATAATAGATATATGCTATATCTAATCGTATATATTCATTAAATGCACGAAATGACATCAAATTAGTGTTTTAATATAGAATTTTATAGAAATCGATCGGTTCAAGAATAACGATCATTGTTTATCGTAAAATTCGTTTGGAAAACGATCGGATCATTTTAACGATCGTGATACTCAATCGATCGGTGATGTTATATATCGATGATCGATTGTACCATCGATCGATTGATTTGATCATCGATCGACTTAAAAACATTCTGCTCGGCGCATTTACATCCGATGAATCTGATCGATGTATTACACCGACCGTGGTGGTAAAAAATCGGGTTTTTCAGTTTTTAATTGAAAAAACCGATTTTTTTTTTTTTTGCAAAATCGGTTCGGTTCATTGGAAAAGTTCGGTCGGTTCGGTTTAGTTAAAAAAATTTCGATTTCGATGTTAATCGGTTCGGTTTTAACCGAATGCACACCCCTAATGGCCGTCATTAATTCTTGACCTCTAAATCTTAAATTTTAAATCATTGTTCATTGACCGTCGCCAACCATGCAAGATGGGTATTTTTTTTCCTTAACTCCTCCGAAATTATTTTTCTTTTTCTTCAAATAATTTCTTTCTTTTATTCCATATATATATATATATATATATATATATATATATATATATATATATATATAAATTGTTTCCCATTTGAAATTTTAATCCCATGGGTAAATATTAGCTTAATTAATTAAGTTCTATCTCTCAATTGGAATTTTAATTAATATTTCTGATTGGTATCGGAGGCAGGAACGTAATTTGTTTTAAACCAGTTATTAACTAAATGAATTTATAAAATAACCAAACCGTCAAAGACAAAAAAAGAAAAAGAAAAAGAAAAAGAAAAAAAACAGATTTTTCACATGCTTAGGCAACTAATTAAACTAAACGTTCGCATCTTTATCAAGCACGTAACGGGCATGCGTCGGCTCGCATGAGATCAGATTCTTAAATCTTATTCGATACACATCTTCCACGTTATATATACAATACTCCAATCCATCCTTTTCGATACGTCACCAATTCATCGGTAATCGCTAATTATCCATCTCCGCCGGTCATCCGTAGCTTTCATTGACCACGTTTTTCTTGCACTTGGAAAAATAATGATAAAAGAAAATCGACGATATGTTATTGTTCTATCGGACAGAAGAAGAAGAAGAAGAAATTTTTTTTTCGCGAGCCACGTGGAAGTTGTGTCTCTGTATATTGAACTTTCTCATGGGACTCACCCCCTCCGGCCGCTCTGCATAAATAATGCCCCCGAGCCAACCAATTCAATGCATCGATCGATCATCTGGAAATCCGAGTTACAATATCGGCATTAATTCATCCAGCAAACATGTCTCTTTTCCTTGTTCCGCCATCATACTTCCCTTTCAGTGCTCTCCGGCGATCCACCGCCGCGAAGCAGTCATGCCTCCCACTCGTCCAATTATGCATCGCCGACCAGCACTCGCCGGATTCCAGAAGATCGGCCCATTACAAGCTCAACATGTGGAGCAATGACTACATACTGCCACTCAGTACTGTTAACTCTCCTGTTAGTACTGCTCCTTGAACATATATATATATATATATATATATATATATATATTCTTTTCATTTTAAATCTAAATCAAAACTTTATCTGTTAAAGGTGGAGGAGGACCAGACAACGAGAACAGTGTTACTGAAAGAGAGAATTAGAGAAGTAATACGTGAGAAGAAGGAAGTGGAAGAGCAGCTCCGGCTGATCGATCACCTGCAACAACTTGGAGTAGCTTATCATTTCAAAGATGACATTAGAGATGCTTTAACTAGTATTCATGCATCATTAGAAGATGTAATTAGCTTGCAGCTGAAGGATAATGATGACGTCCATGCCACTGCACTTCTATTTAGACTTCTTAGAGAAAACGGCTTCTCAATCACTGACGGTATACATTAATTATATAATTTTCATTTAACATTTCATGGTCATTAATTAGCTAGCTGGGATAAATTAAATGATATAATGACTGAATATATATATGCAGATATCTTCGAGAGATTCAAGGATGAGAATGGCCGCTTCTTCCAAGTTTCCCTCGAAGGAATGTTGAGTTTACATGAGGCAGCTTTTTATGGCAAGGAGGGGGAAGTGATACTGCAGGAAGCCATGGATTTCACCACTGAGCATTTGAGAAATCTCCTGAACGAAGGTTCCAATATTACTGAACCTGATCTAAAGCAGAAAGTGGCCCATGCGTTGGAGCTTCCATTGAACTGGAGGTTGGAAAGATTACACACCAGGTGGTTCATACAATTCTGCAGCCAAAGCAGTATGAACCCTGTACTTTTAGAATACGCTAAGTTGGACTTCAACAGGCTTCAGGATACGCACGAGAAAGAACTCAGCAAACTTTCGAGGTATAATTAGTAATATTATAGCCATGGGTATGCATGCATATATTAATTATATTGTATATTATATATATGAAATGGAACAGATGGTGGTCAGATCTCGGCCTCGCAGAGCGCCTGCCATTTTTCAGAGACAGGTTGACGGCGAACTATTTGTGGACCGTCGGATGCGCCTTTGAGCCGGAATATTGTGCTTTTAGGGAGATAGAGACCAAAGCCAATTGCTTCATCGCGATGCTGGATGATGTTTACGACGTCTACGGCAACTTGGAAGAGCTTCAGATATTCACAGATGCAATAGAGAGGTAATTAATATATATATATAGTAGTGAATATCGATCTGCTAGCTTCAAACGCTCGACGTACGTACGTTATGCATGCTCGTAATTGATTAATTTCAGGTGGGATGTTAATGCGATCGACAAACTCCCATACTACATGAAGCTCTGTTTTCTGGCGGTCTTCAACACAGCCAATGAAGCTGCTTATAAAGTAGTCAAAGAGAAAGGCTTCAACGTACTGCCATATCTGAAGAGCGCCGTACGTAATGTTTCTCACTATATACACTTTCGCCAGTAGATTTTAATTCTTATTAACTGAATAACAGTTCTGTTGTTTTTGGTCGATGCACGCAGTGGACTGATCTCTGCAAAGCGTTTTTGTTGGAAGCTAAATGGTCTCGCGAGAAGTGCACTCCGACGCTGGAAGAGTACTTGGACAATGGATGGATATCGGCATCAGGGCATATCTTCCTCACTCATGCCTGCTGCATGAGCCCATACTTAACCAAATCAGACTTGGAAAATTTCAGCACTCGCACACAGTTTGTACGATGGTCCTCCATGAACTTTCGCCTCTACAACGATCTGGTAGCTAGACTTCTAAACAGAATGATTAATTATATATTACTGTCTCATTTTCCGTCCAATTTAATCTGAGCAATAAGTAATTATATTACATGTGAAGGTGGAAACGGGAAGCAGCGATGGCTGTTCGGCCATCCACTGTCTGATGCAGGAGAAAGCAGATGTTTCAGAGGCAGAGGCCCGGGAGACGATAAAGGAGATGATCATGGTAAATCGGAGAGCCATGAACGGGGATCGTGTGAATTATACAAATCTGTTCGAGGAAAACTTGAAGGCTTGTGCGATCAACCTCGATCGAACGGCTCGGTTCTTCTACAAGGACAAAGATAGATACAGCGAGGCTGATGAAGAAATCAAGGATTCGATGGTCTCATTGTTACTCGAACCTATCGAGCTCTAGTTTAATTTACCACTCTCAGTAATATTTTTAGTTAATAAAATAATATCATTAAAACTATATATATTTGAAGTCTCGATCGAGCTTATATATATAATTACTAGTATATGCGTTACATTGTGTCCGATATCGTACCCAGCTTGGCCAAGCTTCTCCATTTCTGAAGGTGGAGGATTAGCTGATACATTAATATCTGGATATTGCGTGCGATCGATCTAGCTAGCTAATAGCTATCAGTATTGGCCAAAAATTAAGTAAATGAATAGTTTCTTTGTGAACGAAGATATCCTCAAAAATTATAGGAAAGCTAGCAGCTGACTAGCTGAGTTTGTATGAGGCTTCTTATTCTGCAACCGAGGGAGAGAAGGTGTTGGAAGAAGCCATGAAGGCCTCCAGAATCTCTTAGAAGAAGGCTCCGATCGAGATGAAGCTAAGGGAGAAGGTGGCGGATGCCCTGGAACTTCCATTGGATTGGAGCTAGCGTTTTCTCAAGCCACCTCGCCATCATGAAGCCCACGTACGTCCACGCTCTCGCTGGCCTCCATAACGACGACTTAGCTGCTTCAACGAGAACAACTGGGCAACCCGCTTCTTTACGGTCATGGAGATATGAATTTAGTCAACGAGATGGAGACATCAAAAGTCAACCAAGGGCGTTCTTGGTCAACCATGTTGTTGTCATGAAAATGAGTCTTTGCATCGTGGTACAAAGATTTCAGAGCAGTTATTGACTTAATCCTTAATTTAATGGCCACCAATATCCTCCTGATCCTCTCTATTTTTCTAGTTTTGGTGGCGAATACTTTGAAAAATTAAATATATCAAGACAATTCTTTTTTTTTAATATTAAAAAAACATCAAAATAATATATCAACCCAAGTGTTTGTATTATAAATATATTAAGATCTATCAAAATTTATCGGGTAATTAGTAGTCTACGTATTTGTTTAAATATATTCACGTAGTATTTTTTTATTAAAATTGTTATATAAATAATAAATTTAAAATAAAAAACACACACATATATATATATATATATATATATATATATATATATTTCAGAGCAGTATATTTTAGAGCAGTGATGGGCATAATCAATCGACTGATGATGGATCCGTTGTAACTTATCCAGTGTGGATCAAGTCGTTGTGAGACAACGACTACAGGACCAGTCGATTGATGGTCACGATCAGTCGGCTGATGAGCGCAAAATCAGCTCGATGCAGGTTATAAATGGAGCTCGAGATGGAAGATTTTGCAAGAGATTTTGGGGAGATTTTGAAGGGGAATTGTTGTTGCATTCTAGTCCTTCAAGAGCAAATCAAAGCAAGCAACAAACAAGAGTTCAAAGTCATTTGTAGTAAAGTGTTCTTTACGTATTTCATTTGTAATCTTTATATTTGCTTGTATATTTTGTATTACTTAGTGTAATTGCTTGTACGAGGTTTCTCCACCTCCGACTTGTGGTCGAGAAGGAGTATTGTTAGTGTCGTACACATAATACAAGCTCGTTGAGCTCACCCCGTGGAGTATGAACCTTAAGGTTTCAAACCACGTATATCGTGTGTATTTGTGCTTGTATTCTTATTGTGTTTTCATTATTGTATATTCCGCTGCGCTAACGAGAATTGTAGACAAGTGATCTGCGACGAACGATCGATTTCCATCCACCACGTGTAAAGGGCTATTCACCCCATCTAGTCGGTCATCGATCCTCGAACAAGTGGTATCAGAGCGAGGAATTTGTCGAGGACTAATCGTCAACACAAGCACGACAAGATGACTGACTTCAACCTCCAACCACTAAAATTTGAAGGGGATTTTCAATGGTGGAGAAGAAAGATGGAGGTATATCTCGAAATCGATTTTGATATTATGTTAATTTTAGAAAATGGTTTCGAAATGCCTAGGGACAAAGAAAATAAGCCGATTAAAAAGACAAAATGGAACAAGGACCAAATCAAGGATTTCAAGACAAATCTCGAGGTAATCAAATTGTTAAGTGATTTGATTCCTAACCATATTTGGTCTAGATTAGGTAATTATATGGATGCTAAGGACCTATGGAACAAGGTGGTCAAATTTCATGAAGAACCTACATTGGTCCATGAGAAGGAGGCTGAGAAAGAATGTCCATCAACATTCGGATCCGAGGATGTTAAAGAATTACCATCAACATTCGAAGATGTGGATGACTTGGAGGAAACCTCCACCTCTAGCATTGAGGGGAAGGAGAGGTATTCCATTCCGGAACAAGAACGAGAAGAAGTATCTACATTCGAGAGAAGTGAAGATCAAAAGGCTTCTACCTCCCTAAATAACTCATGCATTGTAATTAAAGATAAAAAAAACACATCATATGCTTTGAGTGTAGGGAAACTGGACATTACAAGAGCAAATGTCCAAAATTGGCTAAGAAATAAGGTACCGATATCAAAAGTCAACCAAAAGTCAAAGGATGTCAGAGTCCTCGTCAAGAAGAGCAAAGAGCACATTGTATGTTTCAAATGCAACCAAAGAGGACACTACCGAAGCCAATACCCTAGGGGGAGGAAGAAGGGACATCTTATGTAGGGGGAGCTTCCAAAGCTAACCCTAAGGTAAATTTAATTAATGCACCTTCAATTTCTAGGACTAAGAAGCATGCTAGAAATTACTTTAATGCACTTGCAATTATTAATGAAAAGCATGCCAGTAGAAATAGATATTTTTGTCTACGTGCTAAGCATGTAAACTTGCCTAAGGACAAATCTAAGACCAATAACTCTAGACCAATTCTACCTAGGGAGCCCATTAGAAAAATTGAAGAAAATTTGAATATTAACCCCAAGAAGTCTAGGCATATGCCTAGGAAGAGTCTTTTCCAAAAATCTAATGATAGATCAAAATTAGAAAAATTAGAATTAGAGAACCGAGCCTTAAGGTCAAGGCTTGAAAATTTAGAAAAGATCCTCAAAATTATGACAAATTCAATTATGGGGTCAAAGGATCAAAATCGAATACCATGAGACAATAACCGATTAAGGACAAGAAAGATTTGGGTCACAAACTTAAGTCCTACCATAATATTCCATTTGATTATGAAACTAAATCTAGGTTTAGAAAAACCAAAGTTAGTAGGGAAGTTATCCCTAAGACTAACCATGGTGTTTGTTTAGTGGCTAAAGATTCAAGAAAACTTAAGAAAGTCACTAAGAAGGTCAAAGGGGGAGTTACCTTTAGAGTTGACCTAGGAAAGACTCAATTAACTAAGACTTCAAAGTCAAAAAGAGTCATTATGAAGGTATCTAGGAAAGTTATCCATAGTGAATATCTTATTAACCCAAGGAGCTCCAATAGGTATTGGGTTCCTAGGAGCGTGATCGATTCACACTAGATGGGTTAGGATGCGTCAACCCTAAGTGGATGGGTAGTTAACCTAACCATGGTGAGTTGATACTTTAGGAGGTGCCAATGTATTTTAAGAAGTTAAAAATTGATCAAAATTGACACTTTAGGTTTAGAGGTCATGGTGTGTCATTTTGAGTTTTTGGCACACTAAGGAAATGAGTTGTATTATGGTAAAATGGATTTAATTATATCAAATGACAATTAATAATAAAATCTAGATATTTATACCTTTATCTTTTACTTACCATGATTTACTTGCCATCAGTGTTCTAAAAATCGACGATTTTATCCGATTAGGCGGCGCCTAGGCGGTGTACGCTTGTCCACAGCCTCGACTTTTGCAGAGGTGACGCCGCGTGGCGCCGCGATTAATCGGCGGCGTCAGCCGGTGATTAATCGACGACGCTCGCGATTCATGAATGGCGATTGAAATTCGAAATCCCTAATCGCGATTTCTGAATTGTGATCTCGATTGCAACCTAAATCCTAATCGAGCCAAAATTTGGAATCCCTAATCCCGTGCAGCCTCTCCGTCTCCGCTGTGCACAGGGCTCAAGCTTTGACTTCACGCGTGCCGCCTCTCCGACCACCGAGTCTCTGCCCGTCTACTGCCGACCGCGTCGCCAAGAAATCCCTAGACCCATGGCGTACATGCAGGAATCTAAGCACCCGGAGCTGAGAAAGCTCGGAATGACGGAAGCCAAGCACCCGATCCGGCTCCCCAGCCTTGCCGACACCCTTTCGGCTTTCATCGCCCGCCTCCCTGCCCTCTCTGAGCTCTCCCTCATCCCCGGATAGGTCGCCGCCTGCTCTGTTGTCGGTCCTTCATTTCCTCACTCTCGCTCTCGTCGACAACAACATTGGGGATAGATTCCCCCTCTTTGCCCTCCCTTCGCCGCACTTCGCCGCACGCCACAGTCCGCATTGAGACTAAGGTAAGTAGGCCGCAAAATCTAAATCAATTATATTGAATCGCTAAACAAAATTTCCAAGTTGTTTCACTAGATTTTTAGGATAATTTTTCATTTTTATCCTTTATAGCGCAGTAAAATAAAAAATGGCAGGTACTATATCTTCTAAAGCATCTAATTCAATGTCAGAGATTAATTTTCATTTGAAGCGTAATTCAAATGATATTGGATGGGAATTTGTAGAATTGGTGGATCCTAAAAGTTTGGATAAGTTGAAATATAAGTTGTGTGAAAAAATTACTAGTGGTGAAATTTATAGGCTCAAACAACATATTGCCAATATCAAAAGAAATGTTGCCCCATGTAAGAAGTCTTTTGATGAGGATAAAGTGAAGTGTAAGAATGTTATTGAAGATGCAAGAACAAAAAAGAAACAAAAGAATATGAATGAAATGGAGGTGAGAGAAGAAGTTGTTCTTGAAGAATATAAAGTAGACGAAGGGAGTCGAGGGACAAAAAGGAATTCGCGTACTCTTGGGCCTATGGACCAATTTACATCCGTCATTGATCATGATTCTTCATTGAGTGAAAGTAAGAAGACAAAACAACAACAAAATATTATTGATGTACTTTGGAAGCAAAGGACACATAGTGTGCACCAATATTTAGCTCGATGGGTGTATGAGTATGATATTCCTTTTCAAGCCATTGACAATGATAGCTTCAAGAGGTTTGCAGAAGCGGTTGGTCAATTTGGCCCAGGTTATCGTCCTCCAACTCAATACCTATTAAGGGAACCCTTATTGAAAGAAGAGGTAGATAGAACTAAAAGTCTATTAAAGAAGCAAGAAGAAGAATGAGCTTTGAATAGTTGCTCAATTTTGACTGATGCTTGGACTGATCGAAAAAGAAGAAGTATCATGAATTTGTGCATCAATTGTAAAGAAAGCACAACTTTTCTTTCTTCTAGGGAAGCATCGAATGAAGCACACACTGGAAATTATATATTTGAATATGTGGACAAGTGTATTGAAGAAGTTGGACCCTAAAATATAGTTCAAGTGGTAACGGACAATGCTTCGAATAATATGACAGCAAAAGATCTGTCAATTTTTGAGAAATTACTTTAGATTCCTTTTTTTTTTACACGTATCAATTGGGATCCTAATCTTCTCCCGAAACAATCGAAAGGGACACTAATATGAAAGTTTTATTTTTTTTAAGAATATTTCTTTAGTCTTTTAAATATTTTTAATTTGATTTTTCACTGTAATATAATTATAGATTTTTTATAAAAAAAATAAAATACTTTTAACTATTGATGAAAAATTTCTATACGATGATGCAAAAGATTGGAATCCATCAACCTAGCGGCCCCTACCAATCTGTCTCCGAACCATCGTAAGGGAGATAAATCACGGTAGGTCTTTGACCCTTGAAACTAATAACTAGTGCATGAAGAGATGACATCCTCGCATTTACGAGAGATTGATTCGTTATCCTATGATGCAACGTTTGCATGCGTTAGCCACTAGGTCACACGGGGACGAAAAATTTCTATACGATTAAATGCATCGCTGTCAAAATTATTCCAATCGATGTCAACTTTAAAAAATAAAGTCGAATTTTGAAGTAAAGATATTATTTCACGAGCAATTTACAACAGAGTGCAATCAGATTTTAAAAAAAATTCAAATCACACTTCACTTTTTTTTAAATATCCTTTAAAAATAAAAAAATATATATAATTTTTTTGTTTGAAACAAATCCAACGGAATCAAAATAAAATAAAATTTTAATTATTTTACAGAAACTTTCATTTAAAAATCATATTTTTTAAACAAATAAAAAAAGAATAACAGTGTTGAATTTAAAAAAAAATAATTTCTATATAGTTTTTTATTTTTAACTTTTTTATGTTTAATAACAAATTACAAGAAAAGAAAATTCTCGGATTCACATTTTTATCTCTCTCTTTTTTTTTTTAATAAAGAGGTCTTTTAATTAAAGCGTTTGATAAAATAATTAAAATTTTATTTTTATCTTAATTTAATTTGATTCAAATAAAAATATATAGAAGGGGCATTTTACAAAAAAGAATGCGCCTTTTATAAATAGAAAATATATGGTGTTGGATTTGAAAATCGCCATAAAGCCCTATTTTATCTGCTGACAGGCGCAAGAAAATGAGGGAGAGAGAGCAGAGAGTCTCTGGAGAGAGAGAGAGAGAGCGGTAGGTGACTGGGTGAGCAGCCTCCGATGGCATTGACAGATGATGTGGTGGTGGTGAACAAGAAGGTGTTGCTGAAGCACTTCATCCCGGAAGGGGCGCCCAAGGAGACGGACATGGAGCTGGTGACGACGGGCACCATCCGGCTGCTGGTGCCGGAGGGCTCCACCGCCGTGCTCCTCAAGAGCCTCTACCTTTCCTGCGACCCTTACATGCGATCGCGCATGACGAAGCACGAGGAGGGCAGCTACGTAGATGACTTCGTCCCCGGCGCGGTATATAACCAGGCGCCCCACCCACGCCACTCACCCTAGATGATAATCATTCCGATCATTTTAAATTCTTCCAAAAAGGAGTTTGTGAAGATCTTGCATAGCGTTTCCCCTTTTTATCTATAAAGAGAAGGACGTCTGTAGGGATGGAATATTCATGGGAAGAGTTCCATGATTCTTATGACTAGAGAAACTTGATTCATGTGACAGGGATACGTTACTTTAGCTTGAGGGGGAAAATTAAGGGAGAAAAAAAAATAGTATTGTTATAATTTTTAAAAGCAGTGATTGGGGAGTTGATTCATAGGGAATTAGTACCTTGCCTTAGCCTGCACAGATCTCAGGAACCTTGCCAAGGGAAAGAAGGTAATGAGTGGGGAGTTTAAAAAGGATTTTATGACTTTTAGAGAAACTGATCTTCGTAGAGGACAAGCTTTTGGATTCTTAGCAACTAGTGTGTGCTTTCAGCTTGCATAGAGTGTTCGTTTTGCTTTGATAGCAGTAAGCAGGATGAGGGCTTGCTAGATTTCGAAAATTCAGTGATTCAGCAGGCCTGATGCTCCTATTGTGGAAGTGAGTGCAAAATGAATTGAGAAGGATAATATACTGCAAAGAGAATGAAGGATGGTTTCGATTGGCTACTGCTTGTAGCCTAAATTTTGAAAATCTTGCTTACAAGGATACCAATGTTTATTTTGAGTTTTACACATTTGATGGGCTTTTAATTTGGCTTGTTTGATGTCCCAGACTAACTGATCCTTTTGTGCTTTTGCTAAGAAATTGTATGCACCTGTCACAGTCAATATTAGTCCCCTGATCTCTTTGCTAAAATTAACTTTATATGAAAAAAGACTCAGAAATAATGAAGCTTTGGATAGCTGGATCCAGTCAGATCTATGTGAATTTAGCTAGACGGATTTAATTTTTTGAGGCTTGACAATAGTAAATGTAAAGAAGTGAAACTTGAGCAAAATGGATGAATTGATGAGGCAAACATTCCAGGTATTCTCTATCTGGAATAGTTATGCAATTAATGTCCTCAATCGACTGGTTGTCTCTGTTCAGTAAGACAAAATATATATATTTACATGTACTTCTGGTTTCAAGGTCACGGGTTGATAATGTCTTAATAGTGCCTTCTCTAACTTAATGCTAAATCGTTGGCTTTGTGGACTCGATAAGATGTGAAGGCAAAAAAATAAGGTACAGATTGGAGGTAATCATGGGCTTTCATTTCAAAATTATCAGCATATCAACATTCTAAATCATATTTCAAATGTAACGGTAGGCATAAATGATATGGTCCTACAAAACACTGATTCAATTTTAAAAGTGCTTCTGTATCTTAAAAGTTTCCCTTGAACAATGCAATGACGATAATGTAAAAGCAGTTATGCATGTTGGCATGGGTTGCCAGATACAACTAAAATCCATTTGAATACTAGAAAATATAGTTCGTAAATGACTGGAGCAGGGGTTAGTTAGACAAGTCTATTTAGGTTTTCATATAAGGCTTCGCTGTATCATTTGTACATGCTTCAATTTTGTTTTATCCTGTTAATACTAAATTTTCTATCATTGCTTGCATTCATCATACTCCAGTCAATGCATATCCCTCTTCCCCACATTTGTTTATTTTATTTTTATTTTTCCTCTGGCCAATTGTTCTTTTCATTCATACTATAGAGATTCCTCCACTGTTTTCACATTCTTGGGACAAGAAGTGCTCGGTTTAGTTGAGTACATTTAACACCTCCTAGAGCTTCTTAACAACTAGCAGTCTTGTTGTAGTGTAGTTATAAAGCTTTAATTTTGAAAGGTTGTCCTCTACTAGCTTAGTTCTTTCCATTGGACATTTATGACTCAAGAGAATCAATTATAGACTAATTCCCTTTTGGTTTGACTGGAATAGCATCGATACAGGTGAATGATGATTGTATTAATACTAATATGCCTTAGTTTTGATTTGTTTTCATATCTGGATTTTGATGTCATTTTTGTTTTTGTACAGCCAATAACTGGTTTTGGTGTTGGAAAAGTTGTGGATTCCAGCCACCCTGATTTTAGAATTGGTGATTATGTGTGGGGCCAAATTGGATGGCAAGAGTATAGCCTGATTACAAAGCCACAAGGACTTTTTAAAATTCATCACACTGAAGTTCCACTTTCTTACTATACTGGTATTCTTGGTGAGCGCTGTTTTCTGCATAATTTTAATGAATATCATACATTCTGTCCTTGCTAATGTGATAACTGCATGTTAATCAATCTGCAACATGATAATTTAGCAGGAGTCATGACAAGACAAAAAACTTGTTGATTACTTTCTGGTTCAATCAAAGTGATACTAGTCAACCATATTGACTAACATTAATGTTTTCTTTTAGTGTCTATACTGCTTTTTGTTGGTGCAATCGGCCCAGGTCACGATTGACCAGGACTCGAGTTTGACTCGAGTGATGTTTTGATGTTTCGACAAAAACATATGACAATGTAATTGTCATGGGAAAGTCCAAGTCTTGAGTACTTGGCATGAGAAGTCCAAGTCATGGGTACTTGGCATTTGGGAAAGTCCAAGTCTTGAGTACTTGGCATGAGAAGTCCAAGCATGGGTCTTGGCGAATGAGAAGTCCAAGCATGGGTCTTGGCAAATGGAAAGTCCAAGTTTGGGAAGTCGAGGATTGATATTGGCGACAGAAAGTCCAAGCGAGTCTTGGCGGCGTAAGTCGATGTGCCTTGGCGGTGTAGACAGATTAGCATGACATAGCCGAGGAAGCACACGGAGGCTAAGCGCGATGGATGAACAAGTCATGGATGACTTGGAGGATCCGAGGCGTGAGGTGATGGAGGTGGCTAGAGGCTTAGGTCCAGGCTAAGGGTGGTCTAAAGTATGGGGCACCATATTCGGGTTTAAACCTCATGTTTGAGGTTGTCAATGACAGCATTATGGCGGTTCATTGCCGCCGTGAGTCGACTGAGTTCGACCGGCTTTAAGGAAAATCTGCTCGCTGATCGCTCATTCGAGCAATGATCAGTGTCGGCAATGATCGCAAGGGACGATACGATTGATCGCTAGTTCACCGCGAGCACAATGCTCCGTGGCCGTAGGGCGATTACGCTACCGGGTGGCCGATCGGCGCAATGTTGGCGCGTGATCGCTAAGAGATCCGTGAGTTTTTCAGCGTGGATCGAGCCGTTGTCTCACGACAGCGATGACATCGATCGTGGTGACTTATGGCGGTCGATGGGCGAAAATCCGTGTCGCAGAGGATAAAAGGAGCTCGACGGGAGGGTTTTGCACCCGATTTTCTTGGGCGTTTGAGCGATTCGCTGCAAATCAGGGTTTTTAAGTGCTAGTCCAAGGCAATCAACAAGCAAGCTTCTAAAGAGTTTTTGTAAAGTGTTCTTTACTTCTCTTGTTGTATTTCTTCTTATATTTGCTTGTTGTATTTAGATTATTGTTGTAATCTATTGTAAGAGGTTTCTCCACCTCTGACTTGTGTCGAGAAGGAGTATTTATGATTAGTGAGTGCGTGTGCATCACTAGGGCTCTTTAGAGCTCGATCCGTGGAGTAGGAACCGTTCGGTTCCGAACCACGTTATATCCTTGTGTTCGTGATTGTATCTTTTCGTTATTGCTTTTATTATTTCTATTCCGCTGCGCATAACGAGTTTTGTAGAGACAATCGCGAACGTTTTCCATCTACGCAAGAGTAAACGCTATTCACCCCCCTCTAGCGGCCTCAAATCTCCAACAAGTGGTATCAGAGCAAGGTTGCTCTTCAACGGATTAACGACCGGGAGCAAGACGCTAGAGGGTAAAAGATGGAAGTCCAAGATTAATTAGGTTGGGACATCAACACACCGGTGCCCTACACCCTATACGGACGAGAAGGATTCAATTCTTGGAAGGGAAGAATTGAGGATTCTATTATGATGAGAGACTTTGAGGAATGATCCATTTTGATGGATGGATTTGAATATCCAAGAGGACCAAGAGGTGGATTTCTCAAAAAGAAGAGATGGACCGAAGAGTAAGTTCAAGCATCCGAGAAAAATGATAAGGTGATAAAATTTTTAATTGATTTAATGCCTAACAATATCTTGTGTATGTTAGGTAATTATGTAGATGCTAAAGAGTTATGGAGCCAAGTGACAAAGCTCCATGAAAATTCATCATCGGTCCAAGAAGAAGAAGAAGAAGAGGAGTGCTCACCCTCTCAAGCTCAAGAAAGTACACCGTCATCCCAAGAGCTTGAGGATTCGGAGGTTGATAGGGAATCAACATCCGGATTGAAAGAAGTGGAAGAAGCATCCACTTCCGGATCGGAAAAGGAAGTAGAAGAAGTGGAAGAAGCATCCACTTCTATGATTGAGGGGGAGAGACTATCTACGGGGAACAAAATAAAGAAGATGCCTCAACCTCCGGTCAAGATGAAGAAGTTTCAATTCCAACACCTATCACCGAACTAGGTAACTCAAGCAATTTAGGTTTAAATAAAAATCATATAATTTGCTTTGAGTGTAGGGAAAGTGGGCATTATAAGAGCAAGTGCCTAAAGAAGATTAGAAAAGCTCCTCCGGCACCAAAACCTCAAGAAAGATCAAAAGATGTCGGGGCCACCACTAGAAGAAGCAAAGAGCACGTCATTTGCTTCAAGTGTCAACAACCGGGACATTTTAGGAATTCATGCCCTAGGGGGAGCAAGAAAGTCAAAGAGGGAGCTATACATGTAGGGGGAGCCTCCAAGGCAAACCTTAAGGTATATTTCAATAATGCACCTTCTAGATTTAATAAAAGCATGCTAGGAATTTTAATTCCTTGCAATTCATAAAGAGCATGCTAAAGTAAAGAATTTTGTAGGTGCTAAAAATGTTTACCTTAGAGTAAGGAGAAATTTGGGACTAATGTCCTAAAAATATTTTACCTAAGGAATCAATTAGGAAAATAGGAGACATCTAGATCTAAATCCTAAATGGACTAGGCATATGCCAGAAAGTCTAAATGCCCATGGTTAAATCAAAATTCTAATATTGGGCAATTAGAATTATAGAATCTAGTCTTGAGGTCAAGGCTTGAAAAAATTGAGAAGACCCTTAAAATTATAAAAAATCAATTTAAAGGGTCGAATAATCAAAAGTCGAAGGTCCAAAAGTCAAAGTCAACACGAGGACCTAAGAGTCGTCGACAAGCGACGTGGTTTGGGTCACAAATCTAAGTCTAAGGTAGCTTACCATAGTGTTCCATTTGATTATGGGACACAAACTAGGTCTAGGAAGACCAAGGTCAATAGGGAAGTCATCCCTAAGGTTGACGAAGGTTGTGCCTAGTGGCTGGGGTTTCAGGAAACCTAGGGTGGCCACTAAGAAGGTTGCGAGGAGTTACCCTAGAGTCAACCTAGGTAAGACCCGAATGACCAAGGCTAACAAGCTGGGAGGTCGTTAGGAAGGTATTTAGGGAGGTTATCCCAGAATACCTAATTAACCTAGGAGCTCAAATCGGTTTGGGTTCCTAAGGCGTGATTGATTCATGCTTCAGGTGGGTTTAGGATGTGACCTTGAATGGATGGGTAGTTAACTCGGCCGTGATAAAGGTGGCATTTTAGGTTATTTTGAGGTTATGGATACCTTGGAAATAGGGTTGAATTATAATCTAAAAGATTTTAGGATGTGTCGATATGTAGTTATGAAGTTTGATAAAATGATCAAATTGACACAATTAGGGTTTAGAGTGTTAGTGTGCCATTTTGGGCTTTTGGCACACTAGGGAGATTAGGTTAATATCGCAAAATATAATTAATTATATGAAATGACAATTAATATTAAAATTTAGGTATTACTATACCTATATATTTTATACGCTCTTTGTTCTTGCCGTATAACATGCGTGACATCACGCTTAGTTTTAATCATATAAAATGTCATGATCGTGTTTAGGGTTTAGGTTAATGTCGTGAGTTTTTAGTTTATATCATATATCGACATCGTGATTGTATTTTAATTTTTGCTATCATTATGCCATGATCATTTCATGCATTAATGTTATTGAAATTGATTTAAGGACTATGACATGACTTGAAGTCCCATTTATAAGGGAATCAAGTAGGGTTGCCTTAGAGAATGCATGAAATCCTAGATTAGGATGAATAAAACCCACATCTCAAATTAAATTGACATGTATGTGTATTTTATACGCCTTAGATACATGTGAGATACTAGGATATGAGTTGAGTTCAAGGTGCATAGTTTTTGCATCTAGATGAACTAAAATTCATCTAATTTCAATTAATGGATCATTAGGAAAGCTATTAATGCAAGTCATGCATAGAGCCTAAGGAATATGATCCAAGACATGGTTTGAAATCATTTTAAAATCAATTTAGAAAACCTTGGTGAAGTACATCTTTTGATAGAATCACCGTTGATGAAATTGATCTGAAATAAGGCCAAAACATTAAAAAATTTCAATGGTTTTGAGTTTTGTATCAAACTCACTATTTTATGGGTAAAATAATTTTCAAATATTTTTCACCCATTGTGTCATAAGTATTATCATTATGAATTTTCACGATTTTTGAATTACGTATAATTATTTATGAATTTCAAAATTCATTTTGATAAATTTGAAAATCGAGATTTTCGCTTATCGATCGCTGTGAGCTGATCGATTCATTGTCGAGTCGATTGCCAGTCGATTCGGGTTAACAAGGTTTGTTTTAGCAGTGTTCAAATTATAGAAAGGTTCTAATCACTCGACCAGGATATGCTTTGGGAAGCATTATAAAGGGTGAAAATCCATTGGATATGGATTAGGAGAAGTATTTAGGGTTTGTATCAATTTTAAGGTGTTGGAAAGTTCAATGTTGAATTTCTAACCTTAATTTTGATGGTTTAGAGTTCCTATTGGCTTAAGGATTGCCCAAGGACATTGTTGGTGCAATGGTCAAGGGGGAGCAAGCCTTTAGGGGGAGGTATCCATCTTGGGATGATGGATGTGTTTTTCTCCTTGAAGAGGAGAAGTTATTGGGAGAGTATCATCAATTGGGAAAATTGATGGGTTTTTGATACCCAATTTGGAAATTGAGAGAGAGTATAGGATTGCCTCTCTTGAATGATATGTGACTTATCACTAGGAAGATGGTAGGCATCCTAGGTATTTATTTTTGGACCAAGGGGGAGATTGTAAGATCTTGGGACATGAGACATTGACCCTCTTGGGAGAGAAAACCTTTTGATGTTAGTCGAGGGGAGAATGTTTGGGAGAACATTTGGAGAGTGTTTACCAATTTAGGATAATTGGTAAGGGATTTGAGTTAGTGGTCTAACTTTCGAATGATTTGTTGGTTTTATCAAACATCGGGGAGAGATTGTTGGTGCAATCGGCCCAGTCACGATCACCAGACTCGAGTTTGACTTTCAGTGATGTTTTGATATTTCGACAAAAAACATATACAATGTAATTATCGTAGGAAAGTCCAGTCTTGAGTACTTGCAGTGAAGTCCAAGTCATGGGTACTTGGCATTTGGGAAAGTCCAAGTCTTGAGTATTTGGCAGAGAAGTCCAAGCACGGGTCTTGGCGAATGAGAAGTCCAAGCATGAGTCTTGGCGAAATGGAAAGTCCAAGCATGGGTCTTGGCGTGGAAAGTCCAACATGGGTTGTGAGGAAAGTCCAAGCTTGAGTCTTGGCATTTGGGAAGTCGAGGGATTGATATGGCGAAAGTCGCGAGTCTTGGCGGCGTAAGTCGATGTGCCTTGGCGGTGTAGACAGATTAGCATGATATAGCCGAGGGAAGCACCGGAGGCTAGCGCGATGGATGAACAAGTCATGGATGACTTGGAGGGATCCGAGAGGCGTGGGGCGATGAAGGTGGCTAGAAGGCTTAGTTCCCAGGCTAAGGGTGGTCTAGTAAGTATGGGGCACCGTATTTGGGTTTAAACCTCATGTTTGAGGTTGGCTGAGCACATTATGGCGGTTCGTCGCCGTGAGAATCGACAGTTCGACCGCGGTTGAGTAAAATCGCTCTGCGGCGATCGCTCATTGGAGCAGCCGATCGGTGTCGGCAGCATCGGCCGCTAAGGGACGGCCGATCGCTAGTTCACCGCGAGCCTGAATGCTCAGTGCCGATCGGGCTGATCCGCTACCGGGCGATGGATCGAGCCGTTGTCTCACGACAACAGTGGCATCAGTCGACTGGTGACTTATGGCAGTCGACTGATGGGCGAAAATCCAGGTCGCGCGCAAGGATAAAAGGAGCTCGACGGGAGGGTTTTTGCACCCGATTTTCTTGGACGTTTTGAAGCGATTTGCTGCTGCAAATCAGGGCTTTCAAGTGCTAGTCCAAGGCAATCAACAAGCAAGCTTCTAAAGAGTTTTTGTAAAGTGTTCTTTACTTCTCTTGTTGTATTTCTTCTTATATTTGCTTGTTGTATTTAGATTATTGTTGTAATTTATTGTAAGAGGTTTCTCCACCTCCGACTTGTGTCGAGAAGTAGTATTTGTGATTAGTGAGTGCGTGTGCATCACTAGGGCTCTTTAGAGCTCGATTCGTGGAGTAGGAACCGTTCGGTTCCGAACCACGTTATATCCTTGTGTCCGTGATTGTATCTTTTCGTTATTGCTTTTATTATTTCTATTCCGCTGCGCATAACGAGTTTTGTAGAGACGATCGCGAACGTTTTCCATCTACAAAAGAGTAAATGCTATTCACCCCCCTCTAGCAGCCTCAAATCTCCAACACTTTTTAGATTGATTTTTCACTAAACATAGAATAGACGAACAATATGAAGTGATAGAGAACAACTTCAGTTTTCATGCTTGTGCCTCCATTTCAAGCTTGGGCTAAAGTGCAGAACATTATTTTTTCCTTCTTTAGGACCTTACTTTTCGTTCCATAAAGTAGCAACTTTACAGATTATAAACACGTTCATTATCTTTTTCAAGTTTCATAAACTAGCAAGTTTACTGATATTAATACATCTGTTATTTTTTATGTGACATTAATCACATCCATTAAGACCATGTTAGTCCTATGCTAGAAGTTTTAGTTGAGAAACTTAAAAGTCACTTCTTAGTTTGTTGTTATGTAGATACTATAGTCAACGGATTCATACTATAATAATAATTTTGTGGTATATACTTTGTTTGTGTCAAGTAGATACTTTAGGCAACAAATTTGTATAATAATAATTTTGTAGTGTGAGCTTACTAAAAGGCGAACAATGATATCACTTCAAGATGAAGTACCATTTTCTGAGTTGATAGTTGAGTTGAGATGAACTATCATTTTTCTCACTCTAACAACAGTTCTACTGCTGTAATGTGTGTAGGTATGGTAGGTCTTACAGCTTATGTTGGATTTTACGACATTTGCTCTCCAAAGAAGGGGGAGCGCGTTTTTGTATCTGCAGCAGCTGGCGCTGTTGGCCAAATTGTGGGACAATTTGCCAAACAATTTGGTTGTTACGTTGTTGGAAGTGCTGGTTCTGACGAAAAGGTTTGACAAGCTTTGGATTGTTGCTTACTTCCATTAGTAAATTAGTTTCTGGCATACATAAAGCATCTATGAAAAACCAAATGCATATTCGGATCAAAATACTGCATCGAGTCAGATTAGGAAGGCTATTACAAATCACTCTTCTATAATAACAACTGATTGCAAAGACAAAGGCCTTATGTTTACATGGATAAATCTTTGAAATACTCATATTTATTTGATTATCCATTGGAGAATTTCAGTTATTTTACTTTCTAGTATCCAACATTTAACACATTGACATTTGGCAAAATGGAAAAGACTAATGTTTTGGTGTGACATACTATTTTATAGTAAACTTACAAAGGCATATCAACTTATATTATTTGTAAATTGTTTAATGTTCCTTTTCTTATTGTTCATTAGGTAAATCTTCTGAAGACTAAGTTTGGCTTCGATGAGGCTTTTAACTATAAGAAGGAACCTGATCTGACTAAAGCTTTGAAGAGGTTGGTCGCTTGTCAAAATATGATTTATTGTTTTGAATGTCATGATGCATGCTCTGTCATAGGTAACACTGATTCCTGAGACCATTTAAAAGGTATGTAACAATGGAAACTAAAACTAGTATTCTGTTTCTTGATGCTTGTGAGCCTAAGCCTAACAGGGTGTTTATCTGAAAAGTAGGAATCGCAAGCTTCTATGATTATTGGCAATGGAATGTTGTTTTAGCTATGGTACTTTCAGTAACAGACTCTATAGTAGTGCCTACATCATCTTGTAAAGCGTTGTCATTGGCCCAACATAAGGTTTCATTGCATTATTAGCAAATGAAATTCGGTTCACAACTACTCTCTTTACTATGCAAGAGTAGGATTAGGTACATTGAGCTTTCCTAGATCCAGCATCAGCTGGAGTTTGTTGCATTTGAACAACCTTCCTAATCTATAGAATGAGGATGGGCTACCAAAAGTACTTCGTAGAACTCTTTTCGCAGTGATTTATGGTTCAAGCTTTCCAGGTTTGGCTATGGCATAGCACCGACTTGTGAAAATAAACTAGATTTTCCAATTATAAATCCGTTATATATATTTTTTAATGTTTTCCAGCTAAAAGAGCTCTCTAATTTGTATGTCGGTGATAATCTCTATTCTGCAGGTACTTCCCAGAAGGCATTGATATATACTTTGAGAACGTAGGTGGTTCAATGCTCGAAGCTGTTTTATATAACATGAGAATCAAAGGTCGAATTGCGGCTTGTGGGATGATTTCTCAGTACAACCTTGAGAAACCTGAAGGGGTGCACAACTTGTTCCTCATTGTTGCCAAGCGCATCCGCTTCGAAGGATTCGTGGTGTTCGATCACTATGGCAACTATCCAGAGTTTGAAGAGAAGGTTGTGCAATTGATAAAGGAAGAGAAAATTAAGTACTTGGAAAACGTAGTTGAAGGCCTTGAGAATGCCCCTGCAGCACTTGTAGGTCTCTTTGAAGGGCGAAATGTCGGAAAACAGGTGGTTGTAGTCTCCCGCGATTAACCGATTGCGAAAACGACAAAATGTTTTGGGTTGCTATTAGTATATTCAAACCTTGTTTCTTTATGAAACTTTAATGGAAGAAAAGGATATTCTCTTCATATATCACTTGCGCATGTGTATCTTGTGGCAAATAATAGATGAAAATTGAGACTTCGTTTTCCATCTTTAACATATTTATTTTTGTCACTCGTTGCTTTGGTAATAGTTTTTGATGGTTCCCTCTCCGCTTCCAAGCCTTTTCCTTCTTTTCTTTTGGAGAGTTGGCGTTTAATTTGAACGGATAAACAATTGAGTTGTAATCTATGATCCGAATGGCTAAGCAATTCTGCATATCAACATCCGTCAGCGAGCATTGGCATGGTCAATGTGTCTCCTCCGATGATCAAGTCATAGAGTTGCGGTTACAGGAGCAAAGGAAACGAAGAAGAATGACTTAACACAAATAGAAAATCATACCTTTAATACTAGTACTCAATACGGATATTATGTATTAAAGGAGTCGTTATAATTGATGGATGCAATAATAAGATTCGTCGTAAGTTGAAATTGTAAGTCATATTCATTCGAATTAGAACATAGTGATGGATTCCGAATGGGATGTACATATGAAAATATATACGACTCATTCTCCACCGTCTGATCGAACGGAGATTTTGTTATCTTCTTCTTCGCTGAATGCGCATTATAGCCAACACCTGAACTCATCTCATCGCTATCGATCGAACTGGCGAAATCGATTGATTGATCGATTTTGATCGAAATCAATTGAATCGATCGTTGGTGGTCGTAATGCGACCGGATTTTAGCCACAATCTGACCAGAATTGGCTGCGATCCGGTCGCATTGCGATCACCAACACTACAATTGTTGACAGCCACAATTGAGATATTTTCCGATCAGAATCCGACTATATATATATATATATATATATATATATATATATATATATATATATATATATATATATATAAGCATCTATGAGGACCACCTCCATCATCTATCGTTCGATCCTCTATGATTTAAGGATTGAGCTATAATGCTCATCCGATCAGATGGTAGCTAATGTAGATGCTCACAGATGAATTGCATAGGATAACATTTCTCTCTCCCTATATATATATGGGAATTTGATATGTTGTGCACCGCGTGGTGTGCAACTCGTCCGCGATGCATAGAAATGAAAAATACATAGTATTTCTTCTTCATCACGAGCTCATCACTGTCGTTGACATTTAGTTGGATTTCGATTACAATCTGATCAAAATCTGGCCTCAGTTCGACCGAATGGACGTCGAAAATGATCCCAACGAATTTAGGGGTTAGGTAAAAATGGTACTTATAAAATATGTAGAAGACAAATATACAACTCATGCCTTAAGGATAACTATCTATAATATAGTAGCGACTGATACTCCTATAACGGTTACATCATCACGACAACACCTCCATAAAACACTTATCTCCATATTAGAAACTCAAATAAATTTGTTAGAAATAGAGCTACGTAAAGTCAACAATTAATCCTATGAGGATTTTAGAAATCCTCAACAACTGCACCAGTCTATCATACAAGAAGACAATAATTTCAAATATGTGTAATACAGGAAGGGCTACAAATGTTAGAGCACAATGTACCCTAACAGTTAAGAGACATAAACTACTCCTCTAAGCTCTAGACCTACTGGTCTTTCTTTTGCTAAGCTCTAGAAATTTAGGATTTGGAGAAAGATTGTCCTTCTGAGTTAGTTCTCAGAGCAAAATTGTCCTCCCAAAGATTGTATTAGCTTATTTTTTTTTTTACAAAATTGTTAACACTATAGCTGTATTGTAGCATAAAAAAAAAATCTGCTAGATAGAGATAGATTGGTATCAGAGCCTTCGATTCAGGGACTATGTATGTCTTGGACTACTAAGGCGGATTACCTACAATTAAGTTCACAACACCCTATCCAACTAATAAAAACAACATATCTTAACCAAGAATAAGACAACTCTCACACTATTCATTCAGACTCGGCACATCTAAATATTATAACATATCTGATACTAAGTTTAGGGAAAAACTTAGATATACAACAACAAGAACTCCTTAACAATATAAATAGAGATCTAGGAAAATTGTCAACGAGAAAAATTGTAAGACCATAACCTAAGACTTACACCTTCTTATCATATAAGAAATCGAAAGAATCATCATGAGTCAAACTAGAAAAAAAAAGTTTTAGTGGAATGTCAAAAATGTTGGACGGAAGAAGTAAGTTTCTAACACTCTATGACTAGATAACATAAGAGGAAATACTAGTTTAAACCAAGCATTAGAAGAAGTAATAGATATAGAAAGAGATTTGAAAGTATTTTCAAATGAATAATTAAATATACTACACTCAAAATTATTATATGGGAGTAATATGTTCCCTTATATTACTTCCGTACATAGACAATGAATGATAGAAGCCTTACACCTCCCAGATGGAAGAGAGGAAAGATTAACTTTAATAATAAATCAGTCAGTCAGACAATTATTAACACAAAGGTATAATTATATACATTTGGGATTGATAATATGTTTGGGGGTTGATTTCTACTCTTAGTACAAGATTATGTTCTTGACTTTCTAACTTTACTTCTTCTTCTGATTTGTTGGGGAGATAGTTTGTAAACCTTACATTCAATTATCCTTTTTGGTCTTTATATATTATTGATTTAGTTGGTTGTAATAAAGTTGTATGTGTTTCTTCTAGATTGATTGTCCATTCGAGGTTTCTATTTCTTCTGAGGTATATTGTCGTAGTTTTTGGAATTGGATTTGTTTTGTACTAAGGGTCTCTATTATTTTATCTATTTGTATTTTAAAATGATTGTGTATATGACTCATTATTTTTCCCAAAAATATAATTTTTAGTTGTATGTTATTACCTTGAAAATTTTCATAGCTTATGGCTTGGACTACAAGTTTTATAAGCTTAGTGAAGTCTTTAATGGTCATATTAAAATTTGGACAAATATATGTTATTCTTAGATTATTGTTCATGTAAATCCCAGCAAGTCCTATAATTGAGTCTAGAAAGAGCTTCATCTTTATTACTAATTTCTTCTTTCCAGTGAATTTCACCTGTAGTATTTATATGTTGAGTCTTGATCATAGGATTTTTTATCTCTCCTAGAGGACTTACAATCTCTTCCACCAACACAGGTCTTATCGACACATACTGCATTACCTTCCAGAAGGAAAGCTAAAGACTGAGAAATCCATGGAAATATAACATAAAGAAGAAGATTCTCTAGTCTCAATAAGATCACTATTCACTGAAGAAATTCATATTCATATATGAAGATGGTTAATTACAAAGTATAAACTTGAAGTATGTACAAACTAAGAACTTGAATTAGAAAAATAAGAACTGAAAATAAAACTTACAAGTACCTTCAGATCTCTACTTATAACAGAATACTATTTGCACTCACACTCACACTATGAAAGCTTATGACTCTTTCAGGCTTCGATGAAAACTTAGATGCCCTCTCATGGAGGTTGGGTGTCTTTTTATATAGAGTTGGTAGGAGGCAGTATGCTGGTGGTGCTGGAACACATTTAGTGGTAGTGAATCTATGTCAATTTCATGTCTAGCCAAATAATCTCATTTAACTGAGACTATCCATTATATTGTTGCAAGTATATGTCATATAATTATAGATCAAATTTTGTTCTATTTAATAGAACAATATCTTTGCCAAAAAAATATGATTTTTGGAGGCCTTCTCTTTCCTATAGTTTGCAATAAAGGGTTGCTATTGATGTATGGATCTACTGGGGCTCTTGGGGGATTCATAGTCCTCATAGTACTTTCTGAGTATGTTATATAAGGTAGTGACATAGAAGAGGATGATTCAGCTACATTCATCGGATTTAGTTCTTTATTATTGTGAAAAATACTTTGAATTTTTATGTTTTCTTTTGTTATAACTTCTTCCTTAGCTATTATATTATTGTCTTCATCTCTATATAGTGTAACATTCTCTGAAATCTCCTTGTATTGTTTTTTCAAATTTTTCTAGCTCATTCTTTGTTTTGGAGAATATTAGGATGTCATCTATATATATACATGTAAAAGAAAATATATCTTTAAATATGGTGTTCATTTTTCTCTAAAAAACTTACGTCACTATTTTTAATCCAAATGACATTATCAACCATTCAAAATGTTTTTTAAGGCAAGAGAATGTTGTCCACTCTATTGATTCAGGATGCATCCTTACTTGTCAAAATCCTAATTTTAGGTCAAATTTAAAATATCATTGTAAGTGTTGTATTTTATTGATTAGCTGCTCTTTATCTAGGATTTTATATCTTTCTTCATTGCAATTGTCGTTTAGCCATTTATAATTGAATATCATTCTAAACTGTCCTCTTTTCTGCTCTGATCCTTTATTTACTATAAACGCTGGACTACGGTGTCTAGATGTCGATCTTTGTGTAAGCTTAAGGTCTAGTAATTGTTTTATGTGCATTTTGCATTCCTATGTTTCCCAATTGATGTATTAGGCCTTGGACTTTGATTGTTAAATCGGGATTTATTATATCTAACTTACAATAAATATTGTCTAAATTCTGATACGAGTTTTCTCTTATAATTTTTAATTTGAAAAAATAATCTATCTAATTCTTTTTTGTGTATTAAGCAAGTTTAGGATGTAGCTAGGTGGTATTATGTCTATTTGTATTTGTATTTCTGAGGTGTTATGCTTGTTTGTATTTCTGAATCTTCCATCTCGAATTCCTCTATTTGACATGTAATTTGATCCATGTTTGTATTGCACAGGTGCATTATGTAGTATGACATGCACAAGAACAAGGACAGAATCTTGGGGGTCAGAGTCTATTTCATTTTCGTCAACTTGGGCTATATAATCAAAATCTTGTGGCTTCATTCTGATAAAATCTAGTCGTTGAAAGGGTCCACCATGCTCTGAGGCGCAATAGGTAGGAGGGTATATGGACAGAATAGAGGTGATGATAGGGGTGGAAAGAAAAATAGCATAATCAACTGTAAGGAGGAAAGTCATGTGAGGATAAAACAAGAAATTAAGTCCCAGTATGATGAATGTTAGCGATGTTGAGAGGAGTGACCCATAAATGAGAAAGAGCAAGAGGAATATTAGTAGTGCCACATTTGGTGAAAAAGATAGTGTGGATGACGATTGATGGTGAAAAATTTGATCGGAGTCGTGAGAGAGAAACATTGTACATTTCTCATTGACTATGCATCTCCATGGATCAGACGGTTGAAGATGCGTCGTGCATGGGAGTGCACTGATCAGTATATGCAATATATATATATATATATATATATATATATATATATATATATATATATATATATATATATATATATATATATATATCGTTATCGGCCGCGATCCGGGCCGAATCGCGGGCGGCGATGCGCTGACGCCGGCCGCGATCGGGCCGGATTCGGTGCGTCGGAAGAGCAGACGGACCGACGTCGCTGCCGGTCCGTCCGGCCGGATCCGGCCGCATGGTCCGCCGGAATCCGACGCGCCGTGTCGGCCGCCGATCGGCGGCCGATTCGCGATTCGACTCCGTCGGCCGCATGGGCCGAGGTCCCCGACGCTGCGCCGACGACCGGCGTCGTCTGCCCGGTCCGTCCGTAAAAGGTCGGCCGCCATTAGCGCCGCCGTGAGCCGAATCGCGGCCGAAAATCGGCCGCAGAATCGGCGACCGATTCGGCCGCGTGGCCGGAATCCGGCGGGCCGGACGGATCGGCGACGGCCGCAGTCCATCTCTGCCGGTTCGCAGTCGGCCGGGAATCCGCCCGATCGCGGCCGGCGATGCGGCGCATCGGCCCGCGATCGGCCTTCGTTCCGGCCGGTTAGAATGGCGCCGCTTATCCCAAAATCGGTCACCGTCGGACCGCCATGAAAGTCGGGCGTCGATCGCGCGTCCGGCGGCCGTGATGGCCGGACGGACGGCGGACGAGCGATAAGGCGGCGGCGATGCCGTCCGGCGGTTCGCGGATGGGGAGCGGATCGAGTCGCGCGAGATAATTTCGATATATATATATATAGTGTTACGATATCTGCGATTGCTCCTCGCGGACGTGTTCCCGATCGTCCATCATGGGCGTTTGTCCAAGTCGCGCGTTCGCCGCGCCGTCGCGTCGTCCGCCGCCGGGCGCGATCGGCGACTTCGCCCGATCCGGCGAGAAGTTCTGCCGATTAGCGGCCAAATCCGTCTTAACCGCCGAATTCACCAAAGATCGCGGTCGGCGCGGGCGCGCGCTCGCCGGCCGCGACAGCGATCCGGACCGACCGGACCGGCGTCGGCCGGTCCGTCCGGCGTCGGTTTCGGCCGTAATTCCGGAATCCGACCCGTCGCGGCGGCGATGGCGCGATCTTTGTGAATTCGGCCGGTTAGCGGATTCGGCTAACCGTAGATAAACTCTCCGCCGGACACGGCGTGAGGCGTCGATCGCGCCGATCCGTGGCCGGACGACGGCAGCGGCGACGGCAGCGACTTCGACGGACTAGGAATCTTTCATGAATGCGATCAGACGGAGCATGGGGCCTTGAGGAAGCGATCGTGCGAGGATATCAGAACACTATATATATATATATATATATATATATATATATATATATATATATATATATATATATATATATATAGACACAAGTTTGGTATGTTGTGCATTGCATGATGCACAACTCGTTCGCGACGCATAGTAATAAGAAATGTACAGTGTTTCTTTTTTGACGTGAGCTCGTCATTATCGTTGTCATTCGATCGGATTTCGACTACGATTCAGTATAGGAATCCTATTGTAGTCCGACCGACCGATAAACATGTAGTAATTTTAACTAAAATTGCTATATGATAAATATTAAACAAAATTATCATAATTTTTATTATTTACATTTTCACTTGCTTTTAAATACTTACAAAATTAAAATCACTTTAAAATATAATATATTTTTAAAAAAAATATAATGTAACATTTTCTTCAAAATATTTTTAAATATATATTTCTTAAAAAAATATAATTATTTGAAATAGTTTTTTAAAGCATTATGGTATAATTTATATCACCCTTCCTATTTTTTGAATAAATTTTAAGACTTTTAAATCTATTGTTTGCAAAAAAAAATAAAAAAGATCTCAATTCAATTTTGCAAGAGCATTCAATATATACCAAGATGAATTAAATGAACAAATTTAAATAATTCGTGAAACTAAATGAATAAAATTATATTAAATTTGATAATATTTATAAATAAATATTATAACTATTTGTGAACAATATTAAAAAAAAACAAAATTTATGAAGTATATTTTCTCGATATGTTAAATAAACAAAGAAATTTTCAAATGAATAAATAATTTTGTGATATCAAACTCATAACTAATCAAATAAATTTATAAAGGCAAAAATTGTAAATGATCAAATATGTTTGAATTGAAAATTCGAAACATATAAATAAATCTAATTTATGCTAAACTCGAATCATACCAAGTTAAAAAAGAAGTTAGAAAAGTTTGTTCCGTCCCATCTACGACGGGAGGGAAAAAGAAAAAGAAAATTTAATTTGCAAAAGGATTTGAAATTCCTTCCTTCTTTAATTTAGAAGTAAACGAGTGAAATAATTTTCGTGTAATTCATCTTTTCCTTTATTATTAATTTGCATGCGTCATGAATGAATGACCTTTCATTTGCATTTTGCAAGATTTTGATTTTTTTTTTTCATAATAGTTTCCGATGATTAATTAATTAATATAACATAACAAAAGAAAATTTGGAGCTATATTTGTACAATATTTATACAATATTTATATAATTGCATGAAGTTCAATTCGTTTTAATTTTTTTTAGAGCTATATTTGTACAATATTTATATTTTTTTTTGGGTGTCAGAGAAATTTTTTATAGAACATGAAAAAAGACACGTGTAGAATTAATTTTTTTTTTTTTGAAAATTAAAAAAAAGTGGTGAAATTTTATTTCTTATGTTCCTTCCAGTCTAATCTCGTGGTGCAAAACGAGCGAGTGTCGATTTCCACACTAATTCATCGCAGCTTTTATTTTTTTTTTAATCTTTTATATATCTCTCTCTTTCACTCCAGAGCTTCTAATTCCAATTAACTTTGCAAAATCGAATAGTTAGCGCATTTTAAATATTGTATGGATCAATATTTATCTTTGACTGGATTTCAATTCTTCATCGCGTCGAATGTCAATAAGATCAAAGATTTATCATGATTTATTATCGACGAAAAAGAATATTCTAGAAGAGGAATTTCTCCTTATACAATAATTCCGATTAACTTCACATTCAATCAGTAAAGAATTTTCTTCTTTCCTTTTTCGTCTTTTTCTCTCTCTCTAAGATAACGATTGAATATTCTATTAGTCGTCTCTAGAATTAACTGAATTGGTAAGTACAAAGGGATTTATTCATTGTGAATAGGGAGTCAATTCTTGAGAAATTACTCTAGATTCCTCCTTGTTTTATACATATAAATTGGGATCCTCATTTATCTTATCCAGAAATAATCGGAAGAGATACTAATGTGATAGTTCTATTTTTTTAAGAATATTTCTTTAGTCTTTTAAATATTTTTAATTCGATTTTTCACAGACTTTTTTTTTTAAAAATAAAATACTACTAACTATTGACGAAAAATTTCTATACGATGATGTAAAAGGTTGGAATCCGTCAATCTAGCGGCTCCTACTAATCCACTTTCGGACCATTTTAAGGGAGGTAAATCATCCGTGGTAGACTTTTGGGCCTTGAGACTAATAACTAGTGCATGGAGAGACGATACCTTTACATTTACGAAGAATTAATTCATTGTTCTATGATACAATATCTACATGCGCTAGCCACTAGGTCCTTTTCGCAGGATGAAAAATTTCTATACGATTAAATACATCGCTCTCAAAATTATTCCAATCGATGTTAACTTTAAAAAATAAAGTCGCATTTTGAAGTAAAGATATTGTTTCACGAGCAATTTACAACAGAGTGCAATCAGATTTAAAAAAAAAAAATCAAATCACACTTCGCTTCTTTTTTTTTTTAAATATCCTTTAAAAATAAAAAAAAATATATAATTTTTTTGTTTGAATCAAAGCCAACGGAATCAAAATAAAATAAAATATTAATTATTTTACAGAAACTTTCATTTAAAAATCATATTTTTTAAAACAAATAAAAAAAGAATAACAGTGTTGAATTTAAAAAAAAATAATTTCTATATAGTTTTTTATTTTTAACTTTTTTATGTTTAATAACAAATTACAAGAAAAGAAAAATCTCGGATTCACATTTTTATCTCTTTTTTTTTTAAATAAAGAGGTCTTTTAATTAAAGCGTTTGATAAAATAATTAAATTTTTATTTTTATCTTAATTTAATTTGATTCAAATAAAAATATATATAAGGGGCATTTTACAAAAAAGAATGCGCCTTTTATAAATAGAAAATATATGGTGTTGGATTTGAAAATCGCCATAAAGCCCTATTTTATCTGCTGACAGGCGCAAGAAATGAAGAAAATGAGGGAGAGAGAGCAGAGAGTCTCTAGAGAGAGAGAGAGAGAGCGGTAGGTGACTGGGTGAGCAGCCTCCGATGGCATTGGCAGATGATGTGGTGGTGGTGAACAAGAAGGTGTTGCTGAAGCACTTCATCCCGGAAGGGGCGCCCAAGGAGACGGACATGGAGCTGGTGACGACGGGCACCATCCGGCTGCGGGTGCCGGAGGGCTCCACCGCCGTGCTCCTCAAGAGCCTCTACCTTTCCTGCGACCCTTACATGCGATCGCGCATGACGAAGCACGAGGAGGGCAGCTACGTAGATGACTTCGTCCCCGGCGAGGTATATAACCAGGCGCCCCACCCACGCCACTCACCCTAGATGATAATCATTCCGATCATTTTAAATTCTTCCAAAAAGGAGTTTGTGAAGATCTTGCATAGCGTTTCCCCTTTTTATCTATAAAGAGAAGGACGTCTGTAGGAAAAACTGTAGGGATGGAATATTCACGGGAAGAGTTCCATGATTCTTATGACTAGAGAAACTTGATTCATGTGACAGGGATCCGTTACTTTAGCTTGAGGGGAAAAATTAAGGGAGAGAAAAAAAGTATTTTTATAAATTTTAAAAGCAGTGATTGGGGAGTTGATTCATAGGGAATTAGTACCTCGCCTTAGCCTGCACAGATCTCAGGAACCTTGCCAAGGGAAAGAAGGTAATGAGTGGGGAGTTTAAAAAGGATTTTATGACTTTTAGAGAAACTGATCTTCGTAGAGGACAAGCTTTTGGATTCTTAGCAACTAGTGTGTGCTTTCAGCTTGCATAGAGTGTTCGTTTTGCTTTGATAGCAGTAAGCAGGATGAGGGCTTGCTAGATTTCGAAAATTCAGTGATTCAGCAGGCCTGATGCTCCTATTGTGAAAGTGAGTGCAAAATGAATTGAGAAGGATAATATACTGCAAAGAGAATGAAGGATGGTTTCGATTGGCTACTGCTACACTAGCCTAAATTTTGAAAATCTTGCTTACAAGGATACCGATGTTTATTTTGAGTTTTACACATTTGATGGCCTTTCAATTTGGCTTGTTTGATGTCCCAGACTGACTGATCCTTTTGTGCTTTTGCTAAGAAATTGCAGACATATTCTTTATAGTACTGAGAGTATGCACCTGTCACAGTCAATATTAGTCCCTTGATCTCTTTGCTAAATTAACTTTATATGAAAAAAGACTCAGAAATAATGAAGCTTTGGATAGCTGGATCCAGTCAGATCTATGTGAATTTAGCTAGACGGATTTAATTTTTTGAGGCTTGACAATAGTAAATGTAAAGAAGTGAAACTTGAGCAAAATGGATGAATTGATGAGGAAGCATTCCAGGTATTCTCTATCTGGAATAGTTATGCAATTAATGTCCTCAATCGACTGGTTGTCTCTGTTCAGTAAGACAAAATATATATATTTACATGTACTTCTGGTTTCAAGGCCACGGGTTGATAATGTCTTGATAGTGCCTTCTCTAACTTAATGCTAAATCGTTGGCTTTGTGGACTCGATAAGATGTGAAGGCAAAAAAATAAGGTACAGGTTGGAGGTAATCATGGGCTTTCATTTCTAAATTATCAGCTTGTGAACATTCAAATCATATTTCAAGTGTAACGATAGGCATAAGTGATATAGTCCTACAAAACACTGATTCAGTTTTAAAAGTGCTTCTGTATCTTAAAAATTTCCCTTGAACAATGCAATGACGATAATGTAAAAGCAGTTATGCATGTTGGCACGGGTTGCCAGATACAACTAAAATCCATTTGAATACTAGAAAATATAGTTCATAAATGGCAGGAGCAGGGGTTAGTTAGACAAGTCTATTTTAGGTTTTCTTTTGAGGCTTTGCTGTATCATTTGTACATGCTTCAATTTTGTTTTATCCTGTTAATACTAAATCTTCTATCATTGTTTATTTTATTTTTATTTTTTCTCTGGCCAATTATTCTTTTCATTCATACTATAGAGATTCCTCCACTGTTTTCACATTCTTGGGACAAGAAGTGCTCGGTTTAGATGAGTACATTTAACACCTCCTAGAACTTCTTAACAACTAGCAGTCTTGTTGTATTGTAGTTATAAAGCTTTAATTTTGAAAGGTTGTCCTCTACTAGCTTAGTTATTTCCATTGGACATTTATGACTCAAGAGAATCAATTATAGACTAATTCCCTTTTAGATTGACTATGATAACATCAATACAGGTGATTGATGATTGTAATAATACTAATATGCCTTAGTTTTGATTTGTTTTCATATCTGGATTTTGATGTCATTTTTGTTTTTGTACAGCCAATAACTGGTCTTGGTGTTGGAAAAGTTGTGGATTCCAGCCACCCTGATTTTAGAACTGGTGATTATGTGTGGGGCCTAATTAGTTGGGAAGAGTATAGCCTGATTACAAAGCCACAAGGACTTTTTAAAATTCATCACACTGAAGTTCCACTTTCTTACTATACTGGTATTCTTGGTGAGCACTGTTTTCTGCATAATTTTAATGAATATCATACATTCTGTCCTTGCTAATGCGATAACTGTATGTTAATCAATCTGCAACATGATAATTTAGTAGCCATCATGACAAGACAAAAAACTTGTTGATTATTTTCTAGTTCAATCAAAGTGATGCTAGTCAACCATATTAACTAACATTAATGTTTTCTTTTAGTGTCTATACTGCTTTTTAGATTGATTTTTCACTAAACATAGGATAGACGAACAATATGAAGTGATAGAGAACGACTTCAGTTTTCAAGCTTGGGCTAAAGTGCAGAACATTATTTTTTCCTTCTTTTGTTAGGACCTTACTTTTCGTTCCATAAAGTAGCAGATTTACATATTATAAACACGCCCATTATCTTTTTCAAGTTTCTTAAACCATCAAGTTTACTAATATTAATACATCTGTTATCTTTTTTGTCACATTAATCACATCCATGAAGACCATGTTAGTCCTATGCTAGAAGTTTTAGTTGAGAAACTTAAAAGTCACTTCTTAGTTTGTTGTTATGCAGATACTGTAGTCAACAGATTCATACTCTAATAATAATTTTGTGGTATTACTTTGTTTGTGTTAGTCAGATACTTTAGGCAACAAATTTGTATAACAATAATTTTTTACTGTGAGCTTACTAAAAGGCGAACAATGATATCATTCAAGATGAACTACCATTTTCTGAGCTGATAGTTGAGTTGAGACAGTTCTACTGTTGGAATGTGTAGGTATGGTAGGTCTTACAGCGTATGTTGGATTTTACGACATTTGCTCTCCAAAGAAGGGGGAGCGTGTTTTTGTATCTGCAGCAGCTGGCGCTGTTGGCCAAATTGTGGGACAATTTGCCAAACAATTTGGTTGTTATGTTGTTGGAAGTGCTGGTTCTGACGAAAAGGTTTGACAAGCTTTGGACTGTTGTTTACTTCCATGAGTATATTAGTTTCTGGCATACATAAAGCATCTATGAAAAACCAAATGCATATTCGGATCAAAATACTGCATCGAGTCAGATTAGGAAGGCTATTACAAATCACTCTTCTATAATAACAACTGATTGCAATGACAAAGGCCTTATGTTTACATGGATAAATCTTTGAAATACTCATATTTATTTGATTATCCATTCGAGAATTTCAGTTATTTTACTTTCTAGTATCCAACATTTAACACATTGACATTTGGCAAAATGGAAAAGACTAATGTTTTGGTGTGACATAGTATTTTATAGTAAACCTACAAAGGCATATCAACTTATATTATTTGTAAATTGTTTAATGTTCCTTTTCTTACTGTTCATCAGGTAAATCTTCTGAAGACTAAGTTATTCCTAGGATAAGGTTTGATTTATTCTTTTGAATAGGTCATAATTTTGTATATAAATAGGGCTTCTTTCATGTAATAGAGGTATTTCTTTTTTATGAAATAACATGGTATCAGAGCCATAGATTAGGTTTCTTGTGTGATTTTTTTCGGCGACCACCTCACACCACTCGCGTCCTTCTTCCTAGCGACGCAGACTTCTTCTGCCGCTCGTGTCCTTCTTCCCAGCGACGCAGAATTCTTCCTGCGAGGGACGTCGCGGCTTTCCTCGCTCACGCGGACGCAATCTCCTTCGCTCGTCCGCGACATCCTCCAGCGCGTCGAGTAGCGCCTCCAGCGATCCTCCAGCGCGTTCTTTTACCGATCTTCCGCGAGGTTCGCGATCCTCTCCCTTCTCGACCTTCTCTTCCGCGTGACGCGTCAGACGCGATCCTCGTACGGGATCCATCGCGATGCCAACGTGTTGAAGAGCCTTCTTCTCCACTGCGACGCGCAACACAAAGCCGGCGGCCGATCTTCCCTCCACGAGCAGCGGCGACAGCAGACTTCGGACAACCTTCCATCCTTCCCCTGCACGGGCGCCGCAGAGTAGAAAGAGGAGGCCCAGCAGCGATGACCTCCTCCTCACCGACGACTCCATCCGTTGAACCTGACAGCGCAAGAACAGCGAGCCGCGTAGCTGGACTCTTCCCCGCGTCTCCTCTCCTCCGCCAACTGGGCTTCATCTCGTTCATGCCTTCCTTCGATTCCATTTTCGGCCCAACGTAGCACATATAACACCGCTCTTCCGCTTTCGAACATCCAAATTCATCGTCATGGTTGCCCCTAACACTTCGAAGTCAGATTTTTCAATTTTTACCAACCACGTCATGACACCGCTCTCGTCTGAGCTCTTGGATGGTAAGAACTACTCCTCTTGGGCCTCTCACATCAACTTTGGCTTGTTGGGCGGGGTTAAAACACATCTCATCCAAACTGAAGAGGATATTCAAGTCGTCGATCGCCCTTTTATGGAAAAAAATTGATGCTCAGTTGTGTTGCATTATCCGAGCCACCATCCATCCATCTCTCAGGGACGTCTTCCGCACTCATAAGACTTGCAAGGATATTTGGATACAGGCTCAACAACTTTTTACGAACACCTCTCGGCGACTCTATCAAGTTTGTAACGATCTCATGGTCATCCTTAATGCCCATCAAATCAAGGATTCTATGACAACTTATCTGGGATCAGTCTCTAGCCTTCTGTGTGAGTTTAATGACCTGCTCCCACCTGCGGCCACTCCTGTTGCAGAGCTTGAAAATCAGAAGAAATTTTTTATGTCTTTGACTTTATATGGTCTGCCCACAGATTACTCTCATATTCGTGATCAGATCCCGGCAAACCATGACCATGGACTCTACATGGGCGACTCTCCTTCGTGTCCCTGCAAAAGTCTTGACATTGTCATCCTCCGTTCTGGTTGATTCTTCAACTTTGGTCTCTCGAAACAATAACAGACCTCCACCTCGTAAGAATGGCAAAAGACGTCCTTGGTGTGATCATTGTCACTGACCAGGACACACGATTGATAAATGTTGGAGTCTCCATGGTCGACCTCCTCGTCGCTTCGCCAGTCGCGAGCTCACACGTCTTCGACCTTCACATGACACCATTCTAATTTCACCGCCTTCCTATGATGACTTTCTGAAATGGTATGAGGATCGACGGGATTCTAATTCCACTGCTGCCATTACACAAGCTGGTAATTCCTTTACTGGCATATCTTGCTCTTCGGGTCCCTGGGTACTTGACTCTGGGGCTACCGATCATATCACGGGTAATATATCTATGTTTTCTTCACTATCTACTTCCGGTTATTTACCTTGTGTTACCATAGCAAATGGTTCTCAAACTCAGTCCCAAGGTGTTGGTATTGTTCATTCTTTCCCATCTCTTCTCATTCATAATGTTCTTTATATTCCCGGAGCTACCTTTAATTTGTTATCAATAAGTCAGCTTACTCGGTCTCTTGATTGTGTTATCTCGTTTATTAAATCTTCTGTTTCATTACAGGACCGGAGTACGGGGAGGATGATTGGCTTTGGATGTGAGTCGCATGGCCTATATCGACTTCAACAAAACTCTCTTGTTGGTGCGGCGGCGACATCTCCACTTGTTATTCATGCTCAGTTGGGACATCTTGGTCTTGATAAGTTAAAACAGTTACATCCTAGTCTGTCTCACTTAGAGTCTTTGTCTTGTGAGTCGTCACAGCAAGCATGTTCGTAGTTCGTTTTCTCCTCGCATTATAAGTCCACGCCCCTCGCTTTGCATTCCGATTCCGGGTCCGAGTCATGGTTGCCTCTTCATCGAAGATATTTCATACTTTTATGATTTGGCGATTTTTTCCGTTGTACTTGGTTATATTTGATGAAGGATCGTTCGGAATTATTTTTTATTTTCCAATCTTTTTTTAATGAAGTAAAAACACAATTTGGTATCCCTCTTCGATCCTTACAGAGTGATAATACATGTGAGTATCTATCTACTCCGTTTCGGACTTTTTTGACATCTCATGGCGTATTACATCGGACATCTTGTCCTCATACCCCCAACAGAATGGAGTTGCAGAACGCAAGAATTGTCATCTTCTCGAGACCACCCGGACTCTTCTTCTTCACTCTCACGTTCCTCTTCGTTTTTGGGGTGACGTCGTACTTACTGCATGTTATCTCATTAATCGCATGTCTTCTTCCACTTTACAGGGTCAAATACCACATCATGTACTTTATCCGAAACAGTCCCTTCATCCTTTACCACCTAGGGTCTTTGGTTCTATATGTTTTGCTCATGCTCTTGATCCTGACATTGATAAACTCTCTCCTCGGTCATATAAATGTGTTTTCCTTGGGTACCTACGGTCTCAGAAAGGGTACAAGTGTTATTCCCCTACATTCCGCTTTCAGATTTCATCTCGCTGATGCCACGCTTTGATTCAGCCTTTCTTTGGGTCTTGGAGTCGCTGTCTCGAGGTTCATCCTTCTACGCATATCTAGTCTTTGATCCTCCGGAGGATTCTCTATCACCCCACCTCAATTCCTCCTCCGCTGCAGTTTACTGTCGCCCTCATCCTGCTAGCCCAACACCGACTCTGCCATGGGATCATCTCCGAGCGATCCTCCGCCCCTCCTCCTCCCAGCCGTCTTAACTGATATTTCCATCGCCTTCGAAAGGTATAATGCTCCACTCGTAATCCTTCTCCACATTATGTTTTTTCGAGTTACCATCGCCTTTCTCCTTCCTATTATTCTTGCTTTTCCTCCTTGCTGCCTATTTCTCTTCCAAAATCGCAGGAAATGCATTTGCCCATCCAGATGGAAACTTGCTACGCTTTAAACGAAATGAGTGTCTTACGAGTCATGGACTTGGGATCTCGTTCCTCTACCATCAGGAAAGTCAGTTGTTGGTTGTCGATAGCTATATACGGTGAAGGTTGGTCCAGATGGAATGGTTGATCGGCTTAAGGCTCGTCTCGTTGCTAAAGGTTATACTCAAGTCTTCGGATTGGATTATGGGGACACGTTTTCTCCTGTTGCCAAGATATCCTCTATACGCTTATTCATGTCTATTGCTGCGATTCAACACTGGCCTCTATATCAATTGGACATCAAGAATGTGTTCTTACATGGTGACCTACTCGAAGAAGTTTACATGGAACAACCTCCGTGTTTTGTTGCTCAGGAGTCTTACGGTCTTGTGCCGATTTAAAATCTTTATACGGTCTCAAATACCCAGCCACCCAGTGGTAGATTCAAGATTGTAATTCAACAGCTGGCATGATTTGAGCGAGGTCGACCATTCTGCTTTTATCACATTCATCTACTCGTGATCTACCTGGTTTTTTGGATGATATCATTATCACGGTAGATCATCTCGGGATCTCACGGGTGAAACAACATCTTTTCAAACATTTCCAGAGAAAGGATCTCAACAGACTCAAATATTTCTTGGGGATAGAAGTAGCACAGTCCAGAAATGGGATCATTATATCCCAAAGGAAGTATGCAATGGATATTCTAGAAGAAATAAAAATGTTAAACTCAAAGACAGTTGACAACCCTATGGATCATAATGTCAAACTCCTACCAAATCAGGGGGAGCCTCTACCAGATCCTGAACAATATAGGCGATTAGTAAGGAGACTAAGTTACCTTACTGTTACTCGTCCAGATATCTCATTTGCAGTAAGTGTAGTAAGTCAGTTTCTCAACTCTCCATGTAAAGAACATTTCGCATTCATTGTCGATATATCGGCGCCCAGGAAAGGGTCTTTTGTATGAAGACAAAAGGCATACTCGAGTTATAGGATATTCTGATGCAGACTGGGCAGGATCTCCCAGTGATAGGAGATCCACTTTTGGTTTTTGTATATTTATCGGAGGTAACTTTGTTTCTTGGAAAAGCAAAAAGTAGAATGTTGTGGCAAGATCCAGTGCAGAGGCAGAATATCAAACTATGGTCATAGTCAGTCAAGAGTTTATATGGCTCAAACAGTTGCTTCAGGAGCTAAGGTTTGGAGATGTTACACAAATGTCACTTATATGTGATAACCAAACCGCCATACATATCGCCTCAAATCCAGTTTTTCATGAGAGGACAAAGCATATTGAAGTCGACTGTCACTTTGTCAGAGAGAAAGTCATATCCGGAGAAATATCTACTAGTTTTGTTAACTCACATGATCAGCTAACAGATATATTTACTAAATCACTGAGAGGTCCTGGAATTGACTATATATGTAACAAGCTGGGTGCATATAATTTATATTCTTCAACTTGAGGGGGAGTGTTAGAATATTGTATATATAGCTAGGGATAATTATGTCATCCCTAAATATCGTTAGAGATAATTATTTCCTAGAATAGAGGTTGAGTTATTCCTAGGATAAGGTTTGATTTATTCCTTTGAATATGTCCTAATTTTGTATATAAATTGGGCTTCTTTCATGTAATAGAGGTATCTCTTTTTTTTATGAAATAACAGAAACTAAAATTAGTATTCTGTTTCTTGATGCTTGTGAGCCTAAGCCTAACAGGGTGTTTATATGAAAAGTAGGAATCGTAAGCTTCTATGATTATTGGCAATAGAATGTTGTTTTAGCTATGTTACTTTCAGTAACAGACTCTATAGTAGTGCCTACATCATCTTGTAAAGCGTTGTCATTGGCCCAACATAAGGTTTCGTTGCATTATTAGCAAATGAAATTCGGTTCACAACTACTCTCTTTACTATGCAAGAGTAGGATTAGGTACATTGAGCTTTCCTAGATCCAGCATTAGCTGGAGTTTGTTGCACTTGAACAACCTTCCTAATCTATAGAATGAGGATGGGCTACCAAAAGTACTTCGTAGAACTCTTTTCGCAGTGACTTATGGTTCAAGCTTACCAGGTTTGGCTATGGCACAGCACTGACTTGTGAAAATAAACTAGATTTTCCAATTATAAATCCGTTATATATATTTTTTAATGTTTTCCAGCTAAAAGAGCTCTCTAATTTGTATGTCGGTGATAATCTCTATTCTGCAGGTACTTCCCAGAAGGCATTGATATATACTTTGAGAACGTAGGTGGTTCAATGCTCGAAGCTGTTTTATATAACATGAGAATCAAAGGTCGAATTGCGGCTTGTGGGATGATTTCTCAGTACAACCTTGAGAAACCTGAAGGGGTGCACAACTTGTTCCTCATTGTTGCCAAGCGCATCCGCTTCGAAGGGTTCTTGGTATTCGATCACTATGGCAACTATCCAGAGTTTGAAGAGAAGGTTGTGCAATTGATAAAGGAAGAGAAAATCAAGTACTTGGAAGACGTAGTTGAAGGCCTTGAGAATGCCCCTGCAGCACTTATAGGTCTCTTTGAAGGGCGAAATGTCGGAAAACAGGTGGTTGTAGTCTCCCGCGAGTAACCGATTGCGAAACTTTGCATCGAGCCAATAAAGCAAGGATTATAGAAAGACAAGATGCTTGTGGTTGCTATTAGTATATTCAAACCTTGTTTCTTTATGAAACGTTAATGGAATTAGAGGATATTCTCTTCATATATGACTTGCGCATCTTTAGTTGCTGTTTGTGTATCTTATGGCAAATAATAAATGAAATTTGCCACTTCGTTTTGCATCTTTCACATATTTATTTTTGTTTATAGTTGTTTGGCAATAGTTGTTAATGGATGTCAAACTAGCCAAGTAGATTTATCATGCCGAGGTTTAGATTGAGGCAAATTCTACGTTTTTTTGTTTGATTGTTTTTCGCTGAAGATAATCTACCTACGAGAGTAAATAATAAGTTTGAATTTCTCTCTTTTCATTTTTTGACTAAAAAATAAAACTTATAAATACGTACTTGCAAGAAAATTATATATCAGGAATGTTTTAGATGGTTTTACTTTTACAATTATCTCAATTCAAATTAGGTGATTCAAATGTAATCATATAATTGCTATATATATGGGTTATAATACATGCTCGATGATAGATAATAAAAATATTTATAAATGAATTATATATATATATCCAAAGCAAGAAGTTGATGACAATTACTGTAAATTTAATCAACCTCAACAAATGTGCATGCCAAATGGCCCCAAATGTGAGAAGCTTTGTTTTTTTTTTAATAAAAGAGTATAAAAATTGTAGGAAGCCTTCTAATATTGTCACATCAGTTCATGCAGCTGTTATTGACTTTTTTGAGCGACAAGGTCAACTGCAATCGGAGCCAGATCCATGAAATTTTCTGCTCTATTAAAAATAAGAGAATGATAAGCTATTTTTCAGTGCCGTTTTCCAGCAACTTCCTCTCCCCAACCGTTTCTGAACATTTTAATGCTTCAGAACTTTTCAGAGCTGCCGTGCAGTGGATCCATCGAGTCGATCACATCGATGAGGCTAGCTTCGACAAAGTCAACCATATTTAATGTTGGGGGGAGAATTGTCAACCGATTTGGGTGGAAGTTTACTTCCTGAACAAAGTCAAAGGGCATCAGTGATGATGGGAGTCGTTGAGGAGACATTCAAGTAAACGACTGGCCAAATCCACCGCTCGTGCCTTCCCGAAACCAAACTCTTAAATCGGGTTCTAAATTTTGATATTAAAAAAATACATAAAATTTTAAATTCGAGGTGTTAAATTACCAAAATACCCTTCTGAGTTAGATTTTAATTCCCGCTCCGGTTGACTCCCATGCTGCTGCCTTGCCTTCTCTCGTCGGTCTGCGTCGGTAAATGCCGCAACTCGACCTCGAATTCATGGAGTGCGGCCTCTCCGGCGGAGACGCAAGAGTCGGATGCGAGCCCGAGAATTCGCCGGCGCTGGCCGACCCTGACCTCCCGCCGGATTCGGTCGTAGTCGCGATCGGCGACTTCGAATATTGGGCCGACCTGGGCGCCGCCGTCGTCTACGAGCGCGACGACTCCACCAAGGGGAGCACCAACCCCAAGACGCAGGCGCAGCAGCGGCAGCACGGCAACGTCAAGGGCTCCTCCACCTCCAAACGCTTCTCCGGTAACCACCAGCCGAAGCCCCCCATCATCGGCCTCCCGGCCAAGATTCAGTGTCAATCGGGCCCCCTCGGCCAGAGCAGCCGCCGCTCCACCGTCTCCCCCTTTTTCCCTAATAAACCCCCCGGAGAGCGAGACCGTAGATCGTCGGTGCCCGGGGAGGAACCCGGTTCGCCCAAGGTTTCCTGCTTCGGAAAAGTTCGATCCGAGAGGGAGCGGGACCAGCCGCACCGGCAATCAAGGGATTCTGCAGGGTGCTGGTCGAGCGCGGGGGCGACGGTCTCATTCTGCCGGGAGGATCCAGATGCCGGCGCCCGTAACGAGACGACGACGGCGATGAAGGCGGAGGCAGTGATGGAGCCGCCGCAGCTAGCGGCGATGAATCGTTTTTCTTCAAGGCGGCGGCCGTTGGACTTCGACGTGGTCGTCCCGGAGGGTGATGAGGGGCGCGTCCAGCCGTTAGACAGGGAGGCGGCGGAGTGGGTCCTACGAAGGTCGTTGGGATCCTTGCCTGATGCATGGCCGAAGGGAGAAACCGTCGGCCTTGCCTCCGATCGAGTGTTTGACTTCGACCCTTTTCGAGTTGGCATCCACTAGATCTTCCTTTAAATGTTACCAAATTGGGTGGGTGTGTTTTCCACTATATTAAGCAATTATATCTTCTTTTGGCGTCAATGAACTGGGGATGATCACGGTTTCGAAATTACCAAATTGAATTATTCATCAACAATTTCGATTTCGATTTCGAAACCAAATCGTTTATCAACAGATTCGGTTTCGATTTCGATTTCGAAACCATCGGTTCCGATTTTTTACAATTCGATTTTGATTTCAGAACCACTAGTTTCGATTCATCATCCATCGGAATCGAACCGTTAACCGACAGATTTGATTCCTTATGATTCAATTTAAATTTGAACGGTTTAAAATCAAAATTTAAATTATTTAATTTTAAATCTCTTACTTCTTTGAATGACTATTTAAATATATTATTTTTTAATTCACTAATGTGATCGATTTAGTTAATTTAAATTCAAATTTTATATTTAACCTATACCGATTTATTTATTTTATATAATTTTTTAAATCAAATATTTATCATAAAAATTTATAAACATTAATAAATTCGTATAAATAAATTAAAAAGTATATATATATATATATATATAATAATAATAATAATTATTATTATTATTATTATATGTTACCCCTCTGTTTCATTGATTTAACATTAAAAAAAAAAGAATTTAAATTTAATTTATATAAATTAAATTGTATACGTATCTTTTTAGAATATAAAAGAATCAAAGTCCTCGTAGTTTATATACCATTTAAATGACTTTTATTTTTATGAATATTTTTTATTATAATTATAATGCAATAATAAAAATTTTAAATTTTTAATGTTTTATTTTTTTTACATATTGATTGTTATGATGATACTAAATATGAATTTTAAATAATTTTTTTTATTTTTATTTTTATGCATATTTATTATTATAATTGTAATACACTACTAAAATTTTAAATTTTGAATTAGTTTAGTTTTTTTTTCAAAAATAAATATCAAATTATTTTTAAAAATTCAATTCTGATTTTAATAAAAAAATACTCAGTTTCAATTCCAATTCGATTCCGATTTCAAAAATTTAAAAATCGAAACCGAATCATATGTCGATTTCGATTCTGATTAATTGAAAAAACGATTTCGATTCAACTTTTAAGTCAACAGTTCTGATTCAATTCAAGATTCAAACTGAACTAATATCACTCCTACCATGAGCATGATAGACACAATCTCCTCTGGCTCAGATCGACTTTTAAGTCCTCTGGATCGTCCACGGGACAATCCATCTAATTGGCCCAAGCCCACAAACCCATATGTTAAATTCCGAGACGATGAAGAAAACTAAGTGGTTAATTTTGGGGACAAAAAGTTTGACAGCTGTGGGATTTGAACCCACGCCCTTTCGGACCAGAGCCTAAATCTGGCGCCTTAGACCACTCGGCCAAACTGTCCTCATGGCATATTGTTTCGGTATTAAAATTATCTAACCTTTAATTTTTTTTTAAAAAAAACATAGTTTTACTGCCCATCTCTATTGCTACTTAGAAATTGTAATTAATTCCATAAAACTTTTAGATTCATCATTAAATTACAAAGTTGGGCCAAGCCTAGCATCGTATCCACACTGCTTTGTGTTCTCCAGTATTTTTTGTATACTAATTTGCTTAGTGCTCTTGTTTTTTCTAAACATCTTATTTTTGAGTCTTCGATTTAATTAATTTTGAGAACGACCGATTCTATTTCATGAATCTTTTATAAAATCTCTATAAGCCTTCGATGATGCATCCGAAAAGCATCGTGGTCAGATGATGAAACTTAACCTTTGTAGCCATGCCGTTCTTATAAATTTGTTCAACATTAAAATCGCGTTTAACTTATTTGGTGCTCTTGCGCTGGTTCCTTTTCTTATCACATGCACGTTAATGCTAGACAGAGATGTTATTCATTAATTAGATGAAAGTGGATGATTTAAATATTGTATATGGTTCCTATTTGATTAATTATAAAATCGACTAGTACGTTATGATAATTAAAATGATAGTTAAGGTCGTCAAAGGTAATTAGTGCGTGTAGGTTGGGTTAAACAAGTGGGGAGATATGAATATATAAATTCAAATTTATCTATCAGGATGGCCTAAATAATCCAAAAGAATCGTGTGCGATAGCCTGAGCGGGATGCACTGATGAGTGACTCGATTGGGTCGAGTTATCGAATGGCCAAGTGAATCGGGCTACCGAGTGGACCAAGCAATTAAGGATGCATGGCTAGCTAGAAGGCTATGTAGATAGCTTTTGCATGAAAAACTAAGTAGAGTTGTCGAACTGCCTAGTCGGAAGCTGGGCAAGGAAGCTATCGAAAATTGAAAATTGAGCAAAGTCGGGCCAAGCTGAAAGGTCAGACAGAGAGATCGAGCAAATAGACAGGATCAATGAGTAAATTAGGTTGCCAAGCAAGAAGTAGGCTATCGGACTAGTAGGCAAGATTGTCGAGTGAAATTTCATTCCCATGGTATTTCGAGATTATATTAGATGTTTATTTTCTACGATACAATAACACAATCATATACATAGACAAATATAAATTATTTATGACGAATCGAGTATGTACTCGAATGCTATCGTAGATTAAGAAAAGAGTTGTCGAATGAAATAGTTTGACAAATAGTTGGAGAATGTGAGGGATAAAAATGGATGGAGAGTTATAGATTTTCTTTTTACTTGTTTGCACTTTTGCCCGAAATTGTAGCTTTCTTATATAAGGATTTTGGCAAAAGATGATGGTTCCACAGTCAACACGAAGGAGATAAATCATGGGAGAACTATGTCCCTTGAACCGTTGGCCAGAGCAGCAAAGACTTTTGAACTCGAATGAGGATTTTAGATCCTATATCGAAATTCAACTCCTATCCATTGAAACAACTTCTGTACTGTTATAGTCAATTGTTTATTTCGTAGCCACAAAAATGAATAGATACTGGTGATTCATTGTCTCTGATCACCTGAGTTATAACATTGTCGATAGTTGGCCATCAATAGTCACTTGCGAATTCAAAATTAACATATGACCGTTTTAAATTGAATATTAATGTGCGTAGATTACATTTGCACATTAATCACCTATGTTCAATACAATTCAAACTTCAAATTTATACTTTTATATTGGTGTGTATAAAATTCATCTCTACATTGTATGATATTTTCATGTCTTATCGATGTAAAATTTTAATTGTAATCCTTATACTCTCAACACTTTATATGTTCGTAACTTTTATTATTATGGTTTAACATAAATCAGTCTTAAAATCATAAAATTTATAACATGAAATTAAAATTACATATATAGTAGAGTCTCAAGGGCCAAATTTATATGTTGATTACTAGTCTCAAAGATAAAAAATTTATTGTACGTAATTTATTTTTTTTATGATTATTCAAAAATAGATCGATAGAAATTGTTAGGTTGACGGATTTCAATCTTATACCACATACATATACAGTGGAATCTTTTTCACCTTATTTTTTCCATTATCTTTTTCAAAAGGGATTATGGAGCAAGAATGGGACGGTGAGTTTAATTAGCTTAATTGTGGGTTTAAAGTAGGAAATTTGTAGTAGGTGAAAGGCAACATCAATTAATTATTTGGGCAATCATGGCGAAGAGAATTAATTGGTGATCGAGATAAGACTAGAGAAGAAATGCTTAGATATTTTTCATTATTATTATTATTTTATTAAATAGTGATAGATATATACACCAATTACAAAAATAAAAAAAATAATTAAAATGAAATTTAATTGTTATTACTATTATTTAAAAAAAAAGACTTTTATAGTCAATATAGATCAGATCAATAAGAGAGAAAAAATCATCACATTTTTTTTAAATAAATATTTTAGATTCGTACATAAATATTATTTTATATTTAAGACAAATACATATTTATGGTGAAAATAATAATCTATTCGTATTTACAAATATTATGATAAATATTATAAACGTTCGACCCAATTTATTTATTTATTTTTTTAAATGACCTCAATTATTTATTACCACTTTGCAAAACTAGGTCCCACAGAATTGCGTCCTGATCCTCTTGCGACATCTGGACCGTCGAATCATAATCGTACGGAGGCCATAGGGATTAACTAGAAGACTAACTATCCGGTGACGTAAGCGATTCGAACCGTGTGCCCTTTACCGTCCAGCGTACAGGTAAAAGGACGAGCGTGTTTTGGTTTCGACTGTTTTAATGGGTCGATTATTCGAATAGACGATTGCGGATTGTGGGTTAAACGAGAACGCTGGCCCGGGGTAGATACCTGAGACGGGCTCCGCAGGGCAGTGCGATGGGTTCGCAGGAGGTATGCATGTCCGCGCATTCAACTTCTATGCGAGAGCGTTTGTTGCCGTTGATTTGTTCTGCTGCCAGATCGTACGCTTAGATTGCGCGGTTTGAGACACGCGGTCCCCGCATAGGGTCCTATCAATTTCTTGCCACGTAGGACGATCGCCGGCTGATTTAATCCCCTCATCGCATCGTCTTCCCTTCCCCTAATTGCCGTCTTCGTTCTCTCTCTCTCTCTGTGATGGTGGTGGAGCGCAACCGGAAGGCGATTAGGAAGCAGCGCCGCCTCTGACGCCGGAGAGCGAGGGCTAGGCGAGAGCCATGGAGACCTTTCGCCGCCAGCGAGGCCCCCTTTTGGATCGTTTCCTAAGCCTCTTCGCTGCCTCCTCGCGGCCCACCACTCCCGCCTTCGGGGATGAGCTCCACGAGGACAACGATGCCTTCTGGTTCTGTTCGGAATCCAGACCCCGTGACCCGATCCGCCCCACCTTCCCTGGACCCGCGCCTCTCGGCAACAAGGGACCTCGCGGCGTCTCCCGCCTGAGTTCCGGCATCCTCGCGGCTCTCTCGGAGGATCACCAGAAGCCGCACACTTTCCACTACCGAAAGGTTGCCTTTGCTGCGTCCCCGCCCGCAGCGCGCGCGGAGTCGACCCCGGTGGTTTCTGCTCGGATGATCCCCGGGATGTCGAAGCCGAAATTCGATTTTTCAAGGTCGATGCCTGCCGGGAAGATCTGTCAGCAGTCAGCTCCAGTCAACGTACCTGAGACTCCGACCTCGGTGGTGCCCAAGGTGAAAAAATGGTGGGAGGAGCTCGACGGGGAGGGGGGCGACGATGATCGGGATGAGCACGAGATGCTTCCGCCGCACGAGATCGTGGCGAAGGCTTCCGGCAATGGGTCGCCTATGTTCACCTTCTCCGTGCTGGAGGGAGTCGGGAGGACGCTCAAGGGGAGGGATCTGCGCCGAGTTCGCAATGCTGTGCTCGAGAAGACAGGTTTTCTTGATTGAATTCCGAGCAAGAGTTAATTGCTTTAAAATTTTGTCTATTTTCGTTATGCAGTCCTAATTATGTTATGTTACGAGAGAATCCCAGTATGTTTACGTGATCTAGTAAAAATAAATAAGGCTGTGCCTCTTATTTTTGTTCTTACCAATTACTGATGTCGCCAAACGATCTCCCATGCAAATGATCTACTTGTCTCTGAAAAAATCTCCACCATTCTTAAATTGACTGTCGACCATTTGGAAGTTTCCAAAAGGAAATTCTACGCTTCATCATACTTCCTTAAAGGCTCAGAAGTTGGGAATAAGTAACACTTCCATGATCCAGATCACGAGATATGGCAGCATATAACAGGCAGATTTCTTTTTTCCATGGTGATTACTAATCTATACTATTTTTTTTTCTAAGAAATTATCCTGTAAGATATTATGCCACTGGAGAGAGGATAAAGAAACCTATCTATTTGAAGGATTAATTTCCTTCTAACTCCAAGAACAACCCGTGTTTACTTCCTAACCAAGACTGAAATCATCAGATATTGTCTCCTTTCAGGCGGAGAGATTCCTGGTGACACTGATACGATTGAAGATGGGGTCCTCTGGACAATTTACAAAATGATTTCTTTTCTGTAATGGATTGCTTTCCTTTGTTGTTCGTAATACTTTTTTGTTTGAATTGATGATACTTGAGAAAATTGTTAGTTTTTCTCTGTATTTATCACCAGAGAAACTGATTTGCCATTTATAACTTTGAATATATGTCACTTATGTTAGCGTCAAACTTTTCTATATGTTCAAAAATCATGTTTTTGAGCGGTGTGTTTGTTGTACTCGATTTATATCCTGAATTTGTACTTCTGTAAACTATGGAAGTTCCTGGCTTTTCTAGAATAGGCTATTGACAAATTTGCATACTTACACTCATATTGTGATCAGCGAACAGAAACAGGAAATTCAAGGGAAAATTGAACTAGCATTCATTTATTGAACCATTACAGTGTTTAATTGGCTTGATCTTTATTTGCTGTCATACTGCAAAAGGATTTTGTTGCCTTTTAGTTGAGTTGTCAAAGCAATCCTTTTAAGAAGTTGAATTTGTAGATTTTTGGTTTATATAGCCATGTGGTTCTGCTATTTGCATCTCAATCTTCCTTCATATTTTACGTAAGAATAAAGTCTATCCTATTTTCTATTGCATTCTTCCCTTATCGTCATTTGTCATTGTGATTGATTATTATGGCTAGCATGGTCAGGTGTTCTTGTGTGAACTCGTGTGCCTTACGGCAGGTAATATTATAATATGCTCCCAAATTCCTATTTTTTATGTGGATATATATAAATATGAAGGTGTTGTGACGGTACAGTAACCAGTTGTGTCAGTAACTAGGAAAGTTAGATATGATGTGTCAAATGTAAAATTGCCAGGTTTTACTGGTCCTAACCTCGAAGATAAATGCAATACGTTCTCAGTCTAGTTGATGGTTCATTTTTCATAGACTGCCATTATGAGGACAGCTTTGTATCTATGGCTCATAGCTGCCCCATTTGAATAATTATTCTCACCATCTTAGGTTTTCAATAAAAATAATTGCAATATCTATTTTCTGCCGAACAGATTTTGTGGAGGATCAGTCCTCTGACTAATTACAATTTCTCAAGTGACACAAAGATACTGAAGACGGTTTCTTCAATCTGTATACCTTTTTTTTTACTTGGAAATCACAGTTTTCTGCAGGTGGCTATGTCTTTCGTACTGAAAAATACATCATTGCAACGTATGTGTACGATATCCTCTTACTCCTTTGTATGCAACATCTTTTTGACTGAAAAAAGAGCTATAGTTTTCCTTGTTAACTAAAACCTACAACCTCCAATAATTTTTAAATCGATGATGGTATGCAAATAGGACTTCTTTACTTATGCAAACCTGGGTATTAAATGCTAGTTGTCTATCTGATTTTTTTTTTTTTTTTACTTATGATTATCCCTTCTCGAATCTCAATGACACTTGTTTTCTGTAGGCATCTTTCTTTGTTTAAAAATGTCATCAATTAGCAGTTCTCTGTTGAAGCCATTCACTTTCTTTTGCTGGGTCACTGTCATTATATCATGCATTAAAAATGATGGGACCATTCCTTTTTCTTGTTCAACGTATTCACTCCCTCAATTGGTTTGTTTTTCCATTTATTTAAATGCAGATACCATGTTCTGCTTGGTGGTAAATGGCAAGCTGATAGCAGTTTATCATTATTCCTCTATTCAATCATTGCCAGGTCGATAGGATAAACATCACTGCCAGTCTATTAGACAAACTTTGCTGACTAGAGAGAGTTTATAGTGATGATAATTGATAACTCCGTAATTAACAAGCCTTATCTCCCCTATACAATGTCATTACTGCCCTGATACCATGACCTAGGAGTGTGATGTGTTTGGTTAGAATTTGATAAAAAATGATCGATGCATGAAATTGTTCTATAACTTTATGGCTTTAGGATGTGGTATATATTTTTTTTTATTGTATTATTATCTAGTTTCATTCCATCCAAACTTCTTGACTCTCATAGCTAACAAATTGGTGCCTTTTGAATTGAACTTTCAGTGGATGGGTCGCGTTAATAGTTCGACTGTTTTTTTTTTTTTTTTATGTACATACGAATGATTCAAGAGATTCTATATGTTGCAGATTATACGATGTCATTTTATCCATATTCCTTATTTATCAGTGAACATTTTTGGTCGTTCATAATGACAAGCAATTAGAGGAGCCCTAGTAATTACTAATTCTCAAACAGAGCTCCTATGTTAACTTTTTCTTTCACAAATGAGGTCCTTCACCCCTAAAGCTCCTTTTGGAGTAGCTCCCTCCTGATTTCAATGACCAAAGTGACACTGAACTTCTCTAGCCCCGTCGAAAGCTAGGATTGTTGGCGGCGGTCATTGACGAGATTTTAGAGAGGGAGCCAAGTGAAGAGTGGAAGGCAAGGAATTGGCTAATCTCTAACCGCAGCCATGTAGATCTCCATGCATATGCCCTCGGTCGAGCGGCATCTTAAAGGAGGCTAGAATCGACATTGCGGTTCATATAGACACATGCCGGATGACACGCCATGAGTGCACCCGTGGTGGCAGGACGACAGTGGTTGAGCACGAATACAGGCGAAACTAGCCAACACTAGACACCAAGTGAGCACGAAGCTAAAGGAAACCAAGCAATTACCAATGGCCCCAACAATGAAAGTATTTTTGTCCATTCAAAGGGAAGCAGATGATGGGCCATGACATTATCACCGTGAAGGACTGAACCTGGCTGTGCATCGAGTGCAAGTGGACGAAAGTAGTTTAGATGAATTACTGCTTTTGTGATGCGAAAAGACCAGGCACATGGAATTTTTGTGCACTACTGGAGTGTAGAAAGATGCTCCACTCCAGTCCAGATAATCTCTCTCTATGATTTACTTATTCAATAAATTTAAAATACAATTTATGCATATTCAAAAATTAATCTTATTCATCCTATTTAACCAGGTGATGTCAATATCAATGTATATATATTTAATCCAACCTCTTCTCTACATAGAAGATACACACAGGCAAATGAAGATCATAGTTCTAGTTTCTTTGAAAAATGGCCTTGAGACAGCATCTCACCAATCTTCCTCAAGAGTCACTCGATGGAAACAAAGAATTGTGCAAACGAGAATGAAGAAAGATGTGAATTCTATTAGCATGGCCCCTGTCTCGATCAGGTGGGCATGCCTTAAAATTGCTGGAATTGCTATGCTCCCCACAGCTGAAGCCCCAGTCAAAAATTTGGCAGCATTAATCCACCTGCAGGAGAGAAAATGTGAAGATAATACATACGATCTATAAGAGGAAATCTAGATATCTCACAATCAATAGATATCACCACAGTAATGATTCTTCATTGGACACCTGTACTTTTTACATCGGAAACCTAAAATTCATCTCTCTATATGATTCCACAGAAGCCAAAGAAAGAATGAACATTTAAAAACAAATTGTCAGGCCTATCTGAAGCAACAACAGAAATTCAAGATTTAAGTATCTAGAAACATGTTTAGGGGTTCTAGCTCATGCAACTAATTATGATAGTATGTTGGATAATTACGAATGATCGGAGAGCAGGAACCTGCACTGTTGTACAGGCATGACCTGAAAGTTATATCCGAAGAAACTATAGACGACCACAAAACCATTTAAGAGCAATTGAATGCCCAAACAAGAAAATGTTGTACGAAAAATACAGGGGAAAAAATTAGAGGAATTATTTGCATAGAAGAAATAAATAATATATGCAGGACTTGGCAAAGCAATATGGTAACATCAGTATCAGTAGGCTATCTTCTTACCTCTATTATTGTGTGAATAAACTTTCTTGGTTACATTTGATACAGGAATATAAAAAAGTAATTCGGTGTACGAAGCTCTCATCAATGTAAAGTCTGAGGAAGGATCAGTTTTATCCTACTTTGCAAAAGACTATTTTCGAGATTCGAATCCATGACATCTAAGTCACACGACAACAATTTTACTATTGTATCAAAGCTCCTCTTCATTTGATATAGTAACATACTAAAAAGAAATTTGTGTTCCAACATCTTATGACTTATGTCTATTCAATCCTCCAAACGAAGTCAAGTCAGATAAAAGATGTGTTGCGACGCATGATAAATAAACTGTCAGGTTGTGCAAATTGACAGATCTACTATAATTTTGTGATTCAGACAAATAAACACAGGGTTTATTGTTCAGAAAGCACAAACCTGCAAGTAAATATGTGTTCACCAGATTATATCAAAGATAACTTACCCCCCACCTTCCCTGCTTGTCAAGAACCGTGTTGAACCATCTCCAAAAAACAGACAAGGCATGGGTAATAGAACAAACATGAGCGCTGCAAAGTAATGAAAAAAATAACTTAGCAGCATCAACTGAATTAACACCAAGCACTTCTTTTTAATCATTTCTCACCAGATAGCATAGGCCACCAATTGTTGTATAAAGCACAAGCCTGAAATATATAGACGCTTGGTGAAAAAACTCAGCTAAAAATTTTAAATAAGAATGTGCCAGTAAATAGATAATCAAAGGAGCTTTAAGGACAATCAAACTGATATGTGAAACATTTAGCAGATAGGATTTATCTAAGCTTTTTTGGATGATCAGAGTATCTCAATGAAACAGTTTGGCAGATAAATCCCGTGATGAAGTTGAATATAATAGAAACATGGAAGATGCCAGCTTACAAGTTGGTAAAGGTGATCGAAGTTGTTGCCCAGTCCCCAAGTCCTCAGTTCAAATCCCCTCCCCTCCCCTCCCTGAAATTGGGGTTTGGTTCCACACACACACACGCGCGCGCACACACACACATGCACGCGCGCACCCACACGCACGCGCGCACCCACACGCACGCGCGCACGTGCACACACACACAAAACACTAGGCTCAAGGGTTGGAAACAATATGCCATAGTTTGATGCCAATAGTTTTTAGAAGATAACACTATTTTAGTTCCCAAATGATTAAAAATTTAGGAAAAATAATTGATCCATACTTTAATAGGACATTGAAGGTGAGCTAAGGAAATTCATGTATACGAGCAAAGTATCTTCAGCTACCCCACAAAATATCAAACTGAAATTAGGAAACCAAATTAGAGAAGAAATATCATACCAGGATCTGTAACAGAAAGCTAGATGAAAACATAAAAGCAAGTCCAGCGAGCCTGCATTTAATTAGAATGATATAATACTTTCTGCCCTGTAATAAGTGCAACTACAGCATTAAATATTGAACTTACACTGTAGAAGAATGTCCATGGCAGCATGAAAATGGAGGAGAGAAAAGAGGACAACGGTTAGCTCAGTTGAAGTATTTGATGTGAATAATAATAAATGCAAAATACATCCATAACAAAGCAAACTATGACTGCAGGTTTCTAAGTGAAAATCTGACAGTTAAGTATTAAGTTACTATAGATAGTATGTAAAACTTTCAAAGAAAAGTCAAAGAACTGTTCCTCATTCTCATTTCTGACCACATACACTCTAAATATCACAAGTTACTAGATTTTGTCAACACAGAAATTATTTGTGGATTTTCTCATAAAGCCTACAAGCGAACATAGCATATTTTCCACAAGCTCCCTATTGCACTGACCGAACATTAGATTTCATCATCCTCGAGATTGTTTGGATTTTTTTTGCATTTCTCATTGGTATATCTTCTGTTCACAAAAGATAAAAGTATTACCAAACATATACCCACAACCAGCAGACATTGTTAAGATTATGGTAGGGTAATGGCCCTAACACTTATCTTATACATGAAGATTCACCAATAACCATACAAATTTCAAGGCTGTAACACCATTCATTGTGAAATCAGGCATTAAGGTCACTTATGCTCATAAATATACTCTAATTCGTCCATAAAAAAGAAAAGAAACTATGTAGGCAAAATAAACAATAAAAGAACCGTGATGTGTCGTTTGAATAATATCAATAATCTACAAGAAGTAAATTAAAATGGAAAGAAGCTTCTAAGTCTTGCAAGCTCATTGCATCTTTTAGGTTAAAGAAGGATTTTATGATTGCCATACAATCGGTGACACTTTATAGATCAGGGTCCTGAGAAATTAAGTGACCACATATTCAATAAATTGATGCAGCAGAGATATGAATGCAATGAAAAATGAAGAGTTACAAGAAAACATGAAACAACTACGCAAGAGATATTATTTGTAGCACTGTAGATGATTCAATGAGAAAAGTATGTTAATATGGCATAATCATGTTCAAAGAACCAATAAATTTAATAATTAGACGAGTTGAATTGTTTGGAATTGAAAGTATGAGAGTAACGGAGGCCACAGAAACTCTAGTCGATGTTAAAATTGATTCAAAGATTTGGGAGTGTGAGATAACATCTATATGTAACTGATCTCAATTTTTTTTGAGAAGAAATCAATCAACTCACGACTTATTGTTTTCAAATAATAGTTAAACAATATCGCCCATTTGCAATTTAATCATGCTGCTCAGTCTAAAATTTATTGGCCTACCGAGTTACCACCAGAATTCCTACAAAAGTAGTTCAAAATCAAGAAAACTTCTTTGAACCGAAACTAAAAAACCAATTTCGAACCATGGCGAGAGCACAATCAATAGAAAGATAATAAGGGAGTTTAATACTGTCGTCGATGACAGAACAAAAGCAAAAGAAAAATCAGTACTTAACGCAACGACATAAACCATGGAAAAACAACAAGACGCTCCAAAAGGCCGTCCTTTTTTCTCCAACCAACACCTCTAGGATTACCAAAAAAGCATGTTAGAAAACCCTAAAACAACAATGAATACAATCAAACGACTGCCATAAATCCTATATCACAGCACCAAAGTTACAGAGGGACGCGGATCGAAGAGCGAAAGAATATCAAATCAATAAACTAGCAGAGGAAGAGACTGAACCGGCTACCTTCCACCGTCATCGCCATGTTTCCCTTCTCGTCGTCGCGGAAGGAAACGACGCTAACTAGACTCTGCGTTCGCAGGCTTTTTTTATGTCGGATCAAAACCGCTTTTTGGACCTGCGATCGCATTTTTATTTCCATTTAGATTTATGTTCGGTTAGAAAAAGTTTAAAAATACCTTTAAAAAAAAAGGGGCAATTGCTCCAGGGAACTCCTGTTTTCAGTTTTTGTCTTGAAAAAATATTGTTTTTTTATAAATCATCTGCTGAAATTTTTAATTATAACTTTTTCTATCCGAGGCAATTGGATGGGATGATGTGGTGGAGTATTCACGACCGAGATAAAAGAGATCGACTGAGTACAAATTAGAATTCGTCTTCCTGACATTGCTATGGTACAGGTCAACTTCCTACAGGAGATTTGAAACTGATTCGTCACCAGAGACATCATCAGAGCCGCAAGGATCGAAACTTGAGTAGACTCACAAATGAGTGAGAGAGAAGGTCGAGGGAGACTTTGGCCAAGCTCCTCCGATGTCCAAATTAGAACGTGGAGAATATGGAGAAAACTGCTTAAAGAAGCAAAGTTGAGGATTAGAGATTATCGGAGAGTCTGCTTTTCATTCTCCTTGTGACATTTATATAGGCAATGAAGCAAGAGAAGTCTGGTGACGTGGTCCCGATGAGGACGTGACATCGTAGAGGATATATTAAGAGACATGATCTAATTATAACGGAGATGTAACGATAGGAGAGGATCTTGGGATGCATGATCTCATTATGATAGAGATGTGACTGTTCGGAGGGGATTTTGATATGCATGACCTCATTATAATAGAGATGTGACTGTTCGGATGGGGAGCTTGGGAGGCTTAATCTCATTATGATGGAGACATGACTTAATAATGGAGATTGTGGAGAGGTCTCTTCCGGTAAAGACATAAACATCTACCTGACAAACTGAGCTGATGTGATAGGCCGAGTGGAGATATCAGACTGATATAGTGTGTCGAGGTGGCCGAGGTAAGTTGCGACCAAGATAGTGTTGGAACTTCGGTGAGCGCTAGAGGGGGTGAATAGTTTGTTCGTTCGTCAATGAAATTCGATTGCGTTTGTCTCTATAATTTGTTAGTTTGCACAACAGAATATAGAAATACAAAAGAAGGAAAACACAAAAACACAATCACATGAATACGACAATATACGTGATTCGAAATCTTAGGATTCCTACTCCACGGGGCGAGCTCAACGAGCTCTAGTGATGCACACACCACTAATAAAAGTCCTCGGTGACACACCGGAGGTGGAGAAACCTCGTACACAATATTACAACCGTAATACAAAAGATATAAACGATTACAAAGATAAAAGAAAATACAAGTAAAGAAAAACACTTTACAACAATGCTTTGAAAGTTTGGATTGCAGCATTAATTCCCCTTCAAATCGCCTCAAGAACCATGGCAAAAAATCTCCCCTTCAATCTCCTTTTAAAGCTGCAACTCGAGTTGATTTCTGTCTAGCAATCGACTGCTCCTGTAGCCATTGTCTCGTAGCAACTTAATTCATATTGTCATTCTAGCCAATGGATACACTAACAATCGATTGTCATTACCATCGATCATTGCTCGAAGCTGTGGTCGATCGCTCGACGGCTCGAAAGTATTCGCCTTCGTGACTAAAACCACTGAAGCCGATCGCCATAGAGGGCAATCGACTACCCATACATGACAGTTGACTACCAAGGCTATTTACCGCAGTCGAATGTCAGTCGACTAATCATAATCTCAGTCGACAGTTCAATGTCAACTTAGCTGTCAAGTGTCAAACACTTAATCAGTCGACTGATCCATAACCCAAGTCGACTGCTACACCTCAATCATGAGGTTTACTCAAAGTATGATGCCCTCTATCAGCTCATGCCTATTGGATCGCTCCAAGTCATACATGACTTGTTCATCCATATGCTAGTCTTCAGGTGCTTCCATCAACTATTGTTATGCTAACCTAGTCTACACCGCCAAGACACATTGAGTTTATGCTGTCAAGATACACGCTTGAACTTTACACCGCTAACCATTAGACTTATGCTGTCAAGACTCCACTCTTGGACTTTACACCGCCAATATCAATTCTTAGACTTCCCAATTTCCAAGACTCAAGCTTGGACTTTCCCTTGCCAAGACTCATGCTTAGACTTTACATGCCAAGTACTCAAGACTTGGACTTTACCATTGCCAAGACTTATGCTTGGACTTTCCAATTGTCAAGACTCATGTTTGGACTTTCCATACCAAGTACTCAAGACTTGAATTTTTTCCATTGTATGGTCAACTCATTGTCAAACAATGGTCAACTCATCGTCAAACATCAAAACACAAACATTAAGACCATACTCGAGTCTGATCAATCGTGACCTGGGCTGATTGCACCAACACATAGCCGAGGTAAGCTATGGTCGAGGTGAGATATTATGGCCTTCTGGCAGACCCAAATTAACTGGTGTTGCTCTTGCTCGGATCTCACTTGGGGCTCCAACTCAGTTTGACTATTGACTTAACTCAGCTACTTTGTCGAGGATATTTCTCTCCACATCATGAGTACCCTCCGCTAGTCTAGTCGAAGAAAGCATAAGTCCAACTGACTAGACTTGTGTCGAACATGAAAAAAAAAACATGTAGAGTTGACCTCTGTTTCTGAGGTGGAGATTAGGGAAGATGTCGAAGTGGAGATCAAAGGGGATTATTGATGGAGAAAAGACCAAGAGACACTATGTATATTGAATAATTGGACGATATGGTCCGAGACAGAGAGAATATATATATATATATATATATATATATATATATATATATATATATATATATATATATATATATATATATATATATATATGACTCCTTAGTGTAAGACCAAAGAAATATACTGACATATATCTTAGTATGAGATTAAGAAAATAGTAGATTTCCCTAAACTAACTACTTTATTGATGGGCGCCTTAGTCCGACTAACTATGATAATATAATGCGTTGAACGATGACTTTGATGATGGACGTCTTAGTCCGAGACTAAAGGAATATAATGCATCGAATGACGGCTTGCGCCGAACGACGACTTTGTTGATGGGCACTTTAGCCCAAGACTAAGGGAATATAATGTGTCGAACGGAGGCTTTGTTGATAGACGCCTTGATTCGAGACCACAGAGAGAATATAAAGTGTCAGGGGGTGACTTTGTTTATGGACGTCTTAGTTCGAGACTAAAGGAATATAATGCATTGAACGATGACTTTGCTGATGGGCGCCTCAGTCGGAGACCAGAGGGAATAGACGGTGCCGCGAGAGTGACTTTGTTGATAGACGCCTTGGTCCGAAACGAAGGGAATAGACTACGCGCGCGGGAGCCGACTTTGTTGATGGACGCCTTAGTCTGAGACTAAGGGACTAGACGACGCCGAAAATGTGACTTTGCTAATGAATGTTTCGGTCCAAGACCAGAGGGAATAGATTGCGTTTTAGTCCTAGACTAAGAGAATAAGCCCGATCCCTCGACTCGTGAAGATCCCGGAGTCGGGGAGAGAATCATAAATAAGTTCAATCCTTGACTCCCGAAGATCTATGGAGTCAATGAGAGAATAATAAATTGGACTCTCCATTAAATTTGACCAATCAGTAGTGCAAAACATAAATGGAAAAGAAAAGGGCAAAGGGAAAAATTCAGCCGACCTTAATTTGATGACCCCATAATACTAGTGATCGGTTGAACAAAGATCTGGTGAATAGAGCTCGTGTGGGCAATGCTCGAGAAGATCTAACTTGGGAAGATCTAGAAAGATCTAACTTTGGAAGAGATTAGAAAGAGCTAACTTTGAAAGAGTTTTGGAAGAGCTAACTTCAGAAGATTTGACTTTAGAAGATCTAACTTTAGAAGATATCTGGATGAGCTAACTTGAAAAGAGCTCTGGAAGAAATAACTTCGGAAGAGCTAACTTTGAGAAGATCTCGGGAAGAGTTAACTCCGGAAAAATCTAACTTTGGAAGAGCTCTGGAAGTGCTAACTTGGGAAGAACTCTAGAAGAGACATCTTCGAAAGAGATAACTTTGATAAGACCTCGGAAGAACTAACTTGGGAAGAGCTCTGGAAGAGATAATTTTGAGAAGAGCTCAAAAGAACTAACTTGGGAAGAGCTTTGAAAGAGACATCTTTAGAAGAGAACTTTGAGAAGAGCTCGGAAAGAGCTCTGGAAGAGACATCTTCGGAAGAGCTCGGAAGAACTAACTTGGGAAGAGTGATGTGGCGGAGTACTCACAACCGAGGAAAAAGAGGTCGGTTGAGTACATGTCAGAATTCGTCTTCCTGACACCAATGGTTCGAGTCAACTTCCTTCAGGAGATTTGAAATCGATTTGTCGTCGGAGTCGTGGGGACCAGAACCTAGGAAGACTTACAAACGAGTGAGAGAGGGGGGCGAGGGGGGTCTCGGCCAAACCCCTCCGATGCCCAAGTCAGAACGTGGAGAATATGAAGAAAATTGCTTAAAGAAACAAAGTTGAGGATTAGAGACCGGAGAATTCTCTTTTCCTCCTCCTTGTTACTTTTATATAAGCAACAAAGCAAGAGAAGTTTGGTGACGTGGCTCCTGATGGAGATGCAACTTTGCAGAGGAGATCTTGAGAAACATGATCTAATTGTAACAAAGATGTGACAGTATGGAGAAGATCTTGAGAGACATGATCTCATTATGATGGAGATGTGATTGTTCGAAGGAGATCGTGGGAAGCATGACCTCATTATGATGAAAATGTGACTGTTATGTTCGAAGGGGATTTTGGGAGGCCCGACCTCATTATGATAATGAAGACGTGACTTAATAATGAAGACTGTGGAGAGGTCTCTTCTAAACAGAGAGACAAACATCTAGTTGACGAATTGAGCTGTGTGATAGGCCGAACTGAGATATCAGACTGATATAGTGTGTTGAGGTAAGATGTGTCGAGATAAACTGCCGAGATAAGTTGTGCTGAGGTGCCCGAGGTAAACTGTTGAGGTAAGCTATGACCGAGGTGAGCTACGGCTGAGGTAAGTTATGACCAAAGTAGCCCGGATAAGCTATGACTGAGGTGAGATATTATAGTTGTTTGACATACCCAAATTAATTCTCTTATTTGGGTCCCATCTAAGCTCTAGTTTAGTTTGACCATTGATTTAACTCAACTACTTGATCGAAAATATTTCTCCCCATATCAATAACAAATATTAAAGATACTAAACGTATCTCTAATATGATTCTTCTAAATTGTCTTTTTTGTACGATCCATTGAATAGAATAATATAATATTATTATAAATGAACAGAGATCGAATCTCGAAGTAGAATCTAAAATTCTCATCCTGACTAAAAAAATTCTCTATTATTTCTAACCTAACAGGCCAAGGAACCTAATCCCACCTCTCCCCCATGAATTTTTTTTTATCACGATGGAAAAATCGATAGTGAAAATTTTTAAGATAAACATAATCAACTTTTACTATAAAATACGATTCTTCTAAGTTCCATCAGTGGGATTCTTTATAAACGCGACATTTGAACTGTACATGCAGCTACAAACTCGCTACCTTAATAAACTCAACTGGTTTTTGTCCTTGCGTGATGGTGTTTTAGCTTGGTGAGCTCCTTCCTCCTCTTCCTGGCTTCTGCTGCAGCTGAACTCGCTGCCGCTGCTTTACGAAGGACTTCATCAGGGGTCTGAATCCGATGGGAGCCAGGATCTCGATACAGTTCGTCCTCAGCCGATGCCAGTTTCACCTGCAAATCGCCTCTCGGTTCCTTCTCATTCTCTGCGATTTGTTTGGCAGCTTCGGGAGGCCGTGGACGGAACCAAGCACAAGATGGCGCGCAAAGCGGCCTCACAGATCCAGCTGCGGTTTGCTCTCCGAATGAAATGGTGGGGTCGTAGGGTTTGCTCGATGAGCATGCTGATGGCTCCACCTCTGTGGCAGCTCTGTTTATGTCAATCTCACCTCTCACAGTGTTCGCAATCTACACAAGGAGGAAAAGTATCTTCACTGTATGTATGGTTCAAATGTTCATTCCGAGAGCGTGGAGAGGCCAGACCTGCTCTTTTAGCTGTGCATTTGTGTCCTTGAGCGAATGGTACTCTTGCGTTGCCAATTCCTTTTCCTACAACCAATTCCAATGATCACAAAAATTAGCAGAAACCAACTTTTCGACCTCTGCAATTTGGTAAACTTTGGTTAGTTCTTAAGGTGATGACTGATGAGAAAGCTTGAGGATCAAAACTCAAAAACAGGGGTAGCACTCGTACTGTCTTACCAGCTTCATGTTGTCGTTTTCAAGTCGTAAATAAGCCAACTTCTTGGTGAGCTCATCTCTGAGGGCCTGACGCCGGCGAATGGTCTGCCTCGCCGATTCCCTGTTAGCCAATACCCTGCGCATTCTCCTCTCTTCTTTCTCTGCCTGACGGACCTCGCCGATCGACATATATAACACACCTCCCATTCTCAAAAAGGGTCCATAAAAAGCATCGTGATCGTAAAGATGAAGTTAGTCATCACCTCTGTCATGCTTTGCCTAGTACATCTTTTGGTAGGTGGCCTGACACTACTCGAGCCATCCATTTCAGAGGAATGTTCCAGTCTCTCCTCTATTTCTCTGTTCTCGGCAGCAGCAGCGGCGGCGGCGGCAGAAGAAGAAGAGCAGATACCCTGCAGGAGTACATAATATCCAAGTGGAGATGGAACAATTTGAGCTGAAAAAAAGAAGAAGAGAAGTTTAAGCGATTGATGATCACGCTCGCGTACAGCTTGAGTGGGGTCGTCCTGAGCAGGGCAGCTGGTCCCGACGGCAGCCCCCTGTTCGGCCAGGTTCGCCAGGGCCACGGCGGCGTCCAGCTCCATCTCCACCATGCCGTAGCCAGACGGGGAAGGCGAAGCAGAGGCGGAGCTGGAAGTGGATTCCATGATTCGACTGAGAGGCGGCTCGAACTTGGCGGCCGTTGGGAATTTATGGGATCGGCTTTCTGCTTCCTTGCTCTGTTCGCGCTTGTCCACCTCGGAGGAAGCCGAACAGGGGGCAAGCGCCTGCGGCGACGACGCGTGGGGGATCGACAGCGTCCGATCCTGCGCATTAATGGGCCACAGATGGCCGCTACGTAGAACGTGGATCGCCCGCTCCGGACACGTGGAGAGTGGAGAGTGACCGTGGGTTTCCATGCTGGTGTGGGTCATCCATTTATTATCCCTTTTAAATTTTACTATTTTAATCTCAAAATGTAGTGGTTAAACGCCTAGTTTTTTTTATATATATAATTAAGTCATTGCTTTTGAGATTTTTGAAAAAAAAAAATAAATAAGAAAAATTATAATCTGAATACTAACAATATTGTTGTGTGTGATGCGTGCAAATGTTGGAATCCGTCAATCTAGCGTCTTTATCAGTTCGCTCTCGGATCATCATAAGAGAGGTAAATCACAGTAGACCTTTGACCCTTGAGATTAGTAACTAGCGCATGGAGGGATATCACATTTGCATTTGTGAGGGATTGATCCGTTGTCCTATGATGCAATGTCTACATGTGCTAGTCACTAGGTTGTTTCTGTTGGGGCAAGATGAAAAGAAAAACTGTAATGAGTAAACTTTTTAATGTGATTGGTCCCACCGTCGAAACGACTCCTCATCATAAACTCCCAAAGGAATTTTTGGAAGCACAGTACTACGGTGTTATAAGAGCATACCTTGGTCAGTCCAGTATCTCAGTCAATAATACCACAAGTAAATTGTCGCTAAGGAGGATTAGAACTCGACACCTTCCGCAATACGCATCTCCATACTTATCATTTGGGATAAGACACTTTGACTAAATAGAAGCTTTGAAATAATAGAAGATTGATAATTCCTTCAAATTTATTGATCAAATTAGATGATACAGTTTCATTGAAATTCCAAGGCAGGGGTTGATGGTAATTAATGTGAAACAAACTTCTAAATCTCTTAATTTTGCAACACTAATAAAGTTTTTCAAAATTCATCTCTTTAATTAGACTATCAACTTTCAACCTTTCATTTGGGTGACCATTGACATGATGTCGAAGTCATCAATATAATCACGCTTGCAATATAATTAGACCTATCAAGGTTAATTCACGAATCAAATTTCAAGTGTTAGTTTAATCGAGTTAGATATTTTAATGTATAAAAAAGATTTTTGTGTATCTATACGCGCACATTAAGTCTGTTAAAACTTGACAAATTGCACACGGAGTATATTATATTTGTTAGATGAAGTCACTGAGATAAAGCCTTTTGGGCAAAAGGATGAAGTCCTTCGTGTGCTAACCTTTGGGCACGCGTGAAAGATTTAAAAGTGTGTTTGATTCAAAATGATTATTGATAACTTTGATTATCTATGTAAAATTATATTATTTAATTATATTTGATAATAAAGCATGTTTGTCAATATATAACTCAAAATTATATTATTTCGAAAAAGTAAAAAAAAAATTATTATGAGATTATTAAAATTAAATTTATTTTTTATTCTTCGTAATTTTGATTATGTGATTAATTATTTTATAATCACATAATCAAAATACATCGACTCCAATAAATCGATAAAGACCTAAACAACCATCCATGGGCTAGGGTGAGCTCCATTCTCATCTAAATTTTTTTTTCTATCCCAATTATAAATTCTTTTTACATATAAAATTTTAAAATATCAAATTAAAATTAATTAATTTTTAAAATAAAAAAATATCAAATTAAAAAGATAAATTTATCAATATTATTATTTTATAAGTTAATAAACATATTAATTATAAATTAATTATTTTTTATCTATCATCTCCCTTTTTTCATTACTATTTTTTTTCTTCCTCCCTCCGTAGAAATAAAAAATTCACCGTTAAAAAATAATCTAATTTTTTCCTTTGATATAGATAGAGTCTAACATATAGACTCTACGGACATTCGAGACACCATGAGAAATTGAGATGTCAGAACTAGTCAGAAGGACAGTCAATCAGGGTGAGACCGAGTCGAGAACCAAACGACTCGAAAATTCGAGAGTAGAGCGAGTCGGGAGTGGTGCGACCCAGGAAGTCAGAAGCAAAGCGAGTCGAGAGCAAAGCGATTCGGAAAATCACGAATAGATCAAGTCGAGAGCGAGGTGACTCGAGAAGTGATACACTATAAGAAAAATGAAAAATAACGACAAAATATTAGCGACGAATTACTATTTCATCGCTAAAACTATATATTTGCGACGGAATAATCTATAGTCGCAAAATAATCTTATATTAGCAACGAAATATTTGATTTCGTCGCTAATATACTATATATTGACGACAATAGAAACATATTCGTCGTAAAACAACACTTAGCGATGCATAAATAATAATTCGTCGTAAACTATTGGTGACGAACTATTACAATTCGTCGCCAATTATTCAATCGAGCCGCAGATTGAGTAAATTGGATTCTGTGTTCGGCTGAATATTTGCGACGATATATTTAAATTTCGTCACAAACATATCAGTCGAGCCGGCAGTCGAGTTAACTCGATTTTGTGCCCGACCGAATCTCAGACAGTCGAGTCCTCAATCTCGCTAGTTGACTGAATATTAGCGACGATATACTTAAATTTCGTCGCCAACATATCAGTCGAGACCCCAATCGAGTTAACTTGATTATGTGGTCCGACTTTTTAGGTTTTAGCGACGAAAAGTATTGTTCGTCGCCAATATATCATATATTAGCGACGAAAATTAAATGTTTCGTTGCTAAGATCATAAAGATTAATGACGAAATAATATATTTCGTCGCTAAATTACGCAAAAAAAACCCTCGCCGCCGTCGATTTCCCCCAAAACTCCGTGACTCCTCTCTTCCGACGATTCCCGCTCCCGGTGTTTCTTCTGCTCCAACTCCCCTACTCCAGCAATTCCTCCACTTTCGACCGCTCCGACTCCGACGTCCTCCCGCTCCAACTCCGACGTCCTGCCACTTTCTCCGCTCTGACCTTCAGATCGTCTCTAGCTCCGACTCCAACATCCTGCGGCTCGTCTCCAACTCCGACGTCCTGCAGCTCGTCTCCAGCTCCAACGTCCTGCGGCTTGTGCGGCTCGTCTCCAACTCGATCGACCTTCGTCTCAGCTCCGACGTTCGACTTAGGTTTTCTGCTCGACTAAGTAATTTTCTTAAATAACTATATAAGCTTAAGTTTATGATTTGTGCCTAAGTTGATAGCTAGTTAGTGATAGATTTGTTCAAAAGTGAATAGATGTATACGATAATTTTAGAATTTGCTATACATTCCTTCATGTACACAAATCCATTATAGATATGTTGATAATTACTTAACTAAGTTAGCTCATATATAGTTATATCTATCTACTTTTTCATTTCCATAGTTTTAGCCAGAAGCAAAAAGGCATTAACTAAGCTAGAAGAAATGACAAAGCAAGGAACTCAAATGCTGGACCAAAAAGGAGATTCCACCTAATAATTGACACATTTGGTCTCTTAATGGTTTCACTCAGAGATCACTTGGACATATGCTATGACAGATGGAGAGTCCATTAATAATGGTCCTCTAACAACCTAACAAAGGGTGTTAATGGTGGATATATACAAAGAACTTCGGAGATGATATATAAAAACTCATAAAGGAAAACTTTCTAACTTTTTTAAGATTGAATACTTTCATTACATACATACTCTCGACTTTTTTTCTTGATCTTCCTGTCTGATTTAAATATAGGAGAGTTGTAGTTGGAGCATCGATGACAATCTAACTTGTATTACATTTGACAAGATACTGTTGTGGACATAAGAATCCACTCTCTTCCGACGACTCAATGAAAGGGGCCAAAAAGCGAACCGACCGTATCATTCTTATATAACCAAAAAAATTTTATCACCGATAAAAAAAGTGTGAATGATAGACACTCGAAAAATGACTGCGGGGTAATAAATGGTGATTGTTCGTGAGACATACGTTGTCTCGCTAGATGATAAACAATCATTTCATATGCCATCACTTGCAAATAGTTTCAGATAATTAGTGATCAAACGATGTGCTCTTGCTCACATTGAGTCATGGATTTGGAGTTATTTCTTTACCCTAGTCAATCACGTCAAAGTCAAAGACTTCCTCATGATTTATCTCTCTCATAGTTGTTGTGTAATAGGTCGATGAAGATCACTAGATTGACAATTCTAATCTTTTGCGAAATGAATTCGGAGTTACTTTCCGAATTAAAATGATGTTCTTGATAAATCAAACAGATCTGAACTGAAGGAGGAGAAAGGGGTTTGGAAGTGCTCAAATCTGGAAACCACAACTTTTTCTCCACCTGCAGGCTCATCCCTAGCTAATCAATGCAGAGGTCAGAATCTAATTTCTTCCCTTCATTAACCTCAATGATCTTATCAATCCATCTACTTTAATTAATTTAATTAATTTGCTTAGCTTATAACCTTCTACCCAATATTAATATATTCCACCGTGCAATTAATCACCCCCGTGAAGACGCGCGTAATGGCTGTCACATGCTGCTCCTTAATTGCTCCTAGCTAGCTAGGTTATATTAACCATTAATATAATCCACTATATAACCATATCCATCATTACTCTAATCAGCGCTGTGGAATTAATTAATTAAGCGAATCATGAGGAATGGCTGGTGTGTTTGACTCGACGCTGCAGCTAGTGCTTTGTTAATTTAATGATTAAGAAAGGCACTAATCCTCCATTATTCCCTAACTCGACGACTTTTTTTTTTTGTTTTTGTTTTTTTTCTTCATTTTTTCAGGGATTAAAGAATAATACATGTTCTAGCGTCCACGAAGGAGATCATTAAGCAACGAGCGACAGTGTTTATGGATAACGCGCGCTACAGATTAATATAGAGGCGATGAGAATTTATGAAGAAATTATATATATGCATGCATGCATGCATCGTGCATGGGGAAAATCTAAATTTAACCTGTCGGTGTTGACTTGGAGATGCAAGAACAAGGTCAACCTTTGTGCCTCGATTGAGCATGGCGATTTCAACTTGAACATTAATTATAAGTTTAGGGGATGGGGGAATTGAAGGTGGAAATGACAAAGGTTGGATTTTTATTTTTAGTTGGCAAGAGTTGAAGCCCCAAAGTTCAAACAAGGGAAGTTAATGAATGCTTAATTATCGCAATTCATTAATCTTTTTATTAATTTGTTTTATTAATTTTAAGTTGAAGCGAGAAGGCAATTTGCTTCCGGTGGTGTGCATATTAAATTACATGTACTCATTAATTGATTGATGAAACAACAACAACTACGTGAAATTTGTTGCTTTGTGGGCCATAAAGTACCTTGGAGAATACATACATTATTATAACCAAATCTCACATTTAATACTATATATATATATATATATATAGAAAAATGATATCCTGCGCGATCGATTTCTACGGCTGCTCGCTCGACGACCAGCGTCCATCGCTGCCGCCGCCATCGCGCCATCGCCGACCGTCGGACCGGACGCGATCGACGCGTCACTCGCCGGCGGTCCGGCGGGGAGAGTTTACCGGCCGGAATCCGGTGCTAACCGATCGAAAATCACCAAAGATCGCGGTCGGCAGTGGCGCGCCATCGCCGGCCGATCGGCCGATTCATCAAATCCGACGACGGATCGGCCGATGACGACACCGGACGGACCGATGGTCCGAATGGCGGCCGAATGATCTGCCGGACGGACCGACGCCGTGCCGATTCGTCCGACGCCGATTCGGCCGCACCGGATCCGGCCCGATCGCGGCCGGCAGATGGTAGCCGCGCCGGTCGCGATCTTTGGTGATTTTCTACCGATTAGCGTTGGATTCACCGCTAACCGACGGTAAACCACCGCCGGCCGGCGAGTGCGTCGATCGTCGATCCGCGGCCGGCGGTGGTCGAAGCAGCGCGGCAGCGGCGACGCGCGTGATTGATCGACGACCGAGCGCGCGCGGCAGACGGCGCGCAGAGATCAGTCGCGCAGGCTATCAAAATCCTATATATATATATAAGTTTGATACGTTGAGTGTCTTTCACTGTGCGATTCGTGCACGATGACTTTTTTATCGTCGGATCCATCACAATTGTATAGTGAATGAAAAATGTACAGTATTTTTTCCATCGTGACTTTTTACCATCTACAGCTCGGAATCCCTCAATGGCGGGCACAGGAGTCCAAGTGAATCATGGTTGAATTCCGATCGAATTACGACTAGAAGCGACTGCGATTGCGAGTGTCAGTAGTCGTGGCACTAACCGTCGCAATCCGATCGAATTTCAACTGCAGTCTAGTCGGATCACGATCGGATTCCGACCGAATTACGGTCGAAAATGACCGCGATTTCAATCGCTAGTGGCAACGATACTAGCGGTTGTAATCTGACCGACATTGAAGTCCGATCGAATTCTGATCGAATTGCAATTGCCAATGCCACGATCGATTCCATCGAAATCCGATCGTTACCCAGTCGGATTTTGGTTTCGACCAGACCACGGTCGAATTCCAATCGGACAATAATTAGAATTCGATCAAATCGCGATCAAAATCTGATCTTTCGTCGATGACTTCGACCTATCGTTGTGCCATGATTATTATGTTTTTTTTTTTCGCACGAATGCACAGAAAATGGACGCTTGGGATATCAATTCTCGTATATATTAAAATTGTAATTTCAATTCTTACACCAATTTGTTATTAAAATTGTATTTTACGACAATGATTTCTAGTCGTATAAAGCTAGCAGCCATGATACGATAGTTTCAATTTATAACATGATAAATAAAAGGAAAAAAAATTAATTAGTTAGCGCGTTTCTGAATTATAAAGATTCTAAAAATCTACGGAAATCAAAGTCAACCACACGCTCACAAAAAGAGAGTCCCAAGATGTTTCATTCCCACACCACTAATTTTTAATTCCTATTACTTTAATTTTTTTTTAATCTAACAAAAATTTAAATATCGAAATTGAATGCTTGGCACGTTACGGTTGTCATGCTCGATTTTTAGTTTTATTTTAATTAATATTTTCAATTGTTTTGTCCAATCCGTTTTTGGTTTTTTCCCACCAGTTGACCTCCACTAGCGCTCCATTTTCTCCTCTATTATTAAAATCCTTCGTTCCCAGCACCTCCATGTTTCCTATATATGTCCAGGCTTCCGTTGTGGTTGTTGGTCAAAATTAAGCAGCTCCGGCGGTGCTCCGGTCATCACCCTCCGCCGTTATTTTTCGAGGTTCCTCGCTGAGAATTGTGGGTTTCAGTCGATTTGAGCTAAAAAAAAAAGGTGTGTGTGTAGTTTTTTTTTTTTTTTTTGTTTGTTTGGTTGGTTTATTGATGTTTTTGTGAATTGTGGTTATTGATTCAGGGGGGGATTCAGTAGAGGATTATCAGTTCGACAGCGAGATGAGCCGCAACCGGAGAGGGCAGAAGCTGGACCTGAAGCTGAACCTGTCGCTGGTGCCGACGGCGCTGCGCGGGGAAGCGTCGAGGAGTAGGGGGGCGGCGGCGGGGGAGAACGAGGAGGCCTCTTCGCCGAGCTCGTGCCTGTCGTCGGAGGCGGAGCAAGGGAGCCCGGGGGAGGCGGCGTCGATGGTGGTTGGCGGGTGCCCGCGTTGCCTCATGTACGTGATGCTCTCCGCCGCCGACCTCCGGTGCCCCAAGTGCGGCACCCCCGTCCTCTTCGACTTCTGCTCCGGCGGCGCCTCCGCTAAGAGCCTCAACAAGCGCAGGGCATAAAGTGACCTCCTGATCATGTTAATTTAAAGTGTAACACCTCGTTTCAATTATAGTTTTTTCTTTTATTACATTTTCTTTTTGAATTTTCTTGCTTATTGAATGTTCTTTCCCTCTCTTTAAAACCCCTAAAAATGAATCCACTTCATTAGGTTGTCCCTCGAAGAGTTTGTTCATCTTCTTCTTTTTGTCTATGACAATGTTTCTGACATCGAACTCGATCGATCGACACGAAGAATCATGAAAAAAGAAATTAAAAGGAAAACATCGAACTGAACATTCTTTTGAAGGAGGCATTCTGTATAGAAAAGAACCAACAAAAGAACAGGCAAATGAAATCCAATACTGGTTTTGAAAACATGAATGATTTTGTTGTCCCTGCTTTTCCTTTTCCTTTTCTTTTGCATCCTGCAAAATTAAACACTTTTAAACGTATAGAACATCAATACTTGCGCAATCCTATGGCCACCACTTAGCCTGACCTAGTGTCATTAAAGTAAAGATCATCAGCGTAGCTATGGTTGACAAACTATGCACAGGCATTAAAATTTGTTGGCATTACAAAGTCATGCTCTTATCCTTTTCATTGTGCAATGTCAACTTTACATGGTCAGATTGTGACCATCAGTTCAAGTAATCAGTGGCTAGTTATTTGATTAATTATTTCTCAGCCAAGCAGCTGACTGATCAGTGGGAGTTAAAATGCTACAAGAGGAAAGATGCTACAAAACATGCTAATGATGCACTTTCAGTCACAAGAAATGAGCAAGTGCAAGAAAAATATGTTTCGAGGAAGCCAATAAATAAAGGCATGCATGTGTCCATTTAATTATTTTCTTTGTTTTTTGCAACAGTGTGTTCTTCAGTGGTGATCAGTAGATACTTGGAATCACAATCACTTTTGAATCCTTGTCATGTGAGAAGACTAAGCATTTGTAATCCAAGAGAGATTCGTTTGAGATTGAGTTATCGTCAAATAAGCAATTCATATGGTACATTTTAAGGAAGTTCTGGCTTCCAAAACTGCAGTTATCAAGTCGATCATGCAAGTAACCATAACAGTAGACAAATTATTTATGAACTTGACCAAGGCATTTTGCCTAATCTGTTTCTACTAGGTCATCCAATCAGCTACTTCTGGCTCGATGAAGGCCATTTTATATATGTCGAACTCAGGTAACAGATTATTCTCCAATTTTGTCATTTAACCAACTAATACTATCGAGTTCAAGATCAACAAATGCATGTAGCTTGAATCTCTTTTCTTCGCCAAGTCACTATCTCCATGTCTTAATTTATAGGTATAGCACACCACTGATCAAGAAAAGGAAGCGACCAGAGTGCAGGAGGTGCCAGAGTTCCAATCTGAGCAACTAGCTAGACATGGCTCTTGCTTTGGCTATTGAGGTGCTGAGTTCACTAACTTGTCAGTAAGAAGAGTGAAACTTATGATCACTTAAAATCCATTTATCAGGAAACAAAAAAGAAAGGACAGCTTCTACGAGTTTCATAGTTGATACTAGACTAGGTTGGAGAGCATTACTACACCGTTTCAAAGACATTAGAGCTGCTAGTTGTTTTCAATTGATGCATAGTTCAAGGCTAGGAGGTTGTGATAATCTAGTTGGATTTTGAGAAGACTTCCTTTTCTTTCTGCATGGAGTTCTACTTCATGCAGAAAAGTAAAGTGTTGGGATGCAATTAGCAATCTGTTAGTTTGGTTACTTGTAAATTAAACCAAACCCAATTGAAAAGTATATAGTATTTTTAAAGAAAAAATATTTTTTTTTCCTCTGCTTTCCATTAAGATATATACACTATTTGGGGAGAATCAAACAATAAACAAATGCCCCGTGATTTATCTTGACATTACTGTACTCATTATGATTTGACATGACCTGTCCAAACATTTGTTTTGTTATAAGGCTCATATGTTGATCATTAATTCGACAATTTTGAGAAACCAAAAGGCAAATTTTTTTTCTTCATTTGTTTCATAAGTTTCGAGCTATCCAATTCATTGATTTTGTGCAAAAAAAAAAAAATCCTACAAAATGGTTTCTGAGGCATTAGTGTTAACACCCAAGAATTGCTAAAGAAAGGGTCATTCAATTTGACTCCAAAAATAAAACAAAAACGAGTGGAGAAAATTTAAAATCCTACTCTCTCTCTCCACATGATTGATGCTGATCCTAATAAAATTAAATATGCTTGGAACCTAAAATCTTCCAAAGAAAGGTTCCTGCACCCTCACCCAATGCCCCAGAGAATCAAAGCTTAGTTGTCCCATCCATGGAGTTTTAGTTTTTCATCATCTTTGTCCCGTCTGAGCACAGGGCACCATTTATGATTGATTCAATCATATATGTAGATATATGATTAAAAATGAGGAGAAAACAAAATAAATTATTAGGCGAAGGATTTGTTGTTTTCAGCAGGACAGTCACAGGCAGCATGGATGATCATGTATGTGATTCATGGTTATCTTAATCCTGAGTTTAATCACTCAGATGACTTAGAGCTGGCAACAATATTAAACAAGAGTCGATGATACGAAGAGCCCACCTAAAAGCTACTGGGATCTGCTGATACAAACGGTTCCCTCTAAGCTTCAGCCATGGCAAAAAGAGCTTTGATTGATTGTGTACTGAATCTGGAATCTGTTTACAACCAAACTGATCGAAAATGGAGCTGTAGTACATCGATGAAAAGGAGGAGATGGAAAAGAAAAAAAAAAAGCTGGCTTCAATTAGAAAAAGCTAGTCTAACTTAATACCTGGATTTTGCAGGCAAGTCAAGGGTCCTTCCATCTGCTATAACTGCTATCTTGGCTTCTTCTACATCTTGGAAATGCTCCTGTTATGCACTTGACTAGACAAATGCCCAAAGACGCAGCACTGTTGGTCAAATGAACATCCGCCCTGCTCCAAGCAAGAAGGATTAAAGATGTCTGCAGGGTACTGGAAATAAGCAAATTCCTTTCTAAGCGGAATTAGATTTCCCTCAGTTATTTTACGAGTCCTTATTTTCTTCAGAAATGAAAAATGAAACTTAAGATATGAAGAACAAAGGCCTGTGGCACGCATGATTTTCGCAGGGAATCCTGCACGATGCAACAGGAGGACACTATTCTCATTGATTAGTTATTGCACCCACGTAAGGCCAATCCAGCTAGAACATTTGATTACTTTAGACGATCGACACAATTTGAATAACTCTTTTTTTTTTTCTTTTTGCCCTTTTCAAATTCTACGCTCCTAGAATTCAATGCAGTTTATAACTTCAGTAGATTTTCTGGTTGGTCCATCACCATGCAATGGGAAGAGAGGCATGATGTGACATGTACCTTGAACTCACTGTGGTCTCAGGACTAGAGGCGGAGCATGAATGGAAATGAGTAAATCAATAAATTTGCTCCATTAATGCACTGGAAATTGGGTGGACAACAACACTTGCCATTTTATTCCCTCCATCTTTGTCAAGCTTCAAGCAAGACCAAGATTGATTTCCCTTCGCAAGTTGTTTGTAAATCCAGCAATACAACTTGTTATGGCTATCTTTTGTTGCCCATCATTCATGAAACTGACGTAATTTCTCACAGTGACAAGGACATTAGTCATGGTGTTGGTGATTAGTGGAAGACGGATGATCTCTGATAATCGCCATTAATGTTCTCACCGAACGCATGGACTTGTAAACAAAAAGATTAAACAGATTCTCAGGATTGATTCAAAAGGACCTATTCAATGGCTTATTTAATACTCAACAGCGTCTCTCTCGCCTCCTTCATGAACATGCATGTTTATGATAAGTTTTAAAAGCGAAGGAGCTCAAGTTTCCTCGACCTCCATTAATGAGAGCTTGACACTCGCTTCGAGAGAGGCTAATGGGGAAGAAGCTAGGCTTGGGCTCGCTCTTCTTCAAGCTCAGGGACTCGCCGAGGCCATCTGCTCACCACTCTTCTCCAACTGCCTCGTCCTCTTCCTGGGCTTGGCATTCCTGCAGACACCCGAAGACGGCCTCCTTCCGCGACGCCGGCGCCGGCGACGGGGTGTTCAAGACGGTGAACTCGGTCTACCTCGACTCCAACGACTCCTGCTTCACGTCCGACCACGAGCGGAGCTTCTCCACGGCGTCGTCGGAATCCGCCGGCGGCGAGTTATCGGGGACGGTGGTGCGGCGGCGGCGGTCGGACCGGCTATTCTTCGACCGGGGCGGCGACACGAGGTCGATCGTGGAGGAGGCCGAGGCGGAAGCGGAGGCGGTGGCCGAGGCGCCGTTCGAGGACAGCGTGGCCCTGGTGCTGGATTCGGAGGATCCGTACGGAGACTTCCGGCGGTCGATGGAGGAGATGGTGTCGGCGCAGGGCCTCGGCCGAGACTGGGAGCAGCTGGAGGAGCTGCTGGTGTGGTACCTGAGGGTGAACGCGAAGGAGACGCATAGACTCATAGTGGGAGCCTTTGTGGACTTGCTCGTCGCCATCAACGCTTCCTCCTCCTCTACTTCTTCATCCTCCTCCTCCTCCTCTTCCAGTTCTTTCAAGATTGAAGGAATAACAGAGGAGGAAACCAATGAGCCAAGTTCTTCATCATCATATCCTTAACTCTCAAAAATCCATCACACTGTATATTTGCTAGAATTTTCTCATTTCGGCCATTAACTAAGCTCATACTTTTGATTGGAGAAGACAATTAAGCGCACTCGTATCCAATTATAGCAGCAGTAGATGAAATTGACACCACTGATTCAACCAGATCATGAGAATCCTTGCACTTCTCGCATGCAACTGCTGTAGTTGGAGATCGCTTTGATGTTCTTGGTGTCAGGTTTTGCAGGTCACAAATATTTATCATAATTTTCGTAACACAGGATCATCATGAAATGCTAGCCATTAATTTCCTGTTCCTCTGTCTCTGCGTGTTATACTTTGCAGGTGCGAATTAAGTTTCTGATTCACAAATCGGAGCTTTGAATTGTCGTCAGAAACTGCAGTGTGTAGTAGTTCTCTGCTGCAAAATCAAACTGAAATCTGCAGGAGTCGTATCATTTTAATCATGGGAAAGCCATGGAAAATTGCCCTGTTCGGATGCAAAATTACATTTCAAAAGTAAATTTTATGCATTATCGTTTAAAGGTAAATGCATGCTTTAGAACTAAATAAATGTAGATCAACACAATTCGTCTGTTTTAACCCTGTCGAACTCTATTTGTTCGAGCTGTCCATGAGATACTGAAAGGTATAGCAAATGGCCTTGCACATGGATCCATACAATTATTTAGAGATTAGCTAGCCAAATATAAAATTAAAGATTCTTGTCTGTAGTTTCAACGCGAGAAGCTTCTAAATCTCGCATTAGGTTCGATGTTTGATTGTGATGCATGCAAAGGGAGTTGTTGTCTTTTGCATTCAATCAATGTAACACGCCTCGAGACGAAAGCCAGCAAATGGTGCATCGAATACATTTCTACCAAACCAAACTAATTTGTCTGCAAGTACTGAATCAGTCTCCTATTACTCACGTAGATTATCACACTTCTTTTTCCATATTTTCATGATCAAATGCTTTGATTCCTTAATTTCTCCTCTCTCGATCGTTTCCCTCCTTCCTCCCTCTGCTTGACTCCCCGGTAAACAACCGCAATAGTGACGACCGTTAGAATTGCTTGTTGGGTCGCATTACGACTGCCCTGAACCCGAGAATTACTGTTCACAATTTGCTCTGCTTTCTGCTCTTTCTGAGTGCAGATGGCAATGGGAGCCTGTTTGTTTTATGTTTGCAAGGTCTGACATCTTTGCCATTGACGCTGCTCGCGGTCACAGCCATTGGCGATGTGGAAACCAAAATTAAGAGCCTGGATTTTAGGGAAGTTGCCAGTCCTCTTTTTTGTTTAAATTTATTGTTTATCTTTAAACCCCAGCAAAGCTGCACTGAGAAAAAAAAAACAAACAGGTTGAATGAACGATGACGCTCACAGGTTTCCAGGCAAGCCCAAATATAATTAAAGACGGCCATTAATGGCGACTGCCATGGCCATTGGTTTCAAGCTCTAGTGGTGCCTCTATCTGTCAGCCACCACCACCAACAGCAGCAGCACCACGCCACCACCGGACACGGGCCTGCTGCCTGCCGCTGTTCCTCGTGACTCGGCTCTTCTTGAGGATGACGGTTTCGGAGCTTGCATTAAAATCGTCGAGTCGTGAGCTCGATGGAGATGGAGAGGGCATTGATTCATTGGGGTGGAAATTGATGTTACACGACATTAATTGGGGTGTTGAAGACTTGAAGTATGTGTGTGATCGACCGATATGGCTCTCTCATCTCCCATATTAATTATATCGTAATATATGTCTTTCGCCCATTTCAAAGGAGGCGTACGATCGAGAAATCTTGCCTAAATATTTATTCAGCGAAGGAGATTGTTGAACCAATAGCAGTGAGAAAGGAAGGTTGTGATCTTGAATGTTTTCTAACCATTCTGCACTGGTCACAAGAAGCTAAAATAAATTAAAAATAAAATAAAAAGCAATACATTTCAAACGTTTCTTCTGCGAAAACTCATACCTAAATTAATTCTCTACCATTAGAGAAGAAAGTACAATTAAAAGGCAGTCCATCTCCTTCACACTGAAGAGAAAGCTAATAGCCTAATACTAGTAATGGTGGGATTGAGATCCTATCACCACCCGGTGTAGTCACCGACTGGGTTCGATGACACGTGGCACGAGGTGGGGTCAGGATCTCAACTTTTCTTTTCTGTTTTTTTTTTTTGTTTAGGTCGCGCGCGGGCGTGCGGGTCAGTGGCGGCGTGGGCGGGTTGCGAAGGCGAGTGGCGGCGGGGGCGAGGCGGCCGCGAAGACGCCGTTCCAGATCTCGGCGAAGGCACGGAAGATGAGGTGGTGGTGGCAGGCCGCGTTGAGGGCGAGGAAGCGGTGGAGGAGGTCGCGGAGGTCGTCCCACGCATAGATCTCCATCTCCACGATCATCTGCAGCATCGAGTCACGGAAGTCCAGGTACGGATCCGAGGAATCCTTCACCACCGCCGTGCTCCCCTCCACTACTCCCTTCCTCGCCGCTACGCGCTTCCCCTTCTTCTTGCTCTTCCCTGTCGCCGGCGGGCGGAACGGTGGAGAGGGGGAGGAAGCGAAGTCGCCGTAGCGGGAGGGGGAGGAGGAAATAGCAGTCGCAGTGGTGGTCATTGTGGTAGTAGTTACGGTGGTAGCGGACGTCAGCGTTTCAGAAAGTGAAGTAGTAGTGTATGGTGAAAGGAGGCTAGGGCTCTTCCTGGACTTGGTTTTCGGTGACGAGTAGAAGAAAGATAGGAGCTTTGGCCGCCGGCAGCTGCAGCCGACGTCAACCACCACCGGATGACGGAGCACGAACCTTCTCCGTCCGGAAGACATGGAGAAAGCAACAACAAAAAAAAGGAAGGATTTTTAGGGTTTGCAGAGCCAGGGCATCTGAGATTGCGAAGGAAACGGAGAAAGCTCAAATCTTTTGGACTCCTACAGATCGAAACTTTTCAAGAGGAAAACAAGCTTTTGGAATGGGAGTGGCATGCTTCAAAGGAAGGGGATGAAGATAATGAAATGCTCGAGTTGCATTGGAAGGTGTGACAGGTGAAATATCCTTCGTTGCCTTTGAAGGAAAGAGAGTGGGCATGTGAACCCCTCCATTCTTTGCTTTGCCTGTGTATTTTGACTGCCACGCTACAGGTGGGCATCATGGCGAAGCACAGCCATGGACGGAAAGCAAGAAGCGTGTGATACAGACAGATGTGAGAGAGAGAGAGAGAGAGGAGGGAAATCTTGTAAGCGTCTCTGCGCCTGATAAAGGATTCTGAACATGATGGATATGTAGTAATGGTTTCTGAAACTGGTGGATGCTTCATCGCTTCTTTGGAATTGGAGGTCTTCCCAGATTGCTCCACCAGTGAAAAACAATATTTATATTTATGTGGTAATTTTTCTATTTAAAAAAAAAATAGAATTCGTCTGTATAGAATATTCGAATGATACGGTCATACTTTATAATTCTCAAAATGTCCAATTCTCTTCCTTTGATTTGGGCCTGTAGTTGGGCCTGGCGGGCTACCAGTGCACGGTTGCATTGCTAAGCGTGGTATAATGTCATGCCACCAACGGCAGCTTCACCGGCTCAGTAGGTGATTCAAGCATCGTTTCACCGCTCCCTTCTTCGCTTCGCTGCGCAATACCGGCGGCAGCCGGTCCCCCTCCCCCTCCTGCATTTAAACATTTCCCCAACGCCTTCGTGCCTTTTGGTTTTATTGGTATCTTCTTCTCGACGATCGTCTCACGGTGGCCATGGGTTGCCTCACCAAGCTTGGCTTCGCTCTGATCCTCATCCTGTCACTCTTCCTCGTCGGAATCACCGCCGAGCTCCTCTACCTCGTCTTGCGCCGGCGGAGACGCCCCGACTCCGCCGATCCCGAGCGGGCCGCTGGATCCTCCGCGAGGCCCACGCCGCCCAGGGCGGCGCTTCTCTTCCACGCGCTCTGCCTCAACTCCAAGCGCCGATCCCGCGTCGAGCCCGCCTCCGCGGTCGACCCTGCTCGCGCGAAGGCGACTAAGGCGGAGCCGAAGGGGGAGGATGAGGAAGAGACCGACCTGGCTCGGTGGCTCGCCGTGTGCTTGGGCCCCTCGAGGGCTCTCTACACCATCAAGGAAGAGGATCCCGAGGAGGAGGAGGGCGGAGACGACGAAGAGCCGGAGACGCCATTCGAGACGCCGTGCGCGTCGCTGAGGTTCGAATCGCCGTCGCCGTCGCCGTCGCCTCCGCCTGAAACGGCGGAGGCCGCAGATCCCGCGCCGGGCGGGGCCCACCGGAATTTAGTGCTCGCATGGCGAGGTCTGTACGCACTCCCGTACCGAACATTTATGACGAACTACCGTTTTCTGTGAATTTTTTTTCTTTCTTTACATTTCACTAAAACATGTTTTTTTTTTTAAAAAAAAAACATGCTTTTTCTAATTTTATCTCGTCAAATAATAATAATAATAATAATAATAATAATAATAATAATAATAATCCTCTTGTGCAGACTAATTGAAGCTCTCCCACCAAATTAAAGGCCATTCCCAAGCGGAAAGAGGGAAACAAAATCTCTGAGGCCACCGACCAGCTCGACTACTCTCCATCCTGCTTTTGCAGTGGCACCTTTTTGCTTTCCGAGTTTTTCATGAGTTTGTCGCCTCCATGCTTCTTTTACAGTTCAACGCTTTGCCTTTAGTTCGCACGATCTCCTTCCCATCCAAGCAGCTGCTGCCGAGCCCAAGCACCTGAAATGGCATTTCTTGGTTCCGCAATCCAACAAGAAAGGCTTCAGGTCGTAACTGTTCTGCTAGAGGGCAGCCATTAATCTCGAGTTGCTGCTGCACGTTTGGAGCAGTGTGTCCAGCCCAAAGAATAAAGATGCACTTGGTTGGCACCAACCATGAATAAGTACTAGCTACAACCAGATATCAAACTCATACAGGATAAGTGGATAACTCGCATCCGGTAAATATACTGACAATCGCTTCGCCTTCGCACCGATCAGATGCCTTTCCCGAAGAATTTGTCCTGCTGCTTATTATTTTCTATCGTTCTGAGGGACCTCAAAAGCTAAGGCCATGTCTTTTGGGAGAAAAAGTGATACAGACAAACATGTGGCTGCATTGATCTTCCGGTTCCGGTGCTGGTGTGCAGCTTGCCATTAAGGTACGTAGGTGGTGCCAATGCGGCCATACGTCTGACCACCCCACGCCCTTCATCAATGTCACATGACCCCCCACACCTCACTCGCTTGTTCTTCATCCTTCCCCTGGGCAAACTTTATTTTCCATTAATGAAGAGGAGGAGTGCAGAGTTTAATATCTGAAATAAAACCGAGGCTTCAGTTGGACATTGTATATTTTATTGTAATCCAGCGATTAATTGTCCTGTCTGAATGTCTGATGATGTTTGTTAGTTGAGTCCATTGTTCTGGTCTGAGATCCAGAGATGGAGACACTCGGTAGAATATTCATGGTCGAATTTTTTATAGATCAAGTCTATTTCGATCGAGTCTTTTTAGATGTGTTGATCTGGTCAATTTTTTTTTTCCTTCAGTTCAAGTTGGTCAAATTAGTTATCAGAACCGAAGTTATTTCGGGCTTGAAACGACATGAAAGAGGGTGAGAAAGAGACCGAAGAATACCTCGGTGAAGAAAAAAAATAGAGAAAATACATAAAAATAAGTCAGGAGGGGCGTTAAAATTTTTTATTTTTTATTTTTTATTTTCATTCTCTCTTTTTTTTTAAAAAAAAATAGAAAATATTTTTTTTTTCATAAAATACTTTTTTATTTTTTAAAAAACGAAGATGGAAATAAAAAAATGATTATTTTTTATTTTTTAGTTTTTCAAAAAATACTTCTTTATTTTTTGAAAAATGGGGATAGAAAACGCGAATCAAATGCGTTTTCTTATTTTTGCAGAAAATAGAAATAAAAAATAGAGAATAAAAATACCTATCAAATGCCCCCTTAGATATCACTTGATCTTCTCATTCTACTCTTGGATTTATATGAGGAGAAGAAAGTAAATTTTTTTTGAAAGGTGATATGGGGCCATGGCTTATCAAAGAAGATTGCAGAGACATAGTTTCCTAAGGGGATCGGGGAGTTATAATTTTCCGAAGAAAATCGTAGAATAGATCGTAAAGACTAACTTTCTAAAGGGAATTGTGGTGATATGGCTTCCTAAATAGGATCATAGAGATGTGTCGATCTAATTATCGAATTGAGTTCAGAAGGTCATTTGAGCTTGGTAGATCGAATTGTCGAACGGAGTTCAAATGGTCATCTGAGCTCGAGAGATCAAACTATCGAACTGAGCTCTGGTTATCATACGAGTTTAAGTGATCAAATTGTCGATCTATGAAATTGAGTTCGAATGCGCTTTGGATGGACTTGAATCGATTAACGAGTTTAAATTTAGATTCCACCTCAATTTGACAATTGATTTATCTGGACACTTTGTCGCCGTATCATACATAATGGAGCTTTTATCTCGAGAAGTCTCTTATATATAGGATTTCTTAAAAGGTGCCATTTAAAATATATCTGATCTTTAGGAAATTTCAAACATGCTAAATCAATGCACACAACATCAAAAAGGTATATATAGCCTCCATTTTACTCTTCTGCAATTTGAAATCTAATACTAAGTAATTCCTGACCTGATATTGTAACTGCACAACATTAGACATTGAACAACTTTTAAAACTATTATCGAGCAGCTATTGATATTACCAAAAAAAAAACATGTGCTGGAAACAAGAAAAGTCACTTGCATTCGATGGCACTGCGATCTGAGAAGAAAGAACTATAATCCAGTAGATTGATCACGCTCCAATCTGCTTCACTTGTAGCTACGTAAGAGAGTTTATATAAGTAAACAAACTCTAAAACCATTAAGATACTTACAAGTGTGCTGAGGATGATATAGTTATCGAATATCATTCTAGAAAGAAGCAACATATGCAATGATGTATCTACTGAATACTTCTCTATCAATTCCTTTAAAATTAAATACACTAGAGTGGAGTACTGGGTTTGCTTGTAGGCATATTATATGAAAAGAAATAGAAGCTCATTAGAACTTGAAGTCATTCAATAGTTGTTAGATATGAATATGAAAAAAAAAAAGTGAATACAAGTTATCACGCATCAAAGTAAGATAACTACTAAAATATTGGCTTCAGGGTGTTCCATGAGCTCCAGACAAAAAAGAATAATTATCCATTTATATTTTACTTAAAAACTTTATTCAGTGGTTTGAAGTGTAACCTTCTATAACATCTTGTCTGGAGCTTTGAATCATGTACTTTCATGGAAAGTGCAACCGGAGTTAACATATTGTATTGAATTGCTTTTGAGAAACTGATTTGAACATAAACAAACACATTGATCTGATTTTGGCACATCTATCTGAAACTAAAATCAATTCGTAAATAAAATTGTTTAAAAAGTCATTTCCTGTATATATAGGGATACATATGCATATCTTAGATAGATCTCAGAAAACAAAAGAAAATTATTTAAACATCTGGAAAGGATTCCTTAATTATGTTTTATCAGTGACGGAATACTTGACCGACTGAGCGTTCATCATTGCTAGAATATTGATCAACTATTCGTGGATTCGACCACAGAAACTCTTTGATGCAGTGGAGTTCATTAATGGAAATAATTGTTTTATTTCATGTAAACTCCTCGGTTAGAATAGATTATGAGTTCTCGCTGAATTAATATTCTCTTACTCCTCTTTTTAGTTCTCCTTCCCTTATTCTACTTAATTTCAACCTTGAGTTTTTTACCATTTAAAAGTCCTCTATTTTATTTTTTTTTTATTTTTTTATTTTTGCGATACTGTTATCATCGTTAGCGAAAGTCCTTCAAATTTATCACTACAATAACTTGGTCACTCCTCCCTCTTCTTAAGCCAAGGATGAGACTCATGGCATCTCCATCACTCCCTAAACTCCTCTCTTTTAGGGGTCTTAGCTCAAAGGCCCTCAGCTATGAGCGAAAAGAAACCTTATTTTGTAGCCGTCCTCATACAATTGACATACACTGGCTACTTTGGGACATCAAAAGCTGCCTTTGACAAAGGATTGAGCACATTTGCCTTCATCTTCTACAGGCATATTGCTTGCTGCCATTTTCCAGAGGTACTCCTCACAATCCAAATGCTGTTTATCCTAAAGTAAAGGATTAGTTCTCAGTGGTTAATCGTTTGATCTTTGATTGCAGAAAGAGTTCTACTCCTCTGACGTTCACAATATCCCTGAAACTGTTCCTGCATGCAATAATCGGGCAAGTTATTTGGTATCAGGTCAATGTAAATTCGGAGACTGTTGGCTAATGGTGGACAATTTGTTGGCTTTTCAGGATTCCTTTGAGCATAAATTTGTATAACACAGGCTTAAAGTATACTTCGGTTTCAGTTGCTTCACCAAATGCAAATTGCAATCCAGTGTTCACCTTCTTCATTGCTTGCCTTCTACTGCTAATGATCCAGTGTAATTAATTATGAATTATTATTATTATTTTCTCTCTTACCAGTTTCTTTACATTCCAGGAGATAGATTTTTAAGACGAAGGTGCTCTAAAAAATCAGCAAGGTTCTTGGAATAACACTGTTTAATTGGTGTTTTTATCGTTGCTCTCTACAAAGGTCCTCACTGGAGCCTCCATCACCATCTGTTTGGCCACAACTCAAGACACAGAAACCAGAAGCCTGTCCTGTCTGATAAGCTTTGGATCGAAGGCACCCTCTTAATGATCACTTCCGCCATGGCCTCATCTCTGTGGCTAGTTCTACAGGTGATCCAATGCTTCAACTGCTGAGCAAAATATGCCAGTTGTTAAATGACCATCAAATAGGGATTTCTGATGGAGGAGTACCCCACAAAGCTTATCTTCACGACTCTCAAGTGCCTCTTTCGCACATTGCAGTCACTGTTTGTCGCGTTGGTGTTTGAGAGAGAGAGAGTTCCAAGTGGAAATTGCACTTGGATATGGGCTTGCTAGCCATCTTGTACTGTGTAGGTTTATTAATTCCACACCAGGTTATTTCCACTCTGACGAAAGGGAGGCAAGTATTCATATTTGGCAGTGCTTGGCAGGGACTTGTTGTCACTGGAGTTGCCCTCTACTTGCAAACTTGGTGTCTAGAGAAGAAGGGACCCGTTTTCTTGGCCATCTTCACACCTCAGCTTCGTTTTCACTTTGATGCTTTCAACTATTTTGGCAGGGGAGACGGTTCATTTAGGAAGGTAGAGGAGTTACCTAGTTAAGTTCCTTCCATATTTCAAGCTGATTAATTGAATACTGATGCTTTAATTTCAGCATATTAGGTGCAGTTCTAATGGCTGGAGGCCTTTATGGTGTCCTATGAGGAAAGAGTATGGAAAGCTTACCTGGCGAGGTCACAATTGAAGATGAAAAATCATGTCTGCAAGAGAAGGAAACAACATGAACTCAAACAACCTACTGCTTGTTTCTTTGGGAGCATGCGAGGGAGCTTCCAAAGGATTCCTGTTCACCAAAAACAAAGATTATCCCAATGGTATTTGATGCTGAAATCCAATTTGTACAAAAGTAGTACATGGAACCAAAAATAAATGAGTACAGAAATGATTTGAGAAAGTAGAATGTCTTTTATTCTCTAAAGGGTGATTTGAGAAAGAGAAGTGATTTGGTTGAATCATTACAAGTCAATCCCCTTGATAAAATCTAGCTTGCCTGCTAACCTGATAAAACGAAGCTAACCAAATAGCAACGTCGCTCTTTCCCCTTTCTTGCTTCTGAACTTGCACTTGCTTGTATTCATAACAATTCTTAGTCTTCTCCTGCAGTTCTGATGGTTCTGCATGTTGTAGGATTTCTTCAAGCTGCATGCCTCCACCGAGGGAAGCTAAGCTAGCTAAGACATCGCCGATGCAAATGAGAAACGTTAAAAGTCCATGGCATCAGGGTAGAGACGGTGCAATAAATGAGAAAATTAAATAAAAGAAGGGGCGGGGAACAATTAATGGCATGTCAGCTGTCAGCAATGCAAAATTGAAATAGAAGGAAGAAAGCCATTTAAGAGGAATCGATTAATGACCTGTGGAGGTAGTTCAGCCACTTTAAACTCGCCTCCAATGCAGCATTGAACAAGCCATAACATTTCTAGTGATTTTCTTAAAGACTAGTAGGATCGACGTGCGTTCAGTTATTCTCCCTTCTTATAATCTTCTTCTTCTTCCATCTGCACATCCTTTTAACCTTATTCATATCCTTCTTTCCTTCATTTGCTAGACAGTCTTTATAAATAATATCATTTAGTTTGAATTGATTACTTAACCAATTATTATTGTCAAAAAAAAAGTATAATAATAAAACTAACAATAATGCAACAGTGAAAAGAGAACAAAATACTGAAACTCTTTAAAGATCCAATGTCAGTATCTATGTTGATTTTGGCAATCATGGTAGAAGATAATCTTGATATTTTCATTCAATACCAACATCTTTGTGGATTTAGACAACTATACTCGGAGAAAGATATGCTATTAGATGCTTGACACATGCTTTTCACATGGTTGTCTCCATCTAAACCCCAATCAGTCGGGCATTCAATGATGAATCATGAATGTAGCATGAACTCAGGTTATTGGCAATGAGAGCGTGCTGGTCTTTTTCTCAAAACTGGGGTAAACACGGTTGGATATAATGAAGATGGTGGCTCTATAGTTGTTGCAACTCTAGGATTCAAACCTTGCGTCGTTTCAAATATACCAGTACTCCAATGCTTGCTACTGCAAAAGTTCCCACCAAAATCCCACCTCTGGTAGATTTCCATTCATTTCTTTTTATGGACGCAATATCTGATGTTGAACTTGTTGCTGGGTCATCAATGTGCAGCCTCAAAACCTGAGTAATTAATATGGCAGAGAAACAAGTAAGCGTCCCATAGACCAGTAGAATTAAACTGTCAGATACAAATTGGGTATCATCGATAGTTTAAGCTCATTAATTGAGCTCTAGGCCAAAAAACAGGAAATCTGGATCTAGATTCTTAAGCATTTTAGAAAACTCCAAAATTCCACAAATGTTGAGTTTGGTTCATTGGGCTAACAAAGTATTTTCTAATTTGATTATAAAAATGCTCTTAGAATATCAATTTTCATTAAATTGTTGTTTCCTAATTAGCCGTTCCTTATTTCATTTAAAGTACATATTCTTACTCTACTCCCTTATCCAATCAGGGCCAGCCCGATGGCATTTTGTTCTATTACTAGTGCTCAAATTTTAACTAGGGATCAATTACCTTCCATCCTATTGATTTGGCATGATTCATGGCTTCAACAAGGTCATCATCTGTGGCTAGAAGAACTTTATCACCTTCACTATCTTCGTACTGTAATGCGTATACATAGCAATCAAGGCTCAATCCTTGTAAAAAACACATAATGAAGTACTAAGATCTCAACTTACTGAGAGTTTGATTTTGCATTTCTCTCCATCAACTGCTATTCTTTGACCTACAGCAGACACAAGTTCAAATAGAGTCTCTGTACCTATTATGAATATGAAAGTAACATGATCACGTATTAAATATTCATGAGTATAATAAACTCAATTCTCAAAAAGAACTTCAATCCCTATTATACTGACCACAACAAAATCTGTGTATATGACCCTTTTTGTCTGTAAACTTGAAGGCGATTGAATTTCCAATGGGAGGAGGGGGATAAATCACCTCTGTCTCAGCACCCTCTGAAGTTATCGAGGAAGACAATCGACTGCCAAAAATAGCTGAATTTTGACGAAATCCTCCAGCTAGAAAATAAAAAATAACAACAAAACAAAAAGAGACCTTCGAGTGTCATATTCTTCATGTCCTGGCTCCACAAGAGGGGAGTAGTCCAATAACTTCTGCATCACCATGTTTGCCATGCCATTAAACACTCCAGCACTTTCTTCAACCTGCAAATGTAGATGTTTGAAGAAAAATCTAAACAGTGTCATGTAAATAAATGAAGACAAATATTCAAAAGGCAGTTTGCATCCTGCTGTACAGCAAGTATAAAACTAGTTTAAAAATTTGTACTGCTGAAAGCAATCTCAGTCACCTAATGAAATTTAATCAATGTAGGCAATTATGTTTTAACACACATAAGAGATGTAAATCTTACCATTAAACCAGCAGCTCGGATTAGGTGTACAACATCCAAACAAGCAAGAACAAGACCCTCTGCTAGATAATAAGCATAAGATAACCAATGTGAAGGAGCTCATCATTGTAATAGTAGGAAATTACCTCTATCTATAACTGGAAGATGTGAAAACTTGTGAACACGCATCACATGCAATGCCTCAACAATTGTCATTTCCAATGTAGCACAAATAGGATTGACAGTCATTACCTTTACATGTTCAAAACACAGTTCAAGTAAATGAATGGATCTGTTAGCAGTTAAATAAACATTTGAGACAACTTGTAAGCCCAAGTTACATAATGGAACAAGCATCGTGGAACAGTTCAATTTTGCCAAATTGGTGTCAGGTTCAATAGTATACCACTGCAAGGTAAAAATTGAAAAACAGCCAAGTGCAAGGACCAAGCTTATGATGTGTTCAACTTCACTTCGGCACTTTTAACTAAAATGACAGTCTTTGCTATAGTATAAAATTCAGAAGATGCCAACCAGTTTAGCTGTTAAGGGTCATGGAAGTTGTTGCCAAGCTCTTAGTTTTGAAACTATCATCCATCAAAAAATGGGGCTCCAGAACTTCTATAAAATAAGTTTAATTTCACAAAATAGAAATAAAAAACAAAGATATGCCATTAATTTATAACCAAAAGCATAAAAAAAAAAATCAGAATTTCAATTGAAAGTGGAAGGCAAAGTATGATTCTAAGATATTTGATCAGTTTCGACTATGTATATGATGTCTTAAGCTAATATATGATATATAGACCTGAGTAGACCTGCAAAGGGACAAGGAAAAATTTTTGCTTCAAACACTTGACAGTTTGCAACTAGAAATTATTTGGAGATGAAAGTGCTCAAATTTGTACTCAAAGATCAAGCTATAACTTACTTGTATATTTTGACTCTTACTAAAGGAATGATATTCCTTTGATAAATAGTGCTAAATGAATTTAAGATACCTTTTTTACCGGAACCAATTCTGGAGAAAGGTGTTGAGCAACATGTAAAAGCACATCTTTTGAACTGCAATATTGCAATTGAGCAGCTATTAACAATCAATAATACAATGGAAATTTAAAAGTACGAATAAGTGATAATATATCAAAGGAATCATCAAACTCAAAAAGCAAATACGTCAGGATCCCTCTAGGCATGTTTGCATTTGCAACAATGACTGATCTAACTTGAAATTCAAGCATCTTCTTTGCTGCAATAAAGACAGAATCAAAAGGAGACACTGCCACGACTCTGAATGTAAAAGACAGATAGAAAATTAGAGAATATTTATCAATATAAAAGTTAATGTAAATGGGAAAATAATAATTATTCGAAAAAGGTAAATCATACTTTGTGTTCTCTGGTATGATAGTTGACAGAAAAGGCTTAAACATCCTTTCTTGGAGAACTTCAGTGAAAGAAAAAGGAACTGCAGCACAAACAAGTTCAATGTCAAGATATATTGTAGGAAAGATTCACCATAGTAGTCTATAAAAATTGTCTTTGAGGTAGTTGAAGTTCTACATTTTCATTTTCACCAATCAAACAATTGATTCTACCAATTTGAATAATATACAAAGATGATTAAATGGCTTATCGATGCATAATTGCTAGAAAAGATGCTTAAAGCAACATTCTTCTCTAAATAACATCAGTCAGTTTAATGATTATCACACTACCCATCATGTTAAGAAGTTGGCAGCAGAGAGAAAGAAAATTATGTTATAAAGATTAAGGTTCATAGTATCCTTTTTAATGTTATGAATACCTTTTTAATTTCCACTAACATGTGTGATTTATGTTTTACAATACATAGAGATTCAAATATACAATGATAAGTATATGAACCAGAACTTTAAACAATTGATGATTTGACTCGATTTAATGCAATTTGAAATGAATATTATTTCATATAATTGTAAGGAAAAAAAGAAAGTCCATTTGGAATTAGATCTAACACATTAAAGTAAATTTAACCTACTACATATAACTGAATGGATCAAAAATTAAATCCAAATCATAATAAAAGAACTGATGAATCAATGTTCAAATGAACCTCAATTTGACAATCTTGATATTGTGTGACTAGGAAGGATATGCACATGAATAACACATATTTCAATAAATTTATCTACAATGGCAAGTAATAAATAATCCAAATCTCAAATTAGCAACCTGAGAAATTTCCTTGACTCTGGCTATCAAATCCTTCCATGGCAGCTGCTATAGCTTTGCCTTGTTCCACAGCCTTTTCCAGTCTTGATATAGCATCATACAGGCACTTATTAATATTCAACATTGCAGTAACTTGGCCATTTTCTACAACTGGAAGGTGCCTAATGTTTCCTATATAAAAAATGATAATACAAAGAGACAAATATCATAAGCAAATAAGTCATGTAGTTAGAGAAAAAAATGGCTGTATTCAGTATGGTCCATTAACTTGGTAGCAAGTACATATGATTCTTAAGAACAAAATAAAATCTTAAATTTACACAAACTTAGTGTATAATACAGTATCTTTTTGTACATTAAAACAAGTGTTCCAGAAAAGCGTGCCATTAAGAAGAGTGATTTTTGCAAAACATTTGCTTGCTTTAACTCTTGTTTGTGGAATGGAATACCTAAGTCGCCACTTCTCAGCAACCTGAATTATGAAGTACATTATAGGGAACTATGTCACACTATCATGGAAAGGTATCAAATCTAACTATGCTAAATTCGATCAGATCCAATTAGATCTCAAAGAGATTACATTTTGAACCAGATAGATGAATATTGATTAAGTTGAGTAAATAATACTTTTTAAAGAGAAGATGACATCTGACTATTACTATTATGCTTCCAATACCAATTTCTATAATGGTGATCCTCAAAAGTTCATTAAAATTAAAGTAACTATCATGACCGCAGAGCCAACCCTGGAGGAGGGCTACCAGGGCCCTCGCCCATGGTCCAAAATTTTTTAACACAAAATATCCATATTTTGGGGCCCAATATTTAAATTGCACCATAAAAATAGGGCCCAATTTTCATATTTTGCCCATGTCTCAAGACAAAATTTAAAAAATAGGGCCAGCTCATGACCCGACAGGTATATTTTTTTTAAAAAAAATACTGTAATGATTTTATAATTCAACTGAATAAAACTCTCAATTAAATTCCACATCTAAAACCTTAGTGATTTATCAAAATTTAATGACAACAAAACTCATGAGATCAAAGTAATAACATTATAGGTTGTGTCGCATTTTTTTGTAAAATAACTCCCTTGGTACTTGCTAATATCATACCAATACTTCCACAGAAATTACAAGATGGAGGAAACCACACAGAACATTGAATACGGAGGATAAAAATCCAACCTTGAACCATCATTTGAAGTGCCTCAGAAGCTAGAGTATCAGCCATGACAAACACTGGGTTTCTTGTCATTATCTTCGTTATGATAGTCTGCTCTGGGCACAAACCCACGGCGACAATCTTTGTCACTACATCCTAGTCAGTGAAGCACAGTAAGAAACCAGATCGGCATTTTGGCATCACATAAACAATGCGAGTGCGAAATGATCGTAACGCGTCGAGAAAAAAAAAATGCAAAACCATAGCAGTGACAATCCCGGAGAGAAACCCATCGGCATCCGCCAGAAGAACGGCATCCACCTTTCGAGATGCCATCCTCCTACAGGCCTCGGAAACCGTCGTCTCCTGAGAGAGGATCAAAGCTTTCGACAACCTGAGCTTCTTCACCACCATCGCCCTCCTGTTACAACGCGGCTATAATAAAAACTGCAGAATGAATGGCCACAAAGAAGTCGATTCTTACGAGGATCCGTTGGGAGTGATGGGACTGGAAGAGGTCCCGATGTGAGTGGCGGCATCAATGCCATTCTTCGCGGGAATCACTCGGCGGGCGGCAAGATGGTTCCTTCGCGGAGCCAGAGGCATGACGTCGGTGGTCATAGGGGAACCAGAGAGAAACCCTAGAAATTTGGGCGGAGTAGTCGATGAAGAGGAAGAGCGAAGGTACGAGGAGCGGAGGTGGAAGGGAAGCGCAAAGGCGGGGAGGTTTTTTGTTTTTTTTTTTTTTGGGTTGCCTCGTCTCCTGTTTAAATTAATGCTTATTATTTTCAAAATTTAGAATCTACCCAACTAACGGTCTTCGTTTCAGACTATAGCGAGATGGAGATAAATAATAGGGACTATCCTTGGACACGGTGACAAAATAGGGACTCATCTAACACTAGAGAGAATTTTAGATCTCTCATTTGGAATCGACTTCAATTCGTTTTCAAAGCGACCATTCTGATTTACCATCGAGTCATCCCTGCGGGGACAATTAATGCTTATTATTGAAATGAGATGTCACATAATTAATTCAATGTGCGATATTAAATTGAGCGTTTTTTGCGAAAACGAATTCAAACGACATCTTCAAATTAAACCATTTTAAATCAAAGTGATTCTCTACTTAATTGTAAGAATTTTTAATTACTAATCATGCGTATATTTTTGTCCCTTTTATAAAATCAATCTAACTTGTGTTGTTGGAAAATTAGTTTTGAAATAACAAACTTTGAAAAAAAAAATTAGTGAATTCTGTCCGATAAAATTAAAAATTAATCAAAATTTTAAAATCTTTCTTATGTTGGTTGGCTTTAATCGCAGTTCAATTCAATTTATATTTAGATCTTCCAAAGGAAAGGAAGGAAGTAAATTATGATAATTATTGATAGTCTATTTTAGCTATATAATTTAATTTTTATTTGATTCAAATATTAAATAATTTAATCATATATCTATCAAATATGATATAATGAGATATATAATTTGAAATTATTTTTTTTATTTTGAGATTATGTATGATAATTTGATAATTACATAATTAAGATTATGTATGAAAACTTAAATTAAACACTTAGGTGTAACTTAGGATTGCTCAGTATGGTTAGATGTAATCCTTTAAATGAGACACAATCAAGAGCCACCGGTTTCGAGGTGGATAAATCGGATTCACCTAGGTGAATGGCCAATGTAATCCTTCATGTGAGATGTAATTTGAATTATTGGTGCAAAAGTTAATTTATTCATCAGTGTCTTTGTCAGTCGGTCTCATAATCAATACGAAAGAGATAAATCATAGAAAATATATTGTCCAATTCAAGACTAGTACGACAGGAGAGCACGCATTCTGAAAAACTTATCGTCTTTAAAAATCGATCTAGATTCAACCACGAGTTGGGTTCGATCTAGATTCAGTCCAGGCTCATAACCGAATCGATTACCTATTGACCAGTTATCGAGCTGAAATTAAAATCGATCCATCAAGGGTTGGACCGGTTCTATCAGCCCAAAAATATTGAACCGGTAGTTCAAATCATTGGTTCAACCAGAAGCGTTTATTTTTAGATTTTTTTTGTTATTTTTTTATTTGTCAAAGATTGAGATCATTTGATTGTTTTTTGATCAATGGCTACGATTTAGTGTTCATTATACTCCAAACTCTATATATAAGAGACTCATTTCAATTCCCATTGGATGGTGCATTGGTAAGTACATTGTAGAATTTGCACAACAAGAAAGGTTGCGTCAATGGGCTATTTAATGCCTGCATCAGGCTATATCCTATAAACAAACCAAATGTTCATGAACGAGCTTGATGTTCGACTCGGTAAGAGCTCATTTATGTTCGTTCAATATGCATCAAAGTCAATTAATAAACAAGCTTTAACAACTTGATAAATTAAATAAAAAAGCTTGAACACATATGTGTTCGGCTTGTTAATGTTCGTGAACAGTGTTCGTGAACGATATTCGTGAACAGTATTCGTGAACGGTGTTCGTGAACAGTGTTCATGAATATTAACAAGCCGATTTAAGATTATACTCTTTTAAAAATTATTTTTGAATTTATTTATACTCATTTATAAATCAAGATTAAATTAGTAAAATTTTAAATAAACAAACAAATTTGACTTTAAGAGCTTGATAACGTTTAAATAAATCAAATTTAATCAAGTTTAATTCAAGCTTGAATCAAGCTTGATTAGAAACTTGATACCCATTAAACAAACCAAGCTCAAGCTAAAAAAAAAAAAATACGAAGCCAACCTTGAACAAATTTTTCAGTAGCTTGGTTAATTTTAGACTTGGCTCGGCTCGACTTGGTTATCTTATCAAACAAGTCTGAACACTACAAAACTTGACTTGACTCGTTTATAACCCTAGTTATGTATATCATATTTTAAATTTATATGTCTTATTTATGATTACATCCTAATACAGTGAAACAATGGGACAAATTTTATAAAATTAGTGAGTTGAGACTTAAAAAATTTTCATGCACCAATATATTGGAATTCAATTTATCAATTACAACAAAATTCATTTAATACAAAAAAAAAATATTATATTTATTTTTTCCTAAGTAATCACTAATTCTAATATTTATTTATTTTCATATCAATGAAATATATATAATAGTATTTGCGAAATTTTAAAAGTATTTAATAATGAAATCGAATAATTTTTTTAATATTTATTATTTTACTTCTCATTTAATTATGATGAATTTTTATAACATAGCTTTAATTTTAAATAAATATATTAACGATAAATTTTTATTTTCTTATATATTAACAATGAAAGTAAAATAGAAAAAATATTTTTATTATATTTCTGATATTTATTTAGTTGTATTTGTTTTAAATCATAATTAAAGTTAGATGTTTTATAAAGATATTAGTTATATATATTACGATGCTTTAATTCCAATTAAATAATTTATATGAAATTTATATAATATATAGTTTAAAATATGCATTAGAAAGTAATATATTGGAACTTCAAAAAATTAAACTTACAAAAGTATAATTTTTACTAAAATAATAGACAAAACATCCACAAGGAATATTCTCAAAGTTTCAGACAAAAATTTAAGAATTATTTGATAATTTTAGTGATATATATAGTGAAGTAAATTTTTGATATTTTATGATGGTGGTTGTAGAAGACTCAAAATTTTCCTATCCCCTCCATCACAAAAGAAATCGTAGTTCGTCCGATGTCAATCATAATCGTAGAACAAACATTCAATTTTGGAGGAAATGTATTGGACGAACTGTAGGTTGATCGCTTCGGAGGCTCATTGGCTCCCATGTTCCCGGATTAAAATTTTCACTAATGAAAGAATTAATCCGGATGGGATGAGCTTCCTTAGCACAACCTATTCGTCGTCGTGCTAACAACTTGAATGGTCGCTTGAACAAACTAGTTATTCAAGCAACACAACTCTTCTAGTTGGTTAGCCGCGGAAGAGACGACGGATGGATCACCGGTTTTTGTGTTTGTCTTCGGGGTCCATGATTATACAATATATATTCATACACACACATGCATAATCAAAACAAATAAGAACATGCTCAGATCTGTACATAAAGTTAAAATAACTTTATACCTCACGATCTTCTACCGTATGTCCTATCCTTCTCGTGGACGACGTGTGGACGAAGATCCTCCACGAGTAGAAGCCTTCTAGATCGCTTTCTTCTCTACCTTGTCCGCTGCGAACAAAGAGAAGAAACAACAATATCCTTCCTATCTAGAACCGACCACCAAATTATGGAACTTGGTGCAATCGCCGGTCAAGGAACAATTGGATGATTCGCCGGCCAACTTCAAGAAGTGTTGCCACCGGCCACTTTGGAGAATAGGGAGGAGGAAAAGAACCGGCCACCAATGGGAGGAGAACCGCCGGCCAAGGAAGAAGGGAGAGACTTCTAGGATGGGCGCCGGCCAAGGAATTATCAATGGAAGTGGGCGCCGGCAATCAACAAGATGGAAGAGGTTGTCGCCCACTTTGCTCCAAACCCTAGCCGCCCAAAAACCCTAGTCGCCCACTTATGGATGAGCCAAACCCTAATTCCAATTCTAAACCAATACTTGCCGCCCAAGCCTAAGCCCCCTATTTATAGAATTAGGCTTAAGCCTCCTTTAATATCCACCGTCGGATCTAGGGATTTAATCTCCACCGTCAGATCTAGGGTTTTATCCCAACCGTCGGATCTAGGGTTTAATCTCAACCGTCGGATCTAAAGTTCCATCCCAACCGTCGGATCTAAGGTTCCATCCCAACCGTCGGATCTAGGGTTTTATCCTAACCGTCGGATCTAGGGATTTAATCTCAACCGTCGATTCTAGGATTTCATCCTAACCATCGGATCTAGGGATTTAATCCCAACCGTTGGTTCTAGGGTTTCATCCAACCATCGGATCTAGACTTCATAAGGATTATATTAGGCTACGATAGGGACCATAAGGAGGAGTTGGGTCTTGGCCACCCGATGGATCGGAACCACACAAACTTGATCCATCAATGATGTTCCATTCCACTAGAGGATCATCATTGAACTACTTCACCAACCCCCATAAATCAATATGGGCTCCATATATTATTTGTACATTAATCTCCTCGTGTTTAAGATATCGAATGTCCGTCAATTAATTGATTTATTGACCATCAATTAATTAACATCTAATTCCTCGAGTAGTACCACTCAACCTTATCATCATGTTGACTAAGTCAACCAGCTGGGTTTACATGATGAACCTTATGAGCTCCTCAAGGGGACATCATCAACCTAATATATAGGACACGATTTCCTCCTATAATCAACGGCACACCATGTAAATAATATTATTTCCCAACTTACCGGGCATATTGATTTAATCCATCTAAATCTCACCCACTGGTAAATCAAAGAAATAAATACTAAGTACATGTGCCCGTTATTATATCGGGATTGATTGATTATGTAGTCGATCTTAAATTGAATCATACTGTCGATCTACTCGATACACACTAAGTGTACTAGTGTAACTCTATGTTCAAGATAAAACAATACTAAGCTACACTACCATGCCAATGGTTTGTCCAAAACCATCTTGGTTGTGAGTTTACTTATATTTTACAGAATCGATAACATGATCTTACATCTACACAAGTCTAAGTATTATCTGATGTAAAATATTAGACAATATGCACACATATATAATGAATATATAAAATGCAAATAATGATCATGTGATTCTTATTTCAAAATAAAATGTTCATACAAAAAGAGCTAGACTTTCAGTATACATTCCAACAATAACAACGCTACTTTTGTCTCCTGATTCTTTAGAAGCACAAGCATTGCTTGATAATTGAGTAAGAGTAGAAAAAAGAATACAAAAAATGTAATTTTTTGAAGACGAATAAGAAGAGTTCGACATTAAAAGAACTACTACTATGAGAACAGAAAAGGAAAGTGAGTAACAAAATAACTTCTTAAGGTAAAAGGGTAAAAACGTAAGAGAATTATTCAGACTTTGATTCTTTTGGGATACATAGGCAATATAAATAAGTGTAATTTTTTTTTATTTAAAATTTTTAAATAATAAGATAAAAAAGTAAGATACGTAAATAATTTAAATAAGTGTGAACTCTTTTTTATTGTTTAAATTTTTTAAATAAAAAATAATAATTTTGAACCACAAATCGAACTGTGTGGCTATTTTGAACTGTGAATCGATAATTTCGAATCGCAAATCAATTTTTTTTATGAATGATCGAATGGTCAGTTTCGGATCTAACGTGAGCATCCTGTTAAATCGATTCCATAATATCTAAATAGAAATAATCATCTATTCCAAATGACATTGCGATTAGATAATTATCCATTGTTACAATTAATTCGAATATCAATTCGGCTGTATCAGATAGCAACAGTCAAGTCGTGGGCCAACACGATCCGACCATTTCCTCCTCGCACAACGGCCGAATCCAGACGCCGAAAAATTACGCTTGTCGGTGCGTGTCAATAAAAGACATCGCGTTTCTGACAAACTCGAGAACGAAAGCATCACGTCTCGTCCTCCAAATGACGACGCGTCTGCTTCGGGCAACGTTTGCGCCCAGGGCAAAAGCCCTTCCGACGTTGGAAACATTCGCTGTCACTGACTGGACGTCCCACCCACTCACGCCGCTTTGCGTCCAAATATATATATTAATTCCTCCAACTCTTGATGCCGTAATTCTTAAAACATATGGACGACGGCGAATCCGCGGCGGCGCCTCCCCGACGGCGCCGCAGCGCCAGTACCGTCCGCGGTGCCGTCGACCACCGCGGCCGCCCCGCCGCGCGGCGGGCCTCCGGTCAGTGGACGTCCGCCTTCTTCATCATAGGTCCTTTTGCTAACGCTGCGTCGATCTATTTGCTGCAAAAGTTTTCGATCTATAATTAATTAATTTAAATCGATCCGCGTGGTTAATTTAGGAATGGAGACGGGGGAGCGGTCGGCCTACTACGGCATCTCCTCTAATTTGATTACCTACCTGTCAGGGCCGCTCCGGGAGAAGACGGCGGCGGCGGCGGCCTCCGTTAACACGTGGGCGGGCGTGGCGTCGGCGCTGCCGGTGGCGGCAGCCTTCCTCGCCGACGCTTATCTGGGCCGGTACTGGACGATAGTCGCCGCCTCCATCCTCTACGTCCTGGTATACACATCCAATTTATAATTTTAAGTTCATATATAATTGCATCTTATAATTAATTATTGGTTTTATTTTTATTTTCTTTGCTGCTTCAATTGGTTTGCCGTTCAGTTCAGCTTTTGGCAGGCCCGAGCCAAGTGTAAGATTATCCGGGGGATTTTTTTTTTATATACCGTAGCATAGTGTATTTTTTTTTCATGTTTAATTCGGATTTAGTCGGGGTAAAATAACTAATCGATGATTGAGACCGGCTCCGCCCTTACAAATGGCATGTAATTTGCACTATAGATATATAATACAATAGCAATGGTATCCTATTTAATATTTTTATTATTCATCGTCTCTTAATATTCAAAAATTAAATTATAGTGGAAGAAAGACTAAAGTTAGTTAGAGTTTCATACAACAGATCCCTCTAAATGGTGGTAAAGGTCATCTCTTTACAAAGATGCATGTTAGTATATCTAGCTAGATTTACTCGAGTAGAAGAATGTCCATTGTTTTGTGAGATGATGATGGAGGTGAATGATGATATCATTTGAGTGAAAGTCATTTATTTTCTCCTCAAATACTCGCCTTAAGGAATATGGAGAAGTCATAGTTTCTTAATTTTTCATTACGATCGTCGACAAGATTTTTAATGCTGAGGTTTCAATTTCATCCGAACGTACACCATGCGTGCATGCATGCAATCCTGCTACTCACTGCAAATTATTGGAGAGCTTCTCAGGGATTAGGCTTGTTGACACTTTCTTCTGTTCTTCCGAACTCCCTTCCAATGGAGTGCAACGGTGACTCTTCGATCTGCTCCCCCAGCAAGCTACAGCTCGCTCTGTTCTACTTCTCTCTGTACCTTGTAGCAGTGGCACAGGCCGGCCAGAAGCCCTGCCTCCAGGCATTCGGGGCCGACCAGTTCGACGATGACGACCCCGAGGAGTGCAAGTTCAAGAGCTCCTTCTTCAACTGGTGGAACTTCTGCTTGATTGCCGGCTCCACCGTCGCCACCATCTGCCTCAATTATGTCCAAGACAACATCAGCTGGGTCGCAGGATTTGGGATACCGTGCGTGTTCGTGGCACTTGCTCTTCTCGTCTTCTTGCTGGGCACCAGAACATATAGGTTTTATAACGTCGTGCATGGCAAGAACCCCGTCTCTGGAACACGTAGAGCATTGTTCACTCTGTTCGAAGAATGGCAGGCTGGTTCAGATCAAGAAGAATCAAGACAAGCTTTACTGAGCAAGGCACCTGATCTAGCCGAGTAAGAACAGCTCATTTTGATCCTGTTTCATGATCAGTCATTAAAAATTAAGCTCGTCTCTGATGATTCCCTAATTTTGCTTGCCAGTGAAGAAGACAGCACGGTGAAAAATGTCGATCGCGAAGAGGCCAAGGAACTGTTTCGGTTGTTTCCGATATGGGCGTCCTGCTTAATTTACGCCGTCGTCGTTGCTCAGGCAACGACCTTCTTCACCAAACAAGGCAGCACCATGGACAGGAGAGTCGGAAGTAAATTCCAAGTCCCGTCGGCATCGCTGCAGTGCTCCATCGGCATATCTGCCATCGCGTTCATCCCGGTCTACGACCGCCTCCTAATGCCGCTCGCTCGAAGATTCACCGGCGAACTGAACGGGATCACCATGCTGCAGCGCATCGGCACGGGAGTCGCACTCTCCGTCGTCGTCATGCTCGTCGCTGCATTCGTCGAGATGAAGAGGCTGAGGACTTGCAGAGAGATGGGACTGGTGGACTTGCCGGACGAGGAGATCCCCATGAGCATGTGGTGGCTGATGCCGCAGAACATGTTGTGTGGAATTGCCAATGTGTTCACCGTCGTCGGCCTTCAGGAGTTCTTCTACGACCAGGTGCCAGAGGCACTCAGAAGCCTGGGGCTCGCATTCTGCCTCAGCATCTTTGGCATTGGAAACTTCATAAGCGGCTTCATTGTGTCAGCAATTGACCTCATTACCAACAGACAGGGGCAGAGCTGGTTCCCTGATAATCTCAACAGGGCACATCTGGATTACTTCTACCTGCTCCTTGCAGGCCTCAGTTTCATAGAGCTGCTCATCTTCCTTTACTCTGCGCAATCTTATGTGTACAAGACGAAGGGAAATCCAGCAATGTGAATGTTCTCCTGGTTAATGTAAAATATCTGTCCTGGAGAAGTAAATGTCTCACAAAGTTAATTATGCACCTTTGATCCTAGACAGATGTTTAAATGCGTTCTCTAGTTGAAAATTGGTATTGTTGTTTTACAGAGTGAAAAGGTGTCTCTTTGATGTTTTGTATGATACATATCTGTTGTCTGTCGAGACGATGACGATGAAATATTTAGGTGGCGAAGATCGTAAGGGCCGACAACTTAGACAAGAAAGATTGACGTGGAGGGAAGGGAAGACGAGAACAATGGAAGTACTGCTTCAACAAAGAGCCGAGCCGAGTGGAAAGAACCGAGCCGACCTCCTTCTTGGGGATGAAGCAGGAGTGAAAGGCTTCGGCCGAGAGAGGGAGATGATAAAATAAGAAGATAATAATGAAATCGTCGATAATACTAAGGGCGTTAGGAGCCAACTGGTTCAGGAGATTCGAAAGTAGGAGGACAATTCAACGAAAAAAAGATAAAGGGGAAAACGAAGATCAACGGGTAGCTAGTCGAGAAAAAAGATAGTGAATTCTGGAGGAGGCTCGTGAGGTTGTTGGTCCCTTTGAGGAGACCGTAGCCTATACGAGTTGGGTATATGAAATGTAGACCGTGCCTTAGAGCGAACCTCCGAGTCGACGATGTTGCGAGCTCTCAGATACCAAATGTTGATATTTGAGGTCATGACGAAGAGAGGAAGAAATAGAAAAGGAAAGAAAGTAGAGGACAGAGGACTTACAAACTGGACAGTGTTGAAGACGAAGGAGTAGGGCAACGAAAAGGGCAAAGGGAGCAGCGCACGAAACATGGCAAAAGGAGAGGGGTGGAGGGTCACTTATAGGGACGTCGCGGCGGTTCCCCTTCCAAGGTTCCTTTTTTAGGACATGTGTCGTAACCGGATGAACCCTAAAACGACGATACAATCACAACAAAATCGTCGTATTAATGGACGTTAATGAATACGTCCAAAAGTGAGATTTTCTCCGTTCCTGAAGAACTCCCACTAAGCATCACCTCTCATGCCTCATTAAGAGGACAAAGAAAAATTATGGTGCAATAAGACTAGTCTAGTCAATCAAAGCTACGCCTATCCTTCGACTAAACTCAGGGGGATGCTTATAATACCGGGAAAACTAACCTATGACTTGGCAAACAGTTGGCTATTCCCCGTCGTCTATTACGCCAGACGTTCCACGTCTCGGCCCAGACTTCTATTACGCCAGATGCCCCGCGTCTCGGCTTAGACTTCTGCTACGCCGGACGTCCCGCGTCTCGGCTCGGACTTCTATCACGATAGACATCCCGCATCTCGGCCCGGATTTCTATTATGCTGAGTACTTCTCGGCCCATCCACCTCACGTCTCGGCAAATGCACGTCACCTTTGACATATGACCTATCTTATTTAATCACAGGACAAGGTGATTATTTTATGCTCAAGAGCCTTCCTGACAATCCCTGTCATCATATCCCTCCGACAAAAAGGCAGACTCCTTCGTCAGGATTTAGAGGGATGACTGCGACATTAATTAGAATTTGTCTCATATCAACCACGCGACGTGTATTAATTGCAACCCACGCGCAAAGGTAGACGCCCCCGCCGGATTTCAGAGGGATGACTGTGACATTAATTGAGATTTGTCTCCTATCAACTGCATGATTGGTATTAATTGCAGTCCACGCGCCCGTCACATTTATAAGGGTAATGATCGTGACGTACGTTTCTCTGAGGTAATATCGTCTTCACTGACAGTATCCATTGGCAGAGGAGCTTCCCCTATATATATATAGCCTCCCTTAGGGAGGAGAAGAGAGGTTCGCGCTTTCTCAACTTTCCTTCTCCATTTTCTTCTTCATCTTCTTGCTAATTTCCTACCTTGAGCGTTGGAGAGGCCTTGCCGAGATCTCTCTCGGCACCCTTAACCGCTCGTTGTCTTGCAGGATTGTCATTCGGCTCAGTTCTTCCCACTCGGCTCGGCTCTTTGTTGAAGTAGTACTTCCATTATTCTCGTCTTCCCTCCACGTCAACCTTTTTTGTCCAAGTTGTCGGCCCTTACGGTCTTCGCCACCAAGACACCTCACCATCACCGCCTCGACAGGTAACATAATTGGCGTCGTCTGTGGAAAACTAGACAATCAACGCCTGAGGCAAAGACGGGAGATCAAGGAGCGAATTCTGACAACCACAACTCCACTGAAGGGAATCTGACGAGGGAGAGCATCCTAGCCCTCATCAAAACCACCATGGAAGACGTTCTGCGCGATCTTCTGCCTCGAGGAAATACCCCATTTCAGGCTTCTCCCAACCCAGTTCAGGGCCCCACGTCGATTTCTATTCCGTCCACTCCAGCCGCCCCAGGACCTGCTCCTGCTGCCTCAATACCAGCTGAGTCATCATCGTCGACTGCCTCATTGTCACAATCCTCAGAAGGGCCTTCCTGCACATCGGTGGAAAGGGATCCCAAAAAGGCCAAGGCTCCAGTAGTCGGCACGGAATCTCCTCTTGCCCCTGGTCTTATAGCTGACAAGATGCCAAAGTTGTTCAAACAAGTTTCTATAGGGGAATACAGTGGCTCGACTGATCCGGAAGAGTATCTGGGAAGATTTAAGAAGGCTGCTCTGATACATGACTACTCAGACGGAGCCAAATGTAAAGTCTTCTCCCTCAACTTAATCAGCTCCGCTCAGAGGTGGTTTGACCGGCTCCCAGTTGGATCCATTAATTCATTCTAGGAGTTATCTGCGCTATTCCTTCAGCGCTTCGCTAGCAGCAAGAGATATCGTCGGACAACTCAATATCTCATGACGATGAAACAGAAGAGGGATGAATCGCTAAGGAATTACATACATCGTTTCAACCGAGTAGTCGTTGATGTTGCGGACGCTTCACCAAATATCGTGGTAGATGGTTTCTCTCACGGACTAATAAGGGGATTTCTCAAAGTCATTAATGAAGAGACCCCCTCCTCATTTCGAGGCTCTACTAGCCCGAGCCGAAGCATATATTAATTTAGAAAAATCCGAAAGAGCGGCAAATGAGCAACAAAAATCTGATCGGCTTAAGCCTCACAAGTAGAATCAGAAAACTCCTTTAACACACAACCACCCTCCCAGAGCTGCTCCTGTCTATCCTCCTCAATTACTAAAAGATAGAACGATCCATGCTGTACAGGAGATCCCCCAACTCTCCATATCGACCAATCAGCACGACCCTTTTTGTGCCTTCCACCAAATATACGATCATTCCACTCGGGAATGTCGCACCTTAGTTGATGAAATCAGGTAAGTCATGCGGGAGCAACAACACACCTTTTATGCACCACCCCAAGAAAAGAGGCTCGAACCGTGAAGTCATGGGTCGCGTCATCCGGCCAGGAGGGCCCCTCGGCCCCCACTAGAGCCGCAGAGACCCACGGAGATTCTGCGGCGATCCCAAGAGGCCTCTCCCAGTAGGCTTGCTTCTCGGCCAGGATCACCACGGGGCTACTGATGGAGATTCAAACCGAGCCAAAAAGACTCATGGTAGGCGGTTGGAAAACATGGAGGTAAGCACCAACCGGAAGATTGCGGAAGGACCTTCCCTGAGTTTCGGCCCCGAGGATCTCCAAGGAATTTCTATCCCGCACGATGATACCTTGGTGATTAGAGCTACTATTGTCAATTATGACGTGGCCAGAATCTTCATAGACATAGGTAGCTCAGTCAATATTTTATTTAAAAATGCTTTCGATCGCATGCAGCTCGATGTGGCTCAACTCCAACCATTGAACACCGTCCTATTCGGCTTCTCGGACCATGAAGTGGCACCACTCGGCCGAATTAACCTTCCCCTATCACTTGGGGAAGAGGCCCTCCGACGGACAAGGATCACCACTTTTACTATCGTGGACGCCACCTCAGCCTACAACGTCATTTTGAGAAGGCCAGCTCTCCACTCTTTTGAAGCAGTAGTATCCACCTATCATCAGAAAATCAAGTTCCCCGTTGGTGACCAGACAAGAGAAGCCCTGGGAGATCAGAGGGCTGCTCGGAAGTGTTATGTGGAAGAAGTTCAAACCGACCCCAGGAAAAGCCGGAAAATAGAAAAGGAGGAAGTATACGTTCTGCACGAGACTCCCTTGGAGGAGCCTGTTGACGAAGAGCTTATACAAGTATGACCAAATCAGCCCTCCCAAACCATTCGGATAGCTGCAGACCTATCGCCCGAATTGAAGAGTGAAGTAAAAGATTGCTTGGTCAACAATCGAGATATCTTTACCTAGCCGAAGGAACCAAACTCAAGCATCTCCAGGACCGTGATGGAGCACAAGTTGAACATTCTTCCTGGAACTCGGCCCATCAAGCAGAAAAGGAGGCACTTTGGACCAGAAAAGGATCAAATCATCCAAGCCGAGGTGCAGAAGCTCATGCAAGCGGGGTATATCCGAGAGGTGCAATTTCCCGAATGGCTATCTAACATTATACTTGTACCAAAACCTGGGGGAAAATGGAGAGTTTGTATAGACTTCAGAGATCTTAATAAAGCATGCCCTAAAGATTGTTACCCCTTGCCTCGGATAGATCAGCTAGTCGACTCCACGATAGGGTGCGAGCTGATTTGCATGTTGGATGGTCATCAGGGGTATCATCAAATCCCGTTAGCCCTCGAAGATCAAGAAAAATTTAGCTTTGTCACCATGGATGACACCTTCTGCTACCAAGTCATGCATTTTGGACTGAAGAACGCAGGGGCTACTTATCAGAGACTAATGGATAAGGTGTTTCGGTCACAAAGGGGCCGAAACATAGAAGTCTATGTATATGACATCCTTATCAAGTCCATCAAAGCCACAGATATGGTCAGAGATATGACTGAAACATTTGACACCTTGCGCTAGTACGGGATCTGACTTAACCCCAACAAATGTCTCTTTGGGGTCCGAGAGGGCAAGTTTCTGTGGTACATAGTTACTGAACGAGGCATTGAAGTAAATCCAGAAAAAGTTCAGGCTTTGCAAAACATGACCTCTCCTCGAAGCGTCAAAGAAGTGCAGAAACTATTGGCCCGAGTAACGACACTCTCCCAATTTATCCCTAAGTCGACTGAGCGAAGTATCCCTTTTTTCAAAATACTTCGCAAGTCGGCTCGGTTTTCATGGGACGAGGAGTGCGAACAAGTTTTTTCTGAGCTGAAGCAATATTTGACTGAGTTGCCCACACTCGCTAAACCTTTGCCCGAGGAAGACTTACAGTTATACTTAGCTTCCTCTGAGGAAGCCATAGTGTCGGTACTACTCCGACAGGAAAAAGATAAACAACTGTCTATTTACTTTGTCAGTCATTTATTGAAAGTTGCGTACGCGACCTTGGAGAAGTTGACTTTGGCTCTACTCATAACGGCTCAGAAACTGCGACCCTATTTCTTGTTGCATCCTGTCACGGTCCTGACCAACAGTGACCTCGAAAGAATATTAAATAATCCGGAAGCATTTGCCCGCCTGATTAAGTGGATCACCGAGCTAGCCGAATATGATATTCAGTACCAACTTCGTACGACCCTCAAAGTGCAGGTTTTAGTCGACTTCTTGGCCGAGATACAGAGCTCGAAAAAGATGAAGAATGGAAAGTATATATGGATGGCTCGACGACTAAGCAGGGAAGCGGAGTGAGAGTATTATTGATATCCCCTCAAGGAGACATGATCCGGATAGTCATACAACTCAACTTTCGGGCATCTAATAACGAGGCAGAATATGAGGCCTTACTGGCTGGGATGCGGGCTGCCCATCACGTCGGAGCTACACGAGTTTCCCTACACTCGGACTCTCAACTGGTGGTGGAACAACTTAAGGGCTCATTCGATATTAACAATCAGAGGCTCCAACAATACAAGCAAGCCTATCAAAAGTTGTCCTCAGAGTTTTAGGAAGTCATCCTTCATAAAATTCCCTGGGCAAATAATGAAAAAGTCGATGAGTTGACCCACATGGCTAATGCACTTACTGCTTGGAGCCTGGAGGATTCAATAACAGAGACGCAACTCATCTCAAACATTGATCAAGAGCCAAGGATATCACACGACTTGCCAGATTGGAGAACACCTATGGTCAGCTATTTGAAGCATGGAGTGCTGCCGAGTGACCGAAGCGAAGCTCAAATCGTTAAGAGAAGAAGTACTCGTTTCGTCCTGGTGGGAGACGCGTTGTACAAACGAGCCTTCGCTCGGCCTTTACTTAAATGTCTCGGTCTGGAGGAAGCCGACTATGTTATACGGGAAGTGCACGAAGGCTGTTATGGAAATCATTCCGGAGGAATATCTCTTGCTCGAAAAATTTTATTGGTCGGGTATTTTTGGCCTATCCTCCAGCAAGATGCCTCCCATTGTGTGTGAGTATGTCTCAGCTGTCAGAAACATCATAATTTCTCTCAGCAACCCGCTGAGCTGCTAAAAGCTTCTGTAGTATCCTGTTCCTTTGATCAGTAGGGGATGAATATAGTAGGGCCACTACCCATGGGGCCGAATCAGAAGAAATTTTTGTTAGTAGCTGTCGATTATTTCTCAAAATGGGTGGAAGCTAAACCATTAGCCAAAATAACTAAAGAGGTCGTGCTGAAATTTCTCTGGAAAAATATAGTATGCCGCTTTGGCATTCCAAGGAGACTCATTTCGGACAACGGACAACAATTCCAAGGCCATAAAGTGAATTTGGCATTCCAAGGAGGTTCATTTCGGACAACGGGCGACAATTCCAAGGCCATAAAATGAAAGAGTGGTGCCAATAGTTGGAGATTCAACAAGTCTTCACCTCGGTAGCTTATCCTCAAAGCAATGGGCAAGTCGAAGTCATTAATCGAGAGCTAATCCGGGGGCTCAAAACCAAGCTGAATCATACGGGATGAAGCTGGGTAGAAGAACTACTCAGTATCTTATGGGCCTACAGGACTACTCCTAAAGACAACACCAGCCTCACTCCATTTCACCTAGTCTATGATGCAAAAGCGCTCGTCCCTGTGGAAATTGGTATGGGATCACCCCGGATATCTGCCTATACGCTCGATGATGAGGCCAACAAGGGAAAAAGACTAGTCGAGCTGGATCTGGTATCTGAAACCCGGGACCGTGCAGTTAGTTGGATGAATGCTTTTCAGAGAAAAATCGCCCAAACCTATATGTCCTTTTAGAAAGGTGGTACTTCGGTCCTTTCAGCCTGGCGATTTTGTATGGAAAAAAGTTCAGCTGACAGGGGAGGTTCGCAAACTAGCACCCCGATGGGAGGGCCCATATAAAGTTATTAAGAAACTTAGCTCTGGCGCCTACTACCTCCAGAATAGCGAGGGGAAAGAGCTTACTCGGCGCTGGAATGCTTTCTATTTACGACTTTATCATGTTTAAGAAGTTCAATGTTGTGTAATAAAGTCCCCCTATAATGGAAATCCCTCTTCATAGGTTCAGATGTTTTTTTAAAAAAGGGCGGCCTCCCCGGCCATATCGTCTACACATCATTCAGTTTTCTCCTTGGGTATCGCTTATCACAGTTGGTCCCAAGTACATCTCAGTCGACTTTCTCCTTGGGTATCGCTTATCACAGCTGGTCCCAAGTACATCTCAGTCGACTTTCTCCTTGGGTATCGCTTATCACAGCTGGTCCCAAGTACATCTCAGTCGGCTTTCTCTTTGGGTATCGCTTATCACAGCTGGTCCCAGATACATCTCAGTCGACTTTCTCCTTGGGTATTGCTTATCACAGTTGGTCCCAAGTACAATCATTCAGCTTTCTCCTTGGGTATCACTTATCACAGTTGGTCCCAAGTACATCTCATTCGGTTTTCTCCTTGGGTATCGCTTATCACAGCTGGTCCCAAGTACATCTCAGTCGACTTTCTCCTTGGGTATCACTTATCACAGCTGCTCCCAAGTACAACCATTCGGCTTTCTCTTTGGGTATCGCTTATTATAGCTGGTCCCAAGTACATCTCATTCGGCTTCCTCCTTGGGTATCGCTTATCACAGCTGGTCCCAAGTACATCTCAGTCGGCTTTCTCCTTGGGTATCGCTTATCACAGCTAGTCCCAAGTACAACCTTTCGACTTTCTCCTTGGGTATCCCTTATCACAGCTGGTCCCAAGTACATCTCATTCGACTTCCTCCTTGGGTATCGCTTATCACAATTGGTCCCAAGTACAACCATTCGACTTTCTCCTTGGGTATCGCTTATCACAGTTGGTCCCAAGTACATCTCATTCGGCTTCCTCCTTGGGTATCGCTTATCATAGCTGGTCCCAAGTACAACCATTCGGCTTCCTCCTTGGGTATCGCTTATTACAGCTAGTCCCAAGTAAACTCATTCGACTTTCTCCTTCGGTATCGCTTATCACAGTTGGTCCCAAGTACAGTCATTCGATTTTCTTCTTGGATATCGCTTATCACAGTTGGTCCCAAATACTATCCATACGGTTATTCCCATTGGGAGCTACTCACTGCAGATGATCTCGAGTTCAGCCCTTCTCCGAATATTATTCATGACAACCGATTCTAAGTGATTCTCACTCGGCCTTCGGTTTCCTCTATTGAGTATCTTTCCGATCGAACCTCTCATTATTTAAGTTGCAATGAAGGTACGTTCAATATAATTGTTACGTTTCGAATGTGATTAGATAGCAGGAAATTTTTGGCGAATCAGACAAAGACACTTCATTTCGAAAAATAGGTTCTTTGCATTCGAAAATGTACCCATACAAAAGATGCCACTGTGGCTACAAAATTTACTATGGGAATCATAAACTAAAATCTAAACAAAATTAAATTACTGAGGAGGTCCCCCGAGTGTCGAATCAGGCGTCTCATCAATGAGACGTTGCAAGTCCAGGAACTCGACAGAGTTTCCTTCGAGTGGATATCCGGCCTCTTCAAAATGTTGGATAGTCCCCTCATACCCTATCTCTAGGAGGTCAAGGGTACGACCTCCTAGGATATCGGAGAACTCCTCGGAAGCAAGGAAAGCCTTCTTCTGGTTCTCCCAGTGACCCTCTTCGCCCGCTCGGTACGAGAGCAACTCCTCCTTAGGCTTCTCGGCTCGGTCCTTGCGCCTTTCGTCTGGCGGCGGACCTCGGGTCTACTGGCGATTCGGATTTGCTCGGCTTGCGGCCTTTGGCCTCAGCCTCCTCGGCCCGGGCTTTGAACTCCGCCGCCTCTGCGGCTTTAGCCCATAGCGCCTCCATCTTGGTTGCCTGGAGCTCCAGTTCATGCACCTTTAGTCTGAGGTCGTCCTCAAAACGGATGACTCTGGCTTTGAAGATGGTCGTTTCGGACTGGGCCAAGCCGAGCTCCACTTCCTTGTCCTGGAGCCGAGTCGTTAGACTCGCCACCTGAGCCCGCATCTACTGAAAGGTGGCAGTCAAGGGAGGTAGGCGGGCCATCAGCTCTAGGTGGTAACCCCAGAACTACAAAAATGGAAAAAATAAGAAGTCGACCGAGGTGATAAAACTTAGTCGCAAAAACAGAACAGTACATATAGGGAAATGCTTACCTTAACCAAATGGGTGTTCATCTCGTCGCTGATCGTCGGGATGGATTTTCCCTTAGCTGAATCGCCAATGGCGTCTCGGATTTCTTGAAGAAACCCCTGGGACGATCGCTCTTGACTTGGCCGAGGCTGGCCCGATACCTTTGGAAGGGGGCTTGGATTGCGACGGCGGGAGGAGGAAGGTTTGTCTGGAGAGGGAGGGGCCCTCGGATACTCCTCCAAGGGAGGTTCCAGAACATCCAGCCCTATGCTGCTGGGCCCCTCGCCGCTTGGCCCCTCGCCACTCGGCCCGGGCGAATGCCGAGGACTTGGGTGGGGGGAAGAGTGTTGAGATGCGCTCCCTTCCGCAGAAGAGAGGACCATGCGACTTTTCTTGCGTTGTCTTCGCTGCTCCTCCCGAGTCCTCTGAACTTATCACCTCGGCCACCATAGAGGGCCGAAGCGGAGGGGGTGGGGGCATCCTAGCCAGGCTCCTCGGGTGTCTCGGACGGGGCGTCCTCTGGAGGGAGCACTTGGGCCCGTTTCCACTTCAACTTCTTACTGATGGAGGCCCAAAACATGTCTTCAGCTATCATGAGGGAAGAAAGTTGGTTAGTAAATAAAAAATAAGATAAAAGGGGAGAGTAAGACGAAAGTTCTTTTTTACCTAATGAGCCACTCGCCTCGCCCTCTATCGGACTTATATCAAAACGATATAGGAGTCCCTCCTCCAACAAGACATTCACATCGAATTTCAAGCCGTGCAGAACCGCGACTATCTCTCGGTAGGTAGGGGACTTCCGGAAGTGCCGAATGGAGGGAGAAGGCGACAACTCGAGCTGCCACCTAGTCGACCAAGTAAAAGGAGACTCGGGTCGGACAAACAAGAATTTGGACTTCCAATGTTTGTGGGAGGTGATAAGGTTCGACAAGAATTTTACTTCTTGCCGAGCCGAGAAGAAAAAGACGTCGACCTCCTTCTTCTTGGGGATGAAGCAGGAGTGAAAGGCTTCGGCCGAGAGGGGAAGATGATACAATAAGAAGATAATAATGAAACCGTCGATAATACTAAAGGCGTTAGGAGCCAACTAGTTCAGGGGGATCTGGAAGTAGGACAATTCGGCGAAAAAAGGATGAAGGGGAAAACGAAGACCAACGGGTAGCTAGTCGAGAAAAAAGATAGTGAATTCTGGAAGAGGCTCGTGAGGCCGCTGGTCCCTTTGAGGAGATCGTAGCCTATACGAGTTGGGTATATGAAATGCAAACCGTGTCTCGGAGCGAACCTCCGAGTCGACGTGCTGCGAGCTCTCAAATACCAAATGTCGGTATTTGAGGCCATGACGAAGAGAGGAAGAAATAGAAAAGGAAAGAAAGTGGAGGACAGAGGACTTACAAACTGGACGGTGTCGGAGACGAAGGAGTAGGGCGACGAAAAGGGCAAAGGGAGCGGCGCACGAAAAATGGCAAAAGGAGAGGGGCGGAGGGTCACTTATAGAGACGTCGTAGCGGTTCCCCTTCCAAGGTTCCTTTTTTGGGACATGTGTCGTAACCGGGTGAACCCTAAAACGACGAGACAATCACAACAAAATCGTCGCATTAATGGGCATTAATGAATACGTCCAAAAGTGAGATTTTTTCCGTTCCCGAAGAACTCCCACTAGGCATCACCTCCCATGCCTCATTAAGAGGACAGAGAAAAATTATGGTGTAATAAGACTAGTCTAATCAGTCAAAGCTACGTCTATCCTTCGACTAGACTCAGGGGGATGCTTAGTTGCATCTTTAGGAAGCTAACTGCCGGCTTGGCAAGCAGTTGGCTATTCCCATCATCTAATACGCCCAGACGCTCATTTGATTGGGTTTAGAACCTTGGCGAGTGTGTGTTGAATCCATGTTCTAAATAGCTTATGTACTGTGATTAGGAATAAAAATAATAAATCTAATTTATTACAATACACACATCACACGCATGCATAGTACAACATGTGTAGATTTGCATACAGCTCAGTAATGGATTTAAATTTGTGCTGATATAAAACGTGAGATTTAATACATTATCTGCCACAGTTATCAACGTGTAAAGACGGCTATGTCAGCCACGGAGCGATCCTACAGACATATGATTCGTCTCTATCAGTGAATCCATGCGGGTATCTTGGGATGGCTTCACTAAATCGAGCCTAGTCTTCATTATGGGTTACCCAGCCTCGTGTTGAAGATGATGTGATCGAGAGAAGATCACGATCCAAGATCAAATTCAGGATCGAATGAGTCCTCGAGGCTTCCTTCTCGGGAGGTATTCGTCGGCGCAGCGAATCGCCGTCACTTAGGACCTATGAGGGGATTACCGGAGATCGAATTTCGACAAGGCTACCATTAGCCGGGTTCCTCCAAGCGTCGTCAAGCGACGCTCAGTTTTCATTTGGAGAAATCCTATAGCTGTCCGAGCCGGGCGGCTTTTGTGGAAGGTAGGGGGCGGCCAGGAAGGTGAAGTCTTCAGTCCTTATTACGAACCAAGGGAGATCACGGAGCTCCCTCGACAGCGGCTTCGACACCCGACAAGTGGAGAAGGCGGTCAGTCGGCTAATTACGCAGTTGGAGAGATTCTCAGACTGGGTCCGTGCTGATATCCTAGGGTTGTGTAGGCTTCTTGAAAAGGAAGGTGAGGCAGCGACTCTGGGTTGAGATCTTTGTTGCGATTAGGTGCTTAACAGGCTATAAGCCCTCTTTTATAGAATAATTCTCGACTTAATGAGTTATTGGATCATAATCGCCAAGGCCCGTTAACCGGCGTCCATTAATATAAGTTATAAGGATGGGAGGAACCAAACCATGATTGGGTTTATTTTGGGAGGAGTTATGGCTTAGAACCAACTTTGGTTCGTGCGTCTTAAAACAAACCAAACTCGTTTGGTTTTATTCTCCTCCATTGGATTAGAACCGAAACCATTATGGTTCATCCATTATCTTCGTCTGAACCGCGGCCCATCCGCTTCATTGCGTGGCTTGATTTCCATGCTCTGCCGCTCTATCAACAGTCTGACCAAACCCTAGTTTCTCTGGGTCAGAGAATCCCATTCTCGAGCTTTCGTTTTAAGAAGTCCTTGGATTCTGCGCTCGTTGTCGCATTAGTGACAAATAGTTCTCGGTTTTATGTTGGTAGTCCACAATTAACCATTAATTATAGAGCGATCATTAGTGCACCTAGTAGTACATCATGATCCTCGATTAAGCCCAGAAAAGATGCAGCGGTTGATCGAGAAAAATTTACGAAATCTCATTTCTTTGTTATTTCGAATGAATGGAAGTGTCGCATTCCCTTCACTCATCTTACCTACTTGGTTCGAGGACCATGGTCTATAGTGTGGAGTCCCCACTAGGTGGACCTCACGTCACACCTATGGCCAAATATCATTTCCTCAAAGTCCCTCACAGTTCCTAGTTCTGCATGATTTTACCGGAAGAGCACCTCTAAACATGTGAATGCTTTGGCCAGACTTTAGTAACAGTCAAATGGTGGAGTATACATCTCCTGCGCAAGGGTAGGTGAAGTCCTTTATAGGTTATTCAAACACCTTGATCCTTGAGCTTATACTGTCGTCGGGTCAGCATCTCCTCGAGATGCTTGCTTAAGATATCGAAGCATAAGTCTTCATGATCGAGAATGAGCGAATCTGTAGTCGAAGAGCATCGCATAAACGTAGTAAAGAACCCGTTGACATATACATATATCACGAGAATATGAAGTCTTACGGTTGGTTCACTCGATGAACTAGTTACCATAACTAGTCATCTACGATTAACTCGGACATCCGCGATGTCTTGGCCCGGTGAGAATTCAGATTGGATACCGCAGGGTATCTGCCCGTCTTGATACCGGCGAAAATTCTGAAATTAGGTGTCGAATCCATCAATTCATCGAAGGATAATGTCAGTTTTATCAGTCGCGATTACATGATAGAGATACTGCTGGTTGTGATCGATCACAAATTCTCTCATCTTTGTGGTCGTATCGTGGACGTTGATCAAATGAGTTTAAGATCGATCGAATACATAGCGAGCTATGTATAATCAAATGGTGGAATCTTTATTGCTCAGTATAAATTCGGATCCATTCATCACGTAAGCGATATGCCTTGAGGACATCTCTCATATATTACTAACACCCGTCTGATGCTTAGACTTCACAAGGGTTTTTCAGATGCTGCGATGACTTCAAACAAAGCGATCACCCTCATGTTAAGGCCTGTAGATTATCTTGTAGTAGTCATGCATGGTGGTAGTGGAACCATGCATATATTACAAATCATACAAAGGAAGCAAGGAAGGCTACTTTCTGGGAAAGAAGAAGAAGAAAAGAGAGTGGCTCAGCCTCTTGTTCAATCCATATGCTACAAGGGCACTCTTTCCCATGTGAAGGGGGCCAGCAAATTGCATCTTTATCAAGTCTTTTGAAGTGGAGGGGATCTTTGGGAGCCCTCCGCTGAGGAACCATGCAACTTTGGGAGGGACATGAAACAAAGCCCAACGAAAGCTAAATGATTCCTTTCCTAACCACAAATCCATTCACTTGTAGATATTTCTAAACTAATCGTTCATCATTTCCCTCTCGGTTTAAAAAAATATGCATGATCTTTACTTATTAGGACATAATGATTCAGTTATAATCACACTTTGCTTTACTGACTAGGGCAGGAGGGCATGAACTGGCAAACGCTGCAACAGTGGAACACTTCACATCTTCTCTGCCAATGACTTTTTTTTTTATCTTTTATTCGATGACAAACTGGAATTGCTTGTGGCAAAATTACTCACGACGTGTTCGTGCTGAGCTAGTGAACTGTGAGGTCCTCGTAGTGATCCAGGACATTCCAAGCTTCACTTTAATGGCAGGTGCAGGCTCTGAAAATGTGGCTGAACGAGGGAGGAATCAATTGCTGGTTCCAGGTTCAGATCATATAGTGACTCATAAATCAACTCCAGCTTCTCTGCAAATGGCAATTCGATTTTGATGCCAGAATTTACTGCAAGTGAACCATAATTCTTAATAACAAAAAAAATTTGATCATCCAAACACTTTAACCTCTTAAATCTTTGTTTGTTTTTCCAAAATCTAAAACTTTAATGAAAAAATCTGAAACTTCTGTCAGCAGTCATGTTTTTCCTGCCAATATTATTCAAATACACCCTCTTCCTTTTCCCTCTTCCAGTTCATACTTATTAGTATCCCATCGAGTCTCCACTCTCCACCCAACACAACAAATCGAAGAAGAGAACGCGAGGCGGAGTATAAATCTGTAAATCAAATCAAGTACAAAAGATCTGTTCTTGAAGCTGAGGAGCTTGCCAAGTATTCACTTCACTGCGAAGTTTTGTCTTCTGCAACAGATGCATGCCGCCGTTCTGAAATCTTAAGCTATATTCCATGTCCACGGCCTCAAATCCTTGGACATGTTAGGTAGCGTCATGGCCAACTCTTCAACAGAAACTTTTCTTCTTCGCCTTCTTCTCCTCGCGGCGTTGGCCGCCATTGTAAACCCTGCTGCTGGTGATTCGCTTCACGATGATGCGTCAGTGCTGGCATCCATGAGAGCAGGGTTCCATTCTTCCCTCCCGGAGTTGGAAAGCTGGAGCGAAGCTAATCTGACCTCAGCGTGCTCGTGGTTTGGCGTCCGGTGCCACCGCGGCCGCGTCGCCGGCGTCGACCTCTCCAACTTGAACATTTCCGGCTGTATCCCGGTCGACGTCTCAGGCCTCGACGCGCTGGTGAACCTCTCGCTCGCCGGGAACCAGATCGAGGGCGAGATTAAGCTCGGCAACTTGCCGGGCCTTCGGTTCTTGAACATTTCGGGCAACTTGTTCGACGGCGGGCTCGAGTGGGGCTTTGCGAGCCTGCAGAGCCTGGAGGTGCTCGACGCCTACGACAACAACTTCACCGCCGTGTTGCCGTCCGGCGTCGCGAATTTGAGTCGACTAAGGTACTTGGACCTCGGCGGAAACTACTTCACCGGGCGGATTCCGGCGAGCTACGGGAGTTTGGCCGCGTTGGAGTACTTGTCGTTGAATGGGAACGATCTCCGCGGCAGAATTCCCGGTGAGATTGGCAACTTGACGAGCCTCAAGCAGCTCTACTTGGGCTACTACAACGTGTTCGACGGCGGCATCCCAGCGGAGCTCGGGAGGCTCGCTGCCACTCTAGTGCATCTCGACCTCTCAAGTTGCGGCCTCCAAGGCGGCATCCCGCGTGAGCTTGGCGACCTCGTCAACCTCGACACGCTCTTTCTCCATTCCAACCGCTTGTCGGGGCCGATCCCGGCGGCGCTCGGAAACCTCACGCGGCTCACCCTGCTCGACCTCTCCAACAACGCGCTCACCGGGGAGGTACCCCTCGAGCTCGGCGCGCTTACCGAGCTCACCCTGCTCAACCTCTTCATCAATCAGCTCCACGGCTCGATCCCTGACTTTGTAGCCAGGTTGCCAAAGCTAGACACGCTGCAGCTGTTCATGAACAACTTCACCGGCGTGATCCCAGAGAAGCTGGGGTCCGGCGGCCGTCTTCGCGTGCTGGACGTTTCGTCGAACAAGTTGACGGGCACCATTCCCGGCGATCTCTGTCCGCTTAACCAGCTCAAAGTTTTGATCTTGTTGAACAATTTCTTGTTTGGATCGGTCCCTGAGAGCTTGGGCAAGTGTTGGAGCCTCGCCAGAGCGAGGCTTGGGCAGAATTTTCTCAATGGCAGCATTCCCTGGGGGATTCTCTACTTGCCCAATCTGAACCTGTTAGAGATGCAGAGCAACTACCTGTCTGGTCCAATACCACCCAATGATGATTCTGGCCGGAGCAGCACCCAATTGGCGCAGATCAACTTATCTAACAATTTGCTTTCTGGTTCAATCCCTCCGTCAATCTCCAATCTCTCCTCGATCCAAACCTTACTATTGGGCAACAATCAACTCTCCGGCGAGATCCCCGGTGACGTCAGAGAACTCCGGCGCATGGCCAAGCTTGACCTTAGCCGCAATGCCTTCTCCGGCGCTATCCCGCCCGAGCTCGGGGCTTGCACCCAGCTCATATACTTGGATCTCAGCCAGAACAACCTTTCCGGGCCGATCCCGGGCGAGATCGCCAGGATCTCGGTACTCAACTATCTCAATCTCTCGCGCAACCATCTGTGCGACTCGATTCCGCGATCCATCTCGGAATTGCGAAGCCTCACCGCGGCGGATTTCTCCTATAACGATCTCTCCGGCGAAGTGCCCGCCGTCGGCCAGCTGGCCTACCTGAACGCTTCAGCATTCGCGGGCAACGCTGCTTTGTGTGGGGCAGCGACGGGTCACTTGTGCGATGCTCGCTCGGCGGCGGCGCTTTCGCTGCCTCCCGCGGGTACGGGACGAGCGGGGGGCGATTTCAAGCTGATCGTCGCGCTGGGGCTGCTGCTCTGCTCGCTGGTTTTCGCCGCAGCGGCGGTGACTCGGGCGCGGACGTACCGTCCCGGCGGCGGTAGGGCGGCGGGGGAGTGGCAGCTGACGGCGTTCCAGAAGGTGGGGTTCGGGCTGGCGGAGGTGTTGGAGAGCATGAAAGAAGGGAACGTGATCGGGCGCGGCGGCGGCGGGACGGTGTACGTCGGTCGCGCGGGGGGCAGCGAGATCGCGGTGAAGCGGCTGCGGGGCGGCGGGCATGATCACGGTTTCCGGGCGGAGGTGCGCACTCTTGGGAGCATCCGTCACCGCAACATCGTACGTCTGCTGGCGTTCTGCAGCGACGGGGAGACAAACGTCCTGGTGTACGAGTACATGGGGAAAGGCAGCCTGGGGGCGGCGCTGCACGGCAAGGGAGGCGGTGCATCCCTCGGGTGGGGGAGGCGCTACCGGATAGCAGTGGAGGCGGCGCGGGGGCTCTGCTACCTGCACCACGACTGCAGCCCGCGGATCGTGCACCGCGATGTGAAGTCCAACAACATCCTTCTCGACGCCGGCTTCGAGGCCCACATCGCCGACTTCGGCCTCGCCAAGTTCCTCCACCACGACGGCGCCGCCTCCGAGAGCATGTCCGCCATCGCCGGATCCTATGGTTACATCGCTCCAGGTGCAACAAATACCCTCTCTTTCCATTAATTCATCTTCACATCTGCATCTTATTCAATTACAATCAATCATTAATTCCTTGTTTCTCGTTTCCATATCTATCGATTTTTTTGTTTGATTCTATCGTTCTTTTTGGCTCTGCAATTTCTTGTTTGATTCTGCGAAAGAACTTAATTCCTGCGCTCGTTTTTTTTTCTTCTTTTGCCATAGTTGCAATTCTACTTCCAAATTTAGCATAGAATATCCTCCATCTTTGTTTCTTGCCCCAAGATTAGCCTCTACGATCATCACAATTCTAAAAAATTCCTTTTTTTTTGTTTTAAAACCTCCATCCACTCAATTAGCTCTTCACTGGATTCAGCTTTTCCCACGAACCCTAATCGAAGAATTGATACTGTGCACCAATTAGACAGCTCCCATAGAATCCGATAGAACAGGCGAATTCATTGATCTGACGAAGAATTGAATGACAAAGTTCAGTCATCCGGGGTCCAATTTGACTTTGCAACTATTTCCCCCCCTCGTCTCGGAGACACAATCCGTCGACACAAATGACAGAAATCCAACACCAGATCTCCTTGTGCTGCGAACCGCATCAATGGAATTTAATTCCAGTCCAGCTTATGAAGCCCAACGAGGAGAAACACCAAAAGGGACGTGACACTGCGGCGACTGCAGCATGCATGCCATTGCCGCGGCGTGGGAGAGGAGTCGATAAAGTTCTTCAGTCGGCAGCATCGGCTTGTGTAAAAGCGTCGTTCCCAAAGCGACGATCACTCGCTGCTCTCGCTCTTCAGCCTCTGGAATGCTGTGATTTCTCAGTCAAACATTTGCTCTGATAGATTTCTTGATCCTGGCGATCGGTGATGGGTTTTTCTTTTACTTATTAATTAATTAATTCCTAGGAATTGTTACCAGACCAGATCCTGTTGAGTTTTTGGACGGCAAAACAAAGATTCTTCCCATGATGTGCCCTCTGTCCTCCGGTTCTTTGATTTGATTTGATGGCCATGGGGGAATAATATACTCAATTGTTTCCTCTGCCTGCGCAGAGTACGCGTACACCCTCAAAGTCGACGAGAAATCCGACGTGTACAGCTTCGGCGTCGTGCTGCTCGAGCTCATCACCGGTCGGCGGCCGGTGGGCGACTTCGGCGACGGCGTCGACATCGTGCAGTGGGCGAAGTTCGCCACGGGCGGCAGCCGGGACAGCGTGGCGGCGATCCTCGACCCTCGACTCTGCGCGGGGGCGCCCGCCGACGACGAGGTGGCGCACCTCTTCTTCGTGGCGATGCTGTGCGTGCAGGAGAACAGCGTGGAGCGGCCGACGATGCGGGAGGTCGTGCAGATGCTGTCGGAGTTCCCCCACCGCCTGCCCGAGAGCTGCAACCACCAGTCGCCGCCCTGCCCGCCGTCGCAGCAGCCGAAACAGGGCCAGCTAGTTCCGGACCTTTTGACCTAGTTGTAATTCTGATACTTTCTAGGATCGAATAACTAAAATGGCGGGGGTGCATAAGGGCCTCTATGTAAAATACGTAATTATGTTGAGGTCGTATGAATGGACAATTGATGTATTATTCTTTGCCTTTTAATTTTTTTTGTCCTTTCTTATAAATTTCCACAGACTTCTCTGTTGCATCCACTAAATTTATTTTGTTTTTATTAAAAAAACATTAATTAGAGAAAAACATGCAATTGCCTCCTCTAATTTTCTATAATTTCAGCAGCTATGCCATCATTTGGAGACAAGGCTAATGATGTTGTTTTGCTTCCTAATTTACGTCGTTTATTTGAACTTTAGGTGACACAATAATTCTTTCCTCTTTTTTTTTTTTAAAATATATATTTTGCATGCTCATGTTGGAAAGCTGAACCATGTCCAGTGGATATTTTAAAAAAAAATTTGAAAATAATAATAATAATTTACTTTTACCCTTGCGATTTATTTATTTATTTTTCAAAATGACCATCTCCCTTTGATTAACATCGCGTTCTAGCTAATGATAATGATGGGATAAAATGATAAATATTTGAAAATTTTAGAAGGTGTATTGATGATTTTTAGAATCCCAAAGGATTTTTTTTTGAAAAAAATAAGTAGTGATATGAATCTTGAATCAAAATATATGGAGTTTTTAACAAAATAATTATCTAAGTTGACAAGATATTTTGACCCTTATCTAAAATTAGAACTACGATTAAACTTAATGTCGAAATTATTATGATTAAGTTTTTTTTTAAGTATAAGCTAAGTATAAATCCAATTTTCACATTTGAGACAATTCAATTGGATTATATATATATATATATATATTCACTAGCAATTAAAATCTAAAATGTAAAATATCAATTTTAGAGGTGCAAGACACATTAAAGAAATATAGGTATAAACTTTTGAGAAGCGAAATAATATTTTAGTTCGAGCATATATAAAATTAAAGCACTATTATTATTTTTACTAGTTCATGTTGCTAATAAATTATCTTATGAGTATAATACAAAATAATAATATAGATTTTATCAAATTGTACTATATATATTAAACTATATCACACCAAACAAAATAGTATGCAAGATGACTAAATTATATTATGAATGCTATCAAATTATAGTTAGATGCTATTAAAATCTATTATAACTAATTAATACCATATTATAATTTTTAAATACTAGTAAATTGCATATAATATAATCCTATATCCTTTCATGTGAGTACATTAGTGTTATTCGAGTGGGAAGAAGCACATCTTCATTCAGAGAACAACATGTCCCTTAATTTAAGCAAAAAAACAAAAACAAAAACACACAAAAACAAAAAGTTAAAAAAGAAGAAGAAGAAGAAGAAGAAGTGCTTGAGCAAGTTGGGGAGGTTAAAGAATCATTATGATCTCGATAACTCCAATTCAATATTTCTACTACAATTTACTTACTGTCTAGGGTCTTCATGTTCGTCGTGCACAATTGTAATAATACAATTAATTGTTTCTATGTCGTAGCAAAGAGAGATAAATGTATATTAGAAAATGGTGAGATAATTTTCTTTAGTTTAATTTGTGAAGATATTCCTTATTCGAGGTAAGAGTGTTAAAATATTGAACTCCCTTCCCATAATGTCAGAAGCTTTCTAAATCGATCTTTCTCGATATATATGATTATCACTAGATCAAACTAAAAAGTGTCTATTTAATTAAGAAGTATTTCCATCCTAAATCCACTTAAAGATAATCATACGGATTATTTATAGCTCATATGATAGTAACCAAAATGAAGAAGATTATATTAACAAATAATTTACATGGAACCTAAAAGAAAACAAGAAAAGAAAAAGATAACCGTGCAAGAGAAAATAGTATCATGGAACACAATTGTTATATGTGTATGTATATAATATTATTTTATACAATTCATCTGTGAGTATCTTCATTATCTTGTTAGAATTTTGGAGCTATAATTGTAAATTATAAATTGTGAATGTCATCAATTAAATAAGTTAAAAATTATTGTGATTTTAATTTTGGAATTAAAGATTTTGACTTAATTAAAGGGCTTAATTGTTATGAATAAACTATTGTAGATACCATGTGCTAATTCTAATTTGTTGAGGAGCCAAATTAGAAATAAGTAACCTTTGGATTATATAATAGGTTATGGTCCCAGTTTGCAGTATGACATTTTTTCTTCGTTTTGTTTCCCATCGACAAAACTCTCTGGAAACCTAAAGAAATCTGCAAATTGAAGATCATCTCCCAGGATTAAAACTATGAATTCCGGTACGCTTCCGCAACTTAGGTTATTATCATATTTGTTATTTCTTAAGAGTGAATTAGAGATTGAGATTTTGGATTGGAGTTTTTTACCAATTTCTATCATATCTATCGTCCGATCTCCTATGATTCAAGAATTGGATTATAATGCTCATTCGATCGAACGATGGATAATAAAGGTACTCAAGAATACTCACGGATGAGTTGGATAGGATTATATATAAATTCTCAATACATAAATACGTCTATAGATCAATTTCTTTTAAAAAATGACTTAAGTTTCTTAATTTGCCCTACTTTGACTCTAAATAAATCTTCTTTGAAAGTATATTCCTTGGCACAATGAAGTTGGTTGTATAGATATGGCCATATCGAACAAACATATTATGAATCTATGATAAATTGACTAAGAATGATTTATTGGATAATAAACAATTTGAGTTGCTATGAGAAAAACTAACGAATTCAAGTCAATGTGTAAAAATAAAGGGAGAAGAAGATGCTTTCTTTTTTTTTAAGCAAATGAACTATGACTATGCTAGCTTTAGGTTAATTATCTTCTTTTTGACTCATAAATGTAGAAGGCCACACTGATACTTTGTGATTTTTTTGGCCCACACTAAGAAATTTTTTTGTTATTCTTTTGATGTTTCTTCTTCTATTGGTTTTTCTATTGAATTAATTGGATATGATACGAATAGGCAAGGAAGGAAAAACATTTGAGTCAATTAATTTGTGTACTAACAAAAAGAAACATTATATCCTATGCATTACAATTGTTGCAACTGAGATCGAGATGCTGAGGTGTCCAGTAGCAAAAGCGACAAAGGACTGGTGACTCAGATAGAAGGGTTTAATGCGGCAGAAGTACTGGATTATAGGGTGGGGAGTCTCGAACATTTTTTGAATGACGCTTCGTGATCGAGACGAGTCCTGTAGCAGAAAAAAGTGGTTAAGGGCGTCGAGAGAGATCTCGGCAAGACCCCTCCGACGCTCAAGGCAGGAATCAATGAGTAGAGGAGAAAATATGAAAATACAAGAGTGCATGGTGTAAAAGATGTCGAACCTCTTTTCTCCTCCTCAGATGCCTCTTATATAAGTGGAGATATCTCTGAGGAGCGGTACAAAGGGGCATGGATGGTATTGCTTTATAACGTGACAACATCGGCTCTTAGAGATAATAAGGATCATTACCCTTGTAAATGCTTCAAGTGCATGGATAATAATTAATACCCCGCGTGATTGATGGAAGACAAGTTTTCATTTAATAGGTCTGATATACCTCTCTAGAGCAGGTAGGGTCAGATATCATCTTATCGAATGAGATTACTGACAGTGGATGCCCTGCTGGCTATTTTGTTTTGAACGAATGTCACGTATACTTGATTAGAGCTGAGATAAAATATATGTTGGGAATGTCACTTGACAGAAGGAGAATATAATATAATTAGACGTCAGACTTTCGGAATACCATATAGCCGAAACAGAATATAGTTAGCAAAGATACCATGCCTTTGTATTTAAGATGAGTTTCCACGTTTGACGAGGCTGAGATATAATGTCAGCGTCATTCGACAAGGCCGAGATATAATAGCCTCGATCGTCATTCGGCAACTTGTCGAGACGTGATGTCTTCATCATTCGGCCTCTAGCCAATGTGTAATGTCTTCTTCATTCGACATCTTGCCGTGGTGTAGTGTCTTATCAAAACCTTTTTAATCATTAGTTAGTTTGACCCGGTATCAACAATATTACAAATATATAATTTATGGGTTGCATTTTTAGCTGAAAAATATGATATCTTCTAGGACACTACTTTCATCTAAGAATGGACTTCATAGACATATAATTGCTTCACCAAATTTTACAGGCCTTGAGAAAATGGTTCTTAAATTATTAACATGCCAATTATGTTTGCATATCATCTATATATATATATATATAGGATAATCTCCTCGATCGACACACAATGTGTTCGTTATCCCTAAACCATGCCATTAATTAATTAATTAATCAGTTCACTTCCTCAAGTGCCAACATCCTCATGGCATGGACCCATAAGGTTCATCAAAACCTAGCTAGCTACTAAAGCTATGTTGCTCCTTGTCATCTCTTCTTCTTTTAGCAAGAGCACTCTTTGCATCATATGTTTTTTTTCTTCTTTCAAGCAAAGTTGCAATTCCTTTTCCTTTTCTTTGCTTGCATGTGCCAAAAAAAAAAAAAAGGAAAAGAAAAAAGAGAGAAAAAAAAATCGAAATCAAAGAAAGAAGAAGACTCAACCATGGAGTTTCACCACTGTGCATTAGTTTTTGGTCCAAGGTGAGTTCATTACATAAATCATGTATTGATTGATAAATAGTTGAATCCATTCATACATTGGTAAAATTTATTAGATGAACAAATACTCTTAAAATATATACACTCTCTCCAACATCCACTAAATTAATTTATTTCCTTAAGTTTTAGTTGTTACTTTACAGCATTCAAATGCGGTTTAGCCATTACACTTTGCCTTGGTTTGCAGCCTTTTGCTCTCTTTAAATAAACACCAAACCATTGCTTTAGCAGCTTTTCTTGTTCGCTTAGTGGTGTCCAACGATACAAGATTATGAGGAGAGCTTAGTTTATGATTTTTTTTTGAGAAAATTCTTTTTCTTCTTCATACTGACTGTAAGCAATTGTGCTAGCTAGTGTCAATATTGAAATCGATCTTAGGTGTGTCCATTATTGGACTCGAATTAAAAATCTAACTAGAACTAAACCAAACTGAAGATATTGATTTTAACTATATATATATATATATATATATATATATCATTTCCATCCTTGGGGCTTATGATGCGAACGAAAGCTTTGTGAACTTATTCAGAAAGTATAAAGCTCACTGAAGCAGCAAAAGCCTTCGAGATTCCTAATTGTTGGCATTCTTTTCTCGACCTTCATCGACACAATCTCTGAGAGCTCAACCTTCCATTATTCCTTCCTTGATTGTTAAGCCACTGCAAAGCCAACAAGAAGACACATCGCAAGTAATCGCTTCAATGCCTCTCTTCCTTGGCCTTCACTGAAATCCAAGGTTACTGATCATTTCTTTTTTTTTTTTGTCAAAGTTTGCTTCTTTATATATTGAATTTGAGCAGCTCGAAGCAGTCGCAGAGTCGATTTTTTTGTTGGATTTTTTTTCCGAAAAATGAATGGACTTGGCGATCAAAGACCAAAGATTTGGATTGAGAATTCCGCAACTGGATCAGGAACAAGCGACAAGAACGCTCCATTCAGGAACTATGGATCCTCCATGAATTCTCTGTCCTTCGGGTTTCTTGCCACTGCAATCCTGATTTCGATGTTCCTCATCATGGCAATCTTTGAGCACCTGTTCAGATCGAGGCTCTCCCGCGCGCCATCTCCCCTCGACGATGCCATCAGAGTGCAACGAGAGGCAGCAGACCAGTCTGGTGCAAAGAAGAACAAGAATTCACACAGTGTGAGTTATAGAGTATACATTTAATTTGCTGAAATTGCATGGTTTCTAGATCAATGTAGAAAATTCATTTCTCTCTCGCTTTCAGTAATTCATTTCACGAAACCAAGTAAATTAAATTCCACCCAATTCGATCGTTAAGGAGTATCATAAAACCAATTAGGTTACGTTGTTGCAGGAAACAAGTAGCAATGCAGTGGATTTCTCAGTGCTGATGCCAGGGCAGCCATATCCAACATACCTTGCTCAACCGGCTCCTCTGCCATGTCCGAGGGAAGGAGTCCCTTGGCCGTGTCATGATCAGCCTTCCTTTGGTTTACCTTAGCTTTTTTCTCTTAGCCACCCACCACTTGTCTGTATGTATCACAAGAGCACTGCATCAACACTGTACTGGTTCCTCCTACATCATCAACAGAGCTACTGCAGCTTTTGAATCATTGATGTTTTTATTATTGTTTTTGTTTTTGGTTTTTTGAACTAGTAAAGAACCATCAATCTACAAATGCCTTTGCAGATAAATTAGTGTAGTGTCACCTGTAAACTCCTATGTTGGATGATCAAACCAAATTGATGTTTTGCACTTCCAGTTCTCCAAGTGGTGCAAGATTCAAAAACTAAGAAATTTCACATGGCAATGATTCAAAAGGATCAAGTTTTTTGGATCGTAATGTTATATAAACACTTGAATCAATCCTATATATAGGCACTCTGAAAATTTTGGACATTCAGTACCATGATTCACAAACATCAGGACTAGATACGCAAAGACAAAATAAAAATGGAAAGCAAGAACCATTTCCATGTGAAGAAACTAAACATCATCGAACGTTCTAAGCGTTGTATAGGCAAGAACATGAACCTTTAGCCGACGACCAGTCTTTTGCAAGGGAAACAAGAACAGGAAGGCATAAAGGTGCATTTCTATAAACCAGTCATTAGCAACTTTAATGGATGTACTACAAACCATCAATATCATCCACAAACATCAATGGAGGCACTTCTCCATACCCACTCTAAAAACACTCATGACAAACTTATATTTGTCAAGGAAACTAGTTGCCTACCATTACACAAAGTATTCGCCAAAATGAGTTCACAGAAATATAAGGGTCATACAAGGCTTCTCAAACCTATAAACAATGGCTAGCAAGCAAAACCAACGTACCCCTTCAAGCATTATTTACATTTTTTTCACCAAGAATAATGGCTCCGGATAGTCCCCTCATTGTCATGGATAAAATACTAGAGAAGTTCTGCTGGAGGTCTGCCAAAAATACTTAGCAAACACAATGGAAAGGGCGAAAGAATTTGCATTCAAGGCCAACAACTGCAAGCAACAGTCTTTCGCAAACTTGAGCTTCAAATAAATCATATTCACAGCAAATTGCAGACCATTAGCAAATTTATTTCACCTTCCAGGCAGTTTAAGTCGTGCTTTTGGTTACTGACAAGTTAGAGCTGTACTTGTTGACCAATTTGGTAATAGCAAACTTCAAGCAGCATTTGCCAAGAGAAGACTGCTAACGTGCACTTTACGTTATCAAAAACTCATAACATGAGCTCCAAACAGAACATTTGCAACGATTGGATGAACTGCAGCATCACTTATATCCTGTTGTTAAGTAGATCATAGACAAAGGAAGACCTAATACAAGGAACCAAAGATGAGCAGTTATCAAAAAATAAGGGTAGGGATGTTGCAATTAACTATGTAGCAGATCAAGGTCGCAGACGAATATGCTGGTCTGTTAGTGGTATGTATTAAGGAAAGATTAGAATTACAATCTTGAAACATATATGAACCTACTCTTTATAACAATGGCTCTCTAATAGTGAAGTTTTCACTGAATTGTTGGTTCTCAGAATCAAATTAAATATATAAACACTTACCATTCAGTACAAAATTCATGAAGCCGAGCCGGACTTCTGAACCCATACTTGTCGCTGCACATTATTTGCCAAGATTAGGTATAACATTGTAAAATCTCACTGGGTGATATTCATTAATTTATGATATTTCACCTCGTGAGAATTATAGACAGTAGAACCTCTCTTAGAATTCTTTCCTTCTGAAGGATTTAAAGAGTTATCCCCATCTTTCAGGCTACGTAATGATCCACGACGGCCAACATGTCTATGAGAACCTGAATAATTAACAATCATCAATTATGCAAACTAAAGGAAGAGAACACTATACAGTCAGTATACAAATATAACAGGGCCTCACCATTTTCAGCTCCAGAATAATCAACTCGTCCACCTCCGTGAACCTTTATGTCTTCACTTCTTGTATAAGAAAGATCAGGTTTTCTGTCTCCATAACCCAATGACGTTTCATAGGCAGCAGGCAAGTTATTGCCACGCCCATTGCGGGTCTGAATAACCATCTCATCCTCCCTAACTTTCCCAAATGGCTGTTGAGATAAGGATAAGCTTTCTAAAGAATTTGCTGACTGTTGGGCTGCTTCAGTAAGCATTCCATCATTAGATTGAGACCTATCTGGACGGCGAAGAGGAGCCCAAACACCTCGATCAGGTCTGTCTCTACTCCTAGTACGCCTTTCATGCTTTTCACTGAGTAATACAGAACCATGTTTGTTGTTTACAGCAGCCTTATCATCTATATATTTTTTATCATCATCAGAAGCAGATACAAGTGGTGAAATACGTGGTATGTGATCTTTGGAATTCAAGATTGTACAGGGAGGTCGAGACGAATGCTTGTCCTCTCCATTTACCACTTGCATTTGCTGTTCATTATGGGCGGTATTTATATTCGACAGATCTGTGCAACCTTCCTTTGTAAGTATGCTTTTAATAATCCTTCCACTCGCTTGGTTCTTTCTAGATATTGAAATAGGTGAACCTCTGACTGAAGATGTTGCAATCTGGTGTTGTGCCCAAACTCTAGAAGCCTGGCCAAAGTAACAAGCAGTTGTTATGACTTATGATAAAATAATGACGAAGTATACAGACATCACACATCATCAGTTGCTTACATCAGAAGCTTCTCTCTCCTTCCCTTTCAAAAGCACAACTCTGCTTTTTCCAGATTCAATTCCTGGGCCTACAGGAACTCCAATAATTCAATTGCTGATTAAGAGAATAAAACCAACTCATACTTTGCTTTTACATATAGTATATAATATATGTGTGTGTTACAAATGTTAGAATTTTTTGGCATTGGAAGTATTCTATTTAACGTACTTAGATATATGAAGCAGTGGAGAGGAAAATTGTTTGCATTATTCTATAAAAACATAGCAATGGCACATTTAAATTGTTAACCAATCATATTCATGATATCCTAGCACTTAGATGCACGTAGCAGTTGAGAGGGAAAAATTGCATTACTCTATAAAAACATAGCAATTCCACATATATTCTATTGGACTTCAGTGGAGATGATCACATCATTTAGTTATATTTTCCCTTATTCTACATTTATTGATGTTATACCTAATTGTTCGCACATATTAATATTTTTATCTTATCCTTTCTGGTAACTAAACATATTCAACGCAACATATTTAATGTTTTTATACGTTCCTCACCATCCAACACTTTGATCTATAAAGTGGCAACATTACCAGTCTCTTTAAAATTTCCTTTTCACCTAAGAGGCACACTGACAAGCACAAAAGACTCCAAAACTTTGTCTTCATTTGGACTATCTAATGTTCATCTTATTAATAATACCTTTGTCAATATATATATTTTTCCTTGTTTCACATTTATATATCAAAATCATTTCATTTCATTAATCCTTTCCCTATTACTAAACCTACATATCATATATATTCAGTTTTTATTTTACTTTCTAATCCAAAGCCCTTAGTTTGCAAAATATTTTTCTACGTAATTTAATCTGATTACTCATTAGTTAGACAATTTCGTCAATAAACATAATACACCAAGAAAAATAAAAGTTTACGTTTAATATGGTTGATCAATTCATCTAGTGCTATCATAAAAGGATGGGACTTAAGGTAGATTTTTTGATGCAAGAACTAAACCTTAGTATATGAATAATAAGCAATTAGAATTCTTCAATACATTAAGTCAAAATCTAATATCAATAAAAGCCCTCCATCAGAGAAACTACCCCACAGATCCATCATTGTCAAACCATAGTCCCTTACATCAAAATTCCAGAAGTCCAAACTTCCATCCTCTTATCCATTTCAATAAAACCCCACACCTCTTGTTCATGACTACATCTAAAAAGCAGATGATTCAAACTATCCACCTCCTCGCCACAGTTAAAACAACCATATATTGGACAATCAACCCAACAATAGGAACCTTATCCCAAGCAAACATTCAGTCTATAAATACATATCTATAACAATAATGGAACATGCAATCTATAAATTCAAAGTTTCAAATATGAATCAGTAAAAGCTAAAAATCAATCAATTATATTGTAATCTGTTCACAAGGAAATACATCAGGAACTAAAATATGAAAAAAAGATTAGGCAATGATGCTTCAAAAATCATCCGCTCTGCGTGTACGTGTGGAAAAATATTCACAAAAGATTGTAATGCCCAAGACTATTTAAGTTTAACTATTAAAGCTAATGGTTGGACAACAGCCTGATGGATGCCTGGATCCCATAATTAATAGCAGAGGACTTAGAGCAGCCAACCAAAAATCATCAAAAGAGGATGTTCACGTAATCAGAATTGAACATAGCATACCAAATTCATCTTCTACTGCTTCCTTCTCAATTGAAGAGGGTGCAGAAACAGATTTATCTATGGAAGACACGTGGTCTTTCTTCCTTGGCATCAAAATGTATGTTGGTTTGTCTTTAAGGCCTCCTTTTTTCATGCTATCCCTTAGCACATACTGCAACGAGTACAAAGGACATGAGAAATGATTAAAAAGAAAATGATCACAGGCTTCAGGAGAATGCATGGAACGAACTGCCAGATTAAGGATATTGATGGATGTTCAGAAGCATTTTTTGCAAATATAAAAAAAAAGCAAAAGAATAAAAAGAAAGAAGACCACCAAACAAGCAATAAAGAAAGTGTTCATGTTGCAGACAGATAGCATTAGGTATAAAGCGGATATTAACATACACTGATGCAGTGTTGTATGAAACATATAACAGAATCAGGACTGAATTTTCTACCATCACGTGCTGAATGGTCAAGTATGATAGAATTCCTAAGTTGCATTATCAGAAGTACCAGAATGCCATCTGGTTACTTTCCAAAAAAGTTTAAGAAGCCAGACTATGACATGTCTTATTTGTCTATCAGTGACTTTCAAATGATGCAAGAGAAAGACATATTGCTAATCAAATCAGCATAACCCACTAGAGTACCTATTCATCACTGAGGATCACATCGATGAGATAAATTATCACCGCACTCTCTTCCAAGATGACACAAAAAAATAAATAAATCACACAACCCAACCATTCAGTCAATCCTCACAGCCTGTTACCTGGTCTTGCCCATCTTGAAGACCTAGATCATGGCTAGAAGCTTAGGTACGTCATGGCTTTCCATATTGGTGCTTCTATAAATATTGGTCAATTCACCAAACTCTCGAGGCCATGACCAACCATACTAAGGGACTTGATAATTTAGGTACACGTGTAATGCTAGTGGAATCAAGGACCAGGTTCCTGTATTGAACAAGCAAAGTAACCAGAAACAAAATGCCTCACATTCATGCCCAAGAACTTGAAGGACATAAAATCAGTTCAAACAGAAAAAGAAGACACAAATAAAGAATGCATACAGTTGAAGTTGCGACTTTACGCCTCTCAGAACCTCTTTTTGCAGAGGAACTTGAAGTGCTAGCAGAAACTCCCGAAGTTCGTTTACTAACTTTACCATTACCAGATAATTTCTGCAGAAATAAAAATATTAGAACTTATAAAAAATATTTTATCAAAAGCAGCAAAAAAAATTGTAGTCAGTTTGAAATCCAAACAATTATAAGTATCCAACTAACAGAATTATACGAGTGTGTATGAAATGAAAACTAATTCAACATTTATTGAAAAGCATCTTAAAAGTAATAGAAAGATCAGCAGCATCAGGATTTATTGATCATTTAGTTAATAAATAAACATAATAAATAGATTCCTTTGATATGTTTCATGATAGAAATCATCATTATATTCACATTCATAAAATAATAATTCCCTTCAACCAAAGAGAACCCAACTGTCAAGCATATGCCACTCAGAAAGCACCCTCACAAAGTGTCTATATGGCCAGTCAGCCTCACAATACAAACACCCAGTCATCTTGCCAAGGCAGTCCAAGAATCTAAAAAGATTGCCATGACAAGAATTCTGAAGTTTACCTGACGAGTTTACAAGTTGAATAACAATGACAGATGGCTACATTAAACACCATAAACTTTATACAACATAAATTAGTGACTTTGGAGATAATATGATACCTGAGAACCACTTTTAGCTGCTCTTTTTCGTCGAACAAAATCCATTAATGGTGTTATTATGGGCGTGTCCTTTGTAGCACCTATGCCAAGAAACGGATGGAATATAAAAAAGATTTCTTTTAGGTAAGCAACATAATTTGGACAACTACTTTCTCAGCATTATCTAACTAAGATGGCAATGATTGCAGCTACATTTAGCCACTGACCAGCTCTTTCAGCTTCTTTCCTCTCTAACTGAATTTCTGCACTAGGAAGATGTTCTGCTGGCTTTGATACAAATTCAAGAAACTCAATGTATTCAGGATCTGGAAGTTCACAGGAAAACAGCTAACTCATAAGAATGGCAAGGTGATCCGCACCAATCTAATAAAGTAAAGTTTTACAATATGCACCAAAGTTGAAAATAGATTACCCTTAGATATAGTCCCTTCACGGCCGTCTTTCTTTAACCACAGCTTTGGAATTAGTTGAGATGGTGCATACTCTACAAGAGCCTTATACTGAGCACCTGCATTAAATATTTCAAGCAATGGAGTTTCAATGGTTTGTTGCAAACAAATGGACTTAATTATGAAGAGGAAATTAAGATAATCATTAGGGAAGATGCAAAAACAGAATAGGTCATACAGAGAAAAGCAGAGAAAATGAAATGAATTAAATACCCTTCTCATTGACAAATATGTGCCCATCAAAATACTCAGCAAATTCAACCACATCTTCTGGTTTTTTAAAGTCAATGTATGCTCGAGAATGTCTTTGGTCCTTTTGGCTGCAGAAATTCAGCAAATTTGGATAATAAAGCTAAATCCACAAACTAAAAGTAGGATCTTATCAAACAAAAGAGATAGAAAGTTAGTTTATCATGGTAATATCCATAAGAATAAAACATGACCATACAAAGGAAAAAAGGAATTCACAGAAACCAACAATCAACTACAATAAATAAGCTCACTGCTATCCAATGTCCAAACAGAATGTGTTATTTATTTGAATTTGTAACATATCCAACTAAGAGCATTTTTTAGAATTCAGGATTAAAACTAAAAGGTATAAAAAATTGATAGAACTCCATAAACATTGACAAAAAATGTACAGAGCTGTTCATATATTGAGATATGAACAATTTTCCTCCAAATTATAAATGAAAAATCATGAACAAATCATAAAAATGTAAGTCTCACAAAGGGCTTGGAATCAGGTAAAAAATTGACAAAGTAAATAATGGAAAAGGATATCATCATAATATAAAATATCAGATATTTTCTTTTTAAAAAAAACTTCACAATAGTACTAAAAGTAAAACAAGCTTATTTTTAGCTTTATACTAATCTTATTTTGGATTGCAAATACAGACAAAAAAAATGTTTTGCAGACAATCTTGGTTGCAAAAATTTTGCTAATTTGTCAAACAATTGAACATTTCATAATAGTATTTGCCTAAAGCTTTAAAGTATGTCAATTTTACAAAAAAAAATTTAATTCCAATAGGGGGATGAATTATTTGATCAAGTCAATAATTTTAAAAAATAGCCTTCTTCAGTTTTAATGCCTTTGTATACTGTGTTTAAGTATACAAAATTTTTCTATATTATTTCCATAAGTGAAACAGTTGTATATTGCTTTTATGTATCTAAGGTTTACATTCATGAAGATGTCATAAATCAAAAATCATGTAAGAACAATCCTTCCAATCATCATCATCAAGCCATGTTTGTCCCAAGACTCAGCTACATGAACCTTATCCCTCATTTAAGTAGACAATTTCAATGACTAGACAGATGCCTTGGCAGGCCAGGTGGGTCTTTTATGTGCTGAAAAGAAAAAAAAAACACTAGTTAAGTTTATTTATCATCAGAACTTAGCAACGCCTTTTGTGATGATTTCTTTCCACTAGAAAAGACTAATTCTTGTGATTGTTAAAATCTAAACTAAGTTTTTGATGTGGTAGACACCTTGTAACTGTTAGACATTTGTTGCGAAAATGATAAACATTGTAGATATAAATTATATGTATGCTACTGGTAAATATGACATTCTACATTGCCAAATTATGTGGCTTTTATGTATATTTGCTCCTATGTGCAATTATGAATTGGCCACTATTTCAATAGATAAAAATGACCAGCATATATCCTACAAGGTATGCCCTCGCCTAGCTCATATGCACTATGCAGTGAATCAACCACCTGAAAATGTCTTTTAAAACCTTGATCGAGGCATTCAGTCCCATTTTTAGAAAACTGGTTGGGAGTTGAGACAAGTTGTATTCCAAAAGGATTAACTTATTGGCATTAACAACAAAGTCAGAGATGGTTAAGATCCAACTCTCCTTTCACCATTGCAATTTCAAATTACTCATTCAAGTTTAACAACCATGGATAGAACAAAAATTACAACCATTATAAGAACTGATTAATCCATCCTCATGAAGCTGGATAAGATTTCAACATTCTCAGTCGAACATAAAATTATAACCCGTCTAGGTATGGTTTTACAGATTTTATTTGTCAGACTGATACTCATAAAATCAGGAAAGATTGTCTCGGTGTTGTCGATCATATCCAACTCAGCCCATTTCAGTGAATTGGCTGGGTCCACAAAATATTGCCCAAACACTAAATAATATGAAAATGTTTCCTAGATTGGCTGAGTTGACAAGTTATGAATCACAAGATATATATATATATATATATATATAGAGAGAGAGAGAGAGAGAGAGAGAGAGAGGAATGTTATCCTACACAACTCATCCGTGAGCACCCACGAGCATCTCAATTATCTACCATCTGATCGGGTGCACCCTATAGTCCAATCCTTGAGCCCTAAGAGATTGGACGATGGATAATGGAAGAGCTCACAGATGCTTACGGATGAGTTATGTAGGATAACATTTCTCTCTATATATATATACCGGTTCAACTAAATAAATTATGATCAAAACTGTAGTGGCTATGCTGTTGGGGTGAGGAAATGTCAAACAAGTAACAACTCTCAATTTCTCAAACTATTATTTTTGTCCAATTTTTCATCATTGTATGGCTCAGATTAAAAATGTTGATCATATCCCTACAAGAATACAAACTAGCCAGTTGGAGCATTACCACCACTGGCAGTGCTTGTGGCATGCTCATGCAAGGGAGGGCTTGGGATTAAATGCTAACCATTCAACTGATTTAATTTGGTTTTTTACATCATTCATTCAGATCTCCCTCAATTTCAATTTTCAGATAATATTATCATTGCATTACATGTATAATAGGCCTTGATGGATGAGGCACATGGATGGAGCCTATTCAAGATGGCCTCAATCATTTCATCACATTGTGCAAATAGGTGGTAGTGATATATTAGGATGATAATAAGAATTTGAGACAAGAGAGATATTGTACTTGGTGACTAGAGTTTGAAGCATGAAGTATGCCATTTAGCACTAACTGAAAAAACACAATGTGCATGAACAATATTTTGTACTTTTGTTTTTTTATAATATGACATAAATTTTACCTAACCATTTTTCATGAGTTAAACTAGGTCAGCCACTAAATTTAGAACCCAAAAAATTGTAAACAGTAGTTTATAGGTAAATCAAGGGAAAAATACAGAAACAGGTTTATTGCAAAAACATTAACATTATCTTACTGAAATTTTAATAGAAAAAATAAAAAATCTAGTGCATTAACTAAATTAATTCAGCTGTATGAATGAAAAGGAAAGAGAAGAATAAAACATAAACAGCAAAATACTTCAAATTTGCAAATTCAAACGACAAACTTTGGAAGGCAATCAAATTCTTACGAAAAAAAGACACAGACATGAAGATCAAAACCAATTTGTTCCAGTGCAACTAGATCTAGATCCGCATATAATTTTAACATAGTGCCAGAACAATGGCCACGTAATTAAGCCTAAATGAATTCATCTGCGTCACACAGTCCAATCCGATCCCGCCTGCAACCTAACCGCGATCCCCACGTTGGATTACTGCATTAAATTGTACCTACAAAACCCTATCGAACTCACGATTTTCAAAACACCAAAGACTAACCAAACTTTGTCCAAAAGGAACTCTAAAAAAAATACGTTTTTTTTAATTTTTTGATTTTTTTTTTATAAAACGCATGCTAAAGTTCCCTTACCTGTTCTTCCCGGGGCGAAAGAAGAACCAATCGTATCGACCCGCGAACCTGCTGTCGATCTGCTCCACCAGCGTCGTCGGCGACATGGACGGCGGCAAGCGCCGAACCACGACCTTGGTCCGGTCCGTAGGATCCTTCATGTGCTGGATCCTAGAAAATCCTCCAATTCGACTGAAAATTGACACTCCCGCTCCAAGATCTCGGTGTTCCCGCGAGTAATCCTCCCAAGGGATCGATTGGGACGCCAGGAAGCCCTTGGATTACGGCTAGGGTTTTTCCCCCAAATCGGGTTCCAATCCGACGAAACGAATCGAGCTCGAATCGGTATTAAGGTCACCAGCAACTCCTCGTCAGGAAGACAGATGTTTTATATGTTCGCTAAAAATATGGAGTTCTAGTAAATTACGTATTTGTCCAGTATAAAACGGGCCGGCCTGCAGGCCGGGCCCAAATCTGGCTCTTCCTGGTTCGGCATGGTCCTTTTATTTATAAATTAAATTAAAATAAGTGGCATATTATTGAAATTTAAATATTTTCAAATAACTAAAATTATTCTCCTCTAAAAAAAACGGAGAGAATAATTAACTCACAAGAATTGGCTCCACGATGAATTCCAGTTTTTTAAGTCTGGAATGTCATGAACCCTCGTTTATCGAGTAATTTACTAATATGACCCGATATGCTTGTCCCTCGTGGTAAACGAGTAGGGTTGTAAACAAGTCAAGTTTTATAGTGTTCAGACTTTTTTTGATAAGATAACTAAGTTGAGTCAAGCTAAGCCTAAAATTAACTAAGCTATTGAAAAATATATTCAAGTTTGATTTAGTTTCTTTTTTTAGAGATTGAGCTTAGCTTGAGCTTGAATTGAGCTTGACTTGTTTAATGGATATCAAGTTTCTAATCAAGTTCGATTCAAACTTGTTTAAGTTTTGTTTATTTAAACGTTATCAAACTTTTAAGATAAGCTTGTTTGTTTGTTTAAACTTTAAATATTTTAATCCTTATTTACAAATGAGTATAAATAAGTTCATAAATAATTTTTAAATGAATTTATTCACGAACACTGTTCGCGAATACTGATCATGAATACTGTTCACGAATATTAACAAGCCGAACACATATGTATTCAAGTTTTTTTATTTAATTTATTAAGTTGTTCGAGCTTGTTTATTAATTGACTTTGATATATATTGAACGAACGTAAACGAATTCTTATCAGACCGAACATTAAATTCGTTCATGAACGTTTAATTCGTTTACAGTTTTACCACGTTTATTTTAGAGTCAAAAGTCTAATTAGTAGAGGTGCATCCGATCGATCAAACCAAATGCCAGAGACGATAAACAAAAAGACCAGAAAGAATTTGGCAATTTACCAAACACAACTCTTAAAGTTCGGAATTGCCCAAAAAGCGTACCATAGTTTCAGATTTACCAAATTGCATACTTAATTCCCCTTTTATCCCTCCTGCCAAACAGACCTGCAGCAATTTAATGATGAGAGAGAATTTTCATGCATCCGAACCATCTAAACGTGGTGCTGGGAATTCAAATCCCAGCACCACAGTATTCCTGGGAATATAATTCACAGCACCATCTTTTTTTTATCTGATTTCTAATTTATATCAGTCTGATTTCTGAAATATTGCTGTGAATACCTAATAAAACCTCGAATATCAGAAATTTTGGCCACAGATACACAGAGGGACACTACTAAAACTCAATGGACTTGGATTGGATCGAAAAAGAGGTGAATAGGACCATCAATGGGTTTTGACCGAAACCCATTGATGGACCTAGAGGAGTCCAAATTTCGAAATCTTGACACAGACTGAAAGATCTTACAACATAAATTTTTGATATGTCGAGGAAACTTAGTTTTAATCATCTTATCTCCCAATTTTAACTTGTGTCGAAAAAAAGATGAAAGGTGGTAGTGGTCAATTTTGAATTTTCACAAAGATCACCATTTTACCTAATGTAAATTTATTATCATTTTTTAATTTATTGGAAAAGCTGTCACGGTGTCTTCAAATGAGTATTTATTTATTTTCCTTATATTTTACAATAGATGTGTTTTTCTATTTAAAAAAAAAATCGTTGTCGAAAATTAGTACAAGCCTCTAACATGAGAAAAATCGTATAAAAGCATTTAATTTTAAGTTGACATTTCTATAACTTGGATGATAAAATCTTTCTTTATCTCGCGTTTCGAAATCGCTACTAAATTGTTCCGATTCGATTATCATGTGGTCTTTGGGATTGGAATTTCGGCATCGTGTAGTGCTGGGAATTCCAATCCCAGCACCACAATGATGTTGGAATTGCGAATTTCAGCACCACAGTGTGCTGGAATTGCGAATTCCAGCACCACTACCATCAGTTTCTCAACTTTCAATACCATTTTTTTTCGACACAAGTTAAAATTGGGAGATAAGAGGATTAAAACTAAGTTTCCTCGATATATCAAAAATTTATGTTGTAAGATCTTTCAGTTTATGTCAAGATTTCAAAATTTGGACTCCTCTAAGTCCATCAATGAGTTTCGGTCAAAACCCATTGATGGTCCTATTCACCTTTTTTTCGATCTAATCCAAGTCCATTGAGTTTGAGTAGTGTCGCTTTGTGTATCTGTGACCAAAATTTCTGATATTCGAGGTTTTATTAGGTATTCACAGCAATATTTCAGAAATCAGACCGATATAAATTAAAAATCAGATAAAAAAAGGTGGTGTTGGGAATTATATTCCCAGGAATAATGTGGTGCTGAGATTTGAATTCCCAGCACCACGTTTAGATGGTTCAGAATTTTCAATAATGGCTCGGATGTATAAAAATTCTCTCTCATCATTAAATTGTCGCAGGTCTATTTGACAGGAGGGATAAAAGAGGAATTAGGTACACGATTTGATAAATCTGAAACTATGATACATTTTTTGAACAATTCCAAACTTTAAAAACGGTGTTTGATAAATTACCGGAAAGAATTCCCCACGAACTAATTTCCCTAATAGAGAAAAAACACACTGGAAAAAAGGCAGGAAAAATAGGGAAAAGACAAACACCCTTAACAGAGAAAAAAAGAGGAAAAAGGTGGGATAAAAAAGAGGGGTCATCGACCCTTTTTTCAACCAAACAAGGTAGGGAAAGCCACTCTATTGATCAATCCAAGGCTCAGGTAGAGATAGAAGTCACACTTTTGGTTGCGAGCCGGTACTAGAGTCAGATAAGACAAAGATCTGCCGGTACTATAGTTTAGAACCTAATAGAATAAGGAAAGAAAAGAAAACCACTCAACCCTGGATAAAATATTCATCGTAATTTATTTATTTTTATCTGACTACTGTGAGACCTCACAACAATGAAAACGTTTTGAGTATTATTTTTTACCTTTAAAAAAACTTCAAAAGATGCTCCAGACACTGTACGACAATAAAATATAGCGATCTCTCAAGTGCAAGTGCGGTTCAATTGTTTATGAAACAAATTAGATTCTAAATTTAAAAAATAAATAAATAACTCTATATTCTCGAACGAAATATATCTTGGACATCGTACCTATCTTATAAATACAACACAGCTGCATTATTAAAAATTTATATTCACAAACGTTTTTTTTTCTAATTCTCTCTTTTTCCAAAAAAATTTTTTTTCTAAATTTTTAATAAATATTTTTTTATTTTTTGAAAAACGAAAATGGAAACAGAAAACAATTATTTTTCGTTTTCTAATTTTCCAAAAAATACTCCTTTATTTTTTAAAAAATAGAGATAAAAAACACGAACCAAATATATTTTTTTATTTTCGTAAAAAATAAAAATGAAAAACAAAGATGAAAACCAAAACGTTTGGTAACGCCCCCTAAGTATCGCCCGGCGTACAAGTTGGAACGGATGAACTGCAGCTACACCCAAAATCCTTCTCGGTAGCAATGCAAGTTCAAGTGCCAGCTTCTCGTGAACAGAACTCGTTTGAATAGCCAAGATGTCAAAGCCACGCCTAGTGCGAAGCAATCTTGTGCTACATGAATTTCACTTTCCACCCAAGAAAGAGAGTCGAGCCCACAAAAGCAGACAGAGTCCTGCAACCTCTCAAGTTGCAACCCCGACTCGGTAGCTTCACTGACACAGAGATGCGCACTAATGAAGAAAACGCTCAAAATAAACCCCATAAATTAAGAACTCAAGTAGTGGATCAATGCATTATTTCTTAAAGTTCAACAAACCTAAACCTGGAACTATTGCTAGTGATAAGCCAGTGACTCATGTATCATTTAACCTGTAAAGCAGGTGTATCAGCATTGGAACTTAATGGTAGAAGGTAACAACGTTTAGTTTGTCTTTTTGTTGCCTTCAGACACTTCATCATCCTGAGCAGTGGCAGCGTCGCCGCTAGAAGTTAAGCTCTGGGTTTCGTCTTCGCCACCAAAGCCAAATTCATTAAGCCGTTTCTTATCCACGGGGTACATCCATCTCTGATACAGGTAAATGAGGAAAATAATATCTGCAATGCCACCACAAAAGAGCTCAATGAGAAAAAAAAACAGAAAAACAAACTTCCAAGTACGATGGTAGCAGTAGCTGAACCAAATCACAATAATGGCAGATATCATAGGAAAGTTCAAAGTGGAACACACCATCTCGGAAAACAGATAGACGATGCAGCATTGGCATTTTGATGACAAATGCAAAAAGATCATCAATGATAGTATTAAGGAATTTGTAGGTCATTTGACGCCAGGGGAGATGAGCCACAGATTTGAGCTTGTAGTTAATAAAAAGCTGCGGGCACATCATGATAAACCCTGAAAGCAAGAAAATTTTAATTAAATAAAACTACATCAACACAGTATCATTATGAAGCCTACAAGCTCCCAATAATGTGAGATGGAAAAAATAACTGTACAGAAAGTCACAACAATGATCAAACCTGACTGAACAAAAGACCATCATATATCTGAGTTGGAAATGGGACAAGAAATTTCTTCTAATGTTACATTTGATATAGTCGAATGGAGCTAAAATTAAATTGAAACTCCCGCTTTAATTTAATTCCAACTATTGGTTGAACTAATCTTAGTCTGAATGGTTGAAAATTTTGGTCTCTGAGATCAAACCTTGGGGATGAGCATTCCACAGTATGCATCTTAAGAGGTTCCTAATAGTACCAGTCACAAAAGATAATGAAGCAGAAAAGCCAGGCAATTTATTAGTCAAGATGGAGTTGGTGACCAAGTAGACTACCGAGAGAAATAATGTTTTTTTGAATCATAATTGCTTGCCTTATTTAATGTAGATTTCCCACATTACGACTTTTCTATAAAACAAATGCTATGCAATTTTTGCATTTACTTGGTCACACTAGTGAGGAATCATATTGCCCAAGTAGTTTCACGTAGTTTTGAGTTTCAGTAATTTATCAAAATGATATGTTTCAAACATGCCATCCAACACGATACAAGATTTCAAACCATGAGTATTCTAGTGATTAGAAATTTATGTTTGGGTTAAGTTCATTTATATAAATTTAAAGGATAATCTTTGTTAAAAAAGGTTGACATAGAGTGTTAATAAGGTTGACATAGAGGCAGTAATTAGGCTATGACATGGCCTGACACGGGACATGCCTTGCATAGCCTGATAAAATTTGCATAATGTCAAGCCCAACCTGGTCTACAGTTGGACCTAGCGATGGCGGCATAGCCCATGGGCAGGGTTGGGCAAAACCCACAAGCCGGACCCAACCTAATTACTTATAATATTTAAAAAAAAATAACAATAGAAATTTTTTATAAAAGTTATAAAAATAATTTTTATTTTATAAAAATATTTCTATTATTTATTCTATTTTTATTTTTTATATTTTTATATTTTCATTATTCTATTTAAAAAAAAACAAATAGACAAACCCTATCAACCCATTTTGACAAGCCAATTGGACACAAGCTCGTCAGCCCATTTTGACAAGCCAATTGGACAAGCTCGTCGGCACTTCGGATTGTCATTAAATTTTATGTGCGCTTTATGGTCTTCTGGAAAAACCATCAAATGAATGGAGAAGAAACTTATTCCAAATAATGAAACTAATTTACACACGTGCATTATAATGAAAGTAGAAGTCTGAAACAGTGTGTGATCAATCTGTGTGAACATTCTTTAAAGATCCAAAGGCATGTGTTGCAAAGTACCAAAGGCATGTGTTGCAAAGTACACATAGGTAAAAATGAAGTCATAGAACCCGTATAAAATTAATGTGAAGATGCCAACTATATTAAAAGAAATAAAGAAGAAAATTAGCTATATGAGAGTGAAAGTAATTGCAACATTAGATATATTATAAGAGCAGGAGATAGATGCCTCATGTTTAGCTTCTAACTGAAAATGTAGCAGTGGACTTACCAAACATGTATACACAACTAGTGAGAGAAGAAAGTATCCAAGAATACCAGCTTTTATGTTGCTCGTACATGAGTGAATATATGGAGAAGCAAATTGTAAGGAAGAAAAGAGTATATGAGAGATACTTCATGGCAAGATCATCGTACTCCTTTGTTTTGTTCTTAACATACGACTCACGGTCTCGAAGCTTCAACATGGGTATCCTGCCACTTCTGTCAATCTGTCCATTTCATTAAAAAGAAAGTGTGATGGAAACAAATCTAAGGTTTGACTATTGGATGAGTTAGTTGTTAATTCGATAAAGTTCAACTATTTGCTCATTTTTTATTGCCCCATTTGATCATCAATATGGTAAATAGTTGGTCACCAAATTTGTTGATCTACTAGACTCTTTCAATTCACATATGCTCATGCTAAATGAAAATAATAAGCAAAGATCAAATAATAGCATTGATGCCTTAATTATAAAATTGACCCATGAGATCTTGGATAAGTTGTACTACTAATAACTGGAATCTCTGATATATAAAGTAACTGCACAAACAAATTATGCAGCCATATACCACATGCAAATATGTTGAATGATGGATGAAATTTTAAGGTTTGACTTTTGGATGAAATAGATGATAACATGATAAAGTTCAACTATTTGCCCACTTTTGATTGCCCTGTTTGATCATCAATATGGTAAATAATTAGTCACCAATTTTGTTGATCTACTACAGACTGTTTCAAATTCACATATGCTCATGCTAAATGAAGGCAATAAGCAAAGAACGAATAATGGCATTGATGAATAAATTATAAAATTGACCATGAGATCTTGGATAAGTTATACATCTAAGAACTAGAATCACTGCACTATAAAGAAACATTACAAACCAATTATATAAGGAACCACATGCAAATATGTTGAATGATAGATGCAATTTTTTCTATCGATTGCTTAGGTTGTTAATTTGATATATTGAGCAATGATAGTTGCAAAACAACACAATTTTTTACGTGATGTTAGATGGTCTATATACAATTACCAAAAGAAACAAGGATGACAAACAAAGTGTACCTCAATGTGCATGGCTTTCCCGATTTTCCAAAACTCGATGCAGCACCCAACACCAGAGCTAGCAAGTATCATCCACGACGTTTCATTGTCCAAGAGGTAAAGGAAAACGATAAGCTGGCAAATGAAATTCAAGATGACCGATTTTGCAGACAATCCTTCCATAGACTTGTTCTTATTCCAAAACTGAATATCTGAAAGATAAACAAGGTATATGATTTTGCAGTACTCATGAACCTTTATCTTCACGCTAGTAGAAAAATGGGAAGCACGATTTTACATGTCTGAGTTGTAATTTTGACATACCATTCTTGAAGGCTAAGAAATCAAACAAAGAATGAAGAACCGATACAATCATTGTTAATCCCAATAGATATGGGTTCCCTTCCAAGAATACTCGCTGTAAGAAACAAACAATTTAAGCACCATCAGCAAGTCATTTCTCGATTAGATATACAAAAGTATTCTTGAAGGCTAAGAAATCAAACAAAGAATGTAAAACCGATACAATCATTGTTAATGCCAAATAGATATGGGTTCCCTTCCAAGAATACTCGCTGTAAGAAACATAAAATTTAAGCACCATCAGCAAGTCATTTCTCGATTAGATATACAAAAGTCCAAAAAAAATTATAAGAGAGGGGATTAACATAATTGTATGGGGAGAATTGCACGTTTTTTGCATATCAGCTAGAGGATGGAGAATGCACCACTTCAGACACACTGCCTCACACTAAATCTTGAGCGTAGAAGAGATTGTCCTCTGCTATCACGTTTATTAAATGAAAAGCAATATAAACCCATACATACATTCACATAAAAATCTGACCCTAACATAATGTGTAAGATATCTAACCTATTTGGAAGACATATCTAGTTAGGTACCTTTCTCTATTCCTACATTAACTCTAGATTCTTATGAATCAGCTCTACTTGCTTCCTGAACAATTCTCCTTATGATTTTGACTGTTTGATAGAAGTGATTTGAATAATGTACCTAGTGTTTCTCCAGGTATCGTCAAGTTGCTTTGAAGGATAAGTTATAATAAAAATTCATTGTGGTCAGTTTTTAGATTTCTGGAAATTGGTTATGGTATAACCTTTGGATGGTATTTTGGATAATATCTCAGCAGTTCATTTCTTCATTCCACAAGATAAATTTTACTTGATTGAAAAATATCAGGCATGCCAATTCACCAACAAGCATATAGCTTATTCAGAGTTCGACCATGATAGTAACATATTTGACATTTGTTGTTTCTTGTGAAAAATGTTAGGAACAACAGAAATCTTATAACAATACCACCTGTAATATCAGATAAAGAATTTACCATATTATGTATCCTGCTATTCATGCACTTCATATAGTTTCCTAACCCAGTAAAGGTTTTGATTAGCTATGAACCTATAAAGCCTACAAACATTGGTAAGGTGATTCAATAAATCAGAGAACAGGAAAACCAAACATTTTAATATGAAAAACTTGTATGCAAACCTTATTAATTTCTTGTAATCCACAAATATAGGAGCAATTCAATATATATATCCAAATAGATAACCATATACAAGGAGAAAGAATGAACTATGCTGGATCGTAAATTATAATTGCCTGTCTAGCATTTAGAAAATCAAAAGTTGAAAGGCAGAATGGTTATAATTCAGTAAATGTACCTTAACTTCATCAGACTCGCCTTCAAGCATGCTACCATAACTACGCTGAACCAGAAATGCCTGCTCAATTTGCAAAAAGAATTGCCACTTAGTCAAGCTGATGAGCCCCAGTTCCAAATTAAGTGGCAATTCTATCACAGTGTCATTTAGCGGTATCAGTTTATCCCTCAATAGCCAAAATTCATTGAAGAAAATAGTGGGATAGTAATTCCCTGTGGTTGGCTCGACATGTATATCTGGAATTTAAAGTCAAGGAACCATATAAACCTATTTTACAGGGCATACACAAATAGAAAGCAAGGGGGTGGTGTTTCAGTTATTTAGCAACAAAGAGCTTGTTTGGGGCTAATCACACAGTCAAGGAGTAAACATTAGGTCCGAGTCTCTTTATATTAATCAACTTCATGCAATGTGAGAACAAGATCAAAGATGGAAAGAGTTGATGCATGAAGAATGCAGATAGATAAATAGAGAAAAGCAGCTATTTAAGACAGTCATGTTAAGGAAATTCTATTGATGTAAGCATTTCAAGTATACAACTCAATAACAACGTGATTTCTATGATATGCACATGAACTAATTTAACTCGTACTATGTTCAGGAAAAATATGAAGCATGATATGTTCCCGATGCATGTTTCTTATGCAAAATTGCACTATTATCCCATTGGGCAGGTACTCTGCACTGCTAAGAAAATTGGATTTCAAAAGGTATGTCACCTATTATTGAATTAAGTGGTTTCACAATCAAAGTGACAGGAAGATATAGAAACATATAATGCCCAAAAATTAGAATACCGAGCTTATCAGTAAGTGGTTTGTCAAGAATCATAATTAGCAAGAGAGCCAAGTATTAAAGGAATTTGACTACATAGCAAACAAAGGCCAACAAGTGATTTTCTCAGAAAACACAAACACTGGGTTGCAAAATGATTGCCAATGGTTAATAAGAGTTCTGTATGCTCCAATTATCTATTTATATCCAGCAAGATTCACGGCCAAGTTTGTATCTTTTGGAATAGACTAGATAAAGAGAAAGATAATACATCTATTTCACATTTAATTCAATGAAACAGAAACAAATGAGAAGAAAAGAGAACCCTTGAATAAAAAATGTGATACATATAAAAGATCATTATGGAATGCAATGTGATCGGTGATCTCTCACTGCATAAACCTATGCAGTCACATAATTGAGATAATGGATTCAAAACAATGTGCAAAAACTTTTTAGATTTTCACTAACTAGAAAAGCAGATTGGACTTCTGTAATAAGTAGCATATGATTGTCTTTTTTCATACCTCCAAAATGTTATGCTCTATCTCTTCAGTGTATGTCCTCTCAATTAAAATAAAAAGAAATGCATAATTGCAAAAGCAAAAATCATAATATTAGTTTATGGACAACTCTGAACAAAACAATTCATAAACCTTACGACCCCCTATGAGTAGTACTTCTGAATATTTTCTGAAAAATACATTTACTCTGATAGTCAGATTAGACATATTTTAAGAACCAAGTAAAAGGTAAGTAGGAATGCAAAATCATTCTCAGAGCCCAATCAGTTCATATGTAAATTCGCAAGGAGATCCAGATTTTGTAAACAAAAGTTACTAACAAAGGTAATAATTGCAGTGCCTCATATAATATTCAGAACATACAACAATGCATCACTTAAAGTTGGCAACAAACATCTCTTGTATCTAGGAAATCAAACATCATAAAAGTGTTTGGATACGGCCAGCAATATGTGGTGGGATCTGGTTATGTGAGTATCTGCACATTTGACCAAAAATGACGGAAATTAGAACCCCAGAATGGGTAACAATACAATAATGAAGGGACCAAAATAAGTTTAATGACTGTCCACAGAAGATATCTAGCGACTAATAGTCTGAAACTATTTTGTTAAGTTCTGAGGAACAGTGTACAATAACTGCAAAATGATAAAGTCTTATCACAAAAATAATCTTCAATACATAAGTTTGAAAGAACCTTCTAAACCAATGTCATAAATATTTTAAAGCAAAGATTGTTAGGATCACAGAAAAATGATTCTAGAAGATGACATGTAAAAAACATTGGAAAAAATAACTTATTTGCACAATATCCTAAACTAGATGTATCATGTGATTGATTATTCTGGCTTGACAAGTTATCCATGAAGATGTCATTAGAGAAGTAAATACTTATGAACAGCAATCCTTTGTGGTAATAAGTGTTAATGAACAAAGATTAGAAGTAACTTATTTTGTCTAAAGTCAACGTATCTGCGAAGCTGCATCAGAAAAAAAAAGCTGCAAATGAATTCATGATCCAACATCCAATTTTAATTGGAAGAGAATCATCTAAAATAAAATTTAAATAACGGTAACCCAATAGGAAGCGAGAAGTCTATAAGTTAATATTCCCATAATATGTTGTAATATGAGTAAATAAATTAAAAATATATATATCTAATATATATATTTCAGTGCTGGGACATGATCTGACAAAACAAATTGCAAAGTTTATTATTAAACCATAATCCATACTTTTATCTAAGATCATTAACGCTCCAAAAAATCTGAGAGATGAAAACTTATCTAGTCATACACCCAATGAGTCTATAACAAAATTGAATTTTTGAGAAATGCATGAAAGTCACTAGACAACGTATGTTAAAAATCTACTAGTAAAAAGAACAGCCTGGTACACAAAGCTCTCACCAATACCGGATTCCGGAGAAAAGTCTATTGTACACGGTCTTATCCTGCTTTGCAAGAGACCGTTTCTATGGCTCAAGCCCGTGACCTTTAGGTCACACGGCAACAACTTTATCGTTGCGCCAAAGCTCTCCTTCTATGTTAAAGTTTAAGAGTAAATAAGAAAATAATAGTAATACTCAGAAAAAGCCCAACACTTGTAAAATTCAGCATTCAAACACTAAAAACTCATTAAACTTTAGTTCACTTGGTTGGAAAGAAAGATTCTATGCCTATTTTTAATTGAAAAAAAAACATATGTCCACAATATGATGCAAGCACATAGTTGTCAATCAGTTGCCTTTTGATAGGGAGTGTTACCTTGTGAAATCATCAACAAGATCAATGGTGACATTTGGTTTCCAATATGAAATCCATTCTACATGACTCTCATCATTTGTTTCAACTTGCTTGTCATCCTTTCCCTGAGATAATAATAAGAAAGTTCTGATAAAAGCAAGAACTATGAAAGGAAACAGGCATGCAAGGAATCTAATAAAATATATGCCAGGAAGACAAGAAACGGAATAAGATCAGAATAAAATGAAAAAAAGGCATTTAACAAGACAAATTGGTAGCAGAGCAATAGTGATAACGTATACGGAAGGGCATTAGGAGCAATGAAATAGATTAGCAGAACCTGAAATGCTGATTCTTCCTCTTCGAAACCCTTGGAACTTCCAAGCAAACTCTTCTTTTTACCAGATTTTGGCTTGGGCAAGAAGGTAACAATGGCTAATAAACAAAGAATGCACAATTCATAGAAATATTATACAAGCAACCTGGAAAAATGTAAAAATTGCAATACTCACAATGGGTTTTTCCAAATGTAGATAGTGGTTCATACTCAGGATCATTAGGATCTGGAGGGTAACCCGAACGAGCAAAGAAAACATGAGCATACAGGCTTCCATTGTTCTTTACAACCTAAGATAAACAAGTCAAAGTTACATATTCAATGGCAGCAAAGTTTAACCACAAACTCAAGCTCATATCTCCAAAAACCATGTGGCACCACCTCTGATGGGTAATACTTCAAAGATAAGGATCTGAAACTACTTGGTCCCCAAACTGCATAAGGTATATTTGACTCATGCCAAACTAGGGCATCCTCTTTGCCAAAGTCCTTAAACTTCTCATTCTCAGAGAGATAAACCCACATGTCCTGGATAAGGAGAAAAAATGTGAGAGAATAACTATGCATTGAATCTAAACATAGAAGACTTTTATTGTGCATTTAGAAAAAAGAAAAAGAAAAGAAGTGCAGCTGTTGCTCGTAGTTCCTAAATAGGATGAAAATGGTGCAACAGTAATATAATCAGATTGAACATCAGCTAGCTTGTGAATGATAAAGAACTGAGCAATCCATGCTGAAGTTTTATATATCTATCTATATCCTATGAAAGGAGTGGTGGCCCAACCAAGAATTTTCAATACTCATCAAAGCTACAAATATCTGTCTATTACTAATTCAACAGACTTCTTAGGTTGCTTGAGAAACTTTGCATATTTAACCTATGGACTCATTCCCTGATGTAGATCCAAAAGGCATATTGTGCCTTAAAACAGAATAGGACATTTACCTCAAATCATGAATTGTCCTGGTTTTCATTGACATAGTAGAGTCCAAAACACCATCCCGTTGTAAACAATCAATAATAAAGTTTGCAAAAGTAAAGATGGCTGATATTTCAAGTATAATTAACTTGTAGTGGAGCAAATCTTTCACAAATTAAGCCATGTCCTTCTTAGCAGCATTCTTTCATTAGCAGATGAAAACAATTAGACATATAAAAATTGGAGTAAAATTTTAAATAAGCCGAACATCCTGACTTGATGAAATAAAATTTGAAACGTGAAATCAATGGAATTTTGCAGGTTAAGCTAACAAACTTTAGCAAAAATAGGGAGGTTGATCCGTCTTTATCTCATCTCCAAATTCTATAGAACGTAGAGCAGTAGCCCAGAGAATCCATTGTCTCAGCTAGTGTTTTAACAGTATATGGCAAATAGTTCAAATTCAAGTATACCTGTAAACTATTAAACTATCACCCAAAAAACAATGTGAGGCACGCTAAGACACTTGTGATAAAAAAAAAGGAAAAAAAAAATGTAAAATCGGAAAACATAATTAAAGAAATATAGAAACAACAAATCACTTCTATGTTTAATTTGATGATTAAAGAAACTATCATCCGAGTCTACCCTGCACGCACAATCAATCATTCAAAAATAACGAGGGAGGGAGGAAAATGAAATCGGTTTGAGGAACATCCCTGGTTAAAATTCCAACGCCAGATCAAAAATCGATATAGCTACTCCATCCGCATGCTTTCAAGCAGCTATAGATTCTTCGAAGAAAGCATATTTTATCCGCGTGGATCGAACACCGCAAAAAAAAAAAAACCGTTCTAGAGATCCTACGGAAAGCTTCTAAAAGAGCTAGGGTACGGGGGAGAAAGATGACACGGACCAAGGGTTCTCCCTTCTGTATCATATTTGACATAAGCTGAGACGGCTCTGCAGGCTTCTTGGGGCCGAAAAACTTCATGGCGAAGTACCAGAACACGGCCATCCGCACGATCCCCGCCACCGTCTGGCCGAGCCCTTGCTGCTGCTGTTGGCCAGGCCGCCCCTGCCTCGTCGCTTCCCCTGCCACCACGGGCCCTCCTTCCGGTTGCGCCATCTCCGGCCGCCAAAGAATCCCGATCGGACGACGATGCGCAAAAGCGAAGCCAGTCGTAGGGTAAAGACTCCTGCACTTAAAAACTTTAATACCCTTCCGTAGCTTTGGCTTATCAAAGCCTGGAAACATTACACTTGATGTACTATTGATCTGTTGTGCGGGTCCCCTGCATCCTTTCATCTGGCGCCAGTCAAAAGTCAGGTACGAGACAGCAAACGACTTGTACGTATTATTTTCTCCGCATTGGGTAAAAACAGAAGTACCGCCGCTTTCATTTTCTCGTAGCATTGGAAAACACCTGACTGACTCAGCCCAGAACCGGTATTAAAAATAACAATAATTATAAAAGATTATAATTTAAATACAGGTGGAGTTATAAATTTTATTTTAAATTTATTCGATAAATATTTTTTTAAATTTTATTTATCTCCGACATATGAATATCTGAATTATTTGTATGACAAATATAAAATGGATCACTTAAGTACGTATAACTCAAACATTCATATTAGTCGCTATATATATTGATCATTTAGGCAACCATTGTGCGCGTCCAGATGAGCGTCTGGACGTGCACAGTGGTCGTTCAGCGAGTAAAGTTATATATATATATATATATATATGGATTTGATCTTCTGCGTGTCTGATCCGTCCTGCGTGCATTTGCAGAGTGCCGACTCGCTTTGCCATTATCCGTCCACCTCCTCATTCCGGATCGGGTGCGTTAAAGCGCATCTCGCCATGGTCGACGGATCGGCTGACCGGATTGCGGCGCGGCAAATCGGTCGTGATTCGGTCGAATCACGGCCGCACCAGGTCGGGAAAGGACCGCCCAACACCGACGGTCCTTTCCTGATCGATTTTCGTCCGTGATTCGGCCGCGATCCGGCCGAATCGCGGCCGATTTGCACCGCCTTCCGACCGCAATCCGGCCCGAAGCCGATCCCGTCCGAACCGCCAAGCGAGGTGCGCTTCCAACGCACTCGGCCCAAGACTCGAGGTGGCCGGACGACGGCGAGCCGGGCGAGTGGCGAGGTGTTGGGCGTGAGTCACTATCATTTCACAATTGTTGATCGAGATTGTGGATGGGTGCGGACGGATCGATCGCAGAGGAGATCATAACTCTATATATATATATATAGAGAGAGTGTGTGTACTGATGAGTTGGACATCAAATTGGTGAGCGTCTGTGTGTGGAAAACTGCGATGAACAATGATTTTACTGTTTCATCGTAGTATTATGAACAGCAAAATCATTATTCATTGTAGTGTTCGTGCACAGGCACGCATAACTTCGTCGCGCAACCGATTGGATTTATATATATATATATATAGTTGAGTGTCGAAACCATATATGTTTGTGCGTGATTCACTATGGTAAATAGTAATTTCATTGTTCTGATCAGTTATAAAAATAATATATTATATCTAGATTAAAAAAATAAATAAATTTTAAATTACCTTAAATCTTTTATCCATCTTTCAATTTTTATTAAAATAATACAATATGGTGAAATTATCGAACACCTGTATTATCTTGACTTTGCTTAGTTATTTTTCATTTTTTTTACTTATTTATAATAACTTAAAATATTAATTAATTAACATGCATTTCGAGTAAGCAATTGTTCATATAAGAAAAATATTCATAAGACATTTTTTCATGTGCTAAAAAAAAGTACACATACAATTATTATTTAAAAATATAGTATTATTATATTAACGATCTTATATTTAAAAAAAAAAGATAAATTAAGAATCCATATTAAAAATGAATGGACAAAGAATACTTCGTTGAAAATCGAATCTTAAATTTGTATAGTCCACTTTTATATACTTAATAGTTGGAGATACAAGAACTATTTTAAAAGCCTGATAAAAAATAATAATAGTAGTAATTAATTACTGAAACCATATAAATTAAACAAAAGGTTTATAAAAATGAAGTTTAAAATTTTCATAAAAAGAATTATAGAATTAAAATATTAGTCATTAATTGAGAGAGTGAGTGGAAGACAACAAAAATGTTATTTGCACAAAGCAGAGCATCAAAAGAATTATCATATTTCACCAATTATGACTCTACAAACCATCCAAAACTGTATAGAAAATTTAATTTGCAGTGCAAAATCTAATTTCAAAATTTATCAGATCATTATATCCTAATAAATTTAAATTTATTAAAAAAAATAAAATATTAGTGTATTTCCCTTGACTTTTTCGTTTTATTTTCTAAAAAAATAAATAAAAAGGGAACAATATTCCTACCGGGCAGGCGATTTCGAACTGATCGGCACTTGCCTTGAACCGGAAACCCTAGCTCGTGGCTTCGCAGGAGCGAGTCAGTCTACGAAGTGCCGCAGGGAGCAGGAAGGCGTGGCAGTGCTCCCTTCTCCGCCTCTCAGGTCCGGTGGTTCCTCTCTCCGGAGAAACCTGAAAACGAGGAATCCTAACTTCGAACTTTTCTGATCTCTGGCACCGCCGGACGTGTAAAATTTCCGGTGGAAGCAATCTGACGCCGACTCGATCGTGGCAAAGAGTGGATTTTTATATTTCCTCACGGGAGAAACTTTGTGGCACAATCATCCAAGCCTTGGCGGTTATCCTGATGATACTTGAGTTTTCTCGCTTGATCTGAATATCCGGTATGAAGCTTTCGAGTACGAATTGTGAGTGCGCTCATGCAGTGAATTCATAAATTTAAATTCTCTTTTTGGCGTTTGTAAATAAAACAGGAGAACGACCGTGCTGTAAATCCATTGGTGCCGTTGTTATCAGTACAAGGATCATTTTTTTTCTAGCTGAATATCCATAAAGATCAATCTCGATCCTCTTTGCATTAGGCATACGTGGTTATGCAATGATTCGAAGAGGGTTTCTATCTTCTGGATATGGTAAAAAAATATCCTCCTCCAGTGCATCCATCGATACAGCTGGATCATACCCCAGTTGGATTTTCTCTGTCTTCCAAAAGCGCTGGATGGCGACGAACCGAAGGGTGCAGGATAGGAGCATGTTGAAGAAAATGCATGACCTTGAGTTTGCCACCGAACGCTGGAAGGGTGTTTCAAAAATTTTAACCGTAATGGAAGCTCTGAAGAAAGAACGGGAGCATGTAATTTCACTAAGGCATTTGGAGAAGTATCGGCAGCAAATCAATCTGAGCAAGCAGCACAAGCTCGAGGACTTCATCCGCAAGTCTCCTAAGTTGTTTGAGCTCTACAAGGACAGGAAAGGAGTGGTCTGGTGCGGATTCACAGAAAAAGCTGAGTATCTCCTTGAGAAAGGGGCTAGGATTCTGGAAGAACATTCACAGAAGGCTGCTGAGTACGTCACGAGGCTTCTCATGATGTCTGTGGATAAAAGGCTCCCTGTGGATAAGGTAATACATTTTAGGAGAGATATGGGTCTTCCTGATGATTTCAGACAAAGATGGATTCATATGTTTCCTGAATGCTTTAAAGTTGTGAGAGTAGAAGATGATGAATACTTGCAACTGGTGTCATGGAACCCTTCATGGGCAGTTACAGAGTTAGAGAAGAAAGCTTTGGCAACAGGAGTTATCTCAGAGCTTCAACCTGAGCCTGGAGTTCTTTCCCTTCCTTTTCCGATGAAATTTCCACGAGACTATAAGGTTTTCAGACATGGTGGACGGATGGAGCATTTTCAGAAGAGGAGTTATTTGTCCCCTTATGCTGATGCAAGAGGATTAATGCCTGGCTCACAGGAGTTTGATAAAAGGGCAGTGGCTATTATGCATGAGATATTGAGTTTCACCACAGAAAAGAGGCTTCTCGTCGATCATCTCACACACTTCAGGCGTGAATTCGTAATGCCTCAAAAACTAATGCGACCTTTGCTTAAGCATTTTGCCATATTTTATGTTTCAGAAAGGGGTAAGCGGTTTAGCGTCTTTCTGACAGAAGCTTACGATCGATCGGAGTTGATAGATAAATGCCCTTTAGTGCTCTGGAAGGAGAAGATTCTCAAACTTTCTGGATATAGAGGGAGAAGGAAGAGAATCAAGAATTATAATGAGTTGTCTGAATTTGACGATGATTTGATCGATACAAGTCAGGAGAAGGAAATTTCATTTGTGGAAGTCGAAGACGGCAAAACTCTTAGCGCAGATGAAGATGATTCCATTATGGATGATTCTGAAATGGACATTGGAGAAGTGAATGATGCATATGAAGATTGAACCTTTGAGGTATGGTTTTCATGCTAAATGATAGTTAGGAATTTCAGCTTATTCTTTCGACTTTGCGAGCTTCATAAAACCATCACGGGTGGTTATGATGGTTCTCACATTATTAATTGTGAGATTGTATGACTTATTCATCTTCAACCACTGAAAGTTTATGAAATCACTGTTTTAAATGGTTTTCTTATGCTAAGATTGGATGTCTAGCCTTTGTATTTCTCAATCTAAAAAGGATATAATATGACTTAATATTCCTTCTTATTTTTTATCCCTGGATTATCGAGGTCATTCAATCTACATTGCAAAATAAACTATTTTGCAGGATTGAATCTGTTTTAGATTGTTTGCTTTTATTGGCTAACTTTTTATTTATCCTTTTCTTTTAATGTCTGAGTAGTTCTTACCACAAATGTATAGTCAAACATTAACGATTATTTTAAAATAATGTTTGGAAGTATTGTCTAAATCAACTATTAAAATCCAAGATGTTATGAGAATGATCACATGAAATTGCGATGATCAAATATCAATTAGAAAATGATTTTTTTTACAATAGATATAGAAAAACATCTTTATTAATCCTTATTCCTATTCTTGAGGAACAGAATGCATAATGAATAAAAATGGATTTTCTGTATACAATCTATTTAAAACGGTTTAACCGCCTTATTCTATAATTCTTCATTAGACTAGTTAGAATAGATCTAACCAATACACAGCTAAATTAGTGGATATAAACATAGAGCAGCTGCGATTTTACAGTGCTGTTCCTTGTGTTAAATGTGTTGGATTTAGTGTTCATTAGACGGTCTAATGTGTTAATTAATAATATATGGATTTGTGTGTTATCAAATGTGAATTTGTACCTTTAAAATTTATTAGTATTGATGGACAATTAACGGATTTAAATCCAATATATATGGATGTGATCTCTGTAGGATAGCTATTTTGTTTTTTTCATCAGACCAAGATTTCAGAGTATCGCCTTCACACTTATGGAAGATCAAACTATGCAGCTAATTCATTTTCGATCATCTGATTCTTCCAACGGAAGGGAAGACGAGAATGTTTTTGATTCAAGTACGATCTGTAACTTTTATTATGTTTCTGTTGCATTTTGTGTGATTGATTCGTTTCTTATCATCAGGTTCTCAGCGGTAGGGAAGAAGCTAATAATTCTGGGTTCAGGTGTGATTTACAATTTTTATTACGTTTTCGTTGCATTTCGATTTCGCATATTGTAGTTCTTCTCCGATAAGATCCTACATTGGATCTTTTGAATTTTCTGGTGCGATTCAAAATGAACTGATTCCAGTAAAACTTTCATCCACTGCCATAACTAGAAGCCAAATAAGCAAGGGATCCAACAAGAGGAGCATTGATATAGGTGGCGGGCTCGGACCTGCTGTAGTCGCCCCTGTCATCGGAGAAGGCATCACTTTGGTCGGGTCCCCCGACGATGGCACCGGTCAAGACGTTAAGGTTCGGGCTGCTCGACGAATAGTACTGAAACCCTGCTTGGCAACCAATGCGGCTAGGGTGAGTAGCTATGGAGGGCAACGAGGAGCCCCTGTGGTGGATCCTCTGGGGGAACCTTGCTCCGAAGCCCACCATGTATGACAGATTCAGAGGGTTCTGCCCGAGAATGTAGTCGACCTGCCGCTTTGCGAGGGACTTGAGGGTGCCTGATGTCGCCGTGAGACTTCCACATGCGAAAGTGTGTTTCGACGGACTAATGTACTTGGCATAAGTGAAGAGCAAGAAAGAAATGGACGAGACATACTGGAGATTGCCAGAGCTCTGCTTGTACATCAAACCCCCTGTTTGGAGTTGCAATTTGTAAGAGAATGACGCAGCTGGGAACTACGATTGAGAATTGTGTTAATTGACCTGGAGTGTATTGGGTGGAGGAGGAAGAAGAACTTGGGAGTATTCTGCACATGAAATCCTCCGCTTGGTGCTCGAACTGTGCGAAAGAGCTGTCTTCGTCCACAATTGCTCTCTGCATGAGAAAACATGAATCGAGACGACGACGACGATAACAACAAAATGCTCGCTGGTATTTTACCCGAGAAAGAAGCACCCTTGCTCCAGCAAACTTGTTGTCCCAGCTAAAGATGTCAGTGTCGTCATTTGCAGCTAAAGATCTTGTGTAATTTAGGTAAAATGCATCGTTTGTTGCTCTGAAAAGCCATGCGGCACCCCAAAGCAGTTCATCCTGCGATCGAGAGAGAAGAGTTTTATCGTAGAATTTGGAGATCGTTAAGGAATCGAAGGTTTGGAATTTGCATACCCTGAATCCGGAGTAGGAGCAGTAGAATGGGCACGTCACTCCTCCGAGCGAGTTGCTGTAGCTCCCTTGGTGTTGCATCGCGAACGCCATCACTCTCCTCGCTGCTGCCAGTAGCCGACTCGAGTAGCTCCGGTTGGCAGTGCGGAAGACCACCGAGGCCGCTGCCAGTGCCGCTGCTGTCTCCCCTGCCACGTCCGACCCAGGGCTGCTCTGCGACACCCAGTACACTGTCCGGGGCGTGTCCATGTCCTCCGGCCGCTCCCAGCAGCGGTGGTCGGCGCTGGGGTCTCCGACTCCGACATAGAGCCGGCCGGGAGACTGAGTGGCACACTTGAGGAGGTAGTCTGTAGCCCAGCGCACGGCGGTGCGGGCATTGCCGAGCTGCGGGCCCATGCGTTTGCCATACTCGATCACGCTCCACGAGAGCATGGTCGCGGTGAAGGCCATCGGGAAGCCGAACTTGACATTGTCACCGGCGTCGTAGTAGCCGCCGGTGAGGTCGACCTACATACATCGATGCGTAAAGAATCTCCAAAACAACAAAATTCAACTTTTTTAAACTTCAAAGACTTCGAAAAAAGGCGATCCATTATCAACCGACATTCAAGAATTCCAACTAAAATGCAATTACATTTGCGGCAGAGCCGTCGGAGAGGCCGGAGTTCGACCTCCAAGTGATGCTCTGGTCGGCGGGGAGTCTACCGGACCGTTGGCCCTGGAAAAACAAGATGGATTTGACCAAAGCATCGGTGTAATTTGGATGTGAATGGACTTGCAGTCCTTGCAAGAAGCAGCTGCCGGTGAAGAGGAAGAGGCAGAGCAGCAGCTTCCTTGACGCCATTTCTCTGGCTGGCCCTGGCACTGCGATCCGAGTTCGTGTTGCTGCCGGGAACTGCAGCATTAATAGAGGTAACCATGTCCTCTGTGAATTCTGCATCGGGATCTGCTTGACTTCGTTTCTCATGATTAAAAAAAACACAATTGAAATCTTCTGAAGATGCACCATTCTTCCGTCAGGCATGAGTAAAAATTTAATTAAATCGAATAAAAAAAATTGATTCGATTTATTCAAAAATTCAATTTTTTTATATCGAGTTTGATTTTGAAATAAAAAAATTCTATGTAATCGATTAACTGAACTAAAATATATTAGTAATATATTCTACAATCAACTGATTTATATAAGCAAATTTATTGGTCTATTCGAACCTCAATTTTAAAATTACAAATTAGTAATACTTCATTTTTAACTACCCCTTGATTTATATAAGCAAATTGATTGGTCTATTCGAACTTCAATTTTAAAATTACAAATTAGTAATGCTTCATTTTTAACTATCCCTTTATCCCAACCATCCTCCTCAATCATTTTGACTCCTTGAGCACTCCCTCTCCTAAGCACCTTGACTTTTGACTCCTTAGCGTACTCGATGGCTCAAGCACTCTGACTCTCGACTCTTTCGAATAAATCACAGATTATTGAATAGTCAATTGATATACCATAATAATCAATTGATAATTTGACAGTTGAGTCATACAGTCTAGAAATATTTTGTATTTTTATATTTCTGTATTTTATTACCGTTAATATAGTCAATTGATTTATTAAATTAATCAATTGACGTTCGATTTTTTTATAATCGGACATGAACTTTAGCTTCCTCATATGTCTGAATTCTCAATCGATATATTTATCGGTCCACTGATAAATTCATCGGTCGATTGACGATGAAAAATTAATTTTTGATTTTTAATTAAATTAATTGATTTTTTTAGTTCAATCGATTTGATCTCAATTCGTTTGATTTTAAAAAAAAAAAATTTATTTGATTTTGATTTAATCAATTTATTATAATCGATTGCACTGCTCCCTGCGTCTTCTTTGGGCATCGCGCTTAACTTCTTCTGCTCGAATCGAGCTTCCATACTCGCCGTATATCGATATCAAGATTATATCAACCAGCATTCAATGAACAGTTCCTTTACGTACTTATTACTCCCATATTAAAATAATCTATTCGGTTTTTATGAATTATCTCATGATGCAATTTGCATGTTTTTGATAAATTCCTTTATTCTTCGGTTCAAAGATGAACAATTTTCGGATCTTAGCGCAACTTTTGAGGCTTGAATTTTGCGCCAGGCTTTGGATTAAGTTCATGAGCTCGTTTCGGTATATTTAGATATTGCAAAGTGGATAACGGCGACCAATCCAAAATATATATACACGATGACATTTAAAAATGAGAGAAGAAATCTCTCCTTTGACTAGATATCATGATAATTTTTTTTTTTTTTTGTATATTGACATGACAATGTAGCATCTTTTTCTTCTTTATTATTTTTTTAAGTATCATGATAATACTTAAAACTTTTTTTTTTCTCTGGACATTGTTTATCTATCAATTCAATTTCTAAAATACGATACCTTAACCTTAACCTTGATCTCCCTCTGAAATCTGTCAACCAAAGCATAACTCAGGATTAACAGCATCATCCAAGTTTGTGTTACAGAGACATGTATTAAGACAGAGATCAGTGCATTATCTAACAATAAGGCTGTGTTTGGTAGGACGTAATGTAATCTAAATTGTAATTGAATGCAATTAATCTTGATTACATTATTATGATTGGATACAAATTGTATGTAATCTTGGATTACAAAGGTCATTACATTCTTTTGTTTGGTGTCCATTACAAAGACGATAAGAATGGATCGACGACGATGACGTAGTCAACGACGACGATGACGACGGCCAACTAGCGATCGACTGGTCGGCCGACGACTGGCTGCCGGTCACCATCGATCGTCGACGACCGGCCGCGGCCGGTCGTCGGCCGATCACCGCCGATCGCCGTCGACGCGCCGACGATCGGGTTGCCGGCCACTAACGGCTAACCACGTTGGCCGATCACTCGTCGATCCGCTGCCGTGCCGTCGATCGGCCGTCGGGCCGCCATCGCCGGTCGGTCGTTGGCGTCGTGACGTCGTCGGCCGATCACGATCGGCCGATCGTCGGCCGTCAATCAGCCGATTGCCGATCGATGCATTGCCGACCAAACATAATTAAATCTCATTTGCATGCAATAAATCACATTTGCATGCATGCAAATGTAATTTATTGCATGCAAATTGGAAGCTTGTAATGTAATCTGGATTACATAGGTTTTGGTTTGTAATCCAGATTATAAAATTTTAGTGTCTTTTGTAATCCAAATTACATTACATTACAGCTCTAAGACAATAACAAACAAAAGAATCTGCCTTGTAATGTAATCTGGATTACATTACAAGACAGATTACGACATACCAAACGTAACCTAAGTGCATTAAGAAGGCTATCAATGGTACAAACTTTAGCTAAAAAAACAATAATACAAGTAGTTATACGATAGAAGGTGAAATTGAACAAACCAAATGGATAGAGCCTTAAACAAATCAAGCCAAGTCAAACTTTATAATATTCAAATTTATCTGATTTGATTTCTTTTTTTTTAAAATTAAACTTAACTTGAGTTTGAATTTGACTTGTTTAAATTTAATTCAAACTTGATTCAAATTTATTTAAATTTTATTTATTAAATTAAATTTATTTGTTTATTTAAATTTTTAATACTTTAATATTTATTTATAAATGATATAAATAAATTCATAAATAATTTTTAAATAAATTTGTTCATGAAAATTATTCACAAATATTAACAAAATATATTTAAATTTGTTTATTTAATCTATCAAGTTGTTCGAGTTTATTTATTAATTGACTTTGATGCATATGGAATGACCATAAACGAATTCTTATCGAACCGAATACTAAATTTATTTATGAATACTTATTCATTTACAACGCCGCCGTCTATAAGTAAACTTCAGTTGATTTAAGATGTGGTTTCCTTGAGGTAGGCAATCAGATCTACACGCTCCTGGGGATTCTTCATACCGGGGAATTTCGCCTTTAGAGGAATGTACTGCAGCAAGTAAGAAGAAAACATCATATGAGGGATATTAAAAATGATAGCATGGAATAGAATACAATAGCTATAGCTGGTGGTAAACTGGAAATTGAACAGGGTGCCCTACAATCCAAGCCCCAGTTTTGGAGAAAGATTGTCTTAAGCTTCAACCTTCCTAAACAAGAACTACAAACCATTAGGTCACCGAAACAGATTTCTTCTATTACCTAATCCCACCTGTGTTTTTGAGTGCAACTAAAAGATGTACCTTAATTATGCAATTCACTGGAACTAAAACTTGTGTGGATATGAATTTTATTGGTTCAATCAAGATAGCAATCTTTACCTCCTTTGGATTTAGCAAATAGTCGTATAAAGTCTTTTCTTCCCAGACAATATCTTTGTTCTTGCTCGCAGCAGAATAAGAAAAGCCAGGGGTGGTACCATATTGCTTTCCGAAGAGGCCATGTAAATTTGGACCTATAATTGAGAAAACAAAAAGTGTAAGAGCAAAGTATAAAACGCTGTTTGAAATATTACTTCAATCTGTATAAAGGGCAAGCTGAAACAAGGGTTACAGGTCAGAAGTATGGTTGTTAAGAAGACGCTAAAAGTCTTGTTTTAAAATCATAATTTCGATGAAAAACTACATTTTCAACTCGTCAAAGCAACTCAATGACCCATTCTTCTATGTTGCATGATCTTTAGTACTCCACAATGAAAAGTAAGGTAAGCTAAATGCTTTTCAAGATATATGTGCTTACAAATGGACTAAAGCTAAGTTAGTTAATTACCATTAAAAGTTGAAGTCATGTCATCCATATTTTCCAATGCTTCATGCATCGGACCACCAATTACGAAAAACAATCTGGTTGTAGGAATTCTGATAATCCAGTAGAACATGTTATCATTTGAAAGAATTTGGTAAACATTCTGATTCTAATCAACAGTTTCTCTATAATAACCCAATGAGAAGTGATTCATCTAAGATCCTCCTATAATACCATTTCCTTCAAAGCTAAGATTCTCTGTAAAAATTTCGAGATTAAAAGTTAATATTGGTTGGCTCCTTGCTAATCATTTGGCTTTAAAAAAAAAATTAAAACAAAAATAATCAATTTTTAAGACCAAAAACTGACACAGGTAACAACAATGAACATAGCAACTCATATAATAAATGCAACTATTGGAGATCAACTACATTCTACATACACTTTGGCTCAGTGTAAATTTTCCTTTTTTTCCTTTTTGAAGATAGGGAGGAAAGACGCCTACCAGTTTGCATTAGTAACAAGGATAAAACATAGGCAGATAAGAAAGCATATGAAAGTATAAGAAAATAACAACATAAAAGAGTTGAGGGCTGGACTTGGATGCTATCTGGGAAGATAGCCTGATAAGCAAAGCTATCCATTGGAATCATAAACAAACATCCATCAAAAACCAAAGAAACTGGGGCACCAATTCCAGTCACACATCAAGGAGAGGTTTAATTGGATTTAAAGGGCACACCAAACCCACACCTTAGCACCAACCACCTCCTCAGAACCAACCTGGCAGATGAGATCATGGACATTGGAGGAGCATATTTCTCTAGCCATTGCTGAAAGGCAGCTGCCCTTAGAAGAAGCGACCTTGGAGAGACAAATACTACATCTAGGCACATAAGGGCCCTAGTCTGGCGTGTTGGAGACTGAACTTAGGCTAACATTAAACAACAACAACAACAACAGCAGCAGTCTGTAAACCCATTAGGATGGCCAAAAAGAACAACTTCCACAACGTCGATGGAGACTAAGTCATAAACCTTGAAGAAGTCACGGTTTGTGTTCAGAGGGGGTTTTGTGCACCGAGACAACAAAGTGGCAAAGAACAAGATCAAGGCCCGCAAAAGGAATGGGCGTTGAGGGGGTGACATCGAAAAACATCACAGGCCTTCATGGAGCGGGGAATTCTACAGGTCAAGTCAGAATCAGTCCACTACGGAGCACATTTTGATCTCTTCCAATAATGGAGGGCCGAAAGAGTATCAATTCTCAATAGAGACGAGACTCGACTATAATCTATAAAGGCAAAATTTTTAGGGCGAAATCACATAACATGAGTAAAAGAAAAACTCATCGATCGATAAGGGGGCAGGGAAAATTGGATGAAAGCGGGGCACGGTTCAGGAACAGAATCTACCATGCTTATGGCCGGCTCCCTTCTCAAGGGTGTGACAGTGAGCGCACTTGGCCCTGAAGATCTTCTCCCCTGCCCTTGCATTCCCAGGAGGCACCTCCCCGAAGGTCGCCATCTCGCGAGCAAACACTCGGCGAAAGCAATGGCGTAGCTAGGGCCAGTCGCTTCTTCAGTTACTTTAGGCGGAGGCGAATACACGAGCGGGAGGGAAGAGCTGTGTGCTCCATTTTGCACCAACCTTTTCCTGCCTTCTCGCCCACGGAGAAGGCGGCTGCGCCCGCAGGAAGGAGGAGACCGGAGACCCGATTGGAAATGGGAATTGGAATCCGCCATGGCACACACCACTTCAGCGCCCATCGGAAATTATTATTTAAAAAAAAAAAAAATTCAACATCCTTTATTATTTATTTATTTATTACACCGTAATCTCATACAATTTCTTCCTCTAAAGAGCAAAAAGAATAATGAGTACGATTCCAATTTAAATTTACATACAGTACACACTATTTTTTTAAATATTTATATATAAAAGAATGATCTCCCATTTAATTTATTCATAAATATTTTTATTATTCATTGTCCATGAATATTATAGTTAAATTTTTTAATCTTAGATACTATTTATTTGAAAATTAAATTAACACAAATAGATTGAGAATTGGATTTCCCCTCTCTCCCTTAAAAAAAAAAAAAAGTAAATTTGAATGGATAAAAAAAAAAAACTACTTTTGCTCGTGCTTTTTTATTTATAGAAAAATTCCATCAGCCTAGATTAGGCATTCTCAAAATGAATAGAGTTTAAAATCTCAATTAAAAAAAAAAATCAGGTGTAAAAAGATGCATGATGCCGTGCCTTAAGACTTTGGCCATGATACAACTCAGCTGACCTCAATTTACTGACTCCATTATTATTTCTTTTATTATTATTATTATTTTGGAAAAAAAAAACAATTATTGTAATGAAGTCAGCGGTTCTTCTCATTGGATCCGAGAAGGATCAGGTCCTAGGCATGCGTAGGCCCTGGCATTCAAAACTGCTTCTGCTGCATGCTGCGACAGTCCAGTTTTGACTCCTGGAAGAGCACATACAACTACTACAACAACAATAAATAAATAAATAAAATAAAAATAAAAATCAGTAATTTTAACCTCCGAGACTCCACTGCAAATGCTGAATACCACCACAATTTCCTCTGTGTTTTTTTTTATATTAAAAAAAAAATAAAAATAAAAATAAAAATAAAAGGTGCATATTTGGTAGTAGTGGACTGATAAGAGCCATGAAGGACTGCTACTGGGCGCAGTGAGGCGGCCTATCTCCTCTGCGTTGCTCATGATGAGTGGGCCATGTGAGGCGTCTCAGTGCCATGAACTCATTGCTGCCACCTGCAACTCTCTCTGCCCATGCAATCCAACCTCTTTGCCAGATTAGATTCTCCTCTAAATCTCTACCAGATTTTCACCCTGCAAATCTTCTTCTTCTTCTTCTTCTTCTTCCATCATCAGCGGACTTCCACCGCAGTTTACTGCCTCGTCATGGTGCGCGAGTATCCATCCCCCTCCTCCTCTGTGGATGGAACACGAGGCGAACACTCGGTGTGCCTTTTGGCCTGCGCCACTCGAGTGCCATTCATTATTTGCTGCCTCTGTTGGAGCCATGCAATCGACCGCAAGAGTAAATAAAACTTGGGGACAGAGGCCCTCTGTTTCCGCCATTTACTCCTCTCCCATCATGTTGCTCGAGACTTAACCAGCATCGCCATTATGGATTTGAATCTTCCCCCCGCCATCTTTCTTTTCATGTACTGCTCGTTAAAAAGTAGTAGTATTCATTTAATGAGATTAGCATTTAAGCGTCGATTCGTCGTCGGAAGGAAAACGCTGTTATGATGATGGCTGCTCACGTTTGGCACCACCCTCGTTGCCTCGGAGAGATCACAGGAACCGAAGATCGAACTGCGAGCAGGGGCGCGCGACTCGTGAGGTGCGTGTTGGAAACGGATATGCAGAGCCTTGCGTTTTCCCGCCATTTGGTTGGGATTGAATTGGTGCTCGAAGGAGAAATCAGGTTTGCCTTTTGCCTGCAAGAAGCCAAGAACTGATGATAGGGTCGCTTTGTCTGTCTGTCTGTCTCTGTCTGTCTGTCTCTAGCCGAGAAAGCAAAGCTTAAATGAGCTGAAACGAGATGATTATGCAGATTAAATGAAGGGCGAGATAATAATGCGATGAGAAGAGGATCGAGAGAGGAGGTGGAGGAGGAGGAAGAGGAGGAGGAGGTCATCATTGCGAATCTTTGGGCCGACCGTCTCACCATCATCGTCATCATGTGGGAAGTGGCTCCCTTGAATTGAAATCCCACGCCATCATCACGTTGACGCCACCATCTCCTCCTCCTCCTCCTCTCCTCCGGCCGTCTCCTTCCTCTCTTTTGCTCGTCTCTGCTCACGTCCCACATGCATGACTCCTGTGCCTGCCACTCCCTGCCACACACACACAATCTCTCTCTCTCTCGCTCTCTCTCTCTCTGTTCTTAAACCATAAATTGTAAAAACAGAGCGAGAGAGAACAGAACAGAGTCCACTTCCACCATTCTATAAATACCCTTACACCCCAAGCCAAATTGCTCCACGAAGGTCATCTCTCGCTCACCCCCTTGTTCCTCTCCGCCAATTCTCTCCTTTCAAGGTAGAAGACGGTAGCTTGCTTTCATATAAAAGAAACTCTCATCGGTTAGTTACTGTCTGATTTCTTGCACAATTAAACCGTATTTACATCTTCCACCAATTACAATCTTTCTCTGAGTTAGCTAAATCCATGAATGCAATCTGCCGAGCCTGCCTGCTCTCTGCGTTGGCCACACAGAGTTTGGAAGTTTCAGTTACGCATGCTTCTTTTTGCCGCCTGTTGTGTCTTTTTCTAGTTTACTAGATTTCTTATGTTTCAGTACCTCTCTTCTTTTGGGGAAAAGCAACCGCGCATCTGGTCGAAAACATCAAAATCTTTCTCGGATCCACTTCCAGTCTCGACTGAATCTCCCACTCCTCATTTTAAGCAGCAGCTAATCGATCCATTGTCACCCGGATGCAGTGTGTCGGTTGATGGACAGGCTGAACACCAAGCTCTACCTGCAGAACTGCTACATCATGAAGGAGAACGAGAGGCTGAGGAAGAAGGCTCAGCTGCTGAACCAGGAGAACCAGGCTCTGCTGTCTGAGCTGAAGCAGAAGCTGGCCAAGAGCAACGGAAATGCCAGTTTCAGCCCTAATGCAGGCATCCCTGACCTCAACACTCCACCTCCAGCCGGCAGCGCAAGCAGCAAGTGCTCGTCTCAGTAGCAAGATGGCACAATTCGCTCTGATACTGGCTTTGGATGTTTGGTCTCACAGAAATTATGAACCCTTTACATATCTATATATATATATATATATATGTAGCAATTGGATCAGTTTGGCCTGCAACTGTAGGGTGATCGGGCATCTGCATCATCTCTTCTAAAGCTTAGCATGAACAATGAAATTGAAACCTCTCTTTGCCCCGATTCATGGCCTTTGAAGTTAGACCGCTTTGCGTCGTACTCCACGAAGTGGATAGGCATTTAAAGAATGCTTATCTATTATCAATCTTTTATATTGTTTAACTTAGATAAATAAAAAATAAATAAATGATTATGTCTTATCCGTCTCAATCTATAAGTTAATATTATGGATGAATTTCCAAAATTTATGAGAAATGAAGAGTTGTATCATTTTTTTCATTCTTACGAGGTGTTTACAATACAGAATGCTCTTTTATATGTGAAATCTTTAAAAATCATACTAAATTAGCTAAAATTTTGTAAAAAGATATAAATGTTAAGGATTGAGGATTCATAGCTCTATTATCCACTGTATTCTTCGGAGAAAATGAACATTAATGTTATCCTTTTTAATAGGAGTTGTGGTTCATTCTTCCTTTCTCAGGTGTAACTTGCAATTTAAAATTTGGTCGGATATCTCCTTCATACTGAAGGACGTAGAATGGATGCCTTTTTACTGGCAATTTTATATTTCTAATTCCTGTTTCGAAATTGAATTGATCGAATTAAATTAAAGCCAGTTCCTTTTAGCAAAAGATATTGCGATAAAATTAACTGTCTAAACTTTGTCGTTGTTTTGTTTTGTTTTTTTTTTTTCAAAAAGTTATATAGTTATTTAGAATCACATTTTTTTTCGCAAGTCAAATAAAAAACGTAAATTGATTGAAAGGTCCCACCGAGATTTGAACTCGGGTTACTGGATTCAGAGTCCAATGTCCTAACCACTAGACTATGGGACCTAGTTTCGATGATACAAAGTTCTTTAAATAAGGAGCAATAAAAAAGCCATAAGTTTCCCTTTTCGTTTTTTAACGATTGACAGTTGATAGTGATGGATGTCCAACGTAAATATATAGACTATTTTGATTAGAAATTTTTTAGATAAAAGATGATATGTTCGTGTAAGGATAGACATTTCAAAAAAAATTATGATCTTGTACTAGTCATTTGTACATATCATTAATTTCAACTAAGCATCTCCATTTAATTTATAGTTTCTTTATTAGATTATAAGTGACAATTCTAATTAAGTTAGCTCTCGTTGAGTTCACTTTGTACTAGACCCGGCATTTTCTTCGCTACAATGTTGACGTTGTGATGGCTTTATCAGCTATGGCGTTTGCTACTTGTGCCTTCTGATTTATATATATAAAAAAAAATCGATGAGAATTTTTTTCTCCAAGGATACGTGCCCATAGAAAATTAATTTTCACTTCATTGATATAAATTTATCAATCCGATGACCATCGCGGTACGCCAATGAAAGCTATTTTTGTATTACAATTTTTCAAAAATCACTCTTTTATTTTTTGAAAAACGAAAATGAAAATAGAAAATGATTATTTCTAATTTTTCCAATTTTCCAAAAAATATTTTTTTATTTTCTGAAAAATAAAGATGGAAAACACAAATCAAATGCATTTTCTCATTTTTCACAGAAAATGAAAATAGAAAACGAAAAAAAAAAAACGTCTATCAAACGCCCCTAAGAACCTACTTGAAGAAGAGAGAATTTCTGCTTCCCCGAATAGGCAGACAGTTTTAGTTACAAAAGACTAGTGTCAAAATACACCATTGATGCAGATTGAATGCTGTAACTCTCAGGTTAGTACCACCCAACCTGGTGTCCAAAAGGTTAGGTAGTCTTTTGTATTTTGACACAGTCAAAGTAGTCTTTATTCAACTTTCTGTTGGATCAATCTGAAACTGAAAGGCATGCGATTTCACGTTTCAATAGATGGGCTTGTAAATGATTAAGCAGAAGGCAGCAGCCTTCGCATCGTCAGTATTCAGCTGTAACCTGTAGGAATGCGATGCTGAGCTTGCAGCTTTTATCCATTTTGTAAGGAAATCATCTCTTACAAAATAGATTACAAAAATAATCAGAGATTACACTTTACCACTGTATACAAATTTAATTCAGTCTTGCTAGCTGTTTCGTTATGTTCGTCCCCTGGTCGCTGCCACAAAAAACAAAAAAATATTGTGAATGAGAAAGACAATATTTTGGAAAAAAAAAAAAAAAGGTAGCTATTTGATGCTATAAGGCACTTTATTGTTTTTTTTTGTTATGGCTCTGTAATAGTATGTTGCCTGATATGGACAAGAATGGCTAGATTATGGTATTGTTGAGGCTTCGTCTTAGTCTTTAAGACTAACCCAGTTGGTAAATGCAAAGTGATTGTCTGTAGTGGATGGGGATCGATTTCCGAAGAGTTCACCGTCCTAAGCTCTCAAATGCTCTCCACTTTTGCGCTTACCAATTGGGATCATGATGTACCCTCTTTGTAAGTTAGGGGCAGCCGTAGAAAGCCACTAATGCGGTGGTTCTAGATTTTTTATTAAGATTTCATCCTGGGACGGACAAGAAGCATACAGTTTACCTGAAGATATTGATGAAGGCTACAAGAAGCATGGACATGCCCAGTGTTCAAGTATGCCTGAGCATATTCATCAATCTTATCCAACCTAGAAATTTGAATATGCCCACTAAGTATGAAGCCGAAAGTATAATGAACGTTAAAATCTATTAAAAATATCTACCTGTATACATAATTTACCATGATACCTCCACTTTGTTCAATGCCTTTGATGGATTGATCAGCCATCCAGTTTATCCTCTCAATCATCTGGAAAAACAGTCAATAGCCATGGAGTTTGATAAACTTGGCTATTTGTAAAAGTGAAGTGGTTGTTCTTCGAATGCCTAGGGATTTTTTTGTATAGCAATTAAGCAGTCATGCTATAAGAATATCAAGTACTTGATTTGAGTCCAAGGAATGAACAGAAAATGCAGCGGATCCACAATATCAAACTACATCTAAAGGATGGAAATATCAAAGATCAAAATTAACTATGCAAACCATGGAAAAAACCCAGCATGGCTCAGCTTACCGATCCATTTTGTAGATGGAAGTTTGCTACTGCATCAAGTGTTCTCCCACGCTTTTTCTCTTGAAGGAGGTACCTACAAATATCAACAAGGATAAATGAGTTTGAAGGAAAACCATATAACCAAGTTCATCGCTTCTCCAATCTCCAAAAGAAACTAAGTACTACATTTTCACATTAGTTGAAAAAAAATAATCATTCCCGTCGAATCCACAAACTTTATTTTACCTTTATTTTTATTAAAACGAAAATCGATTAATTTGTTCTGTCCTTATCAGAGTTATTATAGCTACTGGGTTATTAGAGTTGTTAGTTATGTGTGCTGTAGGTCTAGTCCCACAGTGGACATGTAGTTATAGGTGTCATGATAAATCCAATATGTATCACATAATAATTCTCTTATTTATAATAATATAATGTCTCATCCTTTCTCAATTAGGGTTTTCTTTTTCAATCCTCTTAAGGGGATGTCATCAATTTAAAATAATGGTGTGGTTTCCCCTACCATCATGGCCAAGAAAATCCTAATCTTTCTTCCACTTCCTCCACCATATTGTGATGAACCTTAATTTTCATCCTGTCACTGTGCTCTTGCCAGCAAGTTTCCCACTTTGGATCCGTTCTTCTCTTGAAGGTATATTATCATTCTTCTCTACTAATCCATCATATCCTCCCTCAACAGTCTTTGCTGATCCAATGATCTACCACCACCATTTGTCATGCCTCAAGTTGTTTCCATTGCCATTGGTATGACATGAAAACCATGACGTGTGACATTCACTTCATCACTTGATAAGCTGGATGCAGACATACAACAATGATATAAATCACAAGAAAATTTTTAATATTAATAACCATATTCAGTAACTCACACTACATAAAGTTTATTATCAAGTTTTTAAATGATCAAAAGCATAAGTGAAATATGAGTATCAAAATAGATATATATTTTCATTGCAGAATTCTACATCAAACCACCGGGGATCTAATTCCCCTCTTCTTGTGGCCCAAGAGGGATAATTGAGAGGGCAAACAACAAGCATGAAATTAACAAAGGTAAAGTGTAGATAATAATACACCTTGCACATATGAGTCTAGTCAAATTTTTACACATTATCCTAACTATGGGTGAGTTTAGTCAAATTTTTACACCTTATCCTCAAATCTTAAGCTCGCTTATTTTTCCGTTCATGTTCCTAGATAAGAATACAATTGTTCATTAACAAACCTTGCACATAGGCGAAGCAAAGAAGGTTTTAATGCTTCACTCAAGCAAACAGATCCATTCCAATTCTTTGATGTCAGTACTTCATAAATTATTTCAATTCCACTTTTCCCAGACATATTTTCCCTGCACGCAAAGCGTCAAAAATGAATATTGCTTAATAACAACTAATGCTCAAAGTAAAGAATGAAGAAGTTTGGCATTTTAGGAATTTTATGACAGATTTGCAGGAAATTTAGTTTTTCTATTCCTAGCTAGATGGTAATAGTTATGCTACATAAAGGTATATTGACCATTCTTTATCTTCCTTTACCCTGTGCTATACCATTGCTTAAATTCAATATCTTATTGTTCTTCAATACAACTTTTCTATCATAGTTTATACTGTGGAATGAGGATCAGCAGCTATTATGGTATTTCTACTATTTCCAACTATTTTGTACAATATCAAGAACATTTCAATTTATGTCAAGTTTTTTCCCCTTTAAGACCTCAATGACAAGGTAAAAATAAGTTATCGAATTGGGGAAAGTTATTGGGTTAATCCCTAAGTTGGTTCCCATTATATAATAAGATCAATATATCATTGGCAAATCGTAATCTATTTGCAATTAGGTATTCAACACTCACCTGGAAGCCAGCTTAAAAATATTATAAATTTTTTTTGTTACAAATGTACTCAATTCTAGAACCTCTTGATGACTTAGAAAACAAATCTAATTTGGAATACGTTGCACTTCTTCGTGATAAAGTGGCAAACAACCTCTATATTTTGTCATTTCATGAAATATTGGATTTGAAGTGATGTGCATAACAACTCGCATATCGTAATATAATTTTGTTGACCCAATGAGAATATTACTCAATAATTGTTTGAAACATTTGAAACAGATAAGTGGATGCAGCTAGAGCCATAGCCCTAGATACAACCTATGCAGTCAACCTAATGACAATTGTTTGCATTTTCTCTCCCAAATTTTCACATTGCCTCTTCAACAAACAAAGTTTTCCAACGTAGATTGTCTATCCATGGAAGTGCTTACCAAATTTGCATTCATATTATCTCATAAGCTCAAGATGGACATGAACATGATATAGGAGGACTTTCCTGGAACATTTTTTGTGTCAAAAATTTTTGGATTCTACCAATGATTATGACATGGAACTTCAAGAAATTAACCAATCACACTTGTAACAAATTAGATATCAGGTCTAATGACTATAAGGTAGCTCATCTTTCCAATCTTTTGCACTAACTTAGATCAGATAAAAAATTTCCATGTTCTAGTACCAAAATAACATTAGGATCCATTGGAATGTCAACTAGGTTTGTGATGCAAATTTAGAGTTTGATTTTAAGGTTTTTACTCTATAAAACTTTATTGGTATATCTTTTTTGTTTAGGAGAATAATTTAATTACAAGAGTTTTTCATTTGGTAATTGTCATATTTTAGAGAATACGGGATTTATTACATGCTTGGGTGAGTCATTTAGGTATAAGATTACTTCTTTGAGTTCTTTCCGAGAATAAAAGTTTCCAATTTTGTGTTGGTTAAATATTCAAAAGAAACCTTAATTTCTTCATGTTAACCATCATATCTATAATAAAATTCAATTTTAGCGAGTTAGGTTCTGGTGTCGTACCATTGTGCTCCTAATGTACGATCCTCTTGAAGCATATCAAGCACATACTTTCATTGAAATATAAAGATCTCCCTCATTATCTCCCCGTGGAGGGTCAATCTTTGTTTTAACAAAGTACTTCACCCAGATCCTTTGAAAATGTTGATGACAATATTCCTTCAGTTTTATGTACATAAACTTCACCAATAATGATGATATTATCAGCATAAACAACAAGAATTAAGCTGAAGCACTCGAACGAAGGAGATGGTTATTTGGAGAACTCATGATTAAGCTATGATGCCATGTTGAATTGAAGAACATTATTAAGGTTAATCCCTAAGAACCTAAGATAGTCTCTTCTACCTTTACATATTCTCTTATTGTTATTTTATATTCGCAACTCCATAAGATTCATATATTTATATATCAGCCCGTATCTATTTACAATTAAGTTCATAAGAAAAATAATTATGATTCACCACAGGAATTGTTCGCACTCAGTTTTTTGTACAGTATATAAAATCCAACAACTAAGTGATAATTTCTTTCCCATGAAATTATCTTCTGAGATTAGGCAGAAGAACTAAAAATGAATAATGTTTCCACAAAAGATTTTTTGAACAGAACAAGATGCAATTTTTAGAAAATTCCTACAGAAATTATAGAGTCAATGCCTAATTACACTTAATGAAAGATAAACATATATCAGCAACTTCAAGAATAAAGAAAAAGCTTTTCAATTGAAATCAATCACAATAATAGCCTCAAACAAATGACCACACGAAACATTGGATTGGTCATTAATTCATTGTCACAGAGAACCGGATGTACATAATTATTGAGCTATAAGGAAAAATGTAGATGGAATACCTAGTTTATTCTTTTTAAAAGAAGTTCTCATCTAGAAAAAGTCGTGATAGATTTGTTTGCAAATACCTTCCTTCTGTGTGCTCAGTTTCAGAAGCAGTATTCGAGTTAAGCCAATTCATGTAACCACTGAGTATCATCTCCTCTTCTTCTGGAAGAAGGATGTCCTCCTTGAAGTTTGACCCACGCCCTTTCTCTGAAATGTACTTTATATCCTCAGACTCTGATTGAGCAAGTTTTAGTTGAGAAGCCAACTTTGACAGAAGCCATTGAATGTATCCAGGGATCGGGCTAAGAGTGGCAAATATCTTCACATACAATAAACAATTAAACAATGTTTATTTTAGCAAGTACAAACAATTGTCTACTGAGTTTTAATACAAAGAAAAATTCGGATATTTTTATTCAAAATTTTTGGAGTGTGGCATATTAGAGAGCTAATGCCCCTTGCAATAATTTCCATGAGTTTCATTAAAAAATATATAAATATGAACATATGTTTTCACTTGAGTATGAGTGAAAGATTGCAATATTCAGAAATTGCACTATCGATATGAAATGGTTCGAGTTGCTTGACCAATTATTCTATGGAACTTAATGGGAGGATCTAATTCAATTGTAACTTGAAATACCAAGTTCTTATGAAGGGGTCGCATTTAGAAAAATTATGGATGAAGAACCTGGTGATTTGTGTCCTAAAGATTGCAAAAAGGAGAGGGAAACATCTTAGCCTGATTTCTTATAAATTGTGGCAATCAATGCTTGGATTAACCAATCTGTTAACCCCAAAGGTGGTAAACCTACTTCAATGTTAATGCTTGTTAAGAAGCTAAAAAGTGTTAATGCTGATATTATGGATTACAGGAAAGAGATTGGAGGATGCTACAATGCTACTGACGAGAAAGAAGCCTCACTCTAATTCTGGGAGATAATCAAACAAGACCAGACTATGCAAGTCTACAGGAAAATGATGCCACCATTAAAGTCAAGCTCAGATTGCTGCCTGAAAAAGAGGAATCTGAATTAAGGTAAATCCAGGAAGCACCGGGAGAACTTTGAGGGATCCAGTACCAAATCCTTCTAAAATGTAATCACACGTACAAGGAATTATAATTCAGTTGTCTCTATAATTGATATGGAAGGTAACTTCATTACTGGCGGTGGGGTTGCAGAATGAACTATGAAGTTTTTAGATTATCTACTGACCTAGTTACACTGACATAAGCCAGATGGCTTGGGCAGACAGACTCAACTAATTGAGCAAAGCCAGGTGGACAACACAAACCAGGCAAGCCTAATGAACTGTATGAGACAGGTGGGTTGGATGGATGTGCATTGAGATAGTCCAGGTAGATAAGCGATGCAAATTGGATGAAAGAATTTGGTAAACTAGACAAGATAAAATAGAATAAAATCATTCAACTTATTATACCATTCCATTAATACAACCAAGCAAGAAAGTGAAATGACCATTAAATTCCATTCCATTTCATCTCATTTCTTTTCATACCATTCACTACTTATCAAGCACACACCAGCATTGATGAGGTTAATGGAGACTTCAAAGTTTCAGGAATACAATCAAATAGGATGCTGCAATCCAGGAATTTTCTCAACTAAGCTGCAAAAGGAAGTGTAATTATCGCTAGGTTACACACTTGTGTCTGTGAAGGTAAAACCCAAACATTTGCATATTTTTCATATTGTGTCAAGTAAACTACTCTATTGGTTTAAAAATAAACTCTTAGAGTGAATCTTGATGGATCCATTCATTGAGATCCAAGTAGAATGGAGGGGTTAAGAGATGTCTTACATAAAATACAAATAAAATGATTGAAATAGAGAAAGACGTCAAGTATCCTTTGTGATCGTAAAGTACCTTTAAAACTTAAAAAGAATTTTACAAAACGACAGTTAGATCAACTATGTTATATGGAAATGAATGTTGAACTATGACTCGAGCACATAAGCAAAATATTAGAGTTGCAGAGATGAAGATGTTAAAATGGATGTGTGGATATACGAAGATGGATAAAATAAAAAATGAGAGCATTAGAGTAAAAGTTGGGGTTACACCTATTGAGGGAAAACTTCGAGAGATACGTTTAAGATGATATGAACATGTAATTAGACAACCGATAAATGCTCCAGTTAGGCGATGTGAAACTATTATAAATATATCGATCAAGCAAAAAAGAGAAAGACCAAAGAAGATTGATAAAATAAGATAAAATTTATTTAAATTTAGATGATGATATAGTAGGGGATAGAGCCTAATGGCATAGGAGGATTCATATAGCCGACTCCACCTAGTGGGATCAGGCTTGGTTGTTGTTATCGTTGTCTTAGCGAGAATCCGAGGGTCATTGATAGTTGATAATAAATGAAAATTAATATGCTTCAGCAAAAGGAAATGTGTTAAAACAAGGTTTCTTTCATGTGGTTGTTCATGGCATTAATATATTAAGACTAAGAGGATGTCCTTCTCCCAATTGATTAGTCATTTAGAGATTGAATAGGTTATGCACCATTTTCAACATAGTATAAAGTTACCCTATGCCTCTAAATCATGATGTGCATGAACGAGCATGTTGAAGCTAGAATGCTCCACGCTTATATTCACACATCAATGAGTGTCTGAAGTTAGAATGCTTCACATTTATGTTCTCAGCGCTTGAGGTGAGAGAAAGAATTTCTTAATATAATTCAAAAACTGCAATCACCTTACAAAAAATCATGCAGTACTTTGTTTGTTAACTGTTGAATGAATGATGCCCTCTACGTATAAAAGTAAATTACCAAGAAGAGACACATGCATCTAAATATCCCTAGGCTCAGTTTCCTTGCCAGCAGTGCATGTATCAGAAGCCAAAATACTCAGCCATGATAATGATAATTGGCCAGATTAAGGAGAAATTAGCTATCTAAGTGAATGTGTGATCCAATAAAACAAGGCCTAAGATAAATGTTAGAAGTTCCAAATTTAAAAAGGAACAAGAGCACCTACAGTGATATGACGCATATCTCTTCTTAGAAGATAGACCACTCTTTTGATAAGAAACTTTCCTAGATTAATTCCTGATAATCCTGGCTGCAGAAAAATAAAATATTCAACTTTAAAATGTGGACAACATCGTAATAACTAATGATAAGAGATACTATGATTATGTAATATCTCAATACTCAAGAATAAGTGGCCTATCCCAGAATAAATGAATCTATATGAACCAAGTAAAATGTCAAGTACAACTAGAGATCAGAAACAGGTTATCTTAATGAAGCCTATTTTCAACCAATTTACAATGCATTGAATTTATTAAGCCATCATTTGAATTCAAGATTTTCTATTTCCACTTATACAATACCTCATGAATGATATCAGCGTGTATAAAAGAATATTTTGTTGTAAGAGAACGAGCTATTATTGCATATGACCCTTATTGTTTAGTTTGAATTATTGATTGGTCACGTCAATTTTGATAGGAAAAATCACACGTTGAGGAATTTGGTTTTACAAGCTTCATCAATTGCATGTGTTCGTATTAAGGTTTAGACGAGAAAATTCAAGAGCTTCCATGACCAAAATGCAATATTTAGGAAATTTGTGTTGATATGCTTTATGGTTTGGATGTGTATGTATTGATGATTCCAAGGAATTAAAATACTCTATTCAAAAGGAATCAAATAGGTCATTGTCCTAAAGACTTCCAATACAACATCTTGTAAAGTACTAAAATGAAACTCCAAGTTTACCTGTGTTGCTGATATAGAGTAGAACAAAGCACATTTGGCTTCCACTTCAGGAGTAGGAGGGCTATCCCATAATACCTCCTATTTCCCATGAAAAACAAGAGAAAAAAATATTCATAATTTCACATATGCTACCATACAGATTTGGTGGCAAACAAAATGACCTGTATAGATGAAGCAACATCCTTCAGAAGTGCAACCTCAATAAAAATAAGTGGTTCACCTGGTGAAGAAATATAAGGAAGCAATCAAATTCATATCAGAATTTAAGTTTGAAAGACAGATTGTTAAGCTATGCTAGAATTCAGTACCTCACTATATATAACTAGGTTTGCCTATGATGTAGGATAATTTTACTTTAAATAACATTGACCAAATTCACTTTATTTATGGTAGGGGATCAAGTCCAGTGATGTAGAAGAATCAATATAGTCAATCCTACTTAATGGGATAAATAATTAGTTGTTGTCATCGTATTCTAAATAAATGCTAAGTCCCCTCTTCCCTCTCACTAGTTGTGAACATCATCTTCAAAAGAGAGAAAGAAGTGAAAGACCAAGCCATTCTAAATGAGGAAGCTATGCGGTAGTGTACCTAAGTTTTTGATGGCCTGAGTCGAGTTTTAAAAAATATTATTAATAGATTAATTTTTGGGCCCCTCGTATTAATTTGTGGGCTCTTCTAAAATATGATTTAGACCTCTTTAGAAAGTGGGCCTGAGGCGAGCGCCTCCTAGGCCTCACCTCAGGTCCGGCCCTGGAGCTAAACAAAATCAAGGCATGGAGAATAAAATACTTTATTTTTTAAATTTTCAATAATCATTTTCTAAGTCACACGTGGAGATCTTTGGTAAAGAATTTTTTTCTCCTACAACATTAAATATTTTAGACTACTTTCCAGAAACACTAAGCAACTGACTGGAATCTAATTATGCTTTCTTAGTTACATTTAAAACGTTGATCAATTGATCAATAAACATCTTAAAAAGGGAGAAGAGGGGAAACAAACTTATTTAACTTCTCACAATAAGAAATGTATCTGACCTGGTATTGCTGGATGAAAGTAACCAAAGCAGCGACGACCTTTACTCAGTCTTCTCTTCAGGTCTAGCAAATTTCTGATTGGGTGGACAGCCTAACATTTTAGCAATTTTATTTGACAACTATAATTGTTTCGCTAACCATTACCAAAATCATGAAAAGTTTGGTAAAAGCCATTAAAAGTATCCTCTACCTCATATGCTACAATCTTCTCCAGCAAGGATGCAGAATCATCCCAAGTTACCTGCTGAAGTTCCAGAGTTGCTGGACTGAGCCATGTGATAAGCTTTTCCTTCAGGTATGCCTCTAAAGCACGCAAAGAAGCCACATTTTCCTTCCTAAAATGCAAATGTAGAAGAAAATAAAGAATAGCGGAATGGTTTATTCATTTCAAAAAACCTGTTACTCTCATATGATAACTTATTTATCAACTTGTAAAAGAATTTCAAACGGTCAGAAAACAATGTATCAGCTCTCCTATTTTAGCTAATTAAATGTTAAAGATAAATAAATTTTACATCATAAATGAATAAATACACCTTTACTACCTTTCCAAGACCTTGAACAGTAGATTGAGTTGAGGCATGATTGCAACATGTGGTTTTCAGAAAACAGAAGTTGATACATGTGGGATGCACGAAATTTAGCAATTAAAGTTTTGAATTGTCCAATCTTCCAGAAGCTGAAATAGATGGTATTAAAACCATGGTTTGGAATCTCATTTTGTGTCAGGGAACTCAGTTAAAGTATATTATTTTGGTAAATTATCAAAAGGAAGGGATCTTTGGCACAACGATAAGATTGCTGCTTTGTGACCAAGAGGTCACGGGTTCAAATCCTAGAAACAACCTCTTGCAAAAAGGCAAGGTAAGACTGCGTACAATGGATTCCTTTTCCGATACCCCGCGTGGCGGGAGCTTCGCGTACCGGATTATAGTTTTTATCAAAATATGATACTAATTGGCATGGCTATCCCCTTATGCCTCTCGTGTCAATAGGGCAATGAGCACTTTTTGTGCCAACATTTAGAATGTGCACCACGTCTTGGCACACTATAGCCCATGTTGAGATGAATTCAAGTAATATTTGTAGTTTTTTAAAACTCATTTTAAAAAAAAAATAATTCAATTAATTATCTAACTATATAGTTTCATTTTTATAAATAATAATTTAAGAAAAAGAACTGAGTTGAGATGAATTTTAATTATAATTTGATTAAAGATATTAATTAAAAACTATGTAAGCATCCTCATCTAAGATGTGTATCCTTTAAAATCTTGTTTATAATTCATGCAACAAAATTTTTTTTATGTTTATTATTCAGAAGACTACAGGAGTTGATTAGTTTGCACATAAGGTGTTCTACATTGCAACATGACTTCTATAAGATTATTGTGGTCAAGGCTTCCATATTATTTTTTCAAAATTCTTCAAGAAGTATTGAAGAGGTCGCAGAATGCGGGTTAGACTGCCATAATACAACCATGATTAATTTGACATACTTTGAGATGTTAACAGTATTTGATAAAAGAAAATCATCAGAAGGTATTTACTAATCATAACGAAAGGAAATAAAAAATAACTACAGTGGGAATTTAGAAGGGTTTTTTTTTTTTTCTGTTACAAGGGTTATATCAAAGATCAATTTTAAGTTTATATCTTTTTACATTAGTTATTGATGAACTCACTGGACAAATGCAAGACATGTTACTATGGTGCATGTTGGTTGCAAATGATATTGTTTTAGTCGATAAGATATGTGAATGAGATTTTAGGATTAATAGAATAAAGACAAAATATATAAAAATTAAATTTAATAGTAGTAGATGTAGCAAGACAATTGTAAAGATAAAAGATGACGAACTATCCATAATTAAAAGCAAGGTTTAAAATTTCGACATGTATCGAGGTTTCGATTCGCGACCGGAACGATACGGTTTCGATATCGTATCGTGGTGCATTGATAAATTTTGATAATTTTTAAATATAAAATAGATAAATTAAAAATGAAAATTAACTTAAATATTAAAAACAAAAAAATGATTAAAAAATACTAAAAAATTAATTATAATAATAAAATTAATTTAATTAATTTCAATTAAATAGGATTAAAAAAGAAAATAAATTTTAATAATAATAAAATTATTATTTATTATATATAAATTAATAAAATTAATTTTAAAATAATTTTATTAAATTTTAATTGATTTTATTTAGCCTATAGTTAAACTATAATTTAGGAAGTTGATTGATTTTAAGCGAGGCCGCTGTGGTATCGCCGCGCCACTAAGCAAGCATCCCACGGTCGCTGCAGCCAGTGGCAGTCGTGGCCTCGCGCAAGGTTGTCGACAGCCATTGTGGCCCCCGCCCATGGCCACCGCGGCCTCGGGCGAGGCCCCGCTGCCCCACGAAGGGTCGCCGTCGTCGTTCCCGCATCTCGGAGGCATGCCGATATTGGTGTCACATCGGAACAAGAAAAACCACCCGTTTCACCCGAAATGGGTTAGTATTTCAAACCTTGATTAAAAGATTTAAGTATCTAGAATCATTTTTACAAAATAATGAAGGGATTGATAAAGATATTTTATATAGGATACAAGAAGAATGATTGAAATGGAGTAAAAAATGGTCGCATAGATAAGAGGTGAATGTGAGGGCATACAAGGATGGACATGATAAGAAATGAGAAGATAAGAGAGAAAATTGGAGTTACACCTATGAAGGAAAAACTTCGAAAGACTCATTTAAGATAATATAAATATGTGCTTAAGCGACTAATAAATGTCTCAGTTAGACAAAGTTAGACGATAACAAATACAACCATTAATCGAGGAAGAGGAAAACCAAAGAATACTTAATAAGGGATAGAGTCCAATAGGTTAGGAGGATCCATATAACCAACCCCACTTAGTGAGATAAACACTTGGTTGTAGTTATTGTTATATACAAAATACATGCTAAGTGGGATTAAAACGTGAGACCGGTTGGAAAACAACAATACGCACTAGCCATCATGGCAAAGTAGATATGCATGGGAGCTAAAAAAGACATGACAATGATTAAAGGTAGAGCGACAGTAAGAATGTTGTGCAGTTTAAGAGTTTAGTCAATCGCAAGGGAAGATATGGGTTTCCTTTCTAGCTAAACATTGATCCAAAAGTAGAATCAGATTTAGAATTTATATTCAAATTAAATAACAAGCCTTGCTGCACGGTTGGAGGTAAAACCTAACGACCATAATATCAATGCCCCAAGAAAGAGGCAGAAGATAATAATGCTGCACATTAGAAACTTGATGTTCTACCTATACGAGGTAATAGGAACTGCAAGCAAATGGAATTCTTACGGTGGTACAGAAAGAAGATCAGCACGGATGGTGGTCAATAGCTTCAGTCCACCAGGATGTGCATTGAGCCTCTCAAAGAAAGCCGCATATAGGGGATTGAAAGCATCCCGAAGATTCCGCTCCATCCTGTAATACATAGCAAGCATGCCCCCATCTTCAACCAAACCAGCCTGTTGCTCCCCAGATGCTAATAGACCATGGAAAGAATTCAGAAAAAGATGGATTTTTGAAGTAAAAGTTTAATGTGATAGCATGCCTACCTTCATTTTGGGTGTCATGAAGAAGCTCGACGCTAAGATACTTCTGCATGAGGTCACGGACTCGAGTTCTATTGACATCATAATCCCTGGACAGGTCGAGAAGCAGCACCCTGCGCCCTTCTAGGGACAAACCCAAATAGCCCTTCCATAAATAATAATAGACAGCAATAAGCGACATATGAATTAAATTGGCGATCAAGAGAAAAAAAATTCTCCAACCTGTGAGAAATTCTCGAGGTTTACATCGACTAGCTCGGATTTTTCAGAGGGGATGGAAATGGACGCTTGCATCCATTCTTTGACATCCTTCAAAGAAACCCTGAGGAGCAAGAAATAAATTTGAAAGTTAAACTACAAAAAAAATATCAGAAAGAGCACGAGAGGGGAAAATGAAAAAAAATTCCACCTTGTTGCATTGGTACTCATGATCCCATCATTGACCTCGCTTGCGCATGAAGCGTCCTGGAAGATACACATCAGAGTGATCGTCATTAAATCCGAACAATGGTTCACTATCACGAAAAGAGACGAAAGAAGATTCGACGACAAACAAAGTGAGGTTCCAAAGCAGGGAAGGGATCCAATTTGAGATCGAGAAAACAGGCTCCAAAAATGTAGGAAAACGGCGAACGGGTGAGAGTCGGTTACCTGAGGAATCGCAAGTGGATCCGATCGGAGAAATTGTCCGGCGGGAATCGCCATGCGACTTCGCATCAGGATCGCCAAGCCCTTCTTCTTCATCGGCGGAGTGGCGCGATCGATAAACAAGGCGAGGGCTACAATTTATCTGGAATCTGGTCTGGTCGCCGAGCCGAGCCGAGCCGAGCAGAGCAAGTGATAATTTAAACAACAAACTAAATTTAAAAAGAAATAAAAAAAATGCTAATATATGAATTAAAAATATCTAAAATGTTTTTTTTTAAAATATAAATAAGAAAACTGCTAATTTTAATCTAAATAGTTTTGAGGTTTTATAATTATTTTTAGGTCGAGTTAGAAAATATAAAAATATAAGAATCAGAAGAAAAAGAAAAAAAAAAAAAGTAAAAAACATAGTGCAGTAGTACTGCAGTGGGAAAAGGACTAGGATAATGAGGATAAGCAATGGCCCCGCTTCATCCCCTGTAGCAGAAGGAAGCAGCGCAACATGGTGGATTGCCCCCTTCCTCTCTCTGTCCTCTCGTTCTTCGCCGCATTCTCACTTTTTTTTCTTTTTTTCTTTTTTTCTTTTTTCGAACGTCAAAGATCAGTTCTCGACTCTAGAAAGCGCACAGCGATCTATATATAGTGGCCGTGTGAGTGCCGGAGGAAGGGCGGAGTAGCAGGTGGCAGAGATGGTCGGCAACAACAATGGGGTCTACGGCTGTAGAAACTCCAGCAAGCTGCTGGAGATGCTGAACGTGAGGATGGTGGGCGCCGGGGAGCGGGTGGTGGTGCTGTCGCATGGCTTCGGCACCGACCAGTCGGCGTGGAACCGCGTGCTGCCTTACTTCCTCCGCGACTACTGCATCGTCCTCTACGACCTCGCCTGCGCCGGCAGCGTCAACCCCGACCACTTCGAGTTCAGCCGCTATACTACCCTCGACGCGTACGTCGACGACCTGCTGGCCATCCTCGACGCCCTCGGCGTCAACCGCTGCTTCTTCGTCGGCCACTCCTTCTCCACCATGATCGGCATCCTGGCCGCCATCCGCCGGCCCGAGCTCTTCCTCAAGCTCATCCTCATCGGCGCATCCCCCAGGTTTCTCCTTCCCAGATCCCGATTAAAAACTCGATTGAGGCTTCCCGCTCAGTTTTTGGTGGCCAGGTTTTTGAACGACGACAAGTACCACGGCGGCTTCGAGCGGGAGGAATTCGACGAGGTGTTCGCTGCGATGGAGGCGAACTACGCTGCGTGGGTGCACGGGTTCGCGCCGCTGGCGGTGGGCGCGGACGTCCCCGCGGCGGTGCGGGAGTTCAGCCGGACGCTGTTCAACATGCGGCCGGACATCTCCCTGTTCGTGTCGCGGACCGTGTTCAACAGCGACCTCCGCGGCGTGCTGGGTCTCGTCACGGCCCCCTGCGTCATCATCCAGACCGCCAAGGACATCTCAGTCCCCCACTCCGTGGCCTTCTACCTGAAGGACCACCTCGGCGGCCGGGCCACCGTGGAGCTGCTCCCCGTGGAGGGCCACCTCCCGCACCTCAGCGCCCCCGCCGCCCTTGTCCACGTCCTCCGCCGTGCCCTCGCCGCATCCGGCGAATAAAGTCTTCTTCTTTTTTCCGTTTTTGGCCGCAGAAGGTGGAGAATAAAGTCGATTGGTGGTCACTTTCCTTTCCACGACATCGATCCACAAGAAAAAATCCACGAAATGTCCAGTCAACAAGGTGGAGCAGGCAAATCGCGACTTCTCCTCCGGTCTCGCTCCTCCTTGTGCGTGCATTACAAAAACTAAAAATAAATAAATAAATAAATATATATATATATATATATATATATATATATATATATATATATATATATATATATATATATATATATATATATGTACACAATCAATTTAGTGTTGAATTGGCAAACAAATGGAGCAATGAATGATGAGATGAGTAGGCTGCGACGAGGACAGACTGAACTTATCTCTTGGTCTTTTCCGTCGCTGGAAGAGAAGAAAAGAAAAGAAAAGAATGAATCATTAGATCAGTTTACGCACTGCCGCTCGATGGATAAGGTTCCATTTTATTTAACATGGAAGAGCGATTGGTGCATAGGTCGGGAACGTGTCCATTCTCCCCGCAAATCAATTTTAAACTTTTTTTTTTTTACTTTTTATTTTATATATATATATATATATATATAATTAATAATATGTAGGTGTCACTATTTGAAAGTGTTTTTAGCTGTGCAAATAAAGTCAGATGGTTAATATGTATAAAATTATAAAAGTGAGGAAGGATTCATTTTAATTTTTAGATGAAAATATTAATCGGGATATTTATTATATATTATGTTTAGGCGTGGATATGATTATAGTTTATTATAATTAATTCTATCTCTTCGCTGATTGGATAAACAAGAGGAGGAAATGAAAATAAGGAATTTAATCTTTTGCAAAAGGAGTGGAGTTTGTAGTTTTGACATGCGTCTTTATTTGATTTAAATAGTATTTTATTTAATTTATGATTATCGTAGTTCTTTTTTTATTTTATTTTTATATATCATTCATCTATAGTAAAAAGACAATTACATTCATTTCTTTTTTATCATCGATTCCTCAATGATGATATAAAAAGATAAATCATAGAGACTATGTTTCTTATCCGCTGATTAGAAATAACAGAGAGTTTTTAAGTCCGGATGAGGATTTTAAAAAACTCTAAATTAATTTAAACATATTATTGGAAGTATTAGGAATACAATCAAAGTTTCACATTGATTATATTTAAAAATGAACATATATCTCCATGGATATGAGGTCTTTTGGATATAACTCAAAATCAAAACCATGAAGGCTTAAATTCAAAATAGACAATCTCGTACCATTGTAGAAATATATGAATCTTATAAGTACTAACAATTGTTTAGTATCAAAGGCATGGTTAATGTTAAATCATGCACTTCGAACCAGACAATTAACAGAAAGTCTAACTAGGTTAGAAAAATCAGACATTTGACAGGAAATTCTGATGGATTGAAGATCGAATAACAAATTGAAGAAGTCTTTTTCGGACAAATAGACTTGAGGGGAGGTCTAATGTGATTCTTCATTTGAGGGAGGATTATTGAGAGAGTATTGGAAATACAATCAAAGTCTCATATTAGTAAGATAAATAAAAAAATAATGTACTTATAAGATAAAAAAATATCTCCATTATTATGATACCTTTTAAGTATAATTCAAAATCAAAATTACGAGGGCTTAAATCTAAAGTGAATAATATCGTATAGAAGTTGATACTAACTCAATATAACTATAATTTTCTAATATTTGTATAAAAAATAAATAATGAATTTCTAGTTTAAGTGTGTTGGGCTGGGCCAGGTCTAGCGTAACAGGTTATGTTTAAAGTCAAATCAACTAAACCGTATTAATCAAAATCAAATTAATCGTTTTTTTTAGATAACTCCAATCGAAGATGATCACTAAAATAGAATGAATTGTCCTCGCGGGATGACGTGACAATTAAAATACGATGGTGTTTATAGATTTGGTATGGATCGATTTCGGAAGAGGATCTAAAGTTCTTTTTTGGTTCAGATGACTATACGTGTCTTGATCACTACATAAAGACATATATGATCCTCCGTGATTTATCTCCCTCACAATGACTATGGAACAGACTGATAGAGACCGTTAGATTGACATACTAAAATAAAATGAATTAACATAAATTTAATTAATTTAGTAATCTATCAAATTAATTGAACTTTCACATTTCACTAACAATCTACTACTCGAATCAATTGCCTTAATCGATTCTCAAACTTAATAGGTTGATTTTAAAATTTATTATATTCAATTTGTAGACTTTAGACGTAAATTAATTACTCCTTCGTTAGCTAATCTACACTCATTTTAATTTTTTATTTTTAAGAAAAAGAAGAAAAGAAATATATAAATATGTATTTACATATTACACTTTTTTAATTTTATTATATATATATGTTTTTTATTTTTATATATTTATGATGGTTATATGCTCACTTGGGGCATATAATTCACACATGGGTAATGGGTGGTTACTCATTATCCCATGATCTCCATCTCTCATCTCCTCTCATCTCTCCTCCCTTATATATATATCTTTTGTGAAGAAGTATACGAGAGTGAGGCTGATCTTGTTGTCTTGGCTAAAAGGTTGGCTACGTGAATTGCTATCTTTAGGAGAGTTGAGAAGCAATGGAGGCAAACGTGAGGTACTGCAATTTTTCTTGTGAAGAGAGTTTTTCTAGTGCAAGGTTCAGTGCGAGAAGGTACAACCTGCAGATGAAGATAACTCTCAAAGAACTCATCTTCTTATTGAGTAGAATAAGAGGAATCATCATCACCGAGCTAAGGGTTGCGACGTTGTGATATTGTGGTGGAAGTTCGATTTAACTATCGTGATTTCCATCCTGACTATGAGGGTCCCAGGAGGATCCAAGTCCGCGGCAAAGTTCTTGTTCAGAGCAGTTCCAACAGTTTCGACATCTACATATTTAAGATATATTTATGTTTTTGCAATTTTTCATAAGTATATGAGTTTATGTTAGTTTATTTCAACATTGGTATCAGAGCTAAGTTGAACGGAATAATGTTCAACAAAATTCTTGAGTTAAAACTCAGAAATGACTGCTGGTCGTGGAACACAATTCTCGTTGAAGATGATGAACAATGCTCCGTAGGGCAAGCATGAGGAAGATGCTCAGTCATGCAGTTCTCAGTCGTGTGCAAGACACACCTGTCGCATATCGCGAGCCTAAAAAGCAATGGTGGAGCATTGTTATTGCTCAGGTACAGTGGAGAAGATGATGAACAGTGAACTGACCGAACAGTTCCCGAGCAGTTACAGATGTTCCTGAGCAGTTCTCGAGCAGTTCCCGAAAGTGATTGGGATTTCTATATACTACTCGGGATTCCTAAAGGTTGCTCGGGATTCCTAAAAATTGCTCATCCAGAGCACTAACTCATCGGCAAAAATACTAACTACTCAGCAAGAGCACTAACTGCTCGACCAAAGCATGTGGGGCTCGAGACTTGTTGTGTGGAGCTTGGAAGTGTTTTAAGAAGTCGATAAAGTGGTTGGCGACACTTGCGAGAGCTCGGTACATGCAAGGTCCTAAGTTCTCATGGTCGCTAAGGATCTCAAGAGCTTGACATGAGTAGAGAAACTCAGGTTACACTGAATTGTTCGACACAAAGGTGTTGGGCTGGGTGCTCAAAAAATTGAGTGAGATTTTGAGCTTATTCAAAATCTAACCGGTAGGTCGAGAAGGATTTTCAGATGGAACTCGACCTAAGTCGAGAGTCTTGGAAATGACGAAGATGTCTAACTCCGAGATGTGTGGACTATTACGAAGGGCATGTAGGCTTATCATAAACGTTGCCATTATATGACGGTGCGTAGTCTTTTATGGCGCCGTGTAGGTTTGCTTTGAAAGTATAATGTGACTATTTGTGTATCGCATCTTAATTAGAATGATGAGATGCAATTCTAAGTTGTGGTGTATAGTATCTGTTGATTCATACGCTCATCATAGAATTTGTATTCGAGTTATTTTTGAGTTTTGATGATTAGTAGGGTACACAAATATTGAGACATTAAGCATCAATAGTCATTAAAGTCTCTTTATCTATGTGACAGATACATGGCTGCGACAAAGAGTGTCATAATGGATCTCGTGAAGGGAGACAAATTGAATGGTGACAATTATAAGATTTGGCACCGGAAGGTTCAGTTCGTCTTCGAGGAGCAAGAACTCAGAAAGGTTCTTAAGCACGAGATGGTGGACCCCGAGGAGGGTACCATGTCACAAGTGAGACGGGATCAGGAGATATATCGTGCATGGAAGAAGAAGGATGGTCAAGCTAGGGTAATTCTCCTCAGTAGCATGCATGATGAGCTAATCTCGATTTATGAATATTATTCTACTACTTTGACGATCTAGAATGCTCTGAGGAAGCAATATAGTACCCCTTCAGCCCCTAAGCTGAGGATGTTAACGTATAAGTTTATTACTTATAAGAAGAAGTTTGATCATACTATGAAACAACATTTAATACATATATCAAGTATGATTGCCTCTTTGAAGAATATGGGGGAGTCCATATCAAATGAGTTTCAGATATTGGGTGTGATCCAGTCATTGCCTGACTTCTGGCAGGTAGTTAAGACATATCTCATGCACACCAAAAGTATTCATACTTTCACATATGTGAGTAGGCACTACGAACTCAAGGAGGACCAACAAGAGGGTGACCAAGTCTGCTTTAGGTCATGCTAACATTGCAGAGTCGAGTAAAGACTCCCGAGGTACCAAGCGCAAGTGGTGCAAGCATGAGAAGAATACCAAGGATCATGGCAAGAAGAAGCCAAACACTAATGAAAAGGGACAGAAAATCAAGAAGAATGAGCTCGTAAAGAGCAAAGTTCGATGCTACGTATGTGGTAAGCTTGGACATTTCGCACGCGAATATCGTGAGCGAAAGGTAGATGCTTCTTCTTTACATGGTTTGAGTTATGTGTTATCAAGTGTGATGTTCGCTAACTCTTCTCCTTTGTGGATTATAGACTCAGGAGCAACAAACCAGTAGCTCGAGATAGGAGTGTTTATGTATATTTTCGCCGAATTAGTCCACATGGGAGAAGGCTTTATGTGGGCAATGAAGCATTCGTGGAGGTGAGAGGGATTAGCACTTGCAAGCTAATGTTGCAAAGTAATCAAGTCTTGTATCTTCATGATGTGTTGTATGCTCCGGAGATTAAGCGAAATCTTATTTCTGTTTGTAGTGTAAACTAGTTAAGATATAATGTTTGTATAGGAAACTCTAAAATTTATATCTCGTATGAAAACTCTTTAATATGTTCTGGAATAGTCCATGAGGGACTATATACACTAAATTTGATTTCATTTCACGAGTCTTATCTTACGTCTCCTATTGTTTTTGCCTCTAACTGTGTAGTGGATAATGTGAGTGTATGACATAGTAGACTTGGCCACATAGGACAAGAGAGGATGGGCTAATTAGCAACATGTGGCGTGTTAGGCCATCTAACCAAAGTCGAGTTGTCCTTATGTGAGTTTTGCCTAGCAGACAAATTTAAGATAAAATCATTTGGGAAAACAGTGAGAGTTGAGACTCCATTGCAGTTGGCTCATTCTAATATTTACGGACCCATGAATGTAAGAGCACGAAACAGAGTCACGTATTTTATTATGTTTATAAATGATTACATGTGTTTCGATTATGTCTATCTGATCTCGCACAAGTCTGACGCATTGGAGTGCTTCAGGAGGTTTATAAGCGAGGTTGAAAATCAACTAGACTTGCGAGTGAAAATTCTTAGAACCGATCGTGGGTGCAAGTATTTATCTGAGCGGTTTAAAGAACTCTATTTTGAGAAAGACATTACACAATAGCTGACTATTCCTGCTACTCCTCAACAGAATGGAGTCACCGAAAGAAGGAATATGACTCTTTTCGAAATGGTAAGGTATATGATGGCGCAAGCCAATTTACCAATCTCCCATTGGGGGGATGCGTTATTGACTGCAGCTTATGCCCTTAATCGTGTTCCAACTAAGTCCGTAGTCAGTACCTCATATGAGCTTTGGACGGGGAGGCAACCTATCCTTAGTCATTTGAGACCATGGGATTGTGCCACGTATGTTAATGATCCTTCGCACAGATATGGTAAGTTAGGTCTGCGAGAAAAGATGTGTATCTTTATTAGATACTCTTAATACTCCAAAGGATATGTGTTCCTAAGAGAACATACGGACGAGGTTGTCACTGAGATTGAGTCTCATGATGCTATATTTCTCGAGAATGATTTTCCTAAGAAAGGAGAAATCGATTGAGATTTTATCTTCTATGAGATGGTCGAGCCTATTGACTCAGTAGATCCTAGCGGCGGGATTCAAGACCCTGAGATGGATCTTGGTCCTAGTGGGAGTGGTCCATCCCAAGGTGAGGATGCTCTCTCTCCTCGTCGGAGTGGTCAGGGAAATGTACCTCATTGTCGTTTCCCAATTGAGAATAAGACACTCATTGTGACTCTAGAGGACAAGAAAGATCCGAGGACTCTGAGAGAGGCCCTCGAAGGTTCCATAAAAGATCAATGGTTTAAGGCCATGGAAGACAAAATAAATTCAATGAAAGTCAATAAAGTATGAGAGCTTGTTGACTTACCTAAGTATAGAAAGGTCATTTGGAACAAGTGGGCCCTTAAAATCAAGAGGAAGGTTGATGGATCGATCGAGAGATATAAAGATCGTCTAGTAGCCAAGGGTTACACTCAGACAAATGCCATTGATTACGAGGAGACCTTCTCTCCAATAGTCAAGTTTACTTCGATCTGTTTACTTTTAGCAATTGTCGAGAGTTTAGATTTATAGTTACATCAGATGGACGAGAAGACTGTCTTCCTTAATGGAAGTTTGGATGATGATAGCTACATGGACCAACCTTCTGGGTTTGTTCAAGTAGGTCAAGAAAATAAGGTTTGTCGACTTCGAAAGTCGATATATGACCTTAAGCAATCACTCAGGCGGTGGTATCTAAGATTTCACAAGGAGGTGATATTTTATGGTTTTACAATGGTCAAGGAGGATCATTATGTCTATCTGATAAGATCTAATAACTCATTTGTGATTCTGTCGTTATATGTGGATGTCATAATGTTGGCTGGAAACAACATTGAATATCTGAAAATCATTAAAACATGGTTATCATCCACTTTCGACATGAAAGACATGGGTGAAACTGAGTTCATCCTTGGAGTACAAATTCAGAGGGATCGCTCGAGAAGATTTCTAGCTCTTTCACAAGAGGCTTATATTAAAAAAATTCTCGAGCCCTTTGGGATGAGTGATTGTAATCTCATAGATGCTCCAATCGCTAAAGGTGAGGGCTTAAGCTTGATAATGTGACCTAAGACTTAGGAAGAGATAAGATAAATGAGTAAAGTACCTTACTCAAGTGCAGTGGGAAGTTTAATGTACGCAATGTTGTGTATAAGATCGGACATATATTATGCAATTGGTCTAGTATGTAAATATTAAGCAAATCCTGGAAAGGATCACTGGAGAGCAGTGAAAAAGATTTTCAGATATCTTAAAGGAACTGCATCCTTCTCTCTGCATTATGGAGGAGATGATTTACGTCTCATGGGATATTCAAATGTTGATTGGGGAGGTGATATGGATAAGCGCAAATCTACATCAGATTTCACTTTCTTGCTCAATGGCGGAGTCATCTCTTGGAGCAGCAAGAAGCAAATCTGTGTTGCTCTATTTATGATGGAGGTTGAGTTCGTGGCATGCTTAGTAGCAGTTCAAGAGGGTGTTTGGCTTAGAAGACTATTGGATGACTTATGGATTGTAGTGGATAGTGGGAGGTCAATGATGATTTATTGTGATAATCAGGTCGCCATCGCTTACACAAAAGACCCTAAGTTTCATAGTAGAACCAAATACATAGATACCAGATACTATTATGTAAGAGACATCATTGAGAAGAATAAAGTGATTGTCAAGTACATTTCAACACAACATGGTGGTTGATCCCTTTACCAAACATATTATATGAGACTCCTTTGTGGGACATAGAGAGTCGTTAAGTTTGGCTATTTTATGAAATTTCTCAACTTATACTGTAATGATAATGATGCTTAATGAAATATATGACAATGTGCATTTATGGTCCAATTATATTATTGCACTTGTTATATATATATGTTATGTGATATAATATGTTTGAGTATTGGGAATACAATCAAAGTTCCACATTGGTAAGACATAGAAAAGATCACGTGCTTATAAGATGAAAAGATATCTCTATTGGTATGAGACCTTTTGGGTAAAGTCCAAAAAATAAAATCATGAGGGTTTAGGCCCAATGTGGACAATATCATATTATTGTGGAGATATATACATCTTATATGTACTAACAATTGGTAGCAAAGTCATAATCCATGTCAATCCATGAACCTCGAATGAGGGATGTGGAGCTCCCATGTCCGGATCAAGAGAACTAGACACCAGGCAGGAAGTCCAGTTAGGTCGGGAGGACTGAACAATTAGCAAGAAGTCTAGTTGGGCCAGAAGGGTCTGACAACTGGCAAGAAGTCCAGCTGAGTTAGGAGGATCACACAGTTGGCAAGAAGTTCGGGTGGATTGAGGATTGAATATCAAGCAGAGGAAGTCCTTTGAGGGCGGATAGGCTTGAGGGGGGTCAATGTAGTCCTTCATTTGAGAGGGGATTGTTAGAGTATTATGAATACAATCAAAGTCCTACATTGGTAAAACATAGAAAAAATCACGTGCTTATAAGATGAAAAGATATCTCCAATGGTATGTGAGCTTTTGGGTAAAACTCAAAAATAAAATCATGAGGGCTTAAGTTCAAAGTGAACAATATCATGTCATTATGGAGATATATGAATCTTATAGGCACTAACATAATAGATATGTTAGGCGGACAGGTTCACTCTCTCACACGAGTTACCAACTCCTAGAGTGGAAATTAGACGGTTTATAGTTGTAAGAGGTTTTCAGAGTAACTCTGTTAGAACTTAAGTCGCCCTGATATGTGTTTAAGATGAGGTAATGTGTGACATGACTAACATGGATTTAGTCGCATCCATGTGGCCTATAAGCAGTCATATTTGAGATCTCAGATATCATCTACAGTTTGTGATATTGTCTTTGAGAGACTCTCTCTGAGATCTTTGGATAGAGTCTTATGTGTAGACTGAGTCACATACCTGCACAGTGTTAGAGAAATCTGACATATGCTCTTATGAGAAATGGAGAATAACATTGTCGCATGTGTTTCATACCGCGTGTGATAAATCAACTAGGGAAAGTAGGAGCCTTATTACTTGAGACAATAAATTAATATCCTCGAGCACCACTGTGAGAGATCTAAGATCCACTAGGAGGGATCTCTTGTACTCTTATTACTTTCGGTTGTTTCTTGAGGTTGTGATGAAGTGTTGCTACTTTAGTATGTTTACTGATGGCCCAAAAGATAAATTAAAGTCTAAGGGACAAGTATAGGAAAGCAGTTGAGTTATGGCTAATAGATTCTAGTTTGGGAAAAGGAAGATTAATTGATATTACATCAGGATTTTAATATTCATCGACTAGTCTTTTATGTTTATCCGATGAGGGATTAAACATATTAGTGAATATAATTACGAATAATATCTGGGGATACTTTCGATAACGAAAGAAGTTCGATTGGATGTTATAAGTCCTGGATCTGGGGTGTAGCAAGATTATATCTTATGATACAAAGATGGCTACTCTATCATCCTAACAGGTGTATAGATCAGTTTTTTATATGCATGTGTACTCGTAAGTCGCGCGACGTCTAACTCTGTGTGAAAGCTCAGTAGGGTGATGGATCGCATGAGATGTGATCTAATGACGATTATAATTATATGCCCTCGTGTACAAGTGGGAGATGATGATTATATGCTCATGTGGGGCATATAATTCACACATGGGTAATGGGTGGTTACCCATTACCCCATGATCTCCATCTTCTCTCATCTCCTTTCATCCCTCCTCCCTTATATATATACCTCTTGTGAAGAGATATATGAGAGTGAGGTTGGTTTTGTTGCCTTGGCTAAAAGGTTGGCTATGTGAGTTGCTATCTTTAGGAGAGTTGATAAGTAGTAGAGGCAAACGTGAGGTACTGTAGTTCTTCTTCTGAAGAGAGTTTTTCTAGTGCAAGATTTAGTGCGAGAAGGTATAACCTGTAGAGGAAGATAACTCTCAAAGAACTCATCTTCTTGTTGAGTAGAACAAGAGGAATCATCGTCACCGAGTTAAGGGTTGCGATGTTGTGATACTACGGTGGAAGTTCAATTTAACCATCATGATTTCCATCCCGACTACTAGGGTCACGGGAGGATCCAAGTCCTTGGCAAAGTTCTGTTGATGTAGTGAGCATCGCTCCTTAGTTTTGATATATGAACCACAGTTTAAATGTTAGAATTCTCTTGTGTTATAATATCAGTGTTAAGTGTGCAGGCTTAACAGGAAGTCCTAATAGGTCGTGTTGACCGAATACTAAGCATGTATCTTGACAGATCGGGAGGATCAGACACCAGACATCAAGTCTAAATGGGTCACGTGGATCGGACATTTGGCATGAAGACAGGTTGAGTCAGGAGACTGGACAATCGACAAAAAGTTCAGCTGGGTCAGGCAGACCGGACAGCTGGTGGAAGCCTTGGTGGATCAGATCGAATGTCAAGAGTGGTAAGTCCGACAGGTAGCTGATATGTAAATCTCGAGTGAAGAGGTGAGGCTGAGTCCTCTGTAGGGGGACAAAGCTAGGCATCGATTCGACGAAAAGTTCGCGTGGGACTTAATAGTCGAGATCGAACAGTATTACTACTGCTGTCGCATTTTATATTTGTGCTAATCCTATTTTGCAAGGATCAGTCGACTGGATGTATTCAAGTCGATTGAAGTTCAGTCGACTGACAATGGATCAGTCGACTGGATACCTATTTGACAGGATCAGCTGGTGATCGATCGGAGATCGTGTGATGCAGATGGAGAGGGTTTCAGTCGACTAAAGGGTTTGAGACGACTGAATAGACAAATTTCCCAATACGGAGGCGAGTGATGTGGAGTCGACTGGAGAGATTTCATTCAACTGGAAGGCCACGAATTCCATATCGACAGGCTGATGTGGAGTCAACTGAAAGGCATTCCAGTCGACTGGAAAAGGTTTATAAAATATATGCTTGATTGGATCCAATAAGAACATCCAATCTACGTCGAAGTACTACTAAAATTTTTGCTCATCCATGAAAATTCTCATTCCACAACAAGGCAACCTTCCGACACTCCGCAACTTCCTCAACCATCTTTAAGTGTCGGTATAACGTCTTGTAATTTTTTATTCATATTTTCGCTTATTGTACTTAACTTCAAGAGTGAGTAGTGTATTACTCATCTCTAATATTTGTAAAAAGTGAAATCCTCCGAAGTCGAGAGTTCTCGAGTCGGAGGGAAGTTAGTGAATATCCATCAAGGTAGCTCTCAGAAGAGCTACGAGCCTTGGACTAGCAACCCAGTTAGGGTTGTGAACCAAGTAAAATAAAGTGTTAGTATTTTTCATTTCCGCTGCATACTCACAATAGTTTTCAAATATTCTAAATTATTTTAAAAATTAAAATAAGTTTTTTAAACTCTGAGATTCACCCCCTCTCTTGGAGAAATACGATCCTATAATTGATATCAGAGCGGGGGTACTCCGAATTGGTACAACTACCATCGTGAGCTTTAGAATAATTTAGAATAATTTTTATTACTTTAGAATAGTTTAGAATAATTTTTATTGCTTTAGAATAATTTTTAGTATTTTAGAATATTTAAAATTCATTTTCTGCATTTTAGATTTATTAAAAATAATTTTCTGCATTTTAAATTTATTAAAAATAATTTCCTGTATTTTAGATTTATTAAAAATAATTTTCTGTATTTTAGATTTATTAAAAGTAATTTTCTACATTTTAGATTTATTAAAAAAAAATTTCTACATTTTAGATTAATTAAAAATAATTTTCTACATTTTATATTAATTAAAATTAATTATCTGAATTTAGGAAAGTATTTATTAATTTTCTGCATTTAGGAAAGCATTTATTAATTTTCTAGATTTAGGAAAGTATTTATTAATTTTATGTATTTAGAAAAGTATTTATTAATTTTCTGTATTTTATAAATTTTTATTAATTTTCAGCATCTAAGAAAATCTTTATTAATTCTTCCACTTAGAATAATATTTTTATTAATTCTCTACACTTAGAATAATTTTCCTTAATTATTGCAATTTGAATTATTTAATTTTAATAACTCTAGGAATATTTTTGAAAAATAAAAATGTTGTATTTAGAGGGTTTAAGCACCGTTCGCCCTCCTCTCTTTAACGGAGAGGATTTTCCTTCTTGGAATAGATGAATGGAGTGCTTTTTGAAAATCAATCTCGAGGTTTGGTTTTCGATTAGAAAAGAGTTCGTAACTCTGGTAGATTACTTTGGTGAGTTGTTAAATCTGGAGAAATGAGCCGCAAACTTTAGAAAAAAAGTTCAAGTCGATTACAAGGCTTTAAACACCTTACAATGCGAACTTACAAATGATGAGCTAAATCGAATCGGGTCAATTCAAAATTCTAAAGAATTGTGGGACAATTTAATTAAATTGCATGAACAAGGTAACTTGAGTTCACCCAAGGATGGTTTAATTTTGATGGCAAGAAAAAATAAAAAAGGAAAGAAATCTAAATCGAGAAGAAGAAAAAGGAAGGAAGCAACTAAATCAAACTTGGACAAGTCATCATCGGAAGAGTCGAATGCGGAAATATCAACGACATACTTCGTAACGTCACTCACAGCGACCGACGAGTCCAAAGTCAAGTCAAGACAAGAGTCCAAATCTGAGTCTGAGTCCAAGAGAAGTCACGGACCCGCATTCGTTTCCGAAGGTTCTTACGAGGTAACTTCTCCTCTAAAAGATAAATTGTATAATATAATTGCATGCTTAAGTAGGAAACTAGTCAAGTCTAAGAATCAAGTCGACTTACTTCTTGAGAAAGTCCAAGTACTTAAGGAGCAAGTCAACTTGAAGATTTTGACTTGCCGAATTGAGGATAGAGATTCAACTCAAGTTGTAAAAGCTTGAGGAAGAGAACTCGATCCTAAAAAGGCAAGTAGAAGATCTAACCGGATCGTTGGAAAGGTTCACTTCGGGCTTAAAGTATCTCAACATGATGCTTAGGTCTCAATGAGCCGTATACAATAAGTTCGGACTCGGATACAAGGCTAAGGACACAAAAAGGTCATATATGTTCTTATTTAATATAAATGCTAAGGGTCGAGTCCAAGCTTGGGTTCCTAAGGCTAGCTTAGTCAACCAAGTTGGACCGAACAAATTTTGGATTTTCAAAGGACAAATTTAGTTAGTGAACAAGACCCAACAGAGCTATTATGCAGGGGGAGCTAACTCGTTGATTGTTTCCTTAATTAGATAAGACTCTTGTAGCCTTTAGTTTACTTTACTTGCTTAATTTAGAACGGACTAGATAGGAAACAAAGTAGTTTAAACTTGAACAACCTAGTACTAAGACAAGTGAACTGATAGTAAGTTAGGAAAACTCTTCGAAGTGCATGTCTAGGAAATGATCGTTGCTCCGATAACCAAGAAGGTCATGTGTCTCGCCACGATCTGGTGCACTAAGTCGAGTGGTACTGACCGAAGCTAACTCACTAAGTCTTTAACTAGTTAGACCAATACTTAGTCCAAAATGAATCAAGTACTTGATTCCTTTATTGACTTTTATCTAGGAAGTGGTCGTTGCTCCGATAACCAAGAAGGTCATGTGTCTCACCATGACCTGGAAGTCAATGCTGGAAGAACCTACTTGACTAGCTCAAATCAAGTTTGAATCTAACACAAGTTTAAACATTTTGAAATTGCTCATTAAATTTAATTAAGATTAAAAGAAATCCTCATCTCACAAAACCCATAGGAATAAGTGTATTGAAAATCTAGCTTGGGTAAGATGATTTAGAACTTAATTAAGATTAATTAGTTTAATTTAGCTTAAGTCAACCTAATATACTTAAATCAAAATTAATAAATTTACCTTACCAACTTACCTTAACAAAACTTAAGTTAATTCAACTCAACTTAATTTATTAAACTAAACAAACATACCTAAATAACAAATTTACATAAACCTAATTAAATTTAACAACAACTTAATTAAACTTAACAACAACCTAATTAAACTTAACAACAACTTAATTAAACTTAACAACAACTTAATTAAACTTTACAATAACTTAATTAAACTTAACAACTTAACTAAATAACTAAACTTAACAACTTAACTAAACGATTCAACCCTAATCAACTAATTCAACTCCAATCAACATATTTAACTCAATTCTAATCAACTCAACTTAACTTTAATTCAATCAAGTCAAGTTTAATTCTAAGAGAATCAACATAATCAAGGGGGAGTTAAGATATATTATAATTCTAGGAGGAGATTGAGAGTCAAGAGGAAACCTAAAATATTTTGCTAAATTATAATATGTTTAATATCTTCTCTAAAATTATGAATTGGATAAGAAATATTCTTAAGGGAAAAATAGAACAATTTAAAGCTAGCTAAGAATCTATGAGAAACTTTTTTTTTTTTTTTGAAAACTTAAAGTTTTAAGGTGGAGTATTGAAAATTTAAAACTTAAATTAAATGGGAGAAAAACTTAAGCTTAAATAGTTTCAAGTTTAAATACGTAAAAATTCTACTTAGATTTTGATGCATGGAAAGAAAACAATTAAACATTGTAAAACTTTAATTGAGGGGGAGTCTCAAAAGTGTTCTAATGTTATGAAAAAATTCTTAGTTTTGAAAATTTATAATATAAAGGGAGAGTTTGAAAATTTTGAGAAATTTTTAAAAAATATTGTTAAAAGAGGGCTAGAATTTTTGAAAATGGGGGAGTTAGAAAAATTGAAAAAATTTAAAATATTTTAAAATTAATATTGAAATTTTTGATAAAATTTGAAATTAATATTTTAAAATTAAGGGGGAGTTAGAAAAATTGAAAATTTTGAAACAACTTAAAATTGAAAATTTTGATGAAATTTGAAATTAAGGGGGAGTTAGAAAAAGTAAAATTTTGAAAAACTTTGAAGTTAAAATTTTAAATAATAAGGGGAGTTAGAAATATTGTTTGAAAATTATTGAAAAATTTAAATTAAATTTTTGAAATCAAATTCGCAAGTGAAATATTTTAAAAACTTAATTTTTGAGTTTGAAAATTTTTCATTTTTATAATTTCGACTCTCCACTATATATTATTGGTATTTTAAATTTAATCTTTACTTTGATGTATGTCAAAGGAAGAGAAAGAGATATAAAGTTAGAAATTTATTAGAAGAAAATATTTATTGAAAGACAGATGCAAAAATTAAAGAAAACATTATTTATTGAAAGAAAGATGCAAAAAATTGATAGACTTTATGCATCTCATACATGATTTATTTTATGCATCTTATACATGTCAATATTTGGATATCGGTATTTGATTCTCTTAACTTTAACTGATGTGTTGTTATACATCAAAAAGGAAAAGATTATTGATGTAGTGAGCATCACTCATTAGTTTTGATGTATGAACCACAGTTAAACGTTAGGATTCACTTGTGTTCTAATATTAATGTTAAGTATGCAAGCTTACCAAAAAGTCCTAATAGGTCGTGTTGACCGGATACTAGGTACATATTTTGACAGATCAGGAGGATCGGACACCAGACATGAAGTCTAAATGGGTCGTGTGGACCGGACATTTGACATGGACCGGTTGGATCAGGAGACCGGACAATTGGCAAAAAGTCCAGTTGGGTCAGGTAGACCGGACAGCTGGTGGAAGCCCTGGTGGGTCAGATCGAATGTCAAGAGTGATAAGTCCGACATGTAACCGACAGGTAAGCCTCGAGTGAAGAGGTGAGGTTGAGTCCTCTGTAGGGGGATAAAGTTAGGCATCGATCCGACGAAAAGTCCGCTTGGGACTTCGTAGTCGAGATCGAGCAGTATCACAACTATTGTCACATTTTATATTTATGCTAATCCTGTTTTACAGAGATCAGTCGACTGGATGTATTTAAGTTGACTGAAATTCAGTCAACTGGCAATGGATCAGTCGCCTGGATATCTATTTGGCAAGATCAGCTGGTGATCAATCAAAGATCATGCGACGCAGATGGAAGAGGTTTCAGTCGACTGAAGGGTTTAAGTTGACTAAAGAGGCAAATTTTTCGATGTGAAGCCAAGTGACGTGGAGTTGACTAGAGAGCTAGGTTTCATGCGACTGGAAGACCACGAATTCCATCTCGACGGGCTGATGTAGAGTCGACTGAAAGACATTTCAGTCGACTGGAAAAGGTTTATAAAATATATGCTCGACCGGATCCAATAAGAACATCCAATCTACGTCGAAGTACTGTTGAAATTTCTGCTCATCCACGAAAATTCTCATTCCACGACAAGGCGACCTTTCGACTCTCCGTGACTTCCTCAACCATCTTTAAGTGTCGGTATAACGTCTTGTAATTTGGTTTATTCATATTTTTATTTATTGTACTTAACTTTAAGAGTGGGTAGTGTGTTACCCATCTCTAATATTTGTAAAAAGCGAATCCTTCTGAAATCGAAATTTCTCAAGTCGTTGGAAAGTTAGTGATTGTCCATCGAGGTAGCTCTCAGAAGAGCTACGAGCCTTGGACTGACAACTCAGTTAGAATTGTGAACCAAGTAAAATAAAGTGTTAGTATTTTTCATTTCCGCTACATACTCACAGTAGTTTTCAAATATTCTAAATTGTTTTAAAAATTAAAATAAATTTTTTAAACTCCGAGATTCACCCCCCTCTATCGGAGAAATACGATCCTATAAGTTCTTGTTCATAGCACTTCCAACAGTTTCAACATCTATATATTTAAGGTATATTTATGTTGCCGCAATTTTCATAAGTATATGAGTTTATATTAGTTTATTTCAACAATTTAAATATTGAGGTTGAGTATCTATTAATAATTAGACATGTGAAAATTACGAGCGCAAATTAAAAAAATTAAGATTTAAATTTTAAAAAGAGATAATATTTTAAAAATTAATTTTTAAATATATGAATTTATTCAAAAAGCAAACTTAGACACTTGTATACACAATTCATCCGTGAACATCCATGAACATTTTTATTATCCATCATTCAATTTCTTAGGGTTTAAAAATTGAATTATAGTACACACTTGATCGGACGATGGATAATAGAAATATTCACGGATACTCGCGGATGAATTATATAGGATAATATTTCTTTTATATATATATAGTGTATGCTCATATTTGACTTATCTCAATCTTTCAATTGTGCGTAGTGCAAAATAACTAAGAATGTACAATATATTTTCTCCCATGATCTCCGATCAAATCATTCATCATCGACTTCCATTTGCACTATAGTCAATCTCTGAACTTAGTCGAGTACTTGTGTCGTCCAATTGCGATCAGATTCTAACTTAAATTTGATTGAATCATATCTAATTGTGCCCAAGACGCATACCAACGTTGCGGGCACGATGGGGGCAAATTTTGGTCGTAATCTAGTTGAATTCTAACTACAATTCAATCGAAATTCGATGTGATTGTGGCCGCCAATATTTGCGGCACTGACGGTCACATCATGATTGAATAATAGATAATAAAAATATTTATGAATTAGATTTTTGGTCAATTTCATTTCCAATGGCAAGAAAAAGCTTGCTGCTCAGAGAGGAGAGATTCATAATGTGCGATTTGAATCTACCTCCGTGCTTCCTCTGGTGTCCCGTCCCCTTCCCACTCCACAGTCCAATTCCGACATCACGGTGCCTCGCTCAACGCCTCAGCAGATCTTGTCCCCTCGCAGATTCCATGTTCCATCATAAACGAAACATTGGACGCCCATAATATTAGCAAAATGAATTATCTATATAATCTCAAATTACCACCATGAAATTAAAATTCTCATTAATGGTTAATGACGATCACTTTTTACGACTTACACAAACAGCCTGCCAGTCATGCCTCCTCACAGACGCTGCTAAAGCACTCGGGAAGAAAATAAACAAAAAAACCAAAAAGCAAACCATCAATTCTCTACCAACACTTATTTATTTATTTATTTATTCTCCTCGATGCCATCATTCCCCGTCAAACCACGCAAGCCGTGAATCAGAAAACCAACAATCCCACTTTTTTCCTAGAGTTTTTTTTTTTGTTAAATTTTTTAACCATATCGAAATGAAAAAGAAAAAGAAAAAGAAAAAGAAAAATAAAAGCAGCAAAAAGGTTTCTTCTCCATCGCTTGAGGAGATGTTACACGATGCTATTCACAGCCCCTTCCAGTCCCATGCGTCTGATTTGTCGTCTAACGGTGTGAGTCGCCGGCCGCCCTGGGCTGCCTCAGTATCTCTATCAACTCCTCCGCCTGGTGTTTTTTTTTTTTTTAAATTAGGAAAATAATTTGAATTAATTGGCTTCAGGAGAGAAAGAATAAATAAATAAATAAATGTGAATTTTAATGGAGGGCTGACGTCGGCAACGTCGCCGTGAGGAAGGGTGGGAGCACCGCCTCACCGGAGGTGAGATTACCTTCTCTTTCGCCTTCTTGGTGCCGAATTGGGAGAGGGCGACGAGGGGCGGGATGGCGCCCTCGTTGATGGCCATCTTCCGGTGGATGGCGCACTCCTTGCAGATCTCGAGGAGGGATCGGACGGCGATCTCCTTCTGCCGCGGGGTGCCGGTCTCCACCATCTCTACAAGCACTGGCACGCCGTACTCCTCCACAGCCGCCGTCCGGCCCTCCGGTATCTCGACCACCGCGTGCAGCACGTAGGCTGCCTTGTCCACCATGCCGGAGTCCGGATCGGCCATCAGGTCCAGCAGCGGCCTCACGATTCCGGCCTCGACGGCACGGGTTTTGTTCTCGCAGGAGGCGAGCAGAGCGAAGAGGGCGGTGGCGGCGTCCTTCTTCGCGCGGGGCCCGCCGGACTCTAGCAGGGAGACGAGGGGAGGGATCGCGCCGGAGCGGCCGATGGCGGCGCGGAGCTCGTCGAGCTGCGCGAGGCGGAGGAGGGCGCACGCGGCGTTCTCCCGGGTGGTGGCCGTGCCGGTGCAGAGGGCGCGGACGAGGGGGCGGATAGCCCCAGCCGCCGCGATCGGGGCCTTGTTCTCCTCGCAAAGCGATAGGTTGAGGATCGCGGTCACGCCGTGCTCCTGCAACAGGGGATCCGGGTGGGACAGCAACGCGACGAGCGGTCCGACGGCGCCGGCGGCGGCGATGCGCAGCCGGTTCTCCGGGCTATGCTTGGCGAGGAGGCGAAGCTCCATGGCGGCGCGGCGCTGCGACTCGACAGGGGCGGAGGGGGACTCGAGATCGGAGATGAGGCCGCGGACCACCTCCTCGGAGTAATCGGCGGCGCAGGCGAGGAGAATCCTCTGAAGCCCGCCGGAGGAAGCGGAAGAAGAGGTGGTAGGCGATCCAGAGTAAGGGATCTCGCCGGAGCAGTCGCTGTTGCACTCACTGAAAGCGCCGGAGGACTCTCCTCCGTCGCTGTAGCTCCGCCCCATGTACCGATAGGTCGACGGGCTCTCCATCTGCATCTCCAACACCTTCGATTCGATTGGATTCCGTTCAATTCAATTCAATTCGACCTTGTTCTCTTCTCCTTGCGGCTCTGGCTTGCAGGGGAAAGGCAACGGATGCTCTGCGTTCGAAAGGGAACAGCAGCGAGCAAGCGGAGCCATTAATCAAAAGGCTGCGCACGCGCCATGCACGTGACTAACCTGCGCATGACCGTACGCCGGGGAGGAGGACAGTGGTGCCTCCCTCACGTGGGGAGATGGCCGACGCGTGCGCGTGGAGTTGGTTTGCGGTTACCGATGGAGTGAGGAGGCAGCAACCGTGCAACCGGCAATCTTTTGGTACGCCATCATCATCGAGCTCCTGTTTTACTCCTCCCTCCCTGTTCCTTACTTACCATTCACAGTTTCTAAATTTTCAGTTATTTTGGATTCTCTTCCATGTTTCTTACTGCTCCATCTCTTCTTCTTTCCATACCTTAAATAGTTGTTTTTTTTTTTCCTTTTCCAATTTTTGGATCATAGCAAACATAGAGAGAAGGTCGAATTCTCTCTGTTTGTAGCCCTTTGTGTTGCAACAAAGTTATCAAAAAGCAAAGATCCGACTACCACCAAAGTTTCCTCGTCGTCCAGGCCTTTAATAATGGTTGTAGCCTTTTCCCAACGAATCTTATTAGCGTGTCGCCTGTACGTCATGCAAGGGGGGAAGCAGAGGGCAAGTATTTGTAGACATGAAATTTCTTTTACCTACAACAAACAAACAACGCGCTGTCAACGACAAAAGTTTGCAGCATGGCATATGCACTGCACATGCCCATCTGATTAGCTTGTGTACTATGGTTGTACCTACTCACTGCAGTATTTCTTAGTTCGTCCCACCTCCATGATCATGGTCTCCGACCTAGTTGACAAGGAACTGCAACACCTTGATACACACACAAACTTTGAAAGTTGTGTTTGTCAACTTTGGCCTTTTGTTCTATAGTAAACGTTAGATTTCGGGCTCTAAGTATTTTGCTGTTTCATTGCACAAATCGAGCCTTGCTGCTTGTGCCTTCGAGCATAGAGATTGATGTAGATGAAGTGCATCTGAGAAGAAAAGTAGATGAGAGCACTTTCTTGTTTCCTCTCTGAGCTTAAAGTTCAATAACTACTACTGCGTTTGCACAAATAATATATATAGTTTAAGTTATATTGGGGACCATTTGCAATCTCACTAGGCAATATAAAACTAAATTTGCCGGCCAGCCCATAATTTAAATAGATTCCTTCGATTTAAAACTTGTAGTTGAGATATGATGTTTCTAAAATGGCATAAATTAGTGTTGAGCTTTCAGTTTGATCATTAAAGAAAGAGTGCTTTAGATCATGATCTGATGGTTCCATGGGGTATTGGGGTTTTCTTTTCTGGGTCTACATGGGGGACTGATTCCTTGATGTCTGAGAGTTCATCTAGGTGTCTAACCACTCGGGAGAACAAGTTGGTGGCTGGTTATTGGATCGTTGTTATGCAGTAAAGATAACTTTGGCGTGTGGTGTAGAATTAAACCGAGTAAAATAAAATAGAAATTCTAGATGAGAAGGATTATAGAAATACTGAATTCTATAAAAAAAAAAATCTATTCTTATGAACTAAATACATCATTTGCATGCAATGAAAATGATTGAAATGATGGTTGGTGCCGTTTAGATTGGGGATCAGATATCCTCCATAGACCTTGAACTTTCAGGATTGTTTGCTGTTTTGTTGCCTTCCGATCAATTCATTTACACTCACTGTCAAGGTCAAAGTTGTGAGGCTTGCTTACTCTTTCTTCCCTCTTCCTCCTACTCCTACTCCTAGTCCCTGTCCTTATAAAATACTTACTGTTTCTTCCACCTGCTGAAACATTGATGACTAAAGCACCGAGTCAAAGAAAATGGATTTGATACCTACATATATTTAATTGTTGTGTATCAATTCCCATCAAAATCAGACTCATCACTCTGCTCATGGTAAATCTCCTCCCTCCAATTAGTCTACAAGTGAAGCCGACTAACTGTCAAGATGGTCATGGATAGTTGTCGTCTTCCTTGGGAGCGAGAACATAAAATAGTTAATTTGGTTATCAAAGTAATCCAGGGTTAAGTTGATGGACCGTCAATTCACCCTGTCACTGTCCTCTAATTTATTCCCAAACACTTATTATTGTTGTTCCTGGTGATTTCGATATGCTTTTACATTTCCCAAACACTTGTTATTGTTGTTCCTGATGACGTCGATATGCTTTTACATTTATATATACATAGTAGTTCGAAGAGCTGATCTTTCTTACCTGTCTTCTAAACTTATTGTTGCTAAATTTGTGTACCTAAATGGGACTATCAAGCAATAAATAGATAGCTCAGGTTCGTCAATCAGTCTTATTATATCTGATTCAGCCCACGTGCTATCAGCTCTAATAAAGTAGGTCAGCCAAAGAGATCAGATATTTATTGAAGAAGATATTGAGACTTATTCAGTCATTTTCAATAATGTCTTCTGAATTAGAGAAAGAATGAGAAAAGGAAAGCAAATATTCAAGTTCATCTACAATTCTTTTTCTGAAGTTTATGGAAAGTACTTGATCCCACCACCTAGTGGGATAAAATTTGATTGTTGTTGTTGTAGTATGGAAAGTAAGCACTAATTTAAAAACTAACAGTAAGCTTATTCAAATGATTTAGATAAATAAATGAATGAAACTCTCAATTTAATCTTCTTTTTATTAGTTATAGTTCAACCTACAATGGAAGGTAGGGACAGAATATATTTTATTTGTTTTAAACTCTGACCAAGAAGTCTTGCCAAATTTAATAGATTCAACTTGTGATGGAAATTAATGTGCTCCCTCCTCGACCGTCCCATGAGACCAAAATAATTCAGTACAAAGGATTCAATTCTAGAAGAGTCGCTTAATGACTTGCTTCATAATCAACTTCAAATGATGATTATTTTGAAGTGCACATTAATGTTTGTCTCTCAAAATAAGGAGTTCATTCAATATAATAGTTCAAAGAGCTTATTGAAAATAATAGTTACACCCATTTATCTCCTGAGAACTAAACATCTTTGGGAATTTTAGTAGATTGACTCTTTAGTATTTGAATTAACTTCTTGACATACGAGCTTCTTTGGTCCTCTCAAAATTAAATTTATCAACTTTATTTGCTAACATATCTCAATCTTAAATTTTAATTATCTTCAATTTATATTTTATCTTTCACCAAGTTGGATCTTGAATTTGTTTTTTTGTCTTTTGTATGCTTTAAATTTGAATGAAAGTGCACATCAATAAACTTGCTTCTTTGATAGAGAAGAAAAGGGGCCTACTTTCCTTTGCTCCACAATAGCCATCCTTCAATTCTGGTGAAATTTTGTTCATCTTGAGATTTGTCATAAGCATGTTGACATCTAAGCAAAGCTTTTAGTTAATGCTTCGATTCTCATAGTTGTCGGCGAGCCAAGGGATAGAAAATACAGTTGTGACCATTCAAGCTCTAATACAACTATACTAGAAATAATAGAGAATGGAAGAGTAGTGGACACTCACAATCCATTAATAAAACAATACTGTTAAATATTTCTTCCAACACATTTCTACTACTCTCTACTATATTTGTATCATTGTTACACTCCAATACATGTACATAAAGTTATGTGTTTATTTCTTAAGAACATTAATTTTCTCTTCAAAATTTCTACTCATCTCTTTAAAGTCAATTTAACTCTTATAGTAACTTTTGTATATTGGTGGCAGACTTACTATGATTACTGTAACGCATCCGATTGTGTTGTATTAGTTCAAATCCGATTAAAGTGATTCAACCATTATGGTTTTAATTAACGAGTTTGTGTATTGGATGTGGGTTAATGGATTTTGGATCCATATGTGTAGAACCCATTAATCCATACCATTAGCATTGATGGAATATTAACGGATTTTGGGTTAGCTCTATATAAATGGTGTAATCCCCGCAGGAGAGAAGGACGATCAACCGACTCTTTTTCCTCATCGGGTAGAGTATACGGGGCCGACTCTCTCGACCCATGAAAGATCAAGCCCTGCAATGCTTCTTCCGACTTCAAATTCTTCTAGCGATGTTCTCTCTAGATTCAGGTGCATAATTATTACTTTCATTTACGTTTCCGCTGTATTTGATTTTGCATACTTGTTGTAGATCAATAGACAAGATCTTGTGTAAGGATAGTTTTTTTTTCATTTGTTCGATTACATATCCAGATGCGTGATCCATTGATGGATCCTAAAGATCCATCAATTGGTATCAGAGCACAGGTTAGGTGTCGTTGATCGTACAACATTAGGATGCATTTTTTCGACGATTTTGGTCCAAATACATGTGTTTTGCGTTAGATCTTCATTTAATGCATTTAAACACATAATTATCGAATCTAAGGGTTAGGAGTCCTAGGTTTAGTGTTGGATCAGAGTTTTTCATATTTTTTCACGAAGAACACGAAGAATGGCCGCGTAACCGTCGTCATTTTTCGTCAAAACTGTCACTTAGATTTGCAAAAATTAGGTCACCAGTCGATTGATGTCAATATCAGTTGAATGACGCAGACTTCAATCGACTGATGTGGAATATTTTTTTAGTCAACTAGGGCACTCGACTGATCTTAATCAGTCATCTGCTATAAGGGACAATCGACTGGTACGCATAAAATTTCGAACAGAATATTTATGAGTCGACTATGGAACTCGACTGGGTTACTCTAGTCGACTGACATTTTTTGACAGTCGACTGGTGGGCTTAGACTTCGACACAGAATATTTTTTTGTTGACTGGGCAATCGATTGATGACATCAGTCGATTTCCATTAATCATCAGTCGACTGTTGAGCTTTATTTTGAGCATAGAAGCTTTGTTAGTCGACTGGAGCAATTGACTGATCACAATCAGTTGACTAATGATGTAGGGAACTTTCGGAGGCTATAACTTTTCGCTTGGGATGAGTTTTGAGGCGTTCTCAGTGGCGTTTCAAAGCTCATTCAGAGCTCTACGTTTGTTATAGGGGTAAAACCTTGTGACACCCTATTGTGGGCCTTAAAAACATCATTTAGTGCCTTTTCAGAGGCTTCATAGTTTTTGAGCCTCATGTTATGGTCATTTTGCATTCCCTACATTAGTTAATAGTTGTAATACAGTCGAGCTATCTAGGATTTCATTTGTATCCATTAGCATATGCGTTATTAAGTTCAACTAATACTATCACCAAAGTGAGAACTATTAGTTAAACTTAGTGCATCAGTGTGTGAGTGGATGTATATCTATGCTAAGGATGGTTGGCCCAAAGGAAAATTATTTTTTTGCCAGATATATGTTTAAAGGAGATTCACTATAAATATCATATATGTAAGATGTCGGCTCAAAGGAAGGTATGTTATGTGACTAATTAAAAGAATAGTGAACTATAATTATAATTAATATAACTCATATTGAATTATCAATTATGCATATATTATGTCGGCCCAAAGGAAGACATATTATGTGGCTAATTACAGTATTTTGAGTTAGGATTAGAGAGTACCGTTAGCAAGTTACAATTTAATCCAACGATTAATTGTAATGTTATATTTGATATCTCATATAGGGACCCATCGTATGTGTATATATTTTAGTTAGTGTTTACTTTATATCACTATTAATATATATATGCATGTTTATGATTATTAATGTGAGCATTTGTTTTATTCTTTCTTTTGTCTTATAGCATAAATGATATCTGCTAATAAAAATAATATTCCAACAACTTTAGTATTAGAAACCACTAAATATAAAAGGAACATTAGGAGTAAGGTTATTAAAATTGCAGTGTCTGATAATGAACTTCTCGACTTAGTTTAGAAGTCAATTTTGCTATTGTACCTACTGACACATGGTGGATAGACACTGGTGCTACCACTCATATTAGTGTCACTAAGCATGATTGTCTTACTAGTCGACTGTCTATTGATGATGAAAGATACATTTATACTGGTAATGGCAAGAAGGTTAGAGTGACTACCATAGATGTTTTTAGGCTTTGTCTAGGGACCGATATATTTTTGGATTTGAAAAATACATTTATAATTCTATCCTTTAGGAGGAACTTAATTTCTATTTCTTCTTTGGACAAATCAGGATTTACTTGTTCATTTGAAAATGGAATATTTAATATTTTTTAACATCCAAGACTTATTGGTACTGATTCCATAGTTGACAAGCTATACAGGTTAAATACTATAGCTCTCACAGACAACATAATAATGCACAGTATAGGTACGAAACACAATTTGACTGACGAGAATTTATACATATTGTGGCATAGGCGTTTAGAACATATATCCAAACAACGCCTAGAAAGGTTGTCACAAGGAATTTTTCATTCCCTTGATATGTCAAACTTTAATGTCTGCATACAGTGTGTCAAAGGAATAAATATGCAAGTCGGTGTAGTAACACTTTAGAACTAATACATACAAATATATGTAGATTATTCCCTAAGGCATCTTGGAATAGACAAATATATTTTATCAGTTTTATAGATGATTACTCAACTACTTGTACATTTTGCATGAGAAGTCACAGTCCTTGGACATGTTTAAAATCTTCAAAGTCGAAGTTGAAAATCAACTAGGTAAAAATATTAAAGCTGTCAAAGCCACCTTGTGGAGGTGAATATTACGATCATTATGATGGATCAGGTTAACAACGTCCAGGACCTTTTGTCAATTACCTATCTGAGTGTGGTATTGTGGCTCAATACACTATGCCTGATACTCCTTGTCAAAATGGTGTAGCTGAGCGAAGGAACCGAACCTTAAAGGACATGATGAGAAGTATGATGACTTTCATTACTTTACCGGAGTCCTTGTGGGGTGATGCATCAAGACTGTAGTGTACTTACTCAGTAGAGTATCCAATAAGACAGTGAGTAAAATCTCATATAAGCTATGGAGTGGCAAACAACCTAGCATTAGACATTTACACGTTTGGGGTTATCCAACTGAGGCTAAGCCTTATAGGCTTAAAGAAAGGAAACTAGACTCAAGGACTACTAATTGTCGTTTTGTAGGGTATTCTGAAATGTCAAAGGGATTTAAGTTTTATGACCCCTCAAATAGGTTCTTTTTCAAAACGAAAAATGTCAAGTTCATTGAAGATATATAGTGGGAGAGTAGACCTAAGAGACATATTTTTTGAGAAGGATAACACTTGTCATCCTACCTCAGTTACTACAGGTACAACTAGTAGTGGTATGGTTATCATACCCTATGTCGTTAACGTTGCATATCCGGTGGGAGTAGTACTACATGATATCTCTATATCCTCCCCTATGCAAGTAGAGGAACCGTCTGCTCAGATTGAGGTACATTTTCCTATGGTTGAGCAGGTTCCTTAAGCACCTCAAATGCCTTAAGTACAAGTGTCTCTAAAGAAATCTACTAGGGATAGGAGATCCACGGTTTCACATGATTATACTTATCTCCAAGAGCATGAGTTTGACATAGGGCTAAAAGATGATTCTTCATCTTTCTAATAAGTCAAACAATGCTTAAATGTTGAAAAGTAGATTGAAACTATAAAAGATGAGATGAAGTCTATGACAGACAATGATGTATGAGAACTAGTCGTATTGCATGAATAGGTGAAACCTGTTGGTTGTAAATGAATATTTAAAACCAAACGGGATTCACCCGGCAATATCGAAAAGTATAAGGCACGCCTTGTAGCCAAGGGATTCACTCAGAAGGAGGATATTGATTACAATGAAACTTTCTCAACTGTATCCACGAAAGACTCCCTAAGGGTAATCATGACACTTGTACCTCATTATAATCTGGAGCTACATCAAATGGACGTCAAAACTGCATTCCTTAGTGGAGACATTGAGGAATCTATGTACATTGTGCAGCCAGAGAACTTTGAATCTGATGATTCAAAGCACTTAGTATTTAAGTTGAAGAAGTCCATTTATGACTTAAGGCAGACATCCCGTCAGTGGTACAAGAAAATTTGATTAAGTGGTTACTTCATTTGGTTTTAAGGGAATCCAGTTGATCAATGTATTTATGTCAAGTTCAATGGAAGCAAGTTTGTGATACTTATCCTATATGTGGATAACATTTTGTTGACAAGAAATTCTAAACAATTACTGCATTAGACCAAGTTATTTCTATCAAGTAAATTTGAAATGAAAGGCCTTGGTGAAGTATCTTTTGTATTAGACATAGTGATAGATCCAAGGATATATTTGGATTATCATAAAAGATCTATATTAAAAAGGTGTTCATACGGTATGATATGCAAAATTGTATACTTGGGGATATACCTATGTCTAGAGGTGATAAATTTAGCTTGCAACAATGTCCACAACGTGAACTTGAAATAAATGAGATGAAGAAACTTCCTAATGCATCGACAGTAGGAAGTCTCATATATACTCAGGTTTGTACACATCCGGATTTAGTGTACATTGTTGGAATGTTAAGTAGGTATCTAAGTAACTCTGAACTAGACAATCGTAAAGAGGATAATGTGGTATCTACAAAGAACCAAAGAACTCATGCTCACATATCAGAGATTCAATCAATTGGAGGTGATTGGATATTCAGATTCCGATTTTGCTGGATGTTTGGATAGCAGGATGTTCATCTTAGATTTTGTCTACATACTTGTTAGAGGAGCTATATCATGGAAAATCATTAAACATATGCTTATAGCGACTTCCACGATTGAGGCATAATTAATAGTCTATTATGAAGTATCAAATCACGAGATATGATTACATAATTTTATCACATCATTATAGGTCATCGACGGTGTTGACATACCTTTAAAAAAATTTTGTGATAATAAAGTTGCAGAACTATATTCCAAGAACAGTCATAGCTCGTCGAAGTCAAAACACATCGACATCAAGTACCTAGCAATTAAGGAAAAAGTCTAGAGTGGTTAAATAATGATAGAGCATATTCAGACAGACTCAATGTTGGCGGATCCACTCACCAAAGGACTGCTACCCAAGGTGTTTCATTAGTATGTATTGCATATGGGGGTTCTTCATATGGATGAAGTATTCGTTTAGTGGAAGTCTATATTTATTTGCTATTTTGAATGCTCTATGTATTTAATGGACACATGTAAATTTTAATTATCGTACGAATAAAGTTTTTCTTTTTTATATATGTATTTGTTGACACTCTGAATAAAAAAACATCATAATTTACTGATGCGGTTTGCATATAATGATTGTAAATGTGACGTAGGACTCATTATTGAGTCATAAGGTGGTCATGATTTGCTAGTGTGGTTTAACATATGATGCTTGCAAACATGATCAAATTCGGTTTTGGATCATAAAGAGGATCAGTTGAAAATAGGCAAGTGCAGATCACAATTTCTTACATTTCGCATACTACACATCCACATCCGATCTATGTCATTGACGACATTGGTATCGTGATTACTGGCAAGTTCTGCTATTGATTATATATATGGAGTAGCAACGATCACTTTAATTTTATATCAATAAAGTTGATAGACCAGATTATTTCAGTTCAATACGACATGATATGCACAACTAAGGAATTTTGGTTATGTGTTACATTCAAAATCACATGTAGTCCAAGTGGGAGATTGTTGGTGGTGGACTTACATATAATTACCATAACACTTACAATTGTGTCGTATTGGTTCAAACATGATTAAAGTGATATAACAATTATGTTTTTAGTTAACGAGTTTGTGTTATTAGATGTGGGTTAATGAATTTTGGATTCATATGTGTAGAATTCATTAATTCGTATCATTAGCATGGATGGAATGTTAACGAATTTTGGATTAACTCTATAAAGGGTATAATCCCTGTATGAGAGAAGGACGATCGACCGACTCTTTTTCTCCATCGAATAGAGCATATGGGGCCGACTCTGTCGATTTGTGGAAGATCAAGCCTTACGACGCTTCTTCCGATTTCATATTCTTCCGACAATGTTGTCTCTGGATTTAGCTGAGTTATTGTTTTCATTTATGTTTCCATTGTATTTGGTTTCGCATATTTATTATAGATCAATAGATAAGATCATGTATACCAAATTATTTTATCTTTTTTATTTGTTCGATTACATATACGAATACATAATCTGGATTTAAAAGATCTATCATTGTAGAGATTTATAAACACCATGACTTTTTTAAATATGAATTTCTTAGCTTAAAAGATCTATTATCTTTTTTTAGTTTTCCAACAGAAGTATCATATATACTTCCCAATCCATGAAAAACTAAATTATTTTTATTTAATTTTGCAAAACATTAATTCAAAGACGTACAACAGAGCTATCATCTCCACCTTTTTTTTTAAAAAAAATCCACATTTATTTTTCTTTTTTAATTTCGTGTTTCTGGTTCTTGGAAGGAAGAAAGATGTGAAACATGATGAGATATAAATGATATTGCTGGCAATTGGGCCATGAGATAGGAATATGACCAGTGCAATATAAAATGTTAGATATCTGATCGTGATGTTTGTCATTTTGTGGAAGAGCAAGATGTATGACTTTGATTTCTTGTCGGCAAAATAAGATCGTCGGCAACATTTCAGATTCTTGCTTCTGGAATGTGCAATGCATATGCATGCCCAATGTTTCGATTTCATTCTGATCTGATCCTTATTCACATTTTTCTTTCAGTTTTTATGCCTGCAAAACGAGCTCTTGAGGCTAGGGCAACGATAGAATATTCAGTTCGGTTTTATATATATATATATATATATATTCAATTCTCAGCTATGATGAATTTATAGAGTTTTTTTTTGAATAGAATGACAAATCAAAAGAACTAAGAAGATTGAAGTTGTCCGTATGAACATTTTTTAATTTACCTTTCTCTTTTAGATAAGAACAATCGTAGAGAAATCGCTAACTCACGCTTCTATATTATTATTATTAGTGTAAAAGACGATTCATTCATCCTCAACGTTTCAGTTAATCCGTTTCATCGTCAATACAAAGAAGATAAATCACATAGAATATATTACTTAACTGTTAGAGTATTGAGAATACAATCAAAGTCTCACATTGGTAAGACATGAAAAAGATCATGTGTTTATAAGATGAAAAGATATCTCCATTGGTATTAGACCTTTTAGGTAAAATCCAAAAATAAAATCATGAGGGTTTGAGCCCAAAGTGAAAAATATCATGTCATTATGGAGATATATGAATCTTATAAACACTAACAATTGGTATCAGAGTCAAGTTTCATGTTAAGTCATGAACCTCGAACGAAGGAAGTTGAGCTTTCATGTCCGGATCAAGAGAACCAGACACTATACAGGAAGTCTAGTTGGATCGGAAGGACCGAACAACTGGCAGGAAGTTCAGTTGGACTAGAAAGGCTGGACAACTGATAGGAAGTCCAGTTGGATCAGGAGGACCGGACAGTTGATAGGAAGTTCTGATGGGTTGAGAATCGGATATCAAGCAGAGGATGTCCTTCGAGGACGGATAGACTTGAAGGGGGTCAATGTGGTCCTTCGGTTGAGAGGAAATTGTTGGAGTATTGAGAATACAATTAAAGTCTCACATTGGTAAGATAAGAAAAAAAATCATGCTTATAAGATGAAAAGATATCTCTATTGATACGAGGTCTTTTGAGTAAAATTCAAAAACAAAATCACAAAGATTTAAATCCAAAGTGGATAATATCATATTATTATGGAGATATATGAATCTTATAAATATCAATATTAACTCAGTACTAACACAATAAAAAAGCAAAACCAACGACACTGATGATCTTTTTCTCTCATCAAATATGACAGCAGAACCTGGAACAGTCTGCAGCAGATAAATAATAACAAGGGAGTTCAAACTCCTACAATGGTCTTTTGTCTTCTAAAAGTTAGATCCTCGAAAAGACCAATGACTCGAAGATCTCGATATTGTGACAATTCTCGATTAGAGCAGGCTCTGGGCCAGGGCTATCAGGCTCATATCCAAAGTTCAAAAGTTTTTAGAATCAAATGTTCAAATTTTAGGCTTCGATATTTAAGTTGCACAGTAAAAATAGAGTCCAGAATCAGAAAAAGACATTGACACGTGTGTGACAATGATGGAAGGAAGAAGATGACAGTTCCTGTATAGGTCCAGATGCACCTGTATCTAAGAATAACTTGATCCATATGGCAAATTTAAGTTTCGAGTTGCTTTCGGAGGTGGATTTAGTGTAAATTTAAGTTTCCTTTTAGGCGTGCATCATGTGTCGAGGGTCGCGATCCTCCGAGCTCAAGTATTATGTTCCCTCGTCATTTTGTATTTTGCCTTTCAATCTTTTTATCTCGCTCCAACCATGTCCCCATCGACCGACCATATTGCACGGTGGTGCGATCGATAAGAAGGGTTGTGCTCGGTGGACAGAGAGGGTAGCCTATCAAGTAGATTGGAATGGAAAAATGATTAATTAGGCTGCGTTTGATATGTCGTAATATAATCTAAATTGTAATATAATCAAAATTGTAATAAAATACAATGTAATATTGATTACATTATTATATTTGGATAAAAATTATATGTAATTTTGAATTACAAAGATAATTACATTCTTTTATTTGGGATGCATTACAAATACGATAGAAATCGATTAACGACAGTGACGGCGAAGAGGGGTTGCCAACCGTCGGTAATGACGACGATCAAGCGAATCGACAATCGCAATGGCGATCGGGGTCGATCGGCGGCATCGTCAATGGCGGATCGACGCCGACCATCGATCGCGATAATGCAGACGACAACGATTGACTTCGATTGTTAAATATCTAACACTTTTCATATTACGGCTTATAATGTAATCTAGATTATATAAATTTTATTTTGTAATTCAGATTACAAAACTTTAGTGTCTTTTGTAATCCAGATTACATTACATTATAATTTTAAGACAATAATAAATAAAGAAATCTACCTTGCAATGTAATCTGGATTACATTATAAGGCAAATTATGATATACCAAATGCAGTCTTAGTATCTTCGACAAAGAACAATAGGGACATTTTGCTAGCCTCAAGGGAATCGATATGGATACACACTTCCTGATCAAAACATGCAACATGCTCCAATGTAGTCGTTGAAGTTTGGAATACAATTTTAGTATTACAGAATTGACTTTTACGATGGTACAAAAGATTGAAATCGTCAATTTAGTAATCTAGTGGTCCTCTTGCTCCAGTCCTCTAAGATTCAAAAGAAAATAAATCATCGGAGAATTATATTTATGGACACGATTAATAAAACAATGAGTGATCATCTAAGTCCGAAACAAAATTTTAGATTGTTTTTGAAATTGATCTTTGTCTATTATATAAATTTATCCATTGATTTATTAATGCGTCGAACCCGTGGAAATGGAATTGACTTTTATGATGATTAGTGGTCAAAGGGACTTAGATTCCTTGTGTCGAGTGCTTGGTTCTTCTGTTGGAAATATTCAAACTCGTGCTTCACGAGAAAGATCATTTATTTATTTATTTTTATAAGGCAAAAAAGAAAACTTATTTGCTGAAATTACAATCTAATTCAATCGCCCGAGTTATATCAAGACTGTGGCCTGCCACTCCAAGAATACGATCCGGCGGTAAAAGTAGATAGATATTTTATAGAAGAATATAATTCGATTATTTATTATTATATTATTCGACGATGAATTTAAAAAAAAAAAATCATTCGAATAATTCTAAATTTTAAAAATTTATCTGATAAATAAAATACGATTTCGATATTAGATTTTCATTAAAAAATGATATAATTGTGAAATCCAAACTGAATTATAAATTCTTTTGATTTATCATTGATAGTTGATGTAAATCACTTGAGCTCCGATATTATCGGACTTAATTATTGATGAGGTATTTTAAAAATCTATAAAATAAAATCGATAATTTTTAAAGGTTAATCGAATGGAAAATTCGAAGAATAGTCTAATGTAAATAAAAAAACAACTATGGCCTGCTTGGTTCTTTAAAAAATGTAAAGCCCCTGTTTCTCCCACCGCATAAACCCAGCGGATTGCGTGAAGCTCAAGAATCTGTGACTGTGACAACAAAAATGAAGCGAAACGTATCGATCCATCACCAGTAATACGCAGATAAAGTCTATACAATAAGAAAATATTAAGCTTTTTTTTTACAAGGAAATGGAAAATAAAAAAATAAAAATAAAAAGAGAGAGAGAGAGAGAGAGAGAGAGTTTGAAGAAGCCATTTTTGATGCCTTCTCTTCTCCTGTTTATGTGTCGTGGATGAAATCCCTGATGTATGTCAACATCTCGGTGGTCCGCGCATGTGACGAAGGGTAATTATGGAGGATTTGGAAGGCATGGCCGACTCCGGCCATCGTTACCTGGTCGACTCGGACGCCGGCGCCCCTCATCGCCTTGCAGAACTCCCGGCTCCGGTCCCTCAGAATGTCCAACTCCGAGTCGCACACCAGCAGAGCAGGAAGCCTCCTCCTCGAGGCTTCCTCCGCCGGCAGCTTCTCCGTGAGGGGGTTGCACCACCGGTGGTCCCGGTCCGCACCCGCCGGCAGGGCCATCCGCCAGTAGCAATCCGACGTCGCCAGGCTCAGCGCCGACTTCGAGGATTGCGGCAGGTTCGTCTCCGACCATGTCCGTACCGCGCCGCCGAAGAACGGCTGGATTAGAATCGCTCCCCGGAGAGGCGCTGCCGCCTCGGACTTGGCATCGCTGGATCAAAAATGTTACGAAAATTGTGTCCAGAGAGAATTTACTTCCGAAATTTTTGATTTTTTTTCGTTTGCTTTCTGTTTCTAAAGATTTGCTTACTGTTTTAGTGCCGCGTGGTAGGCGATGGCGGCGCCGGCGCTGTCACCGGCGAGGAACACGCGGCTGAAATCGCAGAGGCGGCGCCACCGCGCGAGCTCGCCTGAAGCGCGATGGGTCACCCACCGCAACACGGCGACGCCGTCCTCGTACGCCGCGGGGAGTGGATGCTCCGGCGCGAGGCGGTAGTCGACGGACAACACCGCGCAGTTGGCGCGCGCGGCCAATCGCGCGGCGAACTCGTGGTAGCATCCCCAGGCGACGGAGCCGACGCAGAAGCCGCCGCCGTGGAAGTAGACGAGCAGGGGCAAGGCTTGGAGCTTGGGGTCGGGGAGCAGGTAGAGGCGGGCGGGGAGACCGCCGGCGACGGTCAATTCCTCACAGACGACGCCGGAGTCCATAGTTAAGGTGGAAGGGACGCTGGCGACGGCGGGTAGGCGCTCCACGTGGCCGTCCTTGTAGAGCCTGATGAGTCCACGGACCTCTTCCGTGGCAGGGCCATGGTCGTCGCCGGTGACTGGTTGGCGTTGTGGGTTGATTTGGTCGTCACGCAGCTGTGCGCAAGGAGAAGCCCCCATCCACTGCCGATTCCGGTACTTGGCGGCGGCGGCGGCGTGAAAGAATGGCAATGTGTCTTTGAACGAATTTGATGTCTAATTTTATAGCGAAAAGGAGTTGGCTTTCGCTTATGAACAGGAAAATGAGATATAAAATAAAATAAGAAAGCTAAAAAAATTGTTTGTGAAATTTAATTTCACCTCAGGATTTATGTTTCTCCCAAATGTTTCTCGCATGCTTATCAATTCTTCGATTTTGATTTCAATTCAGTTATAATCGATTTTGGATCCGTCGATTTTGGAATCGATTCAAAACTAATTTCGATTTTAAAATTTTAACTTTGAAATCAATTCAATTCGGATCGATTTTGAATCGGTTTTGAATCGATTTCGAAACAGTTCCGGATCGATTTCGAAATAGTTCTGGATCATCTTTTTTGAATTTGAACTTTCAAATTCATTTATCGCGCCGATGATTCTATTCTTTTTTTCTGTCTCAAAATAGTCTTATAAATATATTAGCATGCTAATAGTTTCCACCTTTAAATTAGTCATCAGAACTAGATCCAAATTGGAATCAGAACTGGTTTCGAACCGATTGTGAATCAATTCTGAAACGATTCCGAACCGGTTTCGAAATCGATTGAAATCGAATTGAATCGGAATCGAAATGATTCTGATTTGATTCCAAAATCGATTCATCTAAATCGATTTCGATTTCGAATTTAACGAATTAGTTCTAACTCGATTTCGAATTGAATCGATCCATTAAGCAGGTCTATTCTCACCTTTTAAATACCCTCGAAATAGATTTTTTTTAAAAAAAATTCATATCATTTTAATTTGATGGAGTATTGACTTGACAAATATATAGAATAAGTTTTTTTAGAGTTGAAAATTATCACATCAATCTAAAAGTAATTTAATATATTAATAATGAGGAGCAGAAATTTAATTTATCGAGGTATTTTAATAATTTTAAAAATTGACTACGTAGGCAAAATAATATTTTTCATAAAGAGAAAACATCGAATTAATCATTTCCTGCACCTTATAATTTGAATAAATAGTATCTTAATCTCCTAATAAAGCATTTTTATAACTAATAATGACGACAATTATAATTTATAAAAGATACTTAACAAACACTTAAATGGTAATTAATAAAAATCATTTGGTTGGTAACTATTTACCACTACTTTAATATAACTACAGTTTAATTTGCAAAATAAATTATTTAATCATAAACATTAGTAAAACTTAATTTAGTGTTTATTCGATCATAAACATTACAAATAAGATACTGGATACAGTTAATCGGTGAACAATTTTAAATTATAATTTAATTAAAATTAATAATGAGTCAAAAGCAATCCAAATTTTATTGATATGACAACAATAAGAGAAGTCGGTGAATATTTTTAATTATAAATTTGTTTTTTTTTAAATTTATATATATAATCTTAACATATTTTAATTTGATATGACAACAGCATTTTCCAATTATATATATAAATCTGGATATTTTAATTTAAGCAAAATGAATATAAGGTGAAAAGAAAACGAATGAGATAATTTTGATGATGTGGCAACAAAAGATCGTCTTGTCAAATAAATGTTGATGTAGACATAGATATAATTGAAAAAAAAGGGTTGATTTTTTAATTTATTCAAATCTATACATTTTGTTTATTATGTTAAATGGCGTTCAGATATCTTATCCGAGTTTGTACTTAAATTTACACGAATTATTCATTGATTAAATTTCATGAGATGAATAATTAGATTAATGGATATGATATACGGATAATTGATAGACGGATAACAATATAAAAAGGGGCGCTAAATATACGAAAATTTGTATTTGGCATCTGTGTCAAGGGCATCGACAATCCATTTGACCATTTCCATTATAATATTTTTGACCTTGTTAAAAAGTATAGAGTGTACTGTTATATATTCATTATAACAATATATTTCTTTCATTCATATTTCTTTTAATATTAATACTTATTATTTATGAATTTCACGGTTCATTCAATTATCTTATAATTATATCATATTAAATAAATATATTTCAAAAATATTTTAAAATATTAAAATTATTATTATTATTTTTAAAAATAGAATAGGGAGAATATTTAGAGAGCAAAATTGGAGAGTATAGTGAATTGGAATGAAAATATATATACATATTAGTGAGTATTTATTATAGATGGAATTTTGAAATAGTCGTTAATTAGTCGTTAAAAAACTAACCGTTTTATTAAATTTTTAATTTTAAAATTTTTAATTTTTTAATAAATATAATTTAAAAAATATATATACACATTGTTTGATCTCGGTGATGAATATTGTCGAGGAGGAAGCAAACTGATATGAGCTCGTTGAGACTAGTATTCAACACTATCTCCGTAAAATGATATTGCTCCGCTCAGGTGCTTACGGATAGTAACAATTCATTTCCAAGATACAACGACGACGTCTCGGAATAGTAGCACTACAAATTCCGAGACCGACGAATCTTCTCGTAGGTTTTCTGGACTCCGGATACAGAGGATGAAATGTATACAAAGGTGAGTGAGATTGAGTGAATTTTTTAATCATCTAGAGGGTCTTATTTATACATTGTGAAGAGGTGGAGGAACCTTTTGGTTAAATCTAATCTCATCAATTCAATTTAAATGGATGATCTAGATTGCATCCCTTCCTAAGAGACACAATGTCTCTTCATTTTGGATGCATCTAAGCCTTTCATTTTGATTTTAATGACCAAGATTAAGTCATCCAAAAAGGTACTTATACCCCTTCATTTGAATGAACCGGATTTATCCATCTTAATCCAACGATCTAGATTAAACTATATTAATTTCTCATTCATATAATTGAGAAAATTAATCAATTTTCCAACAATCCTCCACATGAATGGAAATTAATGCATGTATCCATGCTAACACTTTACAAGAGTCCAATCGATAAGTCAATGCATCGGGAGAGGTAGCTTGTGGCTTTGAACCTTCCGTAGTGGAATGCTATTGAGCATCTGCACAGTGAACGTGATGTCTTGAACTGCTCAGCTGTTTGTGTATACTAAGACAATAACACCCACACAAGGACTTATCTCACCTACTTTTGGTTCTCGTGGTTGGTTCCGTTTTGGCCATGGACATCATCTTGGATTCATGAATGTTTCATTGAACCGGCATGTCTTCATACTCACATAGGTGACACTTCTATCAAGAGTATCTTATCATACTCCACCTTATAAAGGTATAAAAGTCATTTAAAGCATAAGCTTAACCTCACTACATGTGGTAGGACAACACATATTCATCCTAGGATTGGGATAGGGATAATATATCTCGTGTGCTGTAACACAACTTCTGTAACTTCGTTGTCTCATTGAACTAAGATCTTGGGATCTCCAGTCAACAAGGTCAAGTTACCGGCTTTAGTCGGATTTTAATCTCATTTCTCTCGATGAGCAGTATACTTGATCTCGATTTAGTCCCTTCGTAAGAGGATCTACTAAATTATCTTTAGACTTGACATAGTCGATTGCAATCACTCCATTCGAGATCAACTGCCTAATGGTATTATGTCTCCGACGTATATGTCATGACTTACCATTATACATATTACTTTGTGCCCTTCCAATCACCAATTGACTATCACAATGTATAAGTACGACGAGCACAAGTTTTGTCCAGCTCGGAATATCTTCCAAGAAATTCTGCAGTCATTCAACTTCTTCATCCGCTTTGTCTAGTGCTATAAACTCGGATTTCATAGTTGACCGAGCAATGCACGTCTGCTTAATGGATTTTCAAGATACCGCTCCTCACCAATTGTGAATACATATCCACTAGTGGATTTGGAATCTTTTATATCTGATATCCAATTAGCATCACAATATCCCACTAAGACAACGAGATATTTTCCGAAATGTAATCCATAGTTCATAGTATATTTCAAATATTTAAGAACTCGCATCAGTGCTTTCCAATGGATGCCGTTTGGATTACTTATAAAACGACTCAGTTTGTTGACCACACAGGCTGTCACACCTCGAGAGTATACCGTGCCGAAAAGTAAACGGACGACATCTCCCCTGTACGTGGCAACATATCGGGTTAATACAAAGCCCGTAGGCCCAACAACAACACAATATATAAAGATACCAACATACCAATTATACAAAACATAGCGGAAACGATACAAACAGATAACCAAGATACAAAGACCAAACTGTGCACTCCGGAGTGACTTGACACGACAAGAATCATAACAAAAATCGAATCAAAGACCAAATACATACAATACGTCCGTATATCACAAATACGGAAAAAATACAGGGTAAAAACCCAAACCAACAATCCGTAAGGATACAACAACACGGAAAACATATCCATTCGTCCGGTGTGAGATGGGATCAGCTGGCGGAGCTCCGAACATCCAAGGAATCTTCTACCTGTTATCTGGGCGACAGGAAACTCAGGGTCCAGAGGTGGTGAGTATAAACTCAGGTGTAATATATAGAAAGTGCATGAACAACATATAAGGATAGATCTACAAGTATACATGTGAAGATCTACAAGTATACAGCATGAGTCCAATAGACATACAATCCTATCCAACTCTAATAACAAATAACTATAACTACAGTAAAGTCATACTCAGTGTATATACTAAACTGATCAACTGAACATGAAGTAATGTACCAACGTACCTGACGGTCTGTAACACCAGATGCTAGATTATCTTGAACATATTTACAATAACATAACTCATATAACGTACCAAGTCAATCCCATACCTGACCAATACTCCAACATATGAACAGTATATGATCACCTGTAATAACAATCCAGTCCGTACCACATAATGACATGATGCTAATCAAATGCATATAACAGTCTGAATCAACGCATGTATCATGCTCAACACATAGCAGTATATAAAATGCAAATGACATGTATCATGATGTATAAGCATGTGCAACAATCATAGCTCAATCAAATGCAGCATCTCACAGGCATATGTAAAACATATATCAAATACATGCATACATATATATCAGCAATGCATATGCATGGTCACTGTCTGCAGACCCGTCCAACCACGACCCCAGAGTGGCCAGGGTGGCACGACAAATGACAACTAGCCCGACTCACCGCCACCACTCGAGTGACTGAGTTGGGTAGTATGACTGAGTAGCGTATAAGCGTAAAAAGCTAACTACTCCTAGGGGCCCCTGCTGCAAGCCACGCCGTCCCTACCCATGAGTAGACAAGCGCCACACACAGGACAACTGCACGTCACACAACCACCGTCTATAGTGGGCGAGTGCTAACACCACTCTGCTCAGTGGCCAGGTGTGCATCTCCAGCTACCACCATCCATAGTGGCCGAGCGTGGCACATTCAATGCTCTGCCCTCAACCCTGCTACCACTACCCCGAGTGGCCGGGGAGGCAGGATGACTGACGACCCGTCTCATCCATAAGGAGACTCTGTCAAGATGCATGCAAATGTAATGATGCATAGAAACACACAAGAATCCTCGCAACACTCCCTATATCACAGGGATTCCAGGTCAACAAAAAGTCAACTAAGCAAGGACTACAATCCACAAGACTCTCTATCGCATAAAGTCATACTCATCTCGATCGAACCACGCTAAGACCTCTAGTCAGTAGCGAGATATTATCGACCATCCATATAACCATACACAGATATACGATCCATAATGGATATACAATCATGCTAGGACCTCTAGTCCGTAACCACATACTGACAACCACACACATTTATCTATGCACAGACAACTAAATCCACCATAGATGCACAACTAATATGTGTACGATACAACGATCGACTCCATAACCCAATTCATCACCTAACCCTAGTGATGTAACACAATAACCCAATCTGAGGTCACAAAGGTAACCCTAACCACCTGTACTTACTGAACATCCATCAGCTAATACATAATAGGGTTTATAGTTCCTATCTGAGCTAGATAATCAATGAAGTACCAGAGTTTATATGTCAAAGGTCAAGGCAGTACAAGCATATGATTAAATAAGAGTGGATTTAAGGTAAACAGGTATAAACATATATCCAAATTCATGCACTAGAATTTGATCAAAACTACCGGACCAGGTAGATATTACCCACCTGCTATGTAGCTCGTATCAGCCATCCGTAACTACGAGCATCATCACTAGTTAAAGTCCTGCGATCAACATGCAACATTGACAAGTACTATCATAAGTCCAATGATGATATCAATCCCAAATCGACTTACCTAGCTTAGCTTCCGTTGCAAAACATCTTGAAGTAGCAATCTATAACCACCAAATGGATTCGACCATAGTTGCCACCTAACATCGCAACCATAATAATAATATGCATTCATAACTTACCCTGATCCAACTCATCTAGCCCAGCATCCGTTAAGCAGCTTCTGGATCCATGGTAACTTAGCCCTGTACAATTCATCAACCAACTGTAATTCTAATGTCAATTCAATAGAACTAAAATCCAAGCTTACCTCATGATATTACCATTGTTCACAGCCTATCTTGAAGCACAAACTTTTGACCAACGACTGAACCCTAGATCAATCCAAATATTACCACATAACAATATCTAAATCAGAATCGCAATTACAGACAAATAATAGAGATAACCAAAACTCATCGATCAGCTCTTCACCGACAGCACCGTCCCTCGTCCTCTGTTCACCGGAGAAATTCAAGCTCTAATCACTGTGATTCAAACTATCGACAGTCAGACACACAACCAAACAGATTTAATCCCAAATCACAGCTTCAATTTCTAACAATCCAACACCACAGATGACAATAATAGGATTTATCCATCTCACCGGCTATAACCTTCACCGACGGTGAACTCTCCCGAAAACCAGATCTCTACCCGAAAGGGAAAGAAAGGGATCGATCCTTACCTTCTAGGCAGCTCACTGCCGCGGCGACAACACCACCGTCTCGCCGAGCGAAGGAAACGTCGGCACTCCCTAAGGCAACCTCTTCCTGACCTCCGACTGGGGATCTACTACCAAGGCGGCGCTGTCGAGCGGCTCTCAGCGGACGCCGACGATCTGGAATCCCGGCGACCCGATCGCGCGGAGCGAAGGAGCGAGGCGGAGGAGAAAGGGAACGGGGATCGCGATCTGATCGCTCTGTTCATCCGCATCCCTTTTAAATCCCGTTCGACACCAACCTGGTTAACCCAGCCCAAACCTAACCTGATTTGGGTTCAGCTCAGCCTGTTCGGCCCAATCAGGCCGAGCCCAATCAGCCCAAGCCTAATTTCAGCCCAACAAGATAATTAACCCCATTAGCCCATTTAGCTAATCAACCCAATTAGTCTACTAATTAAACCCAATTAATTAAAGGGTTAATTAATTTTTTTTCTGTATTTTACATTCTCCCCCACTTATAAAAATTTGGACCCCAAATTTTCGACTTATGTACAAGCGAGATGTCACAATAATCATCTCAAGTATCCGGAGCAAAGTCACACCTCAAGTGACTAAGTGGGGTACTGAGCTCGAATATTACATTCCAACTCTTATATATACGCTCTCAATCAACCTATTAAGAGGTCAATAACTGTACCAGAGTAGAGTTCTATACCCGTAACCGATGGGAAACTTTGCCAGAATCGTAATGTGAACCATGAATCACTATCAGAAATGATACCCAAGGATACTCCATGGATATAATTCCATCAAGCGATCCAACGGAGTTCATGTTACGGCTCGGAAGAAAATGAGCGAACCTAGCTAATCAATCATCGATTACCCAAATCCTATCAAGTCCTTTCCGAATTCTAGATAATCTCCCAACACAGTCTAACGTACTAGACTACCACTTCCTTCTCGGTACGTAACCCTACTGGTCATTAATATTCCACTTTTACATGTTGGCACACCAACATCAAACTACGAAATCATCCATGTCCCACATATCGTTCCACCAACCGGAACGTCTCAATACTCACTATTTTCGGATACACTCCGAATAAATCATCACTCTCGAATGAAGAGTCTTCTGAACAACTCTTCCTAAATCGAAATACAACTCTATAACCCACTATTCTCCTCGGAAACGGAGAATTACTTTCTCACAAGAGAAACCAATCTACTATTCCAAAATTCATGATATCACCCAGAACTGAAAGTAACTGGAAGACTATAATGACTAATCTCGCTAGTTTCTCAACTAGCATACACATAATATACGTCTCATTCAACTGCATCGGGATCGCTCCTAATCTCTGAAATATTGCATCTATGTGCAGTACCCTTACATCCATATCGGACGGATTAACTAACACTGACCCAAAAGTCAGCCACCTTCTAGGCCTTGAAACCTAGCTTTCCAATCTTCCGACCAAGTGATTTCCATCACTTTCTTGGTCCAACAAGTCGGCGATATAGTATCGCTAAAACATCCTATCCTCATCTCTGGTAAATACCAAATCAATCTAGGGACACCATAATTTCCCCTAAGATTTCGAATATATCCCAAAAATATATCATCCACAGATACGATGACAATCGATCTCAAATACTCCAATAGTACTTGATTCCTCAAATCCATGAACGACTAAATCGTCGATAAGTCTAACAACATTATCAACATCTCCTAAAATTCATAACGAGTATGAAATGTCGTCTTCCACACACCTGCATCCTTTTACTCTAAGCTAATGATAGCTCAATCATTACACCGACAATGATACTGGTATGACACTAAGTCACTACAATATCAAACCTTCAGTCGTAGACCAACCCTAGGATATACACAGGTGTCATTTAACTGATCTAAATAGATCCTCTATCCACCACGAAGGATACTCATTCCCAATTACTGCATCCTAATCATCGATAATCGATGCATAACCTCAAAGTCTGACTCTCTTCTAACAAAGAGTTACAAGTCTTCTCAAGAAAAAACACTGAGGCAGATAAATCTCCCATAGTGTTTAGCAACACTGATACCCATAAAATCATCTCCCGGTATGAGGTCCCCGATATCAGGACTATTCCCGAAATCACCTCAATCGCATATTCCACCTGCCCATGCAGTGACCAGCCCGAGAGTTCATCCGTAACTACATCCGAATACTCTCGGATTATAGGTACATCCGAGAGTCCTAGTATACCAACGCTCCAACAATCCAACTATCCGTAAGAATATGTTTATAGTGGAGGTATGTCTAGCAAAGGCTAAGGGTATCCCTTGACTTCTTGATTGTTGATCAACATCTCACCAAACGGTAGAGAAAATCACCAACCACCAGTCGATAGGAACCCTTCGAACCCTATCCAAGAATGTTCTAGACAAAGATACCTGTAAACTACCAGTATCTCTCGATATATCTGCAAATAGTATAACCTAAAGTAATACCCCGAAGGACCTATCCTTCGGTCTTCTATACTTCTTCTCGAGTAATCATGTAAACTTGTCCAACATCTGTTCTGGACGGCTGAGCTCATGTAGATGCAAGGACCATTGTTTAGGTGCTTGTTTAAGTCCGTACAACGACTTAACAAGTCGACAAACTTTTTCCTCTTTTCCTGGAACTACGAACCCCTCGGGTTGCTTCATATAGATTTCTTCTTCCAACTCACCATTTAAGAATGCAGTCTTAACATCCATTTGATGTATTTCAAGGTCATACAATACTGCGATGACTATCAGCACTCGTATGGACATAATCCTTGTCACCGGTGAGTAGGTGTCGAAGTAATCAAGGCCTTCTTTTTGCTTGTATCCTTTGGCTACAAGTCTAGTCTTATACTTGTCAATCGATCCATCAGCTTTATACTTGCGCTTTAGTATCCACTTACAGCCTAATGGTTTAGAACCAAAAGGAAGGTCCACTAATTCTCAAGTATGGTTATTCATGATGGACTCGATTTTACTATTGACTGCTTCTTTCCATAATTGAGCGTCGTGACTAGAGAGAGTTTCGCTCAAAGTTCTTGGGTCTGTTTCTGACATAAAAGTCATAAAGTCTGGCCCGAACCATTTCTCAACTCTAGACCGTTTGCTCCAACGTGGCTCTTCGTTTTGATAGTCAATAGTCCTTTTACAACAATTAAGTTCAGAGACGTCATTGTTGTTAGAACTTCCGTTACTATCAATTTGAATGTTTCCTCTTTTATTTGGGAATACAGTTTCATAAAAATATCGCATTCCGAGATTCTATGGTTATTCCCACATGAATCCCAGGTTAGACATCTCATCGATAGTCCGCTTCGTTCCTTTAGAGTTGGAGAATCTTCGATTATCCTCTTCTATTCGTAGCCTCAGGATCTGATCTTCAAGCCCCATCTACTTTTTCTTATGTTTCAGGTAATTTTTGAAATCCTTCCACGACGAGGGGAGTTTCTCAATTACCGCGGCTACTTTGAATGACTCGTTCAACTTCATGCCTTCGACATCCAGATCATGCAATATCAGTTGCATATCTTGGATTTGAGATGTCACACTCTTGGAATCCACCATTTTGAAATCCAGAAACCGACTGACAATGAATTTCTTCAAACTGCATTTTCGATTTTGTATTTCTTCTCTAGTGATTCCCACAGAGATTTCACCGTCTCTATCAGACTATACACGTTATACAACGTGTTGTTCAATGCATTGAGAACGTAATTACGGCACAGAAAATCTCCGTGCGACCACGCATCGCAAGTAGCCTTACTATTGGAATATCCTTCCATAGCGGTTGGCGGGTCTTCATGCAAAAACCTTACAAGATTTAGCGTCGTCAGATAAAACATCATCTTCTGTTGCCATCTTTTGAAATTAGCTCCGTTGAATTTCTCTGGCTTCTCTCTGGGTGGAACGGAGGTCGTGACTCCAGGTGAAACGGTAGTCAGAACGTCGTTGATCACAGCCATATCAGATTGCACCAAATATCGTTTTATGATTGTTTGATTTCGGTGATGAATATTGCCGGGAGGAAGCAAACTGATATGAGCTCGTCGAGGCTAGTGTTCAACACTATCTCCGTAAAACGATATTGCTCCGCTCATGTGCTTACGGATAGCAGCAATTTGTTTCCAAGATACAACGATGACGTCTCGGAATAGTAGCACTATAAATTCCGAGACCGGCGAACCTTCTCGTAGGTTTTCTGGACTTCGGATGCAGAGGATGGAATGTATGCAAAGGTGAGTGAGATTGAGTGAATTTTGAGTAAATTTTTTAATCATCTAGAGGGTCTTATTTATACATTGTGAAGAGGTGGAGGAACCTTTTGGTTAAATCTAATCTCATCTATTCAATTTAAATGGATAATCGAGATTGCATCCCTTCCCAAGAGATACAATGTCTCTTCATTTTGGATGCATCTAAGTCTTTTATTTTAATTTTAATGACCAATATTAAGTCATCCAAAAAGATACTTATACCCCTTCATTTGAATGAACCGGATTTATCCATCTTAATCAAACGATCTAGATTAAACTATATTAATTTCTCATTCATAAAATTGAGAAAATTAATCAATTTTCCAACACACATAGAGTGGGTCAGCCACCCCACTTGCTTGGACGAGTTCAATCCTTTGAACGCGTTCAAGTGAACACCCCTTCACAATGGAGTGTTAACATCAAGGGATGTTATAACACCCCACTAATTGGTGCATTGTAGATGCTCTAAGATGAATTGGATTGAAAATTTGTCTTTGTAAACAAAATGATTTTGATGTCAGATGATTTTATATGAATTTACGATGGTTGGATAGGATTTTATTATAAAAATTAACTCGGTGCACGAAGCTCCCGCCACGCGGGGTACCGGAGAAGGAATCCATTGTACGCAGTCTTACCTTGCTTTTTTTGTAAGAGGTTGTTTCCAGGATTTGAATTTGTAATCTCTTGGTCACAAGACATCAACTTTACCGTTGTGCCAAGGCTCCCTTCTATAGGATTTTATTATAAGGTTGTGAATATTTTTCGAATATATTTCAGTAGTCGATGAAAATTTTTCATAGAATTAATAAATCACTTTCAAAATTAATTGGATCTAGATATCTAATGCAAATCAGATAATAAAAAAAACAAAAAAAATATTCACCATTTAACAAATGGTCGGCAATCAATCCATAAATCGTCAAATAAATGTTCCTTTTATTTTGAGAATATATTTATTTTCAGTGATCTTGATAGATTTAAAGTGAATTTGACCAAATAGATAAAATGTATTGTGACATAATAATATTTAGGGTTTAGAATTAAGGCTCAAAGATTTAGCATTTAAAATTTGTTTTAAAGTGATTTTGACAAATTTAAAATAATTTTATTAAAATTTAAATAATTTTGACTAATTTGATAAAGAGCGTTTTAATATAATAATATTTTTTATAATCATTTTGATTAAAATAAAATAATTAATTTTCGACAACAACTGTTAAACGTAATATCAACTTAAGTAGCTACTGCAGTAATATTGAAATAAAGAATATATTTTTATATAAAAATATCCATTCTTTTGATTTTTATTTTTATTTGGAAAAATAAATGACCTTTAACCATATGCATAATTTGGAATGTGTTTTTTTTTTTTTTTAAAAACTAAAAAGTAAATAAAAAGGAGATTTCTTGTAGCCATGTGGCTTGTTTTGCATTGATGTTAGTCTAATAATAAATAAATAAACGTGGGACACACGGCCCAATCAAATCAGTTTTTTCTCGACTCAAGTTAAGCCCCACTTTCAGCCAACTAGACGAGATGGAACTATGGGTACCAAGGATAACTTTAATTATTCATCTAAAATTATATATTGATTCAAACAATAAATGATTTCTAAGTAATAGAGTATCAGCGGATACAATTCGAAATCATATTATTTAAAGAGGGATAAAAATTTTCTTCATTCTAAAGTTAATAAATATTTTTTTTAAATTATCCTTTAAATTTTATCAAATCTCAATTTCTAATATAATCAAAACCTTAGTTGATCGCTCTTCGTTACCATCGTCGACCGTCATCGTCGTCGTCGATCGCCTGTCATCGACCGTCGATTATTGGCTATCGGTCATCAACCATCGGTCATCGGCCATTGACCGTTGATCGTCGACCATCGACCGTTGACCACTGACCATCGATCGTCGGCAACGACCGTCATCGATCGTCGACCGTTGTTTGTTGATCGTCAATCACCACCCACTGCCCTTCATCCACCATCGATCGTTGGTCGTTGCCCGTGGATTGTCAATCGTCGTCGTCGTCCACCATCGCCTCCGTTGTCGTTCGGTATTGTCGATGATCACCGGCTATCGTCGTAGATACTGATACCAATATCATCATCTTTCAAAATAAATGAAACCTTAGAGTTGAACCAAAAAGATAATATAGCAAAATATTAAACTATATTATACATTAAAATCTTCAAACAAATAAATTTTTATTGTATTATTTAAAATTAAATCAAATAAATTACGTTTGTTTCATTCTCCATCATGATTACTTGATAATCTCTAAATTTTAATTATAATCCACCGCAGTTTAAGTCGAATGGAGATAAAATTCAAATGATAAATGCACGTAAAATTTATTAAAAAAATAAAGATTAATCTTTCGCTTACGTGGGATATCTATCTATACAATTTACATCAAAGATTCTCTGCATTTTACATTTCTTGCGATGAATGGACTGATAGAAATGGATTGAAGAACGGAGATGAATTCTTCTTCTTCCCAAATAAACCACCATCAATTTTCTTTTGATTTTGAATATTAAAAAGACAAGCTTAACTGATGAGCTTAATGAATCCAAGCTAGAGAGAAATGGATCCTCTTAGTAGGGTTTTAAGTAGCCATTTTGTAAATAAAGATAGGTTTACACCACCACGAATACTAGGCGAGCAACTACAAATTCACATATAAGATTGATAGCCAATGCCCGAATAGCTCCCATAGGTCGAAGAAGCAGGTTGTTGTATTTGAGGCGGTCGCGGCGGCGGCGGCCGCGGCGGTTCAGTGCCCATGTAATTTGCATAGCTGTTTGGAATTGGAGCGGCGCGAAATCCTCCTCCTGCGTTTGAGTAGCTCCCGTAGCTGGACGAGCTCCCGTAGCCGGACGAAATGCCGCCGTGCGCTGCAGAGGGAATTCCTTCATCGGCATGCAATCCGGAGGTTGGGTAACTTCTGAAGCTCGATGAGATGCTGCCATACGCTGCAGTTGGGGCTCTTTGATCTGCTGGATACTGATATGTCCTTGGGGAAGGCGCTTGTTGCCCATATGCACCGAGCACAGTCGGTTCGCAAGCTGGTGAAGCGTCGTATGGGTGCCTTGCGGCCATGCTTGCATAAGCCCCCCTGTGGTCGACAGCCGCAGCCGCCGCCGGCAGCGGCGGCTGCCACACATCAGCGGGGGCTCGAGGATACCTGCGAGGCGGGCGGTAACTTCCACTCGGACGATGCTTTTTTGATCGAAACTTTGCGGCGGCATTTCTAGTTCGCTTCTTGTCGGCTCTGGCCCTTTCGAGCTGAACGACTCGCTTTTGTAGAGGTTCAGGGGGGTACTCATCCTGAAGTTTGTACTCCTCGATAGATTTAATCACGACTCTAAGGGCGACTAGCTCCTTTCCGGTGGTCTCCTCGCATAAAAGAATTGCATTTCAGAAGACTAATTGAAAAAAGGACAAATTCAAGAGCACAACACGAATCGCACAATGTTCATATTTTCGCAAGGGAATTTGTAAACAATCACCTGTGTGGAAGCAGCTGTCTCCCCGTAAATTTTGTCAGCATCTTTGGCATGCGCCACATATGCCTTCAATAAAGGCACGGGAGGGAACCTATGAGTTAGCTCAAATGACTGTATCAAGCGAACTGCATCAACCTGCCTCCACTTTTGAACCAGCTCTTCGACCAGGTCTGCAAAGGCAAAAACAGATGATAAGACACCAAATTGCATAGCAAAGAAAGAACTAGAAACTATAAGAATTTTCAGCAGTCATTAAAGGGTCACCCTGATTGTTTTTAGCCATGCGTCTCCAAAATGGAGCATCGTAAGGCAATCTTACAAGCATAAAGTGACTGAGTCACTAGTACTCTTGAGGGCAGTACTCAAGATACCAACCTGGTACTTTATGTGTTAATCCAAGAGAACGGCAAAACTCAGGCGCTTGCCTGCAACCAGAGACAGCTACAATAAGCTTGCAAAGTTCGTCCTCATCATTGTCTGGTGCAATGCTAAAAGTAGCAAGCAGTTGTAGGTATGCTTGTGCTTCCAATGAACTAGAAGCATCTAAGTTAAAATTGGCCAACTTCGGCTTCCACTTATTGGCAATCTCCGTGGCCTTCTGTTTAATTTCAGAGCTCAAGAGGTAGTTAACACCTGGCTCTGTGGAACGAAATAGAAGGGAAGCAGATTCCATCAATAAGAGACAGCTTCTGCGTATACCCTGAAGGGTATTTTCCTCATTCCCTTGTGAACTAGGTTGGTCGACAGGATAGAAGACCTCTAAAGAGTCCAGCACTAAAGAGGCTGGTTCAGTTGCATATTTCAATGCGAACGGAAGTTCCTCACGTAGGCTGGCGAATCTGGTGCGGTTCTTCTTAGCTATGATAAACTTCACAAGTCCCTTTGCATCCATCTTTTCGCAAAGTTCCTTCAACTGAAGCTGAACCTCGCCCGAAGCTTCATCAGGATTTTTCCCCTTTGAAGCAAGAGATGGGGCATTTTTATCATCAAAAGAGGTGCCTACCTTTTGCCCTTTGCTTACCTTGGTATCAATTGGCTCAGGAGATTCCACCTTGTACTTATGCCGCGCATCTGCTATGGCTGAAACAGCGGAGTCCCTGAGCTCTTGTAGTCGGGCCAATGAAGCAAGTTCTTTTGCAGAAACAGCAGCCTCCTTTTCAGCAATCAAAGCACGAGCTTCTGATTGCTTTTCCTCCAATACCTTCTCCTTTGCCTTTACTTCATCCAATTTATCCTTCAATGAAATTTCAAGACTGTGAAAATATTCTTTGATCTCATCCCACTTAACCTTGTTTTGTACGGATGAGATTATGTGAGACTCCAGGTCAGAAAATGCCTTAGCAAGTTCTTCCAGCATCATTGTTGCTGATTCAATGCTTTTAAATCCTTCAGTACCAGCCATCCTGTTGGACATGTTTCAACGATAACTTGAGGACAGTTGCACACTGTAAGGGTTCAAATTACGCTAGAAGAGGCAGCATCTAGCAAATTGACTTAGATACAAAAACAGAAGAATTTATAGGTTTAACAAGCATGCGTGAACAGGCATATACTAAAGCAATACTACTATGTTTTAGGCTAGCATTTCTTGATGATTTCCATTATATATAACTTGTTCAACATATTTTGATGATAAGAGGGAGAGGGCAGAAGTTTGATGGAAAAACTTCATTTTCATAGTATGAATAAGCATGGGTAGAAATTCAAATACTTCACATATCAATTACCTCTACGGATGCACAATACATATATGTTTAAGAAAATAAAATAAACCAGCCCAAACTAGATAACCAGTTACATGCAAAGACTGCAAGTGATGACTCCATAAAATTGTCGGAAACCATTCACTGGTCGGCTTACAAGACCCTTAAAATGTTGCAAATGATCTTTTCTACTCCCCATGTACTAGGAACCCATGCCAAAAAAAGATTTTTGGGGAAGTCACAGTAGAGGAAGAAACAGAGAGGAAAGGAACGGGAGAGAGGATACGTTCGGAGGGGAAAGACGAAAGATAACTTCTTTCACGTGTTTGGTAAGCTCGTTTTAAGACAGAAAAGGAAATACTATCTTACACCATGCGCATCCTCAATCAAACCAGCACAAAATTTCTCACTAGACGATGATCAGCGAACCTTATTGGCTAAATCAAACAATAAGATAAAAATACACATGACAACACTCTTATAGCCAACTCAAAATCGAACAAATCCGAGCAAAGGCGCATATGATCCCTACTGAGAAGACCTATTACCAAAAACTCAGCAGCCCGAACAGATAATCTTCAAAGAACCCTAAAAAAACAGGGGGAGAAATGGTTAGAGAAAGGGCAATTCACCTTCTGCGGATCGGAAAACCAAAGAGCGCAGGCACGGAGGAAATGGAACACCGCAGGCGCGAGCAGCGGATGAGATCGCAAAACCCTAAATGAACGGGAAAGGCGCCGCCTGGGGACGAGGAGGAACGAGGATAGTCATGATAATGGTGGGCTTTCAACAGGCCAACATTGGGCCGAATTTAACTGGGCTTGGCCTAATTGTTTCTGAAGATCAATTGCTTAATCTACCCATCCACTTAATGATGCTAATTTAGGGCTACATGACTCAATTACATCCTCTTTAGCAAAGGATGGGATACAACTGACCCCACAGGGATAATGCATTAGTAAGTGCGATGTATAATTTACACAAGCAGTAAGATTTGATTTTCGTATTAGTGGACTATTTAATGTGGATATATAATTAGTTGTTACTGAACAAAGTTAAATCCAGTCACGCCTCGATCGCACTTATCATCGCACCAAGGTCAATGACCACCCATAATTAACTTCCTCTCATACTTGTGGGATCGGAGTGAGAGGGTCGCTAGGTTGCCGATTCAAATCTTTTACATAAGGGATACATAATTAGTTGTCCCCACGGGGATGGTGTGGTGATAAGTGTGGTGCAGAATTTGCACAAGAAGGAAGATTCGATCCCCGTGTTAGTGGGTTATTTAATGACCGCGTCGGATCATATTCTCCATCGCATTGTCATCGCACAAAGGTCGTGACCATTGGTGATTAACTCCCTCTCATACTTGTGAGGTGGGAGGTGAGGGGGTTGCTAGGTTGGCGGTTCCAATCTTTTGCACAAGAGATACATAATTAGTTGTCCTCTCAGAATGATCTATTGGCTAGAGTAGCGTAGATATTGCTACAAGTGGGCAGGAGTCGAATCTCGACGTGTGGTCTAAAATTCTCATCCGATCTCAGAAACACTCCGTTATTTCTGGCCAACGAATCAAAGGGCAGGATATATAATTAGTTGTTACCACAGAGATGGTACAGTGGTAAGTGCGGTACAAAATTTGTACAATGAACAAAGTTAAATCCCATGTGTCAGCGGACTGTTTAATGTCTGCGTTGGGTCACGTCCTCGATCGCACTTATCATCGCACCAAGGTCAATGACCACCCATAATTAACTTCCTCTCATACTTGTGGGATCGGGGTGAGAGGGCCGCTAGGTTGCCGATTCAAATCTTTTACACAGGGGATACATAATTAGTTGTCCCCACGGGATGGTGTGGTGATAAGTATGGTGCAGAATTTGCACAAGAAGAGAGATTCGATCCCCGTGTTAGTGGGTTATTTAATGACCGCGTCGGGTCATATTCTCCACTGCACTTGTCATCGCACAAAGGTCAGTGACTATTGGTGATTAACTCCCTCTCATACTTGTGGGGTGGGAGGTGAGGGGGTTGCTAGGTTGGCGGTTCCAATCTTTTGCACAAGGGATACATAATTAGTTGTCCTTTCAGAATGATCTATTGGCTAGAGTAGCGTAGATATTGCTACAAGTGGGCAGGAGTCGAATCTCGACGTGGGGTCTAAAATTCTCATCCGATCTCAGAAACACTCCATTATTTCTGGCCAACGAATCAAGGGGCATAGCCCATGATTTACTTCCCTCCACTATCATCGAGGGACCGACGGTGAAGGGCACTGGGGGTAAGCGTAATTGCTTTTTTCTTGCTACAATGATACATAATTAGTTGTCCTTACAAGAGGATCAATGGCTAGCACGGACGGTATAATTTTCTGAGTGCTGTAAAATTTTTCGGAGTGTTTATCCTCCCACAATACTAGTTTTTGATTGGACACAAATGTCCTCGTGATTTAGGAGCTTCATCTAACTGTGAGACCGACGATGAAGGGCGTCTGAAGTGAGTGTATCATCTTTTGTCCCAATGATACATAATTAATTGTCCTAAGGATACAGAATTGCCCCAAGGATAAATAATTAGTTGCCCCTCGGAACGACCCGTTGGCTAAAGCAGTGCATATGCTGCTAAAGATGAGTAGAGATCGAATTTCGACGTGGAGTTTAAAATTCTCACACAGACTCAGAAGTCCTCTGCTGCTTTGGTCAATGAGTCAAAGAGCATAACCCATTCGTGATTTATCCCCCTTCACCATAACTGAGGGACGAACAGTGAGGGGCACTGGGGACGAACGTTATCGCCTTTTATAAAGGATACATAATTAGTTGTTCCCACGAGATGACCGAGTGGTTAGCACGAATGGTAGAATTGTCCCAATGATCAAGGGTCAATCCTCGATAGTTCAAAAATTTTCAGAGCGTCTATCCTCCCGTCGTGTTAGTTCTTAGTTGGACAAAAAAAACCTCTCATGATTTATCTCCCTTCCTCTAACTGTGGGATTGACGATGAAGGAGCGCCTAAAGTGAGTGCATTACATTTTGTCCTAAAAATACATAATTAGTTGTTCCCACGAGAGGACGAAGTGGTTAGCACATATGGTAAGATATATTGTTCTAAGAGCAAAAGTCAATCCCAAAGACTGCAAAATTTTTTAGAGTGTTTATCCTCATGTCACGTTACCTCTTGGTTAAATAAAAATGTTCATTGTAATTTATCATCCCTTTATACAAGTCGTGAGATACTTGGAGTAAGCAATATCATCTCAAAGATACATAATTAGTTTGTGAAGTAATTAAAATCTCGGTGACCAAACACTAAATTCACATAAATGCATTTTGACAATTTTTCTAAATACAAATTATACAATTTGGAGCGTACTTTTAAAAAAAATAATGCATTTTTTAAATTATACAATTTATTGTTGACCAACACCTTTCCTTTCTATTCATGCGAGCGACTACATCAAAATCACCTACATTTTAATATTAAAAAAATATGAATTATACACAATTTCTTTTTTGATAAAATGAATATGTTATACATACAATTCCCTCGCCCATTGACTTTTTTTATTTTTATTTTTATTTTCCTCCTTGAGTTATCTTTCATCTCCTTCCCTTCTTTCCTCTCTCACGCATGAGCTAGGTCTCTTCATCTTTTCTCCCAAGTTGTAACATCTAAATGGAAGTCAATTGAACGGATATCATCGACAATAAAGGTAGAATTTCTTTCTCGATCGAATTATTTTTGTGTTTTCTTGAGTTGATTTATATTTCATACATTCGCCATTCTATTTAGAGAGAAATAAATTGTAGTTTATTTATTCTTTCTTGGATATTTTTCTCATGATCAAATAATCATGGTACTTATAGCATTTTTGTCGATTTGCAACCATAATATTGTCTAAAGGAATTAATTTCTCTTTTATTTTGGGTTTTCTAAAACTATGTAATTATCATAAACTATTGAACTATAACAAATTTTAATATTTTTCATGGCATTAGATTGTTTTTATCCTTTTTCAAAATATTATTAGATTTTTTTGGCTACCCTAAATATAAGCTATTTATTTTTTAAAAAAATCTATATTCATCTAGTTTCTATGAATAACATAAAATTACTAAACAATTTTTTTTTAAAAAAAAGAAAGATATTTTTATATATTATTCATTTTTAATCAATATAAATTTATTTCTATTAATTAATTATTTTTTAAAAAATGTCACGTTAAAATTGGGCATTCACTGTTGCTCCAAAGTGCACTGTTTCCGATGGATGAACTCGCCGTTCGCCGGCGAGCATCGTGCGATCGTAATGCTCCCAATGCAAATCTGTAGCTCTCATCAGACAGATATTTGCTGCTTCTCTTTGCGGCAGACAGATCTTTCATAATGAAACAGTCGCGTCGAGAGCGATGGTCGGGTAACGTTCGAAGAAGATTTGGGTCGTGTCGACTGCCATCTTCTTTTGTTTTCTGCTACGAGGAACCCAAGCAATCTCGGGTGTTTGCTTTGGTTGGCAGCACGATCTCCGTAGAATCTTCTCCGTCGATGGGAGGCGGGATGGAGTCGTCCTCCTTCGCTTTCTGGTGAGGATTTCGCCTGATGATACGGCGGTCTTTTCTGGATGATTTACTTTCAGCATGAAGTTGCCTCTTTTCTCGCTATTGGGGTTGGCTTGATTACTGTTCAACATTGTTTGGGCCGAACGAAGGATCTGCCTGTGGCGGACTTCACAATGGTTGTGTGTTTTTTTTTTTAATTTTTACTCGGAAAATCTGATCTTGGTGCGTTTCCGCAGATTAGGGCACTTTCTCATTTTGTCGAATTAGGTTTGTTGAATGTTTTTGCATGTTAAAAGTTGCCTAGAACTGCGATCTTCACTTCCTGAGGTTTCCTTAGGTTACTTTCCCTGTCTCTCCCAGGTTTCAGTATATACACAAAGTTAATTATTTTCTGTGAAATATGATGTGTTGTTCTTATTCCATTTATCTAGTTTCTGATTTGCACAGAGGATTTTTGTGTTTGTTGATAGTAGATAACTAAAATCAGCCACTGAGAGATCGCTCATCAATCGGTTTAGGATGAAAAGAAGAACTATCCTTCGAACTAACATACTTCAGCTATTGATTATTATTTAATTTTGTGATTTCCACTGAAAGCTATGGTTTCATGGGTCTCAAGAGTTTAGAAACGAGTTCTTATTAGAGTTGCACCATCCTTTTGCATTGTATTCCGTTTCTTTCTACAAAGAAAGTCATTTTTTCCTTATTGTTTTTTTTTTGTTTTTGTACTATATCTAGAGTTTATCTTTTGCATCAACAGTGTAGATGGAACATTCAAACTAAGCAATTGTTCAATGCAATGACATATTGAATGCTGTCATTAACCAACTGCATTGATACAGTAGATATTGATCTGGTGATATATAATAATGTTTAAATCCTGTTTATGCCAACAAATTATACTGCCGATGTGATTGTAAGGTAATAAAGGTCATACGATTAGCTTATCTAAATTTCGCCTTTTTGCAATAGTCTCATTGCAGGATTATCTCACTTTCCCTCTTATGTAAACTTTCTTGTGCAGATCCTGCTTGTAACCTCCTCATGATTAATGGCACAAAAGGAAGTGGATATCCATGAAATAACAATGAAGAGTGGCACAGAAAGCTGTATCAAGAAATGCTCAACTGGCATAACAATTACTAATGATTCTTCAGTTTCTTCCATCAGAAGTGAAAAACCTCTACCTCATTATCTAAGAGATTCTACAGGTTCTTGCCACGATATCTGTAAGTACGGGAGGAAACATGATTCTGTAGCCAAGTCTAAGCGTCCCCAAAAGCCTCTACCTCGTTATCAAAGAGCTTCTACTGGCTCTTGCCATGATATTTGCAAGTATGGACAGAAGCATGAATCTGAGATTCTGTCTAAACAACGTCCCTTTCTCTCCAAATCAGGTGGCAAGCTGAGATTGAGAGATGAGTCACTTCTAGCAACCAACCTACACGTGGAAGATGGCAAGAATAGAGTTACAATCAAGAAGAAATGCTCATCCCAGAAAGATGAACTTTCTAAGGAATCTACTGATAGTAACCTGAAGGCTGGATTAAAGCTCAAGGATGGTAGAACTTCAGAGGAATATATAGATATCAAGTTTCAATCTGTGTCGTTGTGCCCCAAAAGCAGTGTTACTAGTGATCGGGTAGTTCTTCGAACATCAGAATGTAAAGAGGCTGGATCAAAGATCAAGGAAGATGGAAGTCCTGGAGAATCTATAAATATAAAGTTTCAATCTGTGTTGTCGTTCCAGGAAAGCAGTGTTTCTGCTGATCAGGGAGTTCTCCCAACATCAGAAACTCAGGTCGAAGGAATTAATATAAAGGATGAAACTAAGAAACAAATTATCAAACTGAAGACTCTGAACAAGCCAGATTCATTCTGTTACAAGAGTAAAATTGGCGAGCTGAAGAATGCACCTTCTGCAAAAGGAATTGGCACATTTCAGAGGTCAGGTGCTATCACAAACAAAAACCCAACTTTCCTGGAACCCACTGCATCTTCTAAAGCTAAGCTTGTTAGGCAGAGATCTTTAACTACAAATGACAAACATTTGGATCTGAATCATAATTCATCAGTGTCTCAGGTTAATGAAAAGCATGCCACATCTAAGAAAACTGGGATAACCAAGGAGAAGGAAAAGAATGGTAATGCTAGTAGAGAAATAACAAAAATACCAGAAAAGAATATATTGAAACCATCTATATCTGCTCCATCTCTCAAGCGTATTAGTGATGGCATTTCGAGTTTCAGGCAAAGAACTGACAAGGTTGTGAAAGAAGCAACTCTAACAAAGAATCAAGTTTCAAAAGCTGAGCATGATACTGAGTTTAGTGCTGAGAAAACATTGTTGGTCGTTGATAATTCATTGGAAAAGGTCAATTTGGATTCCTCAGAGCAAAAAGTCTTGGAAGTGAAGAATGTTCTCTCTGAACTACAAAAACAAACACTGGTGAAGCATGAAAGTAGTGAAGAGAAGACATTTCAAGTCGTTGATAAGATACCCAAGAAGGTCAATTTAGATTCTTCAGAGGAGAAATTAATAGAAGAGGAAAATGCCGACACACGTTTCCTCATTGAAGAATTGATGGGACTGGAGAACATTAACTTGAATACAACGGAAATGAACATTGACGATCAGGAATTACCAGAAGCAAACCATGCCAATGCAGATCTTGCAGAGCAGAAAGCACTTGACCCAGAGAATATTGATAGTGGTAGAGTAGCATTGAACTCTGATGATCTGAAATTGATTGAACCTGAAAATAATGGCATCAAATTCGCAGAACAAAATTTCTTGAAGCCGGAGGAAATTGATTTTGAATACTTAGAAATGGAACCTGCCCAGTTGAAATTGCTCAAGGCAGAGAATGGGTTAACAATGCAAAAGTTTCTGAAACCAGATGATACGGTTCTTATTTCCCAAGCTCTGAAACATCATGATAACAAATTGTATGAACAAGTCAATACTGATAATTCCACGGAGCAAAATTTAGCGAGCCCAGACACCATGAATATTAGTTCTCCAGTATTGAAATCTGATGGCGACCAATTGGTTACAGATGATGAAGAAAAGGTTGAGGTATCTGAGTACTCCTATTCTGAGCAATCTGAAGTGGAGCCTGAGCATGAAGTGGAAAAGGACAAAGGCAATTGTGAATCCTCAAAAGGCAAAGAGAGGAGGTCAAAAAGAAACACTGTCACCCATCCAGAAGATACAAATCGCACACCACACAAATTAAAATTCAGGAGAGGCAAGACAATTGAGCTCCAACCTGAAAGCTGTGGTCCAAGAAGGCTGAGGTTTAGGAGAAGGAGAACTGTGGACGGGAGTGCTGAAGATATTCAAACAGAAAGGAAGAACTTCAGAAAGAGTGAGATAACTGAACCGGCAAATGCTTCTAGTGCAGAAGCCCAAGGCATTATGTTGAAGCATCAAGATATGCAGGAGAAAAATGATGAACGAGTCTTGTTCAACAATGTGATTGAAGAAACTGCAAGTAAGCTTGTAGAGACAAGGAAGAGCAAGGTGAAAGCATTGGTTGGTGCCTTTGAAACTGTGATCTCTCTGCAAGATAAAAAGCTAGAATATACAACCTAAGCCATTGGCTTGTTAATTTGTTTTGTTGTGATAATTAATTGAATCTTTGTCAAAGAATTTCCAATAAATCCATTTGTGTGAGAGAACAGTAAAAAAAAAAGAAATCTGTAAATAACATTGTGTGCAGGCATAGAGGTATATGAAGTTTGTTTTTCTTTTATTGAAAAAGAATGTATGTATGAAGTTTGTTATAGGAAGAGTTATCTGATTGGTTACAAACAAGTGTATGTTAGATTATAAGAAGTTGCATCATTGCATGGTAGGGGAATGTTAATTTGATGGTTATAGATTTGATGCCTTGTCTTCTAGATTCTTTTGATGGTGAGGAAGAATACTTTTAAATATATAGAATTTATGATTTTGAAATGCAAAGGAGCCATATGCTTCTTCTTAAGCTCACTGATCATGATAAGGCTTTGCGCCATTACGGTGATCTTGAGTGGTTCCCGTTAACAGGACGATAATCGTATATCACAATCCTTGCGATCGGGCTTGTGTTTGAATTAGGATATCAGTGATAGAGTGTTCCTATGAGCTATAACATTTGCCCACAGATTTTCATTTGCAGATGTAGGAATCTGTTGTTTTCTTGGAACATGATTGAGTTTTTTTTTTTTTAAATCCTTTTTTTGGAATCTGTTGTCTTTGTAGGCCTTGTCCTTGGTAGAGGTATATGAAGTAAAGGGGAGCAACAAACCCTTATTCTTCCTCTACCAAGGACGAGGCCTCTACAAAGACAAAGGTCAAAAACATCCCAAACCAAAACCATGCCCATTATCTCTCATCTTCCAGCAGCAACTCTTGAAGAAAACACAAAAAACCACTGCTCTGCAACAAAACAGCCATTTATTTCATCAACCATGGAAACAAAAACATAACGAAACCTTTCCCCTTCCATGGTTGGCCGATGCTGACCAACCATCCAACTAAAGCTCAGTGCCACTTTACTTGACCTCTTGTTATTGGAGGAAGAATCTCTCACACTCTGCTCGCTTTGGACCCATTCATATTCCTTCCATGTTTGCTTAGTCGTTAAGGTTCAGGAACTTTTGCTTTCCAGGAAGAATCAAAGTCTCACTTGTTTTATTCCTCCACTGTTTCTGCACGCATTGCACGTTCGACGCTAAAGCCTCTAAAGAAAATTCTCTGTTTTTCCATTTCTCCTGGTTCATCTTTTAAGCTCTGGTAGGTCAGTTGATATTCCCTTGTTGCTGGTTTAAAATGGAGAGCTAATTTAAAGGAAGCAAATTGGATAGGACCGAACAAGCTTTAGGAATAAACTATCCTTAAGGCCTAATAATTGTGGGAATGAAGCAACGTCAACAAAGGAAATGGATAATTGTGATCGACCAATACAAAGTTTTGGATTGTCTTCTTTTCTTTTCCATTTTTTTTTCGCCAACCTCACGTTTCGTTGCTCTTGATCAACACAAACATAGAAACTATAAGAAAGTAAAATCGAAAAGAAAGTTGTTCTCTGTTATTTTTCCAATTTACTTATTCATGCAAATCATGAGCTCTAGATGATGCACCTTTTGAACACATCAATTCGCTAATAATTTACCTTGACACTTTTGTTCATCTAGATTGAGGAACACAAAACCAAAACCATGGACGAGCGGTGAGAACAAGCAAAAAAAGGGGAGCTATTCGTGGCTTTCTTAAAGAATTATTCCATATGCCAAGGCATCTCAAGAATATGAAGAAAGAACTCCAATGTGAGAACTGAGAATCCCGCTACCTCTGAAATCCTCCATTTACTTCTATTTAAGCCTGCTCTCCCACTGCTAAATGTTCAGTCTGATCGATAGCTTTCTATGCTTCACCCGGTTCCTCCGAGCTCAAGCCCTCTCCTCCCCTATTCCTTGTTTCCTGATATTGAGGCATGGATTCAGTTAAGAAGGAGAAGCTCGAAGCCATGGAGAGGTACAGGAGCGGCTCCCAGTTCCTGCGACTGCTCATACAATTTGTGCTGCGCGTGGTGCTGCTCGGCCTCTTCATGTCGAGCCCCTGCTTCTTCTCCTCCATTAAGTTCTTCTTTCTTGTTTGTGTGCCAAAAATTTGCGCCACGGCCGCTGGGCCAAGGTTCATATTCATGATCTCCAATGTTATAATCATCATTCTCGTGGGCCGCGACTCGATGCTTCCGAAGAATCCTGCAGAGAGAGTGAAGCTCTACGAGGAGTATGTCATGAAGAGCCAAAGCGCGCAGAGCTGGGCCATGGCGGAGGTGAAGGAGAAGGAAGCTTTTGTTGAGATCGTTAAAGCAGAGGCTTTAAGCGAAGAGAAAGATGAGGAAAGTGAGGCGGAGGAAGTGGAGGAAAAAGAAAAAGAGGAAGACGATGTGATAGAAGAAGAAGAAGAAGAAGAAGAAGAAGAAGGATGGTTGCCTGCAGAGGAACTCAACAAAAGAGTCGAAGACTTCATTGCCATGGTCAATGAGCAAAGGAAGCTCGAAGCCAAAATGCTCATTTGTTGTGAGCGAAAGGAGGGAAAAGATGTGTCTTTAAGATTTTACTAATCTCAAATAAACTTCACAAAAAAAGAAAAAAGAAAAAAAAAAGGTCTATAACTCTGAAGCATTGCTGTTCAACTAATATAATGAAAGAAAGATGAACACAGTAGCATATGTGCGCAAGTTCATCTTCATGATCGTGCCACAGAAAGCACCAAACCAGTTAATCTTGCCAAAAAAATAAAAAAAATGCTGCTGATATCTTGTTGATCTCATGCACGGAGTCAATGTCTCTTAGCACAATCATATTGTCGTCTTCCCGGAGATCATGCTGATGCTATCAAGCTCTGCGTGACCAGAAACAGCTAGCAGCATAATTACGTAGAGTAGCAGAGATCGATCATCCACAAAGTGCAGGTTTTGCTCGATTGCCAGCCTCTCCATTATCAGTTTATCACCTGCCTTTTTACAGATTCATATAAAAGGTCTTTAAATATAATATATTGATTATATTCATTATCCCAATAAGAAATACAGGATGGAGGAGAAGCAAGGCAAGCAGTAATTAACTCCTTTAAAATTGTTAAGGATCACCACGCAGTACGCTTAGCTTGCTTCCGACCTCATCACGAGCGATCAGTTTGCCTTTGGCTTTGTGCACGCCATTCCCTCGCCCTCATCGCCAGACAGGGGAACAAGCAGTTCTGACACGAGCGCCAATCCTTCATCTTCTCGCAAACACCATGATTGTTCCATGTCAACACAAATCCTTATTTACGCTGCCTGCCACCTTTGCTAGTTATAATTATACGTGCCTCCTCTTGGCTCTTGCTCTCCTAACGGTACTCATGAGAAACTGTGCTCATTCGATCGACCTGATGACGCGTAAATAAACAAGTTAACCTGGTTTAATTCGTTTTAATAATCGAGTTGGATCTTCGTTTGCTAGATTCTCTGAGAATCTGAATAGATTTCCTCGGCGCGTTCCGAGAAAATAGATACGGATCCATCCGTTAATAGATTAGTGTTAGATCAGTCAATTACTAAGTCGAATGAACTAGATAAATATTTTTTTGAGAATTACAAAACCTTTCAATGCCACACTAAGGGATTGACAGTGTCTCTACGATTCAAAGATCATTAAAATATTTTTCTTAATTTTCTAAAAATGCATGATAGGCCACCAAAATACTTCCAAAGTTGACCATATGACCACCATTATTAAAGTGTTCTAAAATCTTAAAAAAAGCCTCTTATGCGAGTACAAAAGTATCTTTGTTTTGGGTGTCTAAACATTACGAACAGATAGAGAGACTCTTGGAATATCAACAGTTGAAAATGTACTGTTAGTAAATTGTGAACTGCTCTTCCTAAATTATCACTTGAAACCATAATATCCAAGAGATCATAGTCATCCATCTCTCTCCTTTATAAAGAGAAAAAAAAAGAAAGAAAGAGAGAGAGAGAGAGAGTTGAGGCATTGGGAAACACCGCGAGAGACGCAGTACAATTTTGTTCTCTTCTTTTGGCTTCTTCTCCGTGGCCTGCTCTTCTTCTTCTTCTCCTCGTTCTGATTGCATTTTACACGCTTTATGTATTTCTCACGAATGAAATTAATTTAAAAAAAAAAATAAACAGAGAGAAAGAGACGAGAGATGAGAGGGGGGGACGAGACAAGAGCATGAAGAAGCCTGCATGCGTCGAGAAGCGTGCGCATGCAAAGGAAGTCGCTTTAAAATTCGGGCCGCGGCGAGCCAGCGAGCAGCCCTGCTCCCACCCACGTGCCGCGTTCGTCGCCGACACATCATCCGGCCTGCTTCCCACGTGCTCGCGCACTGATGCGACCCTGTCCCCGCCGTTGACCTTCCTGACCCATGGACAGGCCCCCCAGTTGACCGCCGAACCCCCACCTCGACCGGCCCCGTTTCGCCCTGCGTAAACCATCGATCGACTCGCTCAATTTTCCAAATTAAGTGTATTTTAAAATTGTCTGCTGCATAAATCTGACGACAAAAGAGTGTGAAAAATGACAAAAGAGAAACTTAACGGCTATGTCTATGACGTACGTAGTGGGCCACCCGACAAGAAGGACACCAAGAGCCGCATTTGCCCGACATGTCCATTTCCTTCTGCTAAAGCCTCCACTCCTCCCCTACGTATTCTATTCTATTCTTCACTCGGAATTCTTTATATTTATGAATTATTTCGTCGCTGTTGTTTATCTGATAATTCTCCTATAAATACTCCTGCCCATGCACACACAAAGCTTCAGTCTTCAGCTAAATCTCTTTCTTCAGGCGAGCAGTGAGGCATATAATCGGTCAGGATGCAGTACCAGGCGGCGGTGGCGGCGGAGGCGTGGGGGTACATGGCGGCGGCGATGGAGGGGCTGAACCGGGTGGAGAGGCTGGCGTCGGAGAGCGCGGTGGTGGTGTTCAGCGTCAGCACCTGCTGCATGTGCCACGCGGTGAAGCGGCTCTTCTGCGGCATGGGCGTCAGCCCTGCCGTGGTGGAGCTCGACCACGAGCCCCACGGCGACGACATGGCCCGCGCCCTCGCTCGCCTCTTGGGATGCCACGGCCCCTCCGCCGTCGTCCCCGTCGTCTTCATCGGCGGCAAGCTTGTCGGGGCCATGGACCGCGTCATGGCCGCCCACATCAACGGATCCCTCGTCCCCCTCCTAAAGCAAGCCGGCGCTCTCTGGCTCTAGTAATTGATATATCATATACATCGACGATTAATTTGTTAATTATGATTAATGCTGTTAATTAGCTAGCGAGTGTGCGAGCTCAATTTAATAGAGTCTACTACTACATAGTCATTTGACAGAGAGATTGAGAGGCGAGGACGGAGTGGGTTTTTTATCGGGTCCTCCATTTTGGGTACGTGTGCATCATGCATGCAAGCTTTTCTTTATCTTGTGACAGTGTAACGCTTTGGTTGCCAATATATATCATCCTCCTTTTATACAAAAATCGACAATTAAAATGCCTCCTAAAATTAAAAAAAAAAAAATTGTAAAAACAAGAGGAGCGAGAAATTGTTCGATGTGCCAATGGGATTGTCGTCTGTTGCCACCAGTGGCAGGCCTCCGCGCGTCCCGATGCCGCCGGTTCAGTGCACGCGTGATCCCACGGCGCGAGTTTCGGCGGCGACGATGCGTGAGAAGTCGAACCGTGCAAGGTAATTATCCTTCAAGACCCTCGCTGTATCCGAAATTCACAATTAGGGCCCATGCATGGGTCTGTAGTTTGTATTTTGTTGCGAAAAATGTGTTACATCTGCGCTAAAACATATGAACATTAGAAAGAATGTTCAGAATAAAAATTTCTGAACAGTAGCTTTAGCGAAGAGTAACGAAGAAAACGGAGTCATATATGATGTACATTCCACTATGTCAAAGATAATCAAACTTAAACATCAAAACTCAATTCTTCAGCAAACATAGTTCATTCCTTCTTCACGAAGAGCTGATTTTTAAAACTCGTTTCAACTGGTCAACTTGATTTCACAGCCAACAAACAAACTGATAATAAACAGGTTCTGCACACAGGAATTGAGAATTCCCCACTCCACTTTATTTTTTTGTTTCTTTTATCGATGAGTCTCTCCGTTTCAAAAACGAATGAGCTTTTTGAACTGCACATTATCACAGGAGACGGTATATACATGCAAATGCAATCATGATGGTAAAGTTGGCTTACAAGGGCACCCACCTGATTTCCTCGCAAGAAGCTAAGAATGGAACTCATACTGTACACAAAGATCAAACATTAGCAGCAGCTTTTTGCCTGCTGTTGCACTAGCAAACCTAAACAGAGGCTATCGATTCTCTACAGGTAGCGAAACTACCGTGCAGCGCCTTGCACGCCTGATCGCGTGAAGGGCCTCTACTCCTTTCGCGCATGAATATTAGCGCTAGCTACCTGATTGCGCGAGAGGCTTCTGCTAGCTCCTTTCACTCACGAATTTTAGCACGACCACGAGTGCGCGCCCTGCCCGGCAACTCTATCCTTCTATATGGGAATAGCCGGCGCCGCTAATTCCGGCAACCCGCTCATCCCGCCGTTCAGATCGAGTCTCTATCACTTGTAGTTTCTATGTCCTTGGCTTCTTTCAGCCTGTCAAATGCCTCCTCGAGCATTTAACGGGTATTTTAAAAAAGGTAGCTATTTATTTTAGAACATTTAAAAAAGAAAAATCTTTCTGATACTCATAACTTCGACCGCTTAGATCACTTTATGATTCGTGTAGGATGGTTTTGGGCTGAGTTGGACCACGGTACCACTCGGCCCGCATCCAATCAGGACGGTCCGGTAAAACACGGGCAGTGGCAGCCGTTGGTAAATAACTTCCGTGAAAAGGTTGGTTCCATATATGCGAGTGGGTCCGATTGAATGATTAGTCACGAAACTGCGGTTTTCACTCTCTGTCTATCTGGCTGCCCAAATCCAATCGCATCCAGCCAATTGGCCATACTTGGCAGAAGACAGTGGGGACCAGTTGGATGAGGAAACTAAGTGGTGGAAATGGTGAATTTTGCTCTAATTGTAACAGGCAATCTTCACCCGATAGACCCACAAGTGCTCGCTGGCTGTTCCACTCCTGCTCCTGCCTCAAGTTTCTTCTTCGTCGTCGTCTCTTCCGAATGCTTCTGCCGCCTTCAGGGCAACTTTCCTCCTCTCCTCCTTCTTTTTCGTCTTCCTCCTCCTCCCGTTCGGAGCGGGTGGAATTCTTCCAATGGAAAACTGCTTCTCCGAAGATGGACACGGCACAGGTCATGGCACCGCCTTTGGCGTCGGGATGAATAGCTCCGCCTGATCAGCCGGTACTTCAGACAGATTTTCCAAGACTCTAGGCTCCCGTATTCCTTTCGCCCAGATCGAGATTGGTTCTCCTGCCTGGATCTCTCAGCTTACAACCCTAGGTAATACCTGTCTTTTTTTTTCTTCCTTTTTTTTGTTGTTTCGTATCTCTGTGGACTTCGAATGGTTTAGATTTGATAGGGAGGTGAAACGGATGTTTCAGATAAGTTGTTTGCCCCGTTTTGGTTCCTGAAGTAGTAGTGTATCCTATAGCGTTTAGATGCTTTTCCTGTTAAATTTTGTCGGTAGATCACGAGTCTGTAATAGGCACTGCATTCTCGATAGGATGTTAACTGTTTTTGAGTGAGACTATAGTGAAATGAAATATTTGTATATAATTATGCCAATATCATTTATAATCCGGGTGGGAAACATGAAACCAACTGTGGATGAAAGTGAGTTGTAACAAGTTGGAATATGAAATCAGATAGCAACCTGATTTGCATTATAAGAAATTATTCTTCGTCAAGACAAAGTAAGAAAACACTGGTGAACTTAAATTATTTCTTCACCTTGTCCTTGATTCTTCGTATGAAGTTGGAATTCAAATTCAAACCATATTTCACTGATTCCCTAACTGAGAACCAGTAATTGACTAAAATAATCATCACCTGATCGTGTTAATCCCAACTTTGAGGTTTGACTATTATAACTTTATGCAAGTTGAAAAACTGAAAATGACAAATGCATTTTAGCATGGGACCTGAAATCCAATAGGGAGATGATTAAATGCATATATTGAAAATACCACCAAAAGATTGCAAAATGAGAGTTAAAAAGTGACTCTTTTTAAAGAATATTACTTTCCAATAGTGCAAAGAGTTTAACAGCATATTGAGATCTGACAACGAACATGTGTTGTTTGTGAATGTCAAAATGGAACATGAAAGTGATCTTATTCTCTGTGCAAGAAGCCTTAAAGCAAGTGAAGGAAAAATGAGGATTTTCTTTTTATTTCTCGATGTCAAAAAGACAATGAACTAGGAAACCCTTATATGGTAAGAAAATCTGGTTTAAATGTTGTAGCAAAGAGCTTAACTCTTAAACAAATGGTTCAAGAAAGGATGTGTTCCTTTTAAAATATTGGTTAATTTAGGAAAAAGAAATCCCATCTCCCCCACTGCTGGACTAAAAAAATTCAAGAAACACAAGGCATTAGTTGAAATCTCTTTTAAATATTAACATGCTATGTTCTAGTTATTGATTAATATGGAAGAATCAATTTACAAAGCGCCAATGCAATAACTATTTCTCAAGCTAAATACCTCTTTGTAGTGGTGGAGAATTTACCTCACGTTTAAATCACTCTTGTGCTCTTCACTTGTGAAGTTCTCTTGACTTGCTTAACAATTTTGCTTCTTACATTTGCGCCCTTCCTGCTAGCTTGGTCTCATTTCTTTCTTACATTCTTAAGACTACTTGTTCTCTTGTTTGCTGTGCTTCATGCTATTATTCGCCTTGTATGGTGGGTATTAGATTTTGATGTCAGATCTCCTTAATCTTTCACTCCCTAATGTTCAAATAGAAATAAATAAACCAACCACAACATACATAATAAGGACAGCTTTTCCATAATCAGAAGTGCGTAAATTCACATTTTATACAAATTTATATTCTTGTTAGAAATAGTTTAAGTATGATGATGTTTTTTATTTACACAGTCATTAACATTACCCTTTTGATTTGACCAAACACATGGGTAAGGCTCCATCCAATGTGAAGATGTTTTATGAATGTTATACTAGGGATAAATAATGACAAGCATTAAAGTGAAGTGCAATTGAAATAGACTAAGTTTTCATTTAATCATCTACCAACTTTGAATTAAATATGGCATTCGTTATTTTTTTATAGGAAAAAATAGCTCAAGTACATACAAATCTACCTGAAGGAGTTCAGATGAGGTGAATATCAATGAAACCTTCTCAAAAGTTGTGCAAAATATTATTAGTTAATCATTGACCAAGAGCCTTGTTATTGAAGTTTGCTTCGTTCCAACTTCACAAAATCAGATGAAAATTTTTGATCAAATTTGATGTGTAGTATGATATTTTCTCTAAATACATAAGCACTTCTAATATTATCAATTGGATGATGAATTGATGTATTTTTTAATGTACTTTGATCAATTTTGTATCCTTTTTTAAACTTAAACTCGTGGTGAATTTAAATTACAATATTTTGTGTAAATTTTAACAGGAAATTTATAATTGGTGTGGATATTAATTGAAAAAATATTAATATAAAATTAAGCTCAATTCTTGTGGTAGGATTATAGAAAATGCATTTGTTAAGGCAAGCCAGGATGTTGAGACAATAAGATTTATTTTTAGGATAATATTTTGAGGCAAGAATGTTTTGTCTCTAAAAATGAAGCTTTTATCGATAATATGCATCCTGGAGACAAGGATACATGCCTCTAGAAGAAGAATTAAAGTTAATCGCATAATCTACTAAGACTATAACATTTTCCTAAATAATATTGTCATGAGGTTACATGATATGAAAACTTTGCCTTGTGCAAATAATAATTGCATATTTAACTATTAGCTCCTGAATCAAACCCAATTTTAGTGACGCTGCTAGGACAAGTTTAATCACATCTGTAAAAATAATTGCCTCAAAAATAGTTTTAGGAGAAAAATCAATCTACCTCTAGGAATTATTTTTGTTGCACTGATAAATGAATCGCGACACACACACACAAAAAATGATTGAATTAATTCTCAAAATTTTCCATATCCAATGATTTCAAACCCCATGCTAAAAGGTGTTTCACTTAACATCAATTATTTAGTGATCAACCATTATCTACTATACAAGTAGAACTGAACTTTACAAGGAAATTTGGACTAGAACTAGAAACAAAAGTTTGATAGAATTTCTTATACCTGTGTTAGGGCAATCAACCCATGAATGATGTGTTTTGATGTGTGTGGCAAAGGTTTAAGTTAGGATTGTTTGTGGATTTAATATGTGTGTTGAAGTCGTACAGAACTTAGTAATTCACACATGACTAACATGACAAAGCATTGGTAAGATCACCATCTCATGACTCGGTCCTTGAGTCGGTGAATGACGACATTGCGAAGCCGTGCGCTTAGTGCATCTGAGGGACCGCTAGACGAGGAGCATTGGAGTGAAGCCAAAGGAAGTAAACTTCAGAGCAAGACGCAAATGATGACATTGCGAAGCCGTGCGCTTGGTTCATCCGAGGGACGTGGCCGGACGAAGAGAACTTCAAGGCGAAGGACTTAAAGGGAAGATGAGAGTGAGCGATTGTAACCCGGGATGGGGTAGCTCATAGGTGAACTTGGCCGAATGGCTAAGTCAAGAGTCGGATGTCCAACCAAAGGTTGGTTTGAGGGTTTTCCCGACACCAGTCGACTGCTATGATATGGCGGTCGACTGCTCCAAGTCGATTGAAGACTCGACTAGTGTTCGATTTTGGTTTCTGGCCAAACAATGACCGCTAAGGGTGGCTGATTAATCTACCGATCGCCAAGGTTTGGCAATGATCAACGGGCGTAGTTCCGCATGGCTTGTGATCGAGTGATCTCGTTGACCACTCGATTGTTAGCTCTATCAGTCGACTGATGGGAAGATCAGTGGACTGATGTGGGAGCCATTGGTTGGAATCTAATGTGGATGAAGTCGTTGCGAGGCAACGACTACAGCAGCAGTCGACTGATGGCTGCATCAGTCGACTGCTCGGTGTCCAATGGGAAGAATGACTTCTTCTCTATAAGAAGGGCCCTTGGGTCACTTGTGATGGTTAATGCTTCTTCTCTAAGCATACTCTCAAGTGTCTAAACGAATTCTACTCCTCTTACTTGCTTTTATTTCAATTATATTGTAAGAGGGAGTGTTCTTGTAAAGAAAGGTTTACCTCCACCTTACTTGGTGCAAAGGAGAGAATAGTGAAGGCTTAGGCGTGATTCACCTGGAACGAATCGGATCATGGATTAGTGGCAAGGGTCGTGAACCACGTTACGCACTTGTATTAGCGTTTGTCTCCTTTCTTATTGCTTTGTATTAATTGTTTTACTTTAGCATTACATTTTCCGCTGCGCTAATAGTACTTGTAGACGATTAAGCGACGAATGATCTTCATCTACGATAAAGGGCTATTCATCCCTTTTTAGCCAGCCATCGATCCTCCAACAAGTGGTATCATAGTGAGGAGATTGTCACTGGACTCACCGCCGCTACAATCAATTACAATGGCCGACTCCAACATTCATCTACCCAAATTTGAAGGCGAATTCTCTTGATGGAAGAAGAGAATGGAGGTACTCTTTGAAATCGATTTTGATATTATGCTTATAATGGAAAACGATTTTGAGATGCCTAGGGATGAAGAGGGTAAGCCGATAGAAAGATTGAGATGGACAAAGAAGCAAAGAGAGAAGTACTTGGCAAATTCAAAGGCCAAGCACCATTTATACAATGTGCTCCCTCAACAAAAAGTAAATCGAATAGGAGAATACTCTAGCGCTAAAGAGATGTGGGAGAAACTAGTGGAGCTTTATGAAGGCACATCCGAGGCCAAGTTAGCAAGAAGAGATGTCCTCCGCTCCCAACACAACAATATCAAACTCGATAAAAGGGAGAAGGTAACATCTTTACATTCACGTTTTAAGGAAATAATAACCGGTTTGTCAAGTGTAGGTGAGAAGTTATCAAACCAGGACATGATAATGAAGGCTATAGACGCATTTCCCCAATCTTCAAAATGGAGTTCCATGGTAGATTCATTCTACATCTCCAAGAATCTAGAGGTAAGCACTCTAAAAGAATTCTTTTCTACTATGGAATTACATGAAACACGACTTGAAGGCATAGTAGAAGAACCAAGGAGCCAATCAAGGGGAGTAGCACCCATGGCCGAAAAAGGGAAGAGAAGAAGGAGATTGCACTGTCTTCATCCGATGAATCATCCTCCTCCTCCATGGATAGCAATGAGGAAGCATACATGGTAAGAAAGGTGAGACATGCATTTAAAAGTTTTAGATTTAATAAATCTCATGAGAGGGGAAGAAGGCCGAGGCGAAAAATTATTTGCTATAATTGCAAAAGAGAAAGACACATAATGGATGATTGTCCCCTCTTGAACAAAAGCAAAGAAGAAAGGAGAAAGAAAGAAGAAAAGAAGAAGGGGAGCAAGAAGAAGAAAGATTAAAAGAAAACAAAAGAAAAAGGGAAGGCTAAGGCACACAAGGCGACATGGGATGATCCATCCTCATCGGAGGAAGATCAAACCTTCACAAGCCTTGCACTTATGGCGATAGAAAACTCGGACTCCATCTCCTCCGAAAAAGAAGAAACAAGTTCAAGTGAAGGGGGAGCTTCATCCTCATCGGAATCAGAGGAGGAAGATATGATAAGTATGCTAAGAAATCTTCCTACTCAAGAAATTGTTTCTATGATTTATAGTCTTACTAGAGATTTATTTAGGGCTAAGAAAAAGAACAAATGCATGTTTGATCAAATTAAGGCCCTAGAAGAAAAACTAGCAAATGCATGCTCACATGATGATTATATTCCACTAAATGTTAATGATGCATGTATTGAAGAAAATAAGGCTCTAAGGGAAAAGGTAGATTTCCTAACCAAGGCTTTAGAAAAATTCACTATTGGCTCCAACACTTTAAACATGATAATTGGGAGCTAAAGGGCTAGTTTCAACAAGAAGGGCGTAGGCTACAAGGGAAACAAAAATGAAAAGACCTACCATTGCCTAATTGCTAGGGGTCAAGCTAAAAATACAATGGTAGCTAGGAAATGGACCCATAAGGAATTTTTGGTGAACCCTATTGAAAAGAATCTATATTGGGTTTCCAAGTCAATCCTTAAGGGTTAGGAAAACCCTAGGATAGTCAACCATAGTGGACTTTATTTATATCATATTGAATGGTTGACTTAGGATTATGTGGGTTATAATTTTTTGATTTATAGTGTTGGGTGATGATAATGTGATCATAATATGGAATCATAATAATATTTGATTTTTGATCATGATATGCAATAATTGAAAATATTTGATCATGATTGATAATATGTGATTTTATGATCATGTTGGGTGTTTAAGGATATAGATACTTAACCTTGATAGAATTGCATAAAATTGATGGTTAAGTATGAAATACTTTTAGGTTCATCTCACACTCACTATAGGCTAACTTGATTGAAAACATAGCATGGGTGAGATGTTAGGATGATACAAATGACTCACTTATGATTATAACATTTTGATGAGTCATTATAGGTATCATGATAGCAATAATAGATCAATCATGGGGAGAGCATATGTTTAATTCATAGACATTTTGCCCAAAGATCATGGTTGGATATTTCAAATGTTTTAAAACCATTTTATGTTTGATAATCTGTATGTTCATGTTTTAAAACAATTCAAGACAAAACTATGCTTTCAAATTGATACGAAGTTTAGTGTTTTTCAACTTCTTTGAGTTTTTGTCAAATTTTCGAAAATAGGATCAATTTTCATGAAAAAATATTTTTCACTGATAAGGGACTTATGAGAAATATGTTCTCTAAATTTTGTGATTTTTTGAATTTCTTAGAATTTTTAATGCATTTCTGAAATCGAGTTCCGAAATTAGAAAATTCTGAAATCTGGGTGTTAGTCGACTGATGCTCTGATTCAGTCGACTGATGTACTGTGCACGAGCACAGTAACCTGTTTTATCAGATTTTGAATTTCATTTTGGTATTTTTCTTTTCCTAGACTTGATGTTATGCTTATATAACATATGTTAGATGTTTTTTATGGTGTCAAAGGAGGAGAAATGGTTAAGTTTAAGTTAATCATGCTAGAAGGAATTAACATGTATTAAGGGGGAGTTTGATACTCATATTTATTTAGATGCTTTTCTTGCCTTATGTTTTATGTTAATGTTTCACCAAACTTAAACATGGTTGCCATACATCAAAAAGGGGAAGATTGTTAGGGCAATCAACTCATGAATGATGTGTTTTGATGTGTGTGACAAAGGTTTAAGTTAGGATTGTTTGTGGATTTAATATGTGTGTTGAAGTCGTGCAGGACTTAATAATTCACACATGGCTAGTGTGACAAAGCATTGGCAAGATCATCATCTCATGACTCAGTCCTTGAGTCGGTGAAGGACGACATTGCGAAGTCGTGCGCTTGGTGCATCCGAGGGACGTGGTCGGACGAAGAGAATTTCAAGGCGAGGGACTCCAAGGGAAGATGAGAGTGAGCGATTGTAACCTGGGACGGGGTAGCTCATAGATGAACTTGGCTGAATGCCTAAGTCAAGAGTCGGATGCCCAACCAAAGGTTGGTTTGAGGGTTTTCCCGACATCAGTCGACTGCCATGATATGACAATCGACTGCTCCAAGTCGACTGAAGACTCGACTGGTGTTCGATTCTGGTTTCTAGCTGAACAGTCGACTGCCAAGGGTTGGCAGTCGACTGATGGGCAGAGTTCCGAGCACAGAAGCTTTGACAGTCGAGTGATCTCGTTGATCACTCGACTGTTGGCTCCATCAGTCGATTGATGTGGGAGCCGTTGGTTGGAATCTAACGTGGATGAAGTCGTTGCGAGGCAACGACTACAACATCAGTCGACTGCTCGGTGCCCAACGGGAAGAATGACTTCTTCTCTATAAGAAGAGCCCTTGGGTCACTTGGGATGGTTAATACTTCTTCTCTAAACATACTCCCAAGTGTCTAAACGAATTCTACTCCACTAACTTGCTTTTATTTCAATTATATTGTAAGAGGGAGTATTCTTTTAAAGAAAGGTTTACCTCCAACTTGCTTGGTGCAAAAGAGAGAATAGCGAAGGCTTAGGCGTGATTCACTTGGAACGAATCGGATCGTGGATTAGCGGCAAGGGCCGTGAACCACATTACGCACTTGTGTTAGCGTTTGTCTACTTTCTTATTGCTTTGTATTAATTGTTTTACTTTAGCATTATATTTTCCGCTGCGCTAATAGTACTTGTAGACGATTAAGCGACGAACAATCTTCATCAACGATAAAAGGCTATTCACTCCTCTCTAGTTGGCCATCGATCCTCCAACAACTTGTTAGCCCTAGATAGAAAGAATTGCAAGATGAACATAACACAAGGATAAATGCACCAAAATTTGTCTAAATTGAGGGGAGGAAGGAGGTTGGAAAAGGACACATGTTGGGTTAAAAACTCACTACTGTACTCGCAAAAACTTAGAAGAGAATGACACATGCATTTTTTTTATTGCTATTGTTGATAAATAAAAAAAAAAAGGAGGATTAAAAATACAGAAAAAACGCAATGGAGGGCTTGTGAAAAAGAATTAAGAAGAAAGATTTGGGGACCAGGGAGGAAGAAGACAAAGCGATTGGATTGATTTGATCTGTTAGAAGAGGTCGCATGACTTGCTCTTATTCGGTGGGTGATTAAGATGAGAGTTTCTGGATTACTATCCCTTCCCATGACATACTTTCTCTAAAATAATCGAACCAAACTGATTTACCAATTAGCCCGACCAAACCCTTAATCAAATTAAATGTGTCCGGTTCGAACTCAAATAAACCCTTAATCGGCCGAGGCTTAAAATCCACATCATTGAGAGTCACTAACTCTAAATTGATACCCTAATAATGCTCAAAAGAGTATAGTGACATGCGTTCATCTCCAATGCAAGCAATTATACTGATTTTTGAAAATAAAAATAGATTAGTAATTAAGAAACATCTAGAATCTACATGGATAACTCAAAATATTTTCCTCCATTACCAGCTAGTGAATGGCAGCTAAGAAAAAGGACAAGATCAAGAAAACTGAGTAGAAGCCAAAAAAAAAAGAGGAAGAAGATCTATAAGTGCCAAACTCTAGAAATTAGATCTAAGGGAAGATAACTCTGAGAATACCAGAGATATGTGTATTGGACACCACGAGAATAAGACAAATAATATAAACGAACAACAAAGAGATATAGATAAGCCATTGCAAGGAGGGGTCATATGAGATCTATACGAACTGATATGGTGGTCCTAACAATATATATCTTAGGAAGAATTTGGAAGCTTTGCATAAACAAACGTAACTTGAGGCCAGTGGAAATTTATATTGGGACATTGAACTCCTCTCTTATGATTAGATTTAACTATGATGTTTTGATATTTTGACAATGTGATTAAGTTAGTATTTGATATTTTGCATCAAGTGTGCATGACTTATATTGACAACTGGAGTTTGATGTAATCAAGGTTATATGATAGAATTCATAGATTGAGTATAGAGCTTTGAGAAGCTTCAAACTAATGGATAATCAACAAGCTAGCTTGATGAACGACTCAGATTATGTGACCCTTGTATTGGATTGTGATGTTGTAATATTGGATTTCCTTTGGGATGTAGTTTGATTATATTAATATTGTGTTAACCTAGGTACCTAGAGCTTGGTTCTGTTCAAGCGTTCTGGGATGTTCTCGAGTCGTGTTTGTGGGTGATTCATCCCAAAGCGTAGGGAAATTTACAGGGAGACTAAAAACACTAGTAGTCAACTAGAGGCTATTTTCTAGGCGACAGAAGTTTGAGCTCCAGTTGGTTGGACGAATGATTATTGATCAATTGAAATTCTTTTTACCACCATTTACATTTAGGGTATCTAATCGATTGAACAAAGTTAGCAGTGAACCATAGTATACAAGGCATTTTGGAAATGCTTAGTGCATTGAACTACACTATTTTCGAGAGGCTGTACTGCGATTCATTGGTATTAAGTGTTTAAAGCATACCTAAGATTTTGAACAATTTTCAAGGCTACAACTTATCCATTCAAGCGCTTTGATAAACTTTTCTTTTCCTTGTATTTTTATTCTCTCTCTCAGGGAGAATGCTTGAAGAAGTTTTTGATAAGATCTTTATCCTGTTGCAAGTTCATTGTTTTGTTCAAACTTTCCTGCTTGTAGAAATTTTGTCGATTTGGGTCAAGGATTTCGTCTTCATTTCTTTATTCTTTCCGCGTGCTCAAGTAAATATACCCTTAGAAGGTAGAAAGGGACTCTATCAAAGAAATGGTTCTGATACCAATTTAGTTCTTTATTTCTTTCTTCTTTCCCTGCTCAAGTAAATATCCCTTAAATTAAAGCAGAAAGGAACTCTAGAATAGGGATGAGTCTAACCCCATATTAAATTTAGAAAAAGGAAAATGTTATATCTGTAACTCGAATAGTAAAATTTTAAACATAAAGTGTCATTATAGAACTAAGCGCATTGAATCCACAATCTTAATTGACCAAATATATCTAACACATGGAATATAATTGTCCTCACCTTTCTTGCTTGTTTGGTTCTTGAATTCTTCTCTTTTGACCTCACAGCCGACTCAAAAACTTTCCTTCCCAACTACTATCTTGAAATCTTCTCGTTGACATAAAACCTAATAATTAAATCTCTACGATTCAATTCATGCCGTGGAACATATCAAAATCCACTGTTTTTGTTTGATTATGACAATTAGTCCATCAACATACCACAAAAGTCACCGACCAATCCCTTTAAGTCTGCCTTAATGGCAGCCACAAACATGTTCCTTGATAATGGTCTCAATTAGAATACGTGCATGCTTCATTTTAAACTTTTCAATGATACAAAGAGAACTTTGACTTGCAACTAGTTAATTCATTTAAAACTCTCTCTGGAAAACTACTTTGGATCTTGTGCTAACTTTAGGTTTTATGTGATGGAAAGCAAAAAGTTGGCTCATTTCTAATCTGCTGACTAGGACAGGTTAGATTTACGTGGCTTGTTTTTTTTTTAAATTGACTTTAGATATCCAAATTTTTAAACTGATTAATTATAGGGATTATAGAGACGGTCAGATCGATCCTATGAAAGTTTCCAATTGACCAACGGAGTAAATTCGAAAAGCGTTCGTGATCCGATGGCGACGTTCGACCCTGCAATCGCATCATTTCTATAAGATTGTCCAATATCGAAGTCGCACTTTACTTATGAAGGTAAATTTTCAAGCCCAATATCTAATTCAAGTTCGTCAAACACAGTTTTTATATTCGCAGTCAGACATATCCTAACAGAGAATAGACTGTATCTATCTGTGAAATATCACTACCGTTTTACCGCTGCACTGTGCTGTGCCCATGAGGGCCAGCTTGTTTCTTCTTGCTTCCTGACCTATTCATTTACTTTGTTAGGTATATGCAGCAACAACCACAACTAATTTTGGCATCTTAGTCAATCATGGGTCTCACCTAAGTGAGCCATGATTTTTCGGCTCGTAGGCCTTAACTTGCCGCAAACGGTATTCTTGTTTCGGCAGCGATTGCTATATCCAAAGTTGGGTAACAATTGTACGTAAGTGATGAAAATCAAATTAGGTGAGCCGAACCGCGACTGACTGGTCAATCTAAGATGGCATCTCTTTCTGTGGTATCGTTATCATCTTGAGTTGACATAGATATCTAAAGTACAAACCTCTAGATTTGCAGCACAAAAAGACGTGTCCCTGAGAGAGAGATATATATGAAACAAGATGCTTCCTTTCTCAGGGAGCAAAGCCACACATATGGTTCTTGAATTTGATTAATACCTAAAAGGCTAAAAGTAGGAAAAGAACATTAAGAAGCTAAAAATATTCCAGCCAAGCTAACTCAATTCACCGGATCAGATCTGATTGATCCAATACATTTGGGCTACGTTTGGTATGAGGTAATCAGGTTTGTAATGTAATCGGATTACATTACAAGATGATTTACTTTGTTTGTTAACATTTCAAAGATGTAATGTAATGTAATCGCATTACAAAATAAGAGTCAAAATCCATAATTTCGATTACGAAGGAAAAGCGATGTAATCCGATTACATTACGGACTCAATATTTGTCTTTACAAATATATCCTTCTTTTATTTGTCATGATCGACGATCGGCCGACGACGATCGGCCGATCGGCTGGCCGTACGGCGGCCGCAATCGAACATCGCCACCGCCGATCGGCGGTGCCGCTTCTCGGCGACAACCTTATAAGGTTATTTTTGTCATTTTATAATAATATAAATTGCATTCTTTATAACAAATATGGATACTAAACAAACGAATGTAATCACTTTTGTAATCAAAGATTACACATCAATCGCTAACCAAACACAGTAATGTAATACACATTATATTACATCATAAACTTGATTACATTACAAAGTTGATTACATTACCCCGTATCAAACGTAGCCTTGATGTATTGAAGCCTGTGAAATTGGTTTAAAGTATTTATACTGGTGTGAGGTTCGCTGAAATGAAAAAATAAAATAAAATAAAATAAATCATTTTTTTTTTTTTGGATTTCGTTCCTAATTATTTCACATTCATATGGTCCAATACTAAAGTTATAATACATCGACATCTACTCCAACACATAGTGAGTTAACGTTGAATATAATCGCAGTAGATTGTTCCGAGGCCTGAGATTTTAGTTTGGCAAAAGTCCAAATACACACATTTTTTTACTAAGGTTGAGTAAAGATGAACCCTAGCTTAGAAACCGACTTACAAGAAAAACCTAGTCCTAGGCATGCTTGTGTCATAGAATCATTAACTTATACGTATCTACTAGCAAATAAATAAACATTTATGCGTATCCTAATGATGACGTAGCAATGGAACTCCTAATGATGTAGTTTTGGATAATTAATCATCCTCTATTTGTATATATTTGAACCTTAATTACTACTTCTGTTTCAAATAATGAAAAATAATCTGCGGAATATCTATCTCATGCTAAAATATAAAAAATGAAATAGCTCGACATTATGATCATTATCCATCATAATTGTTCTCAGAAAATCCAACACATACACAGGGTCCAAAATGATCCAAAGGCAGAACTAAAATGGTCAAATGGATCGTATTGTGTCCCGAAAGCCGAAGCCATCGGGACGTATTTGCATGGACCATGAAGGACCGCGCCAAAAAAACCATGCAAGGGCAAGTGTACGTACGACACACGTGGCACGCAAGAAGCCAAGCATGGCACTGGCAGCGGATTTTATTTTATTTTATTTTTCTAAATAGTGTACAATAAAATTGTTTGTATATATTAAAGCTAGCTGTGAAATAGAAGGCATACACGGCACGAGTCTACTTTATTAGCCGGAAGGCAATTAAAGCACACCAGATGCGACCGATGCCCAAACAAACTAAAGAGGGTTAAGAGGAAGGAAAGGTTAGTAGTAATCTTTGAATTCGAATAAGTAAATATTTAGGGTCAAAAATGAAAATATTTCCTACTTAAAGAATGTGAATAGGAGAGGAAAATTGAGTAAGCTAAAAGTCGATCTACCCAAAATTATACACGACCGCCTGTGCTTAACCTTATATATCGCGGTCCATTTCAACCTTCGCTTCCGCTGCTTCTGTCGCTGTGGTTCTGTTGCTATTTAAATTTCAACCTCGGCATTGAAAGGAGAGCTGTTGAAGGTGGATCGGCGGCATGGGAAGAGGCCCCTTCCTCCCGACGAGCATCCCGAGGAGGAAGAGGCGAAGGCGGAGGAGGAAGGAGGGGGCGAGCGGCGAGTCGCCTTCTCGTCGGCGCGCGCCGACGAGGACGCCTTCGCTATGGTCTCGGCCCTCTCACGCGTGATCAGCTCCGGCGCTGGCGAGGAAGGAGGCGACCCGTCGGCGGCGCCACGCGTGGCGGAGACTTCCTCCTCTGCGGTGGAAGCTGGGCCCCACCCAGCCCAAGAAGAAGATCCAGGTATGCGTATTTATTTGTTTCTGAATTTATTTATTTATTTATTTTAGCTAATTTAATTTAATTAAGCATCTAAATTGCACCCCGATGGAGTTAATTCAGGACTAATATATTTAACATTCATTAACATTTCATCTATAATTAAAAATTATTCGTTTTTTTTATGCACATAATAAGTATTATATTAGCATTTTAATAAATATAATAATTTTATTAACAGATCGTATTAATAAATATTATTTTTAGTGTAACATTGAGTAGAATCTCGAAATTTTTATATAAGTTTGATGTTTAATAATAAAAAATATACAATATTATTAAATTTAAATAAATTTGTTTATTTTTTAGAAAACCTAAAAAAATTAAATCGATTATAATAACATTAAATGTTAACACTGCTCGGCGTCAACAGGGAGCCGGAGGCGGCACTACAGGGGAGTGCGGCAGCGGCCGTGGGGGAAGTGGGCGGCGGAGATACGCGACCCGAAGAAGGCGGCGCGGGTGTGGCTCGGCACCTTCGACACCGCCGAGGACGCCGCCGTCGCTTACGACGAGGCCGCGCTGCGCTTCAAGGGCACCAAGGCCAAGCTCAACTTCCCCGAGCGCGTCCAGGGCCGTATCGCGCACCTCCTCGCCGCCCAGCGCCCTCCTCCGGCGCCACCTCCAATCCCTCCTCCTCCTCCTCCTCCTCCTCCGCCAGTCTCCTACCCGGACCTGCTGCAGTACGCCCAGCTGCTGCAGAGCAGCACAGAGGAAGAGCAAGCAGCGGCGGCCGCGGCCGCCGCGGCGGTGGGGCTAACATACGCCGTCGGCAGCTCTTTCTCCTCGAGCGGTCCTTCGATCGAGCCTTACTTGCAAGAACAGCTCTTGGGCTTCTCTTCTCAGCCTCATCCTCAATTCACCAGTTTTTACTCATCCCCATCGACTTCCTCCTCTACTTCCTCTTCCTCTTCCTCTTCTCATTACAGCAGTTACAGGAGTTCTTTCTCTTCGTCGTCGTCGTCGTCTTCTTCCAGTACGAGTTCATGGGCACACGGCGAGCGAAAGGACAAAGATAGCAGTCAGAGTCGGTGAATAATTCGGCGAGTGGTCGATCGATCGAAGCTACGATTTATTTGAGTTGCGTTAATGCGTTTAATTTATTGGCTCAATCATCGGTGAACTGTGGTAGTTTGTTTGATGCATTCGTATGCACAGATAAAGACAATAAATTTTGTAATCGATAGAACGCTAGTTTCTTCTTCTTTCTTTCTTTCTTTCTTTTTTTTTTCATTGTTATATTTTGCTTCATATAATTAATATCTGAATAATAAACTTTTGTTGTCGAAATTCTTAGCAGTTTTGCTGATGAAGGATGATCGATCATGATGCCGAACAGCAAGCTTTTCACGTTCCCCCCATCAAAGAGATTAAAATGAGAACATAAAAGAAGAGATTATCGTGATGAATATAATCCCAATGATAGTGCAAATGAGAGTTTAACGATCTCCAAGAATCCTCCTAAAATCATTCCTCCATTTATTTAGCACCGGATTTTTAAATTTTCGAGTCGATTATTTGATTCTATAAAAAAAATTCGATTTGAAAAATATGTAACAGTCACACTCTTATCTTAAATCACGTCCTTTTATTTCTTCAGTCGATGCATATAATATTTTAATGTATTATTTATTAAATTAATATTTTAACTAAATTATAAGTTAAATAATGTCTTTTAATTGGACACGATACAAAATTCAAAGGCAACCTCACATGATTTATTTATTTGCAGTTTGAAGATTTGATCGTTGTGTGTAGGTCAAATATTCTGTTGTTAAAAAAAAAAAAAGAAGAGAATATTTTTATCATTCAAAAGTTTCTGCGAGACCGAAAAATATTAATTAATATTTTTATATTCATTTGAAATTGTTGCATCAGGTCAACATTTCGTTACTTTTCCCTGTAGGCTAGCTAATAGGAAGGTAAACTATAATATTTTAAAAAACGTTAGGGGTCAAATCGAAAATTCATAAAAAGGCTGGCAAAGGCATGGGCACCGCTGGGGTCGCCCTTTTTTTATTTTGGTCCTCGTTATTTAGAATATTATGCTGGACTCCATGAAGGGCTAAGCTATAATAATCCCACCTATAAATTCAAAGGCTATGGCTCGAGGGGGGCGGAGAAGGATGCAGATAAAACTTTAATTAAAATAATAATAATATTAAAATTTAATTAATAATTTATTATTACAACGACATTATCAGAATCTAGCGTATGTAACTCCAAAAAAGACAATAGTTACGCAGTCGAGCTTCGAATAACAGAGACTTAACATAATTGATGATATATATATTGATAATGACAAATCGATATGAAATAAAAACACATTTTTCATATCATAATGTTCTCCCTTCTCCATCACATCAAATATCTATTCCCAAAAATAAATTAGGAATAGGAAGAAATTAAAAACGCTTACTGTGCTATAAAAAACAAATCTATTCGTCATGCTTTTACTGCTTTACACCGTATTTATTTTATCCATTCCAACTTAAGGATGAACGATGGAGCAATTAAGAGTGCATGAATTGCCCCAGCTCCGTGCTTCGAAGTTCCAGTAGTCGACATCAAGGACTTCATCAGCCATGGAAGAAAAAAAAAAAACTCTCTTCCATCGAATTAAACACTGATATTACACGCCAAGTAATGTGCCCATATTCCTTATCATAAAAGTGTTTGGTGGCCTGCCACCCCAAAAGCTTGACTCTGGAGAGGCCAGCTGAGGCTGACCATATTGCTAAAGCTTTCTGGGACACCCCATAAAACCTACAGGAATCCATCAGCGAGAATGCTGACTGACTTGGAGGACTGACATGTACAGCAAGTCAGTGAGGCGCGGTGTGAAAAATGTTTGTATATATCACGATCGATATTCACACTGCTGCTGCACGGAGAGGATGAACATGAAAGGAGGAGGAGGAGAAGAAGAAAATGAATAGGCCGTGATGTCCATAGAATGGATCGATGGAGATGGAAAAGGAGACTGGAGAATTATTATTCTGCATTTTGTTCGGTGCCAGAATGAGACCTGTCCGCGAATTGTTCTTCGTTAATTGCTTGACTGTGTTTTGTTTTTCTTGCACAGAAAATATTGCCTGGTTTATGATCGCTCTGCAGTAAAGTTAGACTTGAAAAAAAAGAAGAGAGAAAGAAAGAGAGAGAGAGAGAGGAAGATTACGACGCAGAAGTCAGCAGGAATCATTCACTACTGATTACTGAAGTGAATCATTCAGACCTTCCAACTTCATTCTGACTATATAGCTAGGACCAGTCTCAGTCTGCCTAATTTACAGATCGACTATACTAGTCATTCATTAAATCGTACATTCATCTTTAGATACAACGCAGAAGTCAGCAGGAATCGTCTGCTGAAGTGAATTGAGGCATTCAGATCTATCTTCCACGAATATACAGGATGTGCCTCAGCCTGCCTAATTTTAGTTCATTAGTCATTATATTATTCATTCATCTCGTATATACACCAGTTGAGATGGCCGAGTTGGTCTAAGGCGTCAGATTAAGGTTCTGGTCCGAAAGGGCGTGGGTTCAAATCCCACTCTCAACAATTAAAATTGGTGTTCCTTTTATCTGATAAAAACCAAATAAATTGAAATAAAATTATTATTTTTTTCCTTTTCGTTATTATTGAATAATTTTATTTTGAAAAAACTCTTTGATGGCCAGAATTAACTTAAAAAAAGACTGTACTCGCGCGGCAGTTTAATTATTTTTAAAAGCAACGTGATAAATTTATTGAAAACCATAAAGTGGGCGATGGATTTAATAATCATAAATGTTAAACACATTCTGAATTTTATTTTTTTAAAATATTTTCTATATATTTTTTATTTATCATTATTTGCTTTTTATTGTAATCCAAACTTTTTTGATTTGGCCTCTTAAACTTCCGTTTTGCTTTTCACTGTTTGGATTTAGTGAAAATTACAAATTTGGTCCTTGTGGAGAACTGCACCATCCAAAAGCGCGTTAAATTTCCAGTCAGAAAACGCGTCAAATTTCGCGGAGCAATTCGAAAACAACCCAAAAATCGAGTAGGATCGTTCATTTGTGGCAGGGGGCAAACGCCGGAAGGTGGAGGAGCGACGAAGAAGAGGGCGATCGGAGCAGCACTTGTTCTTTGCTTGCTGATATTGTCGCCATATCGATCAATCGGGGTTCCTCTTCAAGTTTGTATTTCCTTTTCCTCATCCCCAAGGTTCCTTCGTTTCTGTCCCTATCAATTTCTGTCGATTGTGGCTAGCCTCTTTGTTTGTTCTTGGGAGAGTCTCGTAGTTTTCCAGTTTGAGCATCCATGTTCGCTCCCTTCTCCTGTTCGCCGAGAATATTTTTGGGATCCTGGATGAATTGTTTGTTCCGGAGGATACTTATTTGTTATGTTATGGGTCAATCAATAGGTCATGGAGCTAAAGCAGATTGGAGGTATAAGATTCGTGCAGCTAACTTCAAATAGTTGGGACAGACAAGGGTTGTTGATGACGATGATCTTGATGATCTTATTGTTATTGATTACGTTGATGGATAAGCAAAATGAGCGAGCTTTCAATCTGTCCTCTTCTTTGTTTGATTGGGAGGGTAGCAGGGTTGATTGATCTAGATTATCACAACGACATGCTAAAGCGATGTATCCAACTCCAGCCTCCCAATCGCACAAGCAAAATCTGTGTTCTTATATTTCTATTAAAAATTTCCATATGCCTTGAAGATGATAAATATGTACACATTGAAGCGGAGATGAATAATGCATTACGATATTTTTTTATAACACTTTCTGATGACTACAGAAGAAAAGAGGAAATTGGTGATAGCAACCATGGGGAGAAGGTGATGATAGCAGAACCCACGGTGAGAAGAGAGGAATTTTTGGGCTTAATAAATTGGATCATCCATGCTTCCTTTGTGAGGACATATTTGACCAGATGAAAATGATGGATAAAACGTCATTAAGTTCAACTCAATTTTCTATCCATCTAGTCCCTTCATCCTTAAACAAAGAAGCTGATCAAAATTTTAAGTCATCCACCTGCCCACTAATCCACTCACTGATATTCGGCCAGATAAAAATGATGGATCAAATGCCACTATGTTCAACTCAATTTTCTATCCATCTAGCCCATTCATCCATTAACAAAGAAGCTGATCAAATTTTTATCTCATCCACCCATCCACCAATCCATTCACCGAATTATCTACCCAAATAAGTAGACCTTAGAGCTAGAAGTCCCTTTGAAGCAGCATAAGAAGATGGTGTCATTGTCAGAAGATATGTGGGGTAGGAATATGAAACTTAGTTTAAAAAGTATTAGAGGAAGGTATCTCATTTTCTGTAGTTTGGCAACTTATAAATTAGGTCAAAAAGGATATCTAGAAAATTAAACTGGTGTTGTCTAATCGGATCCTTTAATTCTAGTTTTCCAATCAACAAGAAAAGACTGCTAGCACTTTGTAAAAGTTATTTGGTTATATGATATCTGCTTGCTGAAAATTCTAGGAACTTGATCATTTGAACAAGTCAACAAGTAAGCTTGTTTGTGCACTTACCAACAAAGGAGAGATTTGTTAGCCCTAAGTTAAGGTTAAAGAAGCAATGAGATATATTTTTTGTAGTTTGGAGACTTATAAATTAGGTCTAAAAGGATATTTAGAAAATCAAACTGGTGTTGACTAATCTGATTCAGTAATTCTTCTTTTATAATTACAATAAAAGGTTGCTGGTACTTTGTAAAGTTATTTGGAAGTTACATCATAATGTTTTCTAAAATTATAGGGACTAGATCATTTTTACAACATGTCGGCAACAAAGCTTGTTTGTGCACTTACCAACAAAAGAGAAGCTTGTTGGCCCTTGGTTAAATTAAACAAGTAATGATATGTATTTTCTGTAGTTTGGCAATTTATAAATTAGGTCTAAAAGAATATTTAGAGAATTTAACCGACGTGGGCTAATCTGATCTAGTAATCCTTGTTTTCTAATCAACAATAAAAGATTGCTACCATTTTGTAAAAGTCATTTGGAAGTTATATCATTTCTATTTTCTCAAAATTCTGGTTACTTGATCATTTTTACATGTCAACAACAAGGTTTCAGCCCCAGCGGACTACCTGGCAATTAAATTGCTGAAGAAACTATGTACCATAGAACTCTTTTTTTTATTAAGCACTCATTTTAACAAACGTGAACATATTGTTCCATTTGACATTTTGATTTCATTTCATTTCTCATCTGTATGGTGAGTTCTCCTCTCCTTTTCATGGGAAAAAGAAAAAAAATATGGAAAGATTGTATATTTTCCATTTTTTTCATCATGGTCTATGTTTTAAAGGTTTCTTTTTTTCATACTGAAACCATTTTATTCTCCAGGTGCATATGGCACGCATATATCAGAATGAAGCTGGCCCTTCAACAAATACATTAAGCAGTTACGAGAATGACACTAAGGATGATAGGGCGATTGCACTCATTCTCTCAGAAGAATATGCCAACTTAGACAATGCCATTGCTAGACGCCTTTCCAATTTGTCTTCAGTGCCTGTATGATGTTGTTTCTTGCTTTTTTGGGTACTATATGAATTATTGGATGTTTGAATGCGGTTATGAGAGTCCTTTTATGTATAGAAACATTATGGAAGTAGATGAAGTTGCATGTACATTTGATATTTGTCTTTTTTTGTTCAACTAGTTTTTCCCAAGTAACTTTAAACTTCTAACATTTGATATTCTGGCAGCATGTGCCACGGGTAAATACATTCTTCCCAAGCTTTAGTGATGCCAGTCTAGATCACCAGCGACTTTTTCAGAGGTTCTTTTCCTTTCTTGGAAATTTTTAACTGGCTACACAGATGCTTATAGTTGTGATGCTTTTATTGCATGCTTTTCTAATTTCCTCTAGTTAAAACCTCTTATAAACTCTACTATAATATTGTTTTCTTTTCCATGATATATGCTACCCACTTTAAACTATGAGGGGACACAACCTAGAGAGTAAGACAGAAAGAAAGGAAAAGGGGTAGCATCACTAAGGGAGATGAGAAAAAGAGAGAGGGATAGAGGAGAGAAGCGAGGAAGAGAGAAAAAAAGGACAATGGTCATTGCTTCCTAGGAAGAAAGTGAAAAGAGATGGATGGAGGAAGATGTGAGGGAAAGAAAGAAACTTTGGGCGAAGAGAGAGAGTGGAAGAGAGAAGAAAGGGAGAGAGAGGTAGATAGGAGGGAAAGAAAGAAACTTTTCCCTCTTAAAGTAATGATATATATTTAAATTAAAAATGTTTGACCGAATGACAAAATCAGCTTTCTGTTTGTGTTCATTAAATTATTTTGACTGACAAGCCTAATTGAAAATTTATATAAGTTCATATATGTGATTAGCACCCAAAAAATGTGTGTAATTATAGGATAAGTTGTAATCCTTTCTTGTTTTATTAGATTTAACACTGACAATTATTCTTTGCTAGATTAAATGCTAACGGCCTATATGAAGTTAAGGTCTCAGGAGATGGCAATTGTCAGGTATCTATTTGGTACTTCATTTTTTCAGTGGTTACATATGATCTAGGAAGACTCAATGCCTACTGATGTCCTCTCTATATGGAAGTTTCGTGCACTCTCAGATCAGCTATACAAGTCAGCAGAATATCACAAGCATGTTCGTAAAGAGATAGTGAAGCAGGTTTCAATAAGTTTATTCTGTTTATATATTATTTGGTTTTTGTTTTATTATCATTTTGGACTATTGTGGCATTTCTATAACTTTGAGTAGCTTATGCCATTCTATTATTCAGCTTCATGGAAGAGTACCTACTTTTCTACTTTAAAGCCTTTTTCATTAGAAAATATTATATTCGATAGAAATTTCTGATTGATATCTAATTATCCGGATTGTTTAAGTTACCCTTGCTCTGGTCTTGTTTTGTTAGTTTATTAGAAGGTTATCTTAATTTTGTTGTATTTCAAAGGAACAACACAGGTGTTTATGATTTCTTACATTCTTTTTTTAATTGTTTTATAATGCAGCTTAAGGAATTCCGCTCTTACTATGAAGGATATGTACCCATGAAGTATAAGCGTTATTATAAGAAAATGGCCAAGTAAGTCATTTACATTAAGTTGCATTTCTGATTCAGTGTTCTATTGATTTAGAGGTTAGGAAGTGCTGGCTTAACCAAGTGAAAAATGAATCAGGCTAAAGGCTGCCCACATCTTGTTCTCACTATGCCTTGTGGTGTCTGCCTACTGGCTAGCTGCTTTCTTTTAAAAAATATTTTAAAAAATGAAAAATTCTCTCTGTATTTCTTTATGGATGAGCTACTAGTATAGGTCATTGACGTAATACTATTATACAGATCCGGTGAATGGGGAGATCATATTACCTTACAAGCTGCAGCTGATAAGGTATATTGATTTTAGTTCATTTGAATGTATACTGATTCTGAAGGGAGCCTTGGCACAACGGTAAAGTTGTTGTCTTGTGACCAAGAGGTCACAGGTTCAAATCCTGGAAACAGCCTCTTGCAAAAAAAGCAAGGTAAGGCTGCGTACAATGGATTCCTTCTCTGGTACCCCGCGTGGCGGGAGCTTCGTGCACCGGGTTGTTTTTTGTTTTTTTTTTGAATGTATACTGATTCTGCACCAATGTTTACTATGTTCGGATACTACTTGTTCTTCCTGATCTTGTTGTTTTTCAAGCATTAGCACCTGCCAGATTCTGACAAAATGTTTATTGATTGAAAGATGAATTGACACATTCTTCTATGAGGAACCTTAATTTTGAGTCAGCGATGCAATAGAAATTCAAATCTAATCCTCTTTCTTGGAACAGTCAGGGAATTTAGCTGCTCAAATGACTCTTTTCAAGTTTTAACTACTCTGAACTTATCAGAGCCTGCTCAATATTATGATGTTCTGGCAAATTTTCATTTTTTTTAATCTTTTTATGGATGGTTGATATTTTCTATCGTCGATACGGATGGCTTCTCATAAAGTGAATTTTTTGCCCCTTTGACACGTGCCAATTGATAGTGCTGCTAACAGAAACAACAATAACTATTAGGAGTTCATGGATGACTATTTGAATTTCACATGTGGTAATCTGATTGTCACTAATTCATCCATCCCTATTTTGTGCTCTCTAGTTTTGTTCCAAACAATTATGGCCACGCTGCTGTTCCTTTTGTTCCCTGTGTGACAAGAATGAGTGAGATCAATGCGGAATTATGTTTATGCACACATAAGATTGACTCTCTTCTATCATAGTTTTGGCAATAAGACCACCTAAACGCTGTTTCTTTTATAGTTGGCTGATTTTGTCTTCTAATTGATTTGAGAATTTGTTTCTGACCAAAATATTTCTTAGAAGTTCTAGTTGTAATATGAGCAATTTCTATTAGTTAGTCTAGATTCTTTATGCATTGATCAATATTGATAAAAAGTAATTTTGCTTATTTATATGCAGTTTCAAGCAAAAATATGCCTTCTAACTTCATTTAGAGAGACGTCTTTTATTGAGATTATGCCACAAAATCAGGCACCTCAAAGAGGTAATTCTGCATACTTCTATTTCAGTGTCCTAAAATAAGCTAAATTACACTCGTGCCATCATTTCATAGCAGTGTTGCTTTTTTTTTGTACTATTCTTTCCTACTCTAACTATGATATTAGAAAAATGTGAAGTTTGCTTTCTGTTGCTAAGCCTGCAAAAAGTGGTTTTTTTATCATATTATTTTCCACTACTAGTGGGATAAGACTTTGTTGTTGTTGTTGTTGATTATTTTCCACTACTAATCAAACTCAGTTGCCATCGTGTGACCTATAAGTAAGATTGTGCAACGGTAAAATTATTGTTGTATGACTTAAAAGTCATGGATTTGAATATCTAAAACAATCTCTTGTAAAGCAGGATAAGAATGCATAAATAAATCCTTCTTCGAGACTTTATATTGGTGGAAATTTCGTGCACCAAACTGTTTTTTTTTACTAATCAATCTCCGTCGTTAGAAAATTATTAGTTCCTGAGTTGATATGTTATCTAATGACCCTATGAGCTGGAGCAGTGAGCTTCAGAAACTTATGTGACAGTCTCTACCGTGCTCATCCACCCATGCAGCAATCACTTGTAATGTCATGTTAATTACTGTATTGTGTCAATTATCTCTGATCCTTCAGCACTAAATTGATACTCATGTTTTGCTGATCAAAAAGTAATCATGACAACCAATCACACAAAGTGGTTCGATGAGTATCTGTATTTGTTTAAGACGGGTCTAATCTCACACTCAACCATCTGATCTGCCTTAAACTTGTACCCTATGAGCTGTACAGAACTCCATTCTAGTCATCCTCTTCTTTCCCAGTAGTAGGCATTCGTTGAGGTGTCGTCTCAGGAGCCTGCACAGCGACAACAAAAGGGCTCAGGTATTGATTCTGATACCATATTGCCATCATTTGTTGTCGATGCAGGAAGGTCCTCTTCGGAATTGAGACATGGTCTTATGGGAATGAACACAGCTTGGGATGTTCCGAAAAATATAAGAATACAAAATATGAAGAGAAAAAAATACAGCCTTTATAAGGTTTAAGACTGAGGTAGGAACTAGGCAGTAGGTGAATTGGAAAACTCATTTTCGTAAGTTTGTTTCAGTTTTTTTCCTTAAGAGCCTTAATATTTTGTGCATCATGTTTGATTTATTTATTTGATACAGCCTTTATCGGAAAGCTCATTTTGGAAAGTTTGTTTCATTTTTTTTCCCTGAGAATGCCATAACTATTGCCTTAAAAATATATATATTTCTGCATCATGTTTTATTTATTTATTTATTTTAAATTCCAGAACTATGGCTGAGTTTCTGGTCCGAGGTGCACTACAATTCCATCTACGAACTACGAGGTTATCAATCGATCGACCTTTTTGAGATGATATTTTACGTTGCTGCTGTCTACTAAGAACATTTGCATTCGATTGTTTCTACAGATCGTCCTATGCAACCCAAGCCGAGAAAGAAGCATTGGCTATTCTAAGGTCTTCATGTATGTTGGGGCTTGGGAGGGATAGAGAACCATTTTTTGGCTCTCCGTGTACATAAAAAAATCTCGGTTTTTTGTTTTTTTTTTCCGTATAATTTGCTTCTCGATTTATTTTGCTTATGCATTTTTTTACTTGTACTGTGACACTGGTACTATTAATGTCATTCTTTGTATTCTTTATAACTATCTACGTTTATTTTGTATCTCTGTTAGCAAAAGCAAGCCCACAATAAGATAGATTCTTTTCGCTAAGGCGTCCTCCTGGATGTCCGTTGGTTAAACCAGCACAGATATTATTTCAGAATTCAGTTAAATAAGAATTAATTTTTAACGTGGAATTTAAAATTCTCATTCAGACTAAAAGTCTTCCGTTGTATTGGTTAACGAATCAAGAAGCATAGTTATTTCTTGATTTCTCTCTCTTCATCATCACTGAAGGATTGGCAATGAGAGACGATGGAAGCGAACGTAATCATCTTTTGTTACAAATTCTTTTCGCTAAGGGCAATCTTTTTCAGTGCCTGTTGTAACGATCTGGTGGTTCCACGGGACAACTCTTGTAGGTAGTAGAAAAAATATTACCATCACAAAAACAAAGATCTAATTCCACTTGATGAAATCCGTGAATCTTTTAGGGGGCGTTTGGTAGAGAGAAATTTTTTTATTTTCTGTTTTTATTTTTTGAGAAAACGCATTTGGTTAGCGTTTTTCATCTCCGTTTTTTGAGAGAGAATTTTTTGGAAAACTAGAAAATAAAAAAAAACTGTTTTCTGTTTTCCAAAAAACAGAAAATAAAAAGACTACCAAACACCCCCTTTACTTTTTTTTATTAGTTTCAAATATACAATGATTAATCTCTTTCGTGTTGACTGTGAAATTGACGATCAAAGGCCCTAGAGTGAGGGTTTCACCTTTTGCTTCCATGTAATGATCTCGTGAGTTTGTAAATTCGTGTTAATAAATAATGTATAAAAACTGGTTATACCTTGATCAATAAAAAAATATTTTTTTTAGTAAGGGTAAATTTTCCGGGATTATAATTCTTTCAGAGTGTCTATCATTTTATAGTATTAGCCCTAGATTAAATAATATATTTTTCGTAATTTATCTTTTTCATATTAGTTTTTTGCATAAATAATTTATTTAATTTATGCTATTTGATTGAGTCTCTTTTTGATACGTTCGAACTCCGTTTAATTAGTGCAGTCCTTTCGACATTGAAGTCAATGTCAGTTGAAGAAAGGAGAAGAACGTGGTAACAAGGATAAGAGAAAAAAAGGAAAATAATAAAAGAAAGTTTCGGAGGAAAAAAAAATTATCTCCGCCTATCAAAATAGGAAAGGAAAAAACCCTCCTCCTTTTCCCTCTCCATATCCTTATATAGTAAATTAATTAATATCGCCTCATCTATCAAACTTCTTTGATAATCATATAGCTCCCAGGGTAAATTTAAATGGCTAGCGCAGTCGTGTTAAAGTTTGAAAGGGCAAGTGGTCGATTCCTGGAGGTGACGATCAAACTACCGATGACTCCACATTTCTTTGATAATCATATCTTTTGTAGGACTGTTAAGTAATAGTCATGGCATGAAATTTATATATGGTGTGTTGTGTTGTCATTTGCTATGTATTGAAGAGGTATGATATAATAAGTGAACTGTCATATATTTGGGAATTATCATTTAGTGAAATTATTGACATTATTATGGAAAATTTTCTTTGTTAATTTTGGATTTTATTATTAGATATCCTAAGTGCTCAAGAGAATTAGTAGTCCTCGGAGAGCCAATAGTGCACATGAGATTCAGTGGTGTTTAGAAAAATCAATAATGCTTAAAAAAAAATAGTAGGATTCAAAGCTAATGATGGAGCCATGTAGGGAAGAGGGGGTGCGATCGCCTCCTGAAATTTAAAAAAAATATATATATATATATATATATATATATATATATATATATTTCCACCGTGCAAATCTCTCTTCTTAATCACTTCATTTATATCTAATTTATGAAGTAAATATATAATGGAATGGAGCTAATAATATGAGAGAAGAATTCAATGACTTAAAAGCTTAATTACGATAGAGAACAAATTTATTTATTATGTTTATTGTTTTGCTCAATTTACACTTGTAGCTGATGATGAAAATCACATGAGGATTTTTTTTTTTTGATGTGATTGCATAGTTGAACAATATTATTAATGCGTCATATAAGGAAAGAGATATATTTCATGAGAAACAATTTATAAAAAAATATTAAAAGAATTGACAATTAGACCTGGCAAATTTGGACACGACACGAAAATACGACACGAATACGATCCGCTTTTTTCGTGTATGGATCGTGCATTTTCGGATTCGTGTCTATTTCGTGTCTATCCGTTAGATACGTAAAAATTTCGTGTCGGATTAGTGTCTTATCTTCTGGATCCGTTAGATCCGTTAGACCCGTTTACTTTTTTTTTACTTAAAAAAATCTAGACATGAAAAGGAAAGAATGAATGACATTTGCATAATCTCTACAAGTTGCAATTTTTGAAATTCATTTTATATTTTTATGATAATTTTAGGATGTATATTTTATAGTCATTCACTTATAATCATAATTGGGTAGCGTGGATTGTGGGGATTGTTAATTTTTTGAAAACTCATTGGTTTAATTTATTACATTATCGTGTACTTATGAATCCTTTTGCGTCTATTAGTATAGATCATGTCTAATAATCTATTTTATACTTTTTTAAGTTATTGCATTTTCGTGTAATTATGGGTTATTTTGTGTCTATTGGTTCGGATCGTATCTTGCAATCCGTTTTACACATATTTTTTCGTGTCTAATGGATCGTATCGTGTCTATCCGAAATTAAGCGGTTTGTGTTCGGATTGAACCCATTGACACGAAAAATTAAACGGATTGGATATGGATTAACATTTTCAGATCGTGTCTAGATCGTGTCAAGACACGAATCCGATCCATTATCCGATTTGCCAGGTCTATTGACAATGATGATATCTTTACTAGACGAGGTATGAATCGAGAAAGGAAATTAAAAAGAACTAAAAGTATACATCAAGTTCATATTATAATACATTATTGAATTTGATATGTTTATATCCGTCAATTATTGATGTCTTTTTAATTTTCGAAGAAGAGGAAAAAGATTATAAACAATGAATACAAATAAATAATTTATTGGAATTGATGGAAAAAAAATATGAATTTGTATTTTAAATACACTTACTGAGGAATATCTTAGGAATCATGAATGATTTATCGCAAGTTTTACAAAGAAAGAATTAAGACAACGTAAAGATCATGATTCTTATAAGATCATAAGCAATTGATACAAATAAATAATCAATTGGAATTGATGGAAAAATATGAATTTATATTTTAAATGTATTTACTGAGGAATATTTTAGGAATTATGAATGATTTATCGTAAGTTTTACAAAAAAAAGATTAAAATATCGTAAATGTCATGATTCTTGTAAGATCAAACAAACATAAATTGTAAATCATGAGAGATGATAGTTGGAATTTATTATTGAATTAAGTTTTTTGTTTTGTATTAAATATGAGATACTCACCCTACACATAGAAGACTTATTCATCTTTCATGAGAGATCACAACAAAATATTCAAGGAAAGATAAATCTTCACTATTATCGCGTTGAAACTTTTTATGAAGTGATAAATTTGTAAGTTCAAGATTTGAATTGTTGCTTTAATAAGGTGAACACAGAGTTGTTATGTTTGGCTCGTCTTGATCCATCAAATTTATTCTTTGCTTATGATAATAAAAAAATACTCCAATTCGTTCAATTTTATCTATTTGATTTTTTTTCCGATTGAATTAATATATCTTGATCACCAACTTAATTGATAATTTTATTTTTGACATGCGAAGTAGCAATCAATTTGTTGAGGTTGCAGGAATTAATGAACTTGCTAAATGGATAGTTCGATTAAAGGAATATCGATCGTATCCTTTGGTATATTTACTTTTAAAGTTAATATTTTTATTACCCGTTGCAACTACAACTATAGAGATTGTTTTTCAACAAAGAAAATAATCAAAATCTTACTTCGTAATCAATTGAATGATGATTTTTTGGTTTCATGTATTGAGTTAGATGTGTTTAATACAATTGATAATAAAGTTATTATTTAATAGTTTTAAAGTATGAAATATCAAAAAAATATTATTATAAAAAATATATAAAGTTAATATATAACTTTACGCCATTGATGAGGGAGATATTATTCAGTTTTTCTAAAATATGAAATTTGAAAAAAAAAAAAATTATTGTAAAAATACGCGAAGTCAATATATAATTTTTATTATATATTATATATTTTATATTGTATTAATTTTTTTAAATTTATTGAATAGCTTTATATTTTTGAAAATTCTAACTACGCTAGTGATCATAACTAATAATAGTTGGGAAAGTCAATAATACTCAAAAGAAAATTAATATAACTCCAGAAACTAATGATGTTTGAGAAAATTAATAATACTCGAAAAAATTAATAGGATTCAGAAGAGTCAATTGTATTCGCCTAATCTAGACTTTTTTGTGTGGTGTATTAGCGAACACACTTTCTAGGATTAACTCGTTGGATAAAACAATACAAATGTTGCTAAAATGAGTCGAAATGATATTAGAAATTTTTTTATTTTTTTATTTTCATTCTCTCGTTTTTCAAAAAATAGAAAATTAGTTTTTTTTTCCAGTTTTCCAAAAAATACTCTTTTATTTTTTGAAAAACGAAAATGAAAAACGAAAATGATTATTTCTCATTTTTCAATTTTTCAAAAAATATTTCTTTATTTTTTAGAAAATGAAGATGAAAAATACGAATCAAATGTATTTTTTTATTTTTATAGAAAATAAAAATGAAAAAGGAAGAAAAAAATAAATGTGAAAAGCTCCTAAAATTTTTATTCGAATTCAAAATTTTTGATTATTTATGATAATCATTCTTTGCAAAGTGTATCAGCAAACACGGTTCGGTTTCGGGCAGGTTTAGCCCGACGATCGCGTTGCCGCTGTCGTCATTTTCACTGGCGTTCGGGGCTAAATTAGTAATTAGGTTGTCGTCGTCAGCTTTTTATATTCGCTTCTTCGACCTATCTTCTCCTTTCGAATCCAGGTTGCGCCGTCGGCGGTCTCCAATTTGCTCGATCAAGGCTACATCGCAAAGGTAACGAATTTTCTTCGCTTTCCGTTGCTAAATCCATTACTTTTTGATGTTTTTCGCCCATGCATTTAGGGGTTTCTGACTCATTAAGGCTTCTGGTTTCGATCGATTCTACAAATGTTGAAGAGTGAGATCTGGTTTCTGTCTTCTGTGCATCTGGCCTTTGGGTTTTTTATTTTGTTGGGAGGTCCATACTGATCTTTGTCTTCTCATGGTTTCCGTTAGCCGCGCGCGTCTTTGTTAATAGGCTTTACTTGCGCATGCGAATCGAGTACTTTTTAGACTTTTTTTATAACCATTTTATGGATTTTGAGTTTACTTTCCTATTCAGAAGTCGCTTCGGCCTTTCTCTTCTTTATGTTTTCCACAATTGGGTGAGTGTGTTACCTGTGTTAACTCTTTCTTTTGGTCAATTTATTGACAGTGGAGATGTGCTTTTATTGTTCTATCCTGCAAACGTAATTCTAAGTAATTGTGTTAGGCAGTAATTGTTTATGGGAGGATGATTGATTTCACGTAGTTATATTGTGTGAATAATTGGCCTATTTAGTTTGGTGATTAGGGGACTTTGATGGGCTTCCAAAACTTATTGTGTTATTAGCTATGTATGTTCATCTTTTAATCATCTATAGCGTTGCAAATGGATTTAATTGTTTATGGTCGACATATTGCTTGCTAACCCTTTTTTTTTAATGTTAAAATCTTCCATTGGAGAGCTTTAAGAAAAAATGTCGGACCCCCACATTAGCGGCCCTCCACCGTTCCCCTACCGTGGAGGGGGTAAATCAGGACCCCAGTTGGCAAGCGCAAAGGAGAGGAGTTGTCGATAGCCTAAGATCATGAGTTCTCTGGGAATTGACCCCTGCCCACTACAGATAAGCCCTTTTCCATTGGAGAGCTTTAAGCCTCCACCATTTGGTGGATGGGTGACTTAAGCTTATTTTTTCACCTAGTACTTACTAATATTTAAAGTGAAAAATTAAACATGGTGGCATCTTGGTCTATACTTAAATATGTATAATGAGGATTGTTGTTTTTGTTTGAATTTTAAAATCTTTGATCAAAGAGGAGTGAGTGATCAGGGCATTTCTTGAAAGAACCTTATGTTCTTGCCACTAAGTTAGTGTTTACCAGTTGTAAGAATTGACGGCTTTTGCTCACGGACAATATTCTAGCTTGACAAGGGACCATGTGATTCTGAAGTGACAAAATGTGTCAATTCTGTGCAGATGGATGTGGAGAAGCTAAGGAGGATGGCCGGTGTCGTTCGCACTGGAGGAAAAGGAAGTGTACGGAGGTAAATTTTGTTTTATTGCCATATTTAGAACAAATTTACACTGTCTATTAGCTTATCATTGATTATAGCCCGATTCTAGAATTCTTGCTCATGTGCAATTTGGTCAATAGCTTATGGTGGTTGGTTGAACATACTTTTTGGGGCTTATTTTTCCTTGTCCCTTTTATCAGAAAGAAGAAGGTGGTTCACAAGGCTACAACAACAGACGACAAGAGGCTTCAAAGCACTTTGAAAAGAATAGGCGTAAATTCCATCCCTGCTATAGAAGAAGTCAACATTTTTAAGGATGATCATGTCATTCAATTTATTAATCCTAAAGGTAAGCACGTCATAAGTGTAAAAAGGCATTGATTAATTGCTGATTTGCACTCTGGTTTCCTTTTGTTCACTCAGTACAAGCTTCAATTGCTGCAAACACTTGGGTTATCAGTGGATCTTCTCAGACAAAGAGTAAGTTCTCTGATTAATATCAAACACAAGGACCATTTGTCTAATATAAGAGTCTGATATACATGAACTATGGTTTGTGTATCTTCTTTTGAAATTCATCATTCTTTTGAGGATCACTAATTCAAAATTTTCTTGACAGAACTTCAAGATCTGCTGCCCGGGATCATTAACCAACTTGGTATTTTTATCTCTCCCTCTCTTTGGTTGTTCAGCACTATCTAATTTGGTGACCGTTCTTAACTGTCATTTGTTCGTCTGACCTATAACATAATGTTCACAGATCAACAGAATAATCTTTACATAGGTTTTTGGCTTGACTCTTTTTTTTGGTTGCAATTGTTAGATATTTAGGGTTATCATATTTTCTCTCTGTTAGCTGAATTAAGAGGTGGTCATTTCTTCTCTGTTTGCATTTGTTTTTATGGGAAGATGGCTTAATGACTCTATTCGTTTATACTGGAATGGTGAAATGGTACTATAACTCAAGTTGTTACTTTGAATCCTCCAAGGTATGGTCGTCTAAAGTCGAACTGAACTAGTCCACCTGACCATAAAAAGGGGACCAGGTATGATCGTTTAAAGTCGAACTGAACAAGACAATTCATTTGGGACTGGCTGAACAAGCCAATTGGTTTAATGACAATGCTGGCCAAATGTATCGGCTTGTTTTAGTAACTTGTGAAAATCAGCCAGTCCAACCAAAATCGGACCAGCCTTGTCAAAGACATTGAATGGTTGAAAACACCCTTGTTTTAACCAAATCTAATTATATAAAAAATCTAGTTTCCCTCAAACTGCAGTTGACCCATACTCTGACTGTTGACCTTGCTGACAGGTGGAAGCAGACACACCTGGTAACCCCCTTTTTGCCCTGGCTCAACCAACCCTAAATTTCCTAATGCCCTTGCCTGCATCTGCCATCCCACTTATTAAATCTCCCCACCAAGCATTTCGCACCTTAACTCTGTTGGTTGTTTCCTTTGCCTGTCATCCATTATTCCATTCCTACACCAGCAAGTCCAGCCAGCCAATGCTGCTAGGTTATGGACCAACAACTGTGACCTAATCAATAGGTCCTCTTCTTAATGTTTCATATTTAATCTAAGAGTTTAATTTTAAAACCTGTATTAGATTAGTTGTTAAAAACCAGTTTCTAATTGATACTTCTTAGGTCCTAGTAAATAATATTTTTACAATTATTCTCCTAAGTGTGCACTGATATGTTCCTGCCGTGTTCCAGGCCCTGACAACTTGGAAAACCTGAAGAGGCTTGCCGAGCACCTACAGAAGCAGGCACCTGCTGCTAATACCAAGCAGGACGACGACTACGACGACGACGTCCCTGAGCTGGTGCCTGGAGAGACATTCGAAGCTGCTGCAGACGAAAATCAAGCTACGTAGAGAAATTATACTTTCAGATAATTTATTTAAGACATTTCATGCGCTTGTTGAGCCTTAGCATTCAAGAGTGCCAATCTTTTTTGTTCTTTCCTTTTCATTAGAATGGTTTAGAGTAACTAGTACTGTTACTGTATTTGGTGTCCGAGTTTTCCCAAATGGCATTGTACCTCTTTTTAACAAATTGTTTTCTCAACAATTGAAATTACGGTTCATTTGTGTTCCATTGTTTATGAATTATGATGCTTGCATTGTGCATGCAGTTAACAAATGACAAAGGCTATGTTTTTGTTTTTCTAACTAGACTTAATTAAACGGTTTATTCATTAGGCCTCTCTGTAACTTTTTCATTCAAAGACTCCGTCTATGTAAGTAGAGAATAGCATCCTTCAGTCTTAATTAAGAATAAAATTATTTTCTCTGCCTCTCAATTTGTCGTTTCTGAGTTCTGTTTATGTTGACCCTAATCACATTATGAGAATTTTGATTTCTTCATGTAACTTTTATGGCATTCCTTCTTTTCATTTTATTGTGATTTTAGTGTATATTGATGCAGTCCTCGGCACCTGTCAATCAATTTCACAGTCAATACGAAGGAGATAAAATATGAAGAATATATTATTCAATTCAGGATTAATATAGCAAAAAAGCAAGTATCACGAAAAATTTATAGTCTCTGAAAATTGATCCTTATTCATTGATATAAATCTTTGATATAAATCTATTGTCATGCTAGTCATAAAACCCTGAAGACGATTTTAGTGTATATGAGGACATATGGATGAACAAAATATATATATATATATATATATTATTAGAAGAATGGAATAAATATAATTATTAGGAGAGCCGAATAAAAATAATTATACAAAATTGTCTAGGGGAACAACTAAGAGAATTGGGCTGCCCTCGGAATTTGGTGCATATCCATACAAGGAAGATTCAATTTTCATTTTAAGTAGATATTTGTCATCAGTGCACGAATCATTTACGATGCTGAATTATCCATCGAAATCTAATTGTTCTTTTCAAATTTATTCTAATAATTTGGTCAGATCATAAGACCTGAATTTCCAAAAAAAAAAAAAAACAAAACAGAATTGGGTTCCAGAATGAGGTCTGAAAAAGCACCAATAACATAAACTCAGCTCGACCAAAAAAAAAATTGCACATACCAATTTTGATGGAGTCATATGGCTTTATTTATGGGTGGCGATTGAATGGATCATATGCTGAAGTACCTCAGATCCTGTTACTAGATCCCAGTTGTTGGATAATCACTAGCCAGAAGATCTCGAGCAGCAACAGAAACAGTCGATCAAGTCAATGGTTTTGTGATCCGTAATTAAAGATAGAAGCTGTAAGCTACGGATGTGCGTGGCATTCATAGTATTTGAGTTCATTTTTTTTCTCTTTGTTTTTGGTTTTTGGCATCTACGAAGCTACTTTACCGATCAACAACAAATCTAAAATCCATTGTAATCTCCTGAAACTTCAGCTGCCAATGTTACATTGCATAAATAGTAGCAAAAGAATCAACTACATAAAACTAACACTACATATTTCACATTAAACATCATAAAATCACAAGACTGAAACAATTGCATCTTGAATTGGTACTGACAAACCAATTGTCAAAACTAACTTAAAATCATGTCGAAACAAAAAGACAAATGTCAAAATATGAAATAACCAACGCGCCATTAAAATCACTTAGCAATTTCCCACAAACATCAATTAACACCACCACTAAAGCAGGCATGGTACGCATTTATCCGAAATACAAGCACAATCACTCTTCAACTTCTCAAGATTCCTTTGCAGTCCTGTGTTTTGCCATTGAATTCTGTCTAGCAGAGTTACAAGGGGAAGATGATTACGTCCAAAATCACTGGTCAAGCAATGCGGCTTCAGTATCTCCTCCTAGGAGGGCTCCTTGAACGATGAGCTCGCGGGGATCTGCAGTGAGAAACACAAATAATAGATGAAAAGGTCATTTCAGACTTCTTAACATACTATCAAAAAGATTAAATAAAGCAGGGAAAAATATCAAATAACATTTGCAACATGGGTGAGATGATTAAACCAAGTTTAATTACAGAAATGGAAATTTATTCATAGCTCAATTCTTGAAACATCAATTATTTAGATGCCTAGATATGAGGTAGAAAAAAAAAATCACATCTCATTAAGAAATTACCTTCTCCTAGTGTTTCTCCGCTTAACTGGACCTTTGCTGAAGGCCCAATCAACAAAAATTGTTTGTGTAAGTAGCTCGGTTCCATTAAGTGTTGTAATTGCAGTTTGTGCTTCCTCATAGTTCTCATATTCAATTAGAGCATAACCCTAAACAAGCAAAAAAATACACATCAAACCTTTAATGCAAAAAAAAGAGGAAATGTTAAAAAACCAAGATAGACAAAAAGTTTAGTCTTACCATGTTGAAGTTTTGACACAAGTTTTAATAGATCTAGCATCGAGAATGTGGTTAATTTTGTTTGCTTTCCTCCAGATGTCATTCTCAAGTAGTATTTAAAAACAACTATTTCATAAGACATATTTATAACAAATAAGATTATTAACATCTATAGATAAAGTACCCACCATGCATTATTGTAGGTTCTCAAGTGTCCAACCCCAGAATAACATGACATACAGAAAAGCTAACAGAAATATAATGCATACACATGTAATGAGTTAATTTGCAGATAGAAACCCTTCCCCCCATTTACTAGGAGATAAAGTTTGCAAGATTGGAAAAACATGGAGAGAAATTGGAGAGGTAAATACATCAGTCTTGTCAACTTCGAGGTGAAGTAAAGGGGAGGTAGAAAGAGAAATCCAAACCACCATTTGCCTTCACAATCCCATCAACTAAAATTTGAGAAGGAAGTTGAGGGGGAGAAATTTTTGCAACTTGTAGAAAACCAATTTACCCTTTTTCAAATGATAAAATTGCATTGATTGTCTAGGTAAAAAAAATCGATGTTTGTCCTTATAAAACTTGATTGCAGCTCACAACCCTGTTCCTATTCCCAGCCTCTAGTGACACCCATCCTGTCACCTCCAAGAGCCTTGTTCACAAATTTTCCTCGCCGCCCACAAGAGCTGCCCTTGGGCCATCCCCAACCACTTCCTAGATGAGAACCACCCATGAGTCCAGCTGTGGATGCTTCCCAAAAGAGCACACATCCCCAGCGGCTTCTAACTTGAGCCAGAAATTGTAGTTGGTCAAATTACACAGAGTTTGAGCCAGTTGAACCAAATTATGAACTGTTGAATCCTTGAACCAATCAAATTTTGACCCAGATTTTTAATTGCTATGAATTCTAAACAAATTTACATTTTAAACAGAATTCCAAATTGGTTCAACCGAAAAAATCAGAGAAAAGATACAGTATAGCTTGATTGGCATTCAATCCTAGTTGACCGACTCAGGATGGTGTTATTGTGATCTATACATGTCGTATAGCTAATACAAACCACGGTTTCATGTTTATATTTAATATCTACAAAAGACAAATGCAGTTGTAGATAAATGGAACAGAAAGACCAAAGTGATGCACAAAGCAAGCAACATACATTGACTACACAGTTACAAAATTAATTTGCTATAACACTGTAGATGTGAGAGAATTCTCAAGGTACCACCTAATAAAATTTATTTATTTGAATGCCTTCATCCGTTAGTGTTTCAAATTGTTCATCTAGAATAGCTATGACATGGTAGAATGGGACCACTAAGTCATTCTAAAGAAACTAGTTAACTAAAGCCTATCTGTTCAGTGCAAATAAATACTATAATGCATAATGTTTTGTACAACAAAATGGGGAATTATTCAGCAATATCTTCTTTTCCAGTACTTGAAAGCATGGATAATTTTACCAAGTTTAAAAGTATTGTTATAACTACCTTCACAAAACCAGTGCGGCGGTCAAGATTTAAATGCAAATTTTTTACTTGACCAAATTCACGAAAGGCATTATGAAGATCATCTTCCTGTGCTTCTTCATGAACGCCAGATACTAACACAATCCATCCCTCAATAGCTGCAAGCGGAAATTTGTATTAGTCATAAACAATTCCATAAATGGCATAACTAAGCATAAATTTGGGACTTCTTCGCCACCAAAAAAAAATGAAACAAAGGCAAAACAAAACAATAACATTCTAGAACAAAAAACAAGTACAAGAACAGCATCCTAAACAACATGAAAGAGACAAATATCTTACAATATAAAGATCTATTTCATATACAATAAGAGAATCCTAAACACAATGAAAGAAATAAATATCCTGAAATAAAGATTTGTTTTGTTGTTCATGCTTCAAGTCGCCAATTGTCATTATAAATTGAATCATGAGAAGACTCAGAAACAGCTTGTCCCGTATATCTTGCCCATTGCCAATACATCACCAACACATAAAAATTTGAAATCTCGATCACATTACTGCTAAATGTAAATTCCCTAATATTAAAAAAATAAATAAAATATGTAGAATATGCTAGACAAAAATCAGCATTTCAAGGGTTTAACTTGATTTGAAACTTGCACTTAAAAATATAAATCTCTATAAGAAAGATGAATATCTTGTTTTGTACAAATTTTTAAAAATCTACAAAGAAAAGAATTGCCATCATTTTTCACAAATCGTGAAGCCTAAAACACTACAACCGAGTTTGGAGCCTAGGTAAATCAAGCGAGTATTGGATATGCTAACTTTTAGAGGGTTTCCTCATTCATTTCAGATATATTCTACTCACTTGCTGCAAAGGTAACTAGATAAACATCCACACCTACACTGATACACCATAACTCAAGGGATACACATAGCATACAAAGGAAAAGGAACAGAAATAATCCATGTTTTCTACCATACAATTGAGAAAGCAGGGTATGATTCACATGAAAGATATGGATTGCCTTTGTTACGATTAGACTATACCAAACACAAGAATCCATGCTTTTGACACAGTCACGACAACCATAAATTCTGCTCGGATAACTTGAAAAAGGCATTACAAAACTACGACAATGAATTCAAAGAATACAGTGTTCAGATGTTTATTTTAAAAATAGATGAAGGGAATCATATCTCACAACGAGTGGAATCGCACCGATCAGCTAAAAGGATTGGACTGAATCTCATAGACGATCATAAATGACAACATCCTACATTGTTGCACATTTCTCCCGTTATCCTTCCACTTGTTTCTATTAAAAAATGATTTTTTTTTCCTTAAAAAAAAGTAAGAGATCTATGAACGTCGTCATGATATGGTAAAATAAAAGGAACATCCAAAATGGAGTACTATGCCCACCAAGAACCAACAAAAAACGAAAAGACATAAAAAGGAATCCTCGCGTTAAAATTAGGGTTTCCAGACTTACATCGCTGTGGCCCCGGACCTCCATCTGAATCGAGGGAATCGAAATCCCTGGCAGACAGATGGTTACCGCGATCCGGGCCCGCTTCCTCGCGGAAGCCCCGGCCTTTGGTCTTCCTGGGTATTAATCCGGAGGAGCCGACGCCAGCGATGGTGGATCGGAGCTTAGGGGCAGGCGAGGGGTCGGCCTCGGCGGTGCCAACCTCCTCGTCCATGAGATCGTCCTCGTCCGGCTCAAAATCCACCACCTCAACGTCACCTACGGCGCCCGCCATGGTCTTCGTCTCCCCCCTCTCTCTCTCTCCTCCCGCTCTATATGGCTTAGGAAATCTTGAGTAAGTCTCAGGGCAAATCCATCGTATGGTCAGCGGAGCCGTGTTAAAATTTAAAGATTTGGAAGGGTAAGGAATCAAGTTTTAGAAGTGACGATTAAACTATCAATGATTTCGTATTTCTGTACTAGTCATTTGATATCTGATTCACTCTCTTCGAGACCGCGGCGGAGGGTGTGGTTCCATATTTTTTCTTAGGAAATCTTAAATAGTCTTAGGGCAAACTCAGATGGCTAACACAGTCGTGTTAAGACTTAAAAGGACAAGGAGTTGATTTCTGAAGGTGACGATCAAGTTACCGATGACTCCGTATTTCTGTACTAACCATCTGAGACATGATTTATCTCCTCCACACATAGGGACAACAGTAGATAACCGCTAATGTAGCGGTTCCACATTTTCTTAGGAAATCTTAAGCTAACAAATCTAGATGGCTAACACAGTCATGTTAAGATTTGAAAGAATAAGGAGTCGATTTTTAAAGGTGACGACCAAGCTATCGATGATTTCGCATTTCTGTGCTAGTCACTTGAGACCTGATTTATCTCCTCTATATATAGGGACAGCAATGGAGAACCACGAATATGACAGTTCTATATTTTTCTTAAAAAATCTTAAATTAGCCCAGGGCAAACCAGATGTAAACATTAAAAAAAACAAATGTGTTTTTGGATAAACTCAAAACCATGCCAAATGCACTGCACTTGTTATATGTGAAGTAAAAAATAATTAAGGTAGTGAAAACTATCTTATATGAAATATTACAAGGTTTACAATAATAAAAAATTTAACTAAATTTTAATGATCTTATAAGTTTAACTTGATCTTTCAAAAACTTGTGCGAATGAGATCTTTGGCAACCCCAAATGCAGGCATTCGAGGTCGATGTCGAAGGTGATCGTGCACACGTTGTCGAAGGTGAACCAGAGGAACACATCATGGAGATCGATCTCGCATGTCACCGCCTTACTTATTTCAATTAGAAATTAAATAAAAATCATTTTTTTGAAGTAAAATTGAAAATAAAATTTTTGGATGAGTTGTGTATATACAAGAATATTATCTTATATAATTTATTTGTGAACATTCGTAAATATCATTATTATTCATCGTCTGATCTTCTAGGATTTAAGGATTGAACTACAGTACTCACTCGATCGAATAGTGGATAATAGAGATGTCCACGGATACTTACGAATGAATTTGTATAGGAGATCGTGTGTGTATATATATAGCACCAGGTTCCTCTCTTACTATTTTTTCTCCCAAAGCTGGAGCTAGGTTTTCTAATTATTGCTTCGCTCCTTCACTTGTTGTATTTTGTCATCGTCTCTCACAGGTGCCCAGCCACCCCTCGTCATCGACTTCGCCAGATGCCTTCCTTCACAAAAGAGCTTTCCCTTCATCGCCAGACGTTGCGAAGCCAGGGAATCATCCCCTGTCCGTCGACGCGAGCCTTTGCCTACTGTTTATCGATTTACTTTTGGATCAGAGGTAAGAGTGTCATAAGGAGCATCATCTTGTTCTTTTTTTGTCATTTGGGAAAAATCACGATGTTTATCTTGTGCCTTGCTGTAGCTTATAGGCACTGTCGCCATCACACGCTGACATAATTTGAAAGGAGGTCGATTAATAATCAAGAAGTTTCACTTTATTTGAATCGGATATTCTCCGACAATAATTGGTAATGATGGCAATAATCAACTATACATCTCTCAAGTTGCAGATGAATGGAAGTAAAAAATTAATATGGAATTCTTATTACTAGAGGAAACACTTTCATTTTATAATCAATATACATAAGAAGTCGGATTTAGTGCAAGGATAAGTAATAATAATAATAAAAGATTATCCGAAAAAAAAATTGTTTGCTATAAAAAAAGCAATACAATACAAATGTGGTCAAATAAAATAGGAGGAGATCAACAGACAAGGGAAAGAGCTAATGGTGATGTTAGAATGGGTTGTAAGTCAAACATTTCATTTGTCAAATAACAAATTGATTTTAATTGGATTGTCAATAATCTCATGGAAAGTTATAATCATCAATTCTCGATTCATTTAAAGGTGTATTTGCTACACTCACATCGAAATATTTCGACAGTAAATAATACATAGACTAAATAGTTTTCAAAGATTTATGTGTCAACTTGTGAACAAATAAGATTATTTGAGATAGAGTATAGAGGATATAATAAACTTTGAGATAGAGTATAGAGTATAGAGGTTATCAAAAAAATGATATTAGAAACTTTGAGCAAGAGGAAAAAAATGAATAAAAAGGCATTGATGTTGAACATTGATCGAGTTTTTTTTCATCTAAAAAGGAAAAGAATTCAGTTTTGTTTTTATTATGAGACCGATTCAGATAACAAATTTAAAAAGTATTTTGAGCCGATCATGTATCAAGATGACATAAATTATATTTAGTGATATAGTTATATTTGATACGACATATAACACTAATAAATATAAATTGATTTTTACACTATTGGTAGGAGAAGATCATCTCATCAATATATATATATATATATAATCTTAAAATTAAGAAAAGATATTTAAAAATAAAAAATTATTAAAAAATATATGGAATCGCTAGAATAGCAACCCCTTTAGCTACCCCTAATTAAAGAGGAAGATAAATCGAACTGTAAATGTGAATTGTCTCAATAGACTTTAGCATTTCAAAGAATTGACTTCTATTTGGAAAAAAACTCTGCAAATAAATTGTAGCTAAGAATCGACTGAGATGTTTTTTATTATCTATATAAATATATTACCACTGTATCATAGTTCGAGGCTAAAATAAAAACTATTAAAGAACTTTACAAAGGAAATGATCATCCATTAAAAATTTTTCCCTTAGCTAATTATCTAGTGATTATTAACATTATTTTCAATAAATTATTTTAATTCAATTAATTAGTGTATACAATTTAAAATGTAATAATTTTCATCCAAAATATAAATAATATTAATTCATAAAATATACATGTCTGGGTGATTAACGCTATATGTGTGTTAATTAGACACTGCTCAAATAAATTTTGAACATTAAGATATAAAATTTAAATAATTTTATATTGAAATTGTAAAATATTTTTAAAATTAGTATAACTAGTTTTTGAAGATTCGCTTTAAAGGATGAAAGATGTGTTTATTTAATTATATTTTGAAATATAACAGCTCAGAAATTAGTTTCGATGAATTGAAAATTTATGTGCCGGAAACGTAACGCTGGTTACAAAAGCCGTACCTTTCAAAGTCAAATAGCTTGATTAAACTAAAATAAAAATTCATTATTGAAGAATACTTTTTTTTACAATTCAATTTTATAAAAAAAATCATAGATTATCAAAATAAATTTAGATATCGTAAATAAAATTAACAAATAATCCAACATTACAAAGTAGTTAACGATTCAAATTAGAAAATTTTCAAAGAATCATCTCCAATATATAGATCGAATCTTGTATAAAAAACCAATTTATTATTTTTTTATTGACATCTAAATTTTCAATCGGATTAATTTCTAAAAGTAATTCAATTTTATTGACGTCTTGTTAATAATTGAGTCAAATAAAGTCGGAGTCCAAGTGATCTCCATCAATCACTAAGAGTAAATCAAGAAAACTCTCACAATTTTTACATGGTTCAATCTGGACTCTATATTTACGTCATTTATGAACGACGGTTTAACGCCGAAGCCGTACTTCGTCTACCAAACAAACTCCTAGATCATAAGATTATTAACAATAAATTTTTTCTAAATTCGTCATAATAAATAATCAAATTATGTTCTCTTATAGAATATCTATTAGTTTTTGCCGCTATATCATATTATGGGAAAAAATCAAAATCATTGCCCGGGAGGAAAAGGGGACTAAAAATACATTTTATTCATCCCTCAACTTGTTTTCTTATTTTATTAAAATATTGTAATTATCAAAATCTTATTTCCTACTGTTAGCTCACTAATCGCACGTTAATATTTTGATAAATTACCCTTTAATTATTTTGTTTACATTCTTTAAATATTTTGATAAAACGATATGGATTATCAAAATGAACGAGGACTACTCTATTAAAAGTCATTATTTGATGTATTCATCTCAATTATTTTTTATCGCCGATCCCGTAATTAAATAAAAAGAAGTAAATTACAGTCATCCTTTATAGAGTCGGTCTTGAAATGATAAAAAATTTAATGAATCCGGGATGAAATAATAAAAAAAAATCTCTTTTAACGATGAAAATTTATACTTTTATAAAATTTGATTTTTTTTATAAAAGATTAATTTTTAGGCTTTAGGTGAAGGCTCCAACAACTATTCTCCACGGGTGACTCTGATCCTTGATCATATCGATATTTGACACAGTGAAGGATAGACATTCTACGAATGCAAAAGATTGACCTTTACTCTCTTGATGTAAATTTATATTGTACTAGTCATTCAATTTTGCTGGTAGGATAATATGATCATGATATATAATTATATAGATTAAAATATTTCATAACTATTTTTGTAAGGGGCAATATAATATTTCAAGCGTGATTGTGACTCTATTAAAAAAAAATTATTAGGATAAATAAAATGAATATATAAAAAAATACTTTTTAATATATTTATGTATTTATTTTAAATTTTAATAATTTTATTTTAGTTTTAGAATTAAAATTTATTTAGTAAAGAATATAACCATAGTTTCCCATCCGTGAACCGGGTCGATATTTCCTTTCTACTAAATTTTAGAACCAATTCCTAACATTTAATGAAAGGTATTAATTTCGCTCCAAAGTTTTCTCATCCGTCCAAATCACCCCGCCGCCTCTCATCTAACCGTTCAAATTTCATGTCAGTTACGGATGCGATCCGCTAAACGCTTTACTGTTCCGCAAGCACGCTGTACCGCTCTGTATTAATCGCTGTCGTGCGCGAGACACACTCGTTTCGAAAGTCGCCAATGGATTGGGTTTCCACAGGATGAATCGGTCCTTATTTGTAAGCGTGGCATTATTCTGTGGATTCAATCAGAAATCCTGATTGGTGTCTCGTCGTGTCGTATCTTCCTAAAGAAAAATCTCCGGCTTGCTTCCCGATCCGGGTCGTCGTACGCCTCTGGTTGTCTCGTAGCCGAGCCAGCCCTCTTCGCGGTCGGCTCTGGAATCGGTGAGCGAAAGGAGGGGGATCTGAGTGGGATCGCGAGGTAAGGCGACGATGCACGCGCTTAATGCGATGGTAGCGGCGAGGATGCTGACGACGATGGCCTCGTCGGCGGGGAATGGCGGGGCGGTGGTGCTGAAGGGGGAGGATATCCCCTTCGGGTCGTTTATGTGGTACGCGTACGCAGGTATCTCGTGCTTTCTCGTTCTATTTGCGGGGATCATGTCCGGTCTTACCCTGGGGTTGATGTCGCTCGGCCTCGTCGAGCTCGAGATCCTGCAGCGCAGTGGGACTCCCGTCGAGAAGAAGCAGGCAGGTAGGCTAATATCTTTTGCGGGGATGGATGGTTTCGTTTCCTTCTTTTTTAGCGAAGAGTGACGATGCTTTCGTTTCCCATCGAGATGTCTTTTTTTGTTATTTAGTTGCTTTTTCCACTCGGACTACTAATTTTTCATTCCAACAGTTCGTATGCCAAGATGTTTGGATATTTTGAACGCAATGGGAGTTTGACTGCCTACTTGATAATATATTTTCCTTATATGTTTTTTCTGAAATGTGATGCCTGTAGATCAGTCAGTGGATGAACTTAAAAAAGTACGGAATCTTACAAAATGTCGCTTGAACGGATTAAATTGCAGTTGATGATGCTACATTCCATAATGCGGGACATGTTAGATTGCAGCGTGTCACTTGATCTACGAATAAAGCTTGCTGATCGTTATTGGACTTGCTTCTAGCTCATTGATGTCTTTGTATATTTTGGATTTACTCCTTGCTAATCACTGTGCCCGATCACATTCATACGATAGGAGGATTAAAATTTACTTCCACTGCCAATTACGCTGTTCTAAGCTTCTTAAGGAATAATAACAATCTGTGGAGTTACTTGTACTGTTAAAGAATGAGAGATAAGATGATTAGGTTTTTTTTGGCATGCTCACTATTTTGACCTGATCATTATAGCAGATTATGTGTTATTAGGAACTATATTTCACCCTCACACATCACCAAAGTTTTGTGTTATGTACTGAATTTTTTTGCATATTATCTGTATCTTCTTGTATTTTTTCTGTTGATTGTTTTGCACTTCCATTGCAGCTACAATTCTACCTGTTGTTCAAAAGCAACACCAGCTTCTTGTAACTTTGCTTTTGTGTAATGCTGCTGCAATGGAGGTATGCATTTAATTGTTTCTGTCCAAATAATTGATTTGTTCTAAATTCTTCTAGTTTCTTAAGTTCCTTAGCTGCAGTTATTATGGTATGATAGTCAGAAACTCTTAATGCGTTAAGTACCACAAATAACTGTCATGCTTTGTTGGATCTTGACAAAAAAAGGTTAGATTACCATTTTCAGTAGATCTGGCCATCGATTATTTCCTGATTCAAAGATTAGCTAGTAAGATGATTATTTTCATCATGTATTCTGCTGTATTAATGACTTTTCATCTCTTGCCTTCCTTTATAATTTTAACACTACAAGACTCCTGCAATATAAAACCGTATTCTTTGGTTTGATTAATTTAGGGATTGATAGTTGCATGCTGTCCATTGTCAATTGACACTGTTATATAAGAAACAAGTGAAAGCAAAATCACTTTGCAAACTATGGAAGTAAAAATGACCTACAAAACATGTAATTTTATGGTAGATGCTGGAATGAATTTATTGTGTCAATGAACAAACAGTGTATGCCATCATATTCTATTTGATAACTTTCTGTCTTTGCCTCTTTCTAAAGCAACAAGGAATCAGAACTTGAAAATAGTGACACAACCTCAAGCAGTTTCCAAGCAGATATAAATAGGTTATATTTTCTGTTTAGGCTTGGCTTGAATGGTAAACTCTTGAAGTGATATGCAAAAATCTACTACAGCAGCGTAGTCAGAATTTTGTTTTTCTTAATAGTAATACATATTTTATCTTTTGGGAGCCCTAATCTCCTGAAGGCTTAAAGTTAGTTAGCTATAGATTTGTCACCCAAGGATTGCTTTTCAAAATTTTGGTACTTTCTGTAAGTTTACTACTAGACTATCTATGTTGGAGACATTCTTCTATATGCCCATTAAAGTTGACAATCAGAATTCTGTGCATTGATATAATCATCCCAATTATTAAGATAATTTCATGATGATTAATTGTAATTATGTTTGAAGAAAAAGGGAAAGGGTATACCACCACTACATGTCAGCAAATGATCTCTTAAATGTATTGTATAACTTTGTAGTTTAGTGTTTCACATGTTAACTTTTGTCTAAAATGGCACTACAATTACTGAGAGTAAAATATTTGTTTTTTGCAGGCTCTTCCTCTCTATCTCGATAGGATATTCAATCCATTTGTTGCTATTGTGTTGTCTGTAACCTTTGTCCTGGCATTTGGGGAGGTAATTGTGTTTCACTCTTGATAGATTATAGTTCAATTTCTCTCTCTTAAACTCATTATGTTGTATTTTGTCCAGGTTATTCCTCAAGCCATATGCACAAGATATGGGTTAGCAGTGGGAGCTAACTTGGTCTGGTTAGTGCGAATATTAATGATCATCTGCTACCCAATAGCTTACCCTGTTGGCAAGGTAATTCTTTGTTTGTGCGATCATAATTAATGTTCACAAATAATTTATAGCCACACAATAGAAATAACATAATTTGATGATGCAAGTAATACTCCAATGTCTGCAAATTTGGAAATTCCATTCCTTTTTTTTCTTAGAAATTCTTTTGATTTTTGAGTCATAAGTGATTGATTAACAGCTCATGTTAAGCATCTTCTTGTTAGCCTACTTTCTTCCAGTGCCTATTTCAAAATTATTCTAGAAAAAATCTCAAACCAGTAAGAGGTTGTTTGCAATGCAACCTTGTGTCTTGAATGCTGGTCATGCACATTACAAAGACCAACGCTACTATGGTGCCAATTCTGACCATCAAATAATTGCTGATGTATATAAATCTCTTGAGATTTCAGAATGTCCTTCCTAATGCCTTCTAAGATCTTTTTCTTGGGTTTAGAATAAGCCATTTTAATTTATATTTTTGTTGATATTGATTGTGTTTTAGATTATCTAAAAGGATCAAATCCTGCACTAAAATGAAATTAACTTTAGAGCTATGTTACTTGGATTTGGGTATGAGTATTCATATGGGTGTGGATACTAGTATCCAACATAGCTGCTTTGAAAATTTTTACATATGAACAATAAGGGCATCAAGTGTCCATTCAAAGTGTCCAAGTCAATGCGTGACATGCATACAAAGAGTAGACGGAGAATTCAAGTGTTAAAGCTTTGAAATTAAACTAGCCTAGAGAGTTTCCACTTTTTTAATTGTAAAATTCATATTCATGCTTTTGTTCAATTCCAGGTTTAAAATCTCAATTCGTCCCAAAGTTTTAATTTTTAATTGGAACAATTAACATGATTTCAATTCCATATTAACATTCTTAGTTATGGTGCCGGTGGCAAATTGGAAGGAGGAAGGAAATAAAGAAAAAAAAGAGATGACACCAACATACCTAAGTTCATAATTCGTGTTCAATCATGATACAATTTTGATATTATATTGTACGAACATAAGCTACAAAATTTCAATTCATTTTGGCATATGTTGTAGCATGCCAAAGGGTAGCAAGTGTTGACATGACATAATACGATCTACATGATTAACATAACTACATAGGAGACTTTCATTGGCTGAGTAGTATCAAGTTTTGTAAATTTATTAGAATGATACATTTTGATTATGCTGCTTGGCTTGGTATTAGATTTCAAACTAAGGTTCAAATTGTCTTTGTAAGTTTATAAATGAAACTAATTCGAGAATTTTTTGGTTTTTTTTATTAACACGATGCGATTGGCCCAGTTTAATTTGTGTAGTCTAGGGAGTAGGGAGGATATGTTGGCTGCCATTAATTTATCATTAGTTGATTTTGATTATCTTACACAACGTTACCTTTTCAAAATCGGTAACATGAGATATTTTACAGTTAAATCGGTAACATGAGATATTTTACAGTTTCAACTATAGATTCCAGTTACATTGGCAAAAAATTTTCAATATTAATTTCTGAATTATTATTGTAATAGATAGAGGAGCATTCGTTAAGTCTTTTTTGCTTTCATAGGGATCTTATAGATACGTGTGGTCATTTTTATCTTGTAAATAAGAGAGTTCTACAACAACCACCAAAATGAATAAAGTTTACCAGTCTACAATCTAAGTTACTAAATTTGACGTATTGAATTTGCAATTTGTTTTCTCCTTTGACGATTTATATTCTCTTTTATAATCATATGCACTTATTTTTTATTTTTATTTTTATTTTTTGATTTACAAGGGGTATCTGGGCATAATAATCATATGCACTTATATACATAGCACTAGAGGCTCAGATAGAAATCGTCTCTTATAAACTGGGATGCTTCCAAAATAGTTTGGGGAAGCAGAACACCAACTTGAAAATGCAGTAGTTTTATATCTTCTGAAAATTGATATTTTGTTGCTTTTGTCCAATTGCTTACCTTGTTGCAGCCATTGGATAAGCAATCAGTAGGATCATAGAACTACCTTATTTTTCACTATAACTTCTAATCTCTAGAGAGTTTGGTGATGCCAACCTAGATAATAGAGATTGTGTTGGATTATTTAATAAATTGCTGTCTTTTCCCTTTTGTTATTTTAAGCATGTAGCTCTACTGTTTTCTTACAGTTGTCCAGGTTATTAGTAGTGTATGGTGTATTCTACAACATAGCGTGAGTTTCGAACACGTTCTTTGTTTACCTAAAGGTTGATTTTTTTCCAACTGTAATTGTGGACTCAGATTCTAGATTGTGCACTTGGACATAATGAGTCTGCACTTTTTAGACGCGCTCAGTTAAAAGCTCTGGTCTCTATCCACGGCAAAGAGGTATGATATTTACATTATTACGATATCTGCAATTGTGATTTGTGATTCTTACAATCGCTTTCAACCACTTTAGGCAGGAAAAGGTGGAGAGCTTACACATGATGAAACCACAATAATAAGTGGGGCACTTGATTTGACTGAAAAGGTATATTTTATTAAGTTTGTTCCAGTTGTGCACCATCATGCTCAAAAGAAGATTTCATATCTTAAATTTTTTCATGTTGGACATGAAATAAGTTTTACACAGTTTGGACTGGCCCAAGGTCTCGGACTATTCAGACTCATGGTATGAATCGTGTGAGTATACAAGCTAAATTGATGAGTGACTAAGAAGGACTAGAGGGGATGGGGGTGGAGCGGCGAGCAGACTGATGAGTTAAAATCTCAATGTATCAAATTGATCAGAAAGGACAAGCAAACTAGATAGATTGCACAAATCAGATAGACTTGATATGCAGAATGATCATGATTAATAAGACTTGCCAGATGCTAGACCAGCCAAACAGGTCTGACTACCCAAAAAAAGAGCTAATTGGATCAGGTGTGTCCTACTAGCTAAGGGATTGGAGAGTATTACGGATTTGTTGTTCCACACTGGCTAAAAAGGATGAGTAGGCTGGATCAATCCGTGGGACTAACCAAGTAGAACGAGATGGAAAGTCCTGTTGAACTAGGTAAGTAGAACAAGAAGGATGAATTACATAAACCAAACCAAACAAATTGAACTGGCTAGCAGTGTTGATGGGCGGAATTGTACAGATAGAAAAACACAGGTTAAACAAACTGAATGCTCTAGAAGGACTAAACAGACTGGATGAATCAAGGGATTTGATTGATCAAATTTATCACCCTTCATTTGTCCACGAATATTTCTTAAAAATTTCTCCTCTGAGTTGATGGTGAACTTCTACTTTGTCCCTTTTGATATCTTCTTCTTTCTCACTTCAAAATGATCAGAAACTTAGACTCCTCCCTACACCTGTTTGTTCTTGGAGCAGATGTCAAAATTTTAATCTTATCTTCGGTCCCTCTGTTTATCTCAATCAGTACTAGTAAATATAGACTAATCGGTCTCCTGTTCCATTATCCTCTCTCTTCCATTATCCTCTTATCTTTTATCCTTCTGTCTCTCTTGGTCGGTACTTGTAAATATAGACTAATATCTCTCTCATTCCATTATCATCTCCCTTCCATTATCCTTTCTCTTAACTGCGTCAAAACATCTTTTCTTTGCCCCTTGAGAATGACACGAGCATGGTTTTAAATTTCGACCCATGCCAGATGGTGCGGACAAAATTTACCATTCCTTTCGCCGCCTGACACCGGTATGGGTGGTACTGACGACCTCTGTGGGGCTACGGTGGCCTTGGCATGGCCGTGGGCAGCTCCGAATTGTATAGTTGCAATACACAGTGAAATTTTAATTAAAAATTAGGATAATAATTCCAATCAATTTCGAACTATAGTTCAGATAAATTAATTAAAATTTAATAAAATTATCTCATTTATCTAAAAATATTCCCTAAATTTATCTTAAAATTTATTTTATTTATTTATATATTATGAATAATGATTTTGTTACCAATGGTTGCCACATGTTACCAATGGTTGCCCAAGAGGGCACCTTTTGGGAAAGGTTGCCAAAAGCAACCTTTTGGCCCCTTTATAAGGAAAAGGGGTCTTGGCTTCTCAAGGGGATCAATCAAGAAAGACTACTACTTTTTTTTCTCTCTCGATTGGGAAGTGCAAGCATTCTCTACGGGAAATCACCATCGGATCCCGAGGGCGTTTGAAGCGAGTAACTACAAAGAAGACTCTAGTAGCCTTCTTTCCGATCCTACGAGATTCTGCAACGCACGAGGTAATTACCTCTCTGTCAGAAATTTAACAAACATTGGTATCAGAGCACGGTTCCTCCCTCCAAAATGTCATCGGATGATCTCTATGCGCAAGAACTTGCTGCAATGGAAAGAGATGATTTTGAACCAACGGAAATCTCTGCCGATGACGATAGCAGTCCTCCTATGGAGTTTTTTGTGGCACCATTTAGATATCGGCGACTGATGACTGCAAGGGATTATGTTGCCGTACTGCGCGCTTCTCCTTCGACTCACAGCGGCGCTTCATGCGAATTGGACAGAGGTATGGCCGCTCGCAACATTGGCAACAACGTGCACATGCACGCCACCCGAGGCAGAATTGTTGCCCGCAACAACGCGCTACAATGCGCCGTCCGAGGTGGACTGGCCGCCTGCGACAGCGCGCAGTGCATCGTTCGAGGTGGCCTTGCCGCCTGCGACGACGTGCACGGGCACGCCGTTCGAGGTTGTGGCGGCCTTGCCGCCTGAGACGACGTGCCCGAGCACGCTGTCCGAGGCAAGCGGCATAGCACCCCGTGGCGGCCTTGCCGCCCTCGGCAGTGCGCTCGGGCACGCTGTCCCGAGGCGGGGAGGCACATCGCCCGAGGCGGATTTGCCGCCAGCGGCAGCATGCTTGAGCGCGCTGTCCAAGATGGGTTTGCTATTCGAAACAACGCAGGTTGGCGCTTCAAAGGGCTCCTCAACAGGCGTGTTGTCCAAGGCAACAACGACATCAACGAGCCCCTCAACAGGCGCGTTGTCCAAGGCGACAGTGTGCACGCTTTCCAAAGCCATGCATGCTTCTTTGTCGCTCGTTGTCCTGTAGACACGAACGTAGGTTGGAACGCAGGCTGGCGCCGCATACGTGGCCAGTGGCCTCACGAGAAGCTGTGGCTAGGCAGGGATTATTGACCCCGCCTCTTGTCGCCACCAAAATGCGAATTTGGCGATACGACGAGTTCGGTGTCACATATGGCATGTTCCCTAGAGCCAGACTATAGCTCCCACTCGCCTCCAGACGATTGCTTTAGTTCTTATGATGTTATCGCAATTTTAGACATGTTTTTTTATTAAGTACTGTATTAGCTTCTTAATTATGAAATTGTCTTATTAAAATCCATGTAATAAATTAATTATGATGCATGCTTATTTATTGTTCAACATTATTCGAATAATTTTTGAACATGATTAACTGTTGTTCGTTATTTATTTGAATATTCATGTTCAGTATATGCATGCTTATTAAATAAGAGATGTTAATTCCTCTACATAATTTTACATTATTTGATCGAAATTATCCTAATAATATTACATATTCTTATATAAATGGGAGATGACTGTAGTACTCTAAGTCTACTTTCGATCTTATTATATAGCGAATATTTAATATTATAGTATAGATTTTGGGTCAAATAGACTGATGTGTAAAATTGTCAATTTAATGTTGTAATACTTCGATGGCCTCAAAGAATATTATTGTTGACTTAACGAAGGGGATAAATTAAATGACACTAACTATGACATATGACATCGAAAAATTCAATATCTCTTGAACGAGCAAGAATTGCTTGATCACATTACAACATCCATGACCTCGCCTGTAGAAGGCAACATTGCTCAACACAAAAGAGATCAAGAGGCTTACAACTCTTGGTTCAATAAAGATCGCAGCACGCGCTTTACACTGTTAAAAAGCATGCAGGATGATTTGATTGGCGAGTTTGAAAAGTGTAAAACTGGCAAAAATACGTGGGATAACTTGAAGATTGATTTTGGAGGAACCTCTATCACAAGGTTAAGGGTTCTTGTTTTGAAATTTGAGACCCTCCGAAAGGATCCCCGTCAGAAAATGACTGAGCATCTTAGGATGATGTCAAGCATGATTCGCGATTTGAAGTCTGCAAGTCATGATCTCACCGATGATGAGCAGCAGGTGCAAGCTGTAATAAGATCTTTGCCAGATTCTTGGACTCACATTGAACAAATCCTCACTCACAATGAGAGCATTAAGAATTTTTCTGACATCTCTCGTCATGTGGAGTTAGAGGCTGAGCGCGAGGAAGCTATGCGCGCTACTGCCCTTGTCACCCAGGGAGGCAGACAACAGGGAAAGAAGGGTCCAAAGAAGAACTCTAAAAGGAAGAGGAAAAATGATGCTTCCACTTCTAAGGCGGGACAAACACCGAAGCGCCAAAGAGGCAAGTGCAGTGGAAAGAGAGACAAGTCAAAGGCTAAATGCTATAATTGTGAACAATTGGGACATTTCGCTCGTGAATGCACTGAGCCGAAAAAGGTATTTCCATCTCTTCGCTCGCCAACTGTGTATGTTTGTTCGCATATCTTAGTTGTTCGAACAAATTCTGAATGGATAGTGGATTCAGGAGCAACCAAACACATAACAAGGGATCGAGCAGGATTCGTGGATTATCGCCGAATCTCAGTGGGATTGCAAAGAGTATACATGGGAAATGGTTCCAGCGAGGAAGTCCTTGGAATTGGAGTGTATCAACTCAAGTTAAAGACTGGACAAGTCTTAACTCTCCATGACGTGCTCTATGCGCCTAGAATTCAACATAATCTACTATCCGTCTCATCATTATTAGTATTAGACTTCTCCTTTTATTTTGCTAGCAACCAAGTTGACATTTATTTGAATAATGTTACATATGGTCATGCTTTATTCATGGATGGTTTGTTTAAATTAGATTTGGATTATCATAATCTTCCTGTATCTTATGTGGTGAATACTGATAATAACCTTGATTCACAAATTTGGCATGCTCGGCTAGGACACATAGGACACGATAGAATGACAAGGTTAGCTCGAGAAGGCTTGCTAGGCTCACTCGCCAAAGTCAATCTTCCTGTGTGTGAATCGTGTTTAGTCGGTAAGGCATGTCGCAAGCCTTTCGGAAAGGCTAAGAGAGCCACTGAACTCTTACAATTGACCCACTCCGACATTTGCGGACCTATGAATGTGAAGACCCGTCAAGGGGCTTCCTATTTTCTCACATTTATAGATAATTATTCACGATATGGATATGTCTATTTGATTGCACACCGCTATGAAGTGTTAGATTGCTTCAAACACTTCTTGGCAGAGGTTGAAAATCAATTAGAAAAAACCATAAAAGTTCTTTGAACAGATCGAGGACATGAATATCTTTCGAATGAGTTTCGAACTTTATGTGAAGAAAAAGGAATTCGTAGACAATTAACTATTCCGTATACACCGCAACAAAATGGTGTTGCTGAGAGACGGAATAGAATACTGTTAGATATGGTTAGGTCGATGATGGCGCATGCCAACCTTCCAATAACTTTTTGGGGGGATGCTATAATGACTGCAGCCTAAATCCTTAACCGCGTACCTTCACAGTCAGTTCCTTCCACTATGGCGTGGTGAAAAACCAAATTTAGATAATCTATGCCCATGGAGTACTGCGGGATATGTCCATGATATTTCTCACAAGTTTGGAAAACTTGGCCCTAAAGCTAGAAAGTTTATCTTTATAAGATATCCTGAAGGTTCTACGGGTTATGTCATGTACGTACAACATCCGAATGGAGGAATGATGGAAAAAGACGTCCGAGATGTTTTCTTAGAAACAGAATTTCCTAGTATCGGCGACACTGGAAAGAGTCTTGATCTCCATGAGTTGGATGACCCTAATGATATTCTACCATCTTCCAGCGAAGGGAGGGAATTAGTTCCTATGCAGGAAGCCGCTGGAGATAGTAGAGATGATCATGATAGTGGAAGGTTTGTGCCCGTGGGAGCACACCTATAGAAGCACAAGACGATCAAATATGCCGTAGCCAACGTGGACACATACCTCGTCGTCGATTTGAGATTGAAGAGGAAGCCCTTGTGTGCCAGCTTGCTAATGATGATGAACCTACTTCTGTTATAGAAGTGTTAACTTTATCTGCTAGTAAAGAGTGGAAGGAAGCAATGCAAGATGAGATGGATTCTATGAATAAGAATCGGGTTTGGGAACTTGTCGACCTCCCTCCAGGGCATAAGACTATTGGAAATAAATGGATTTTCAAAGTCAAACGCAAGGCAGATGGATCAATCGACAAGTATAAAGCACGATTTGTAGCGAAAGGATATACTCAAAAGGAGGGTATAGATTTCGATGAGACATTCTCTCCGGTGGTGAGAATCACATGGGTCGCCTTATTCTAGCCATTGTTGCACATTTAGACTTAGAACTTTTGCAGACAACATTTCTCAATGGAGAACTAGACGAAGAAATTTATATGGTTCAACCAGAAGGACTTGAGACAAAGGGACAAGAGCGTAAAGTTTGTCGTCTCAAACGTTCCATTTATGGCCTCAAACAATCGTCTAGACAGTGGTATTTTAGATTTCATAAATCTATTATCTCATTTGGTTTTGAGATGATTGAAGAAGACCACTGTGTGTATGTTAAACGTACGATGGAAAAGATTCTTATTTTGTCATTATATGTTGATGACATTTTATTGACTGGAAATGACATGGAATCTATCGAAGCCACTAGAAAATGGTTGTCTTCTACCTTTGAGATAAAAGACATGGGTGAAGCAAATTATGTGCTGGGAATAAAAATTACTAGAGATCGCTTGAATAAACTTCTGTATTTGTCACAGGAGACTTATATTAATAAAATTGTTGAGCGATTTCGGATGCATTATTTCAAACCCATCGATACTCCAGTTGATAAGAGTTGTTTTTTAAGTATCAGTAAATGTCCACAAACTGATAAGAAAAAGAATGAAATGTCTAAAGTGTCATATGCTGCAGCAATTGGAAGTCTAATGCATGTCATGTTATGTACACGACCAGACATTAGTTTTGCTGTGGACCTTGTTAGTCGTTATCAAAGCAATCCTGGTCTCGCTCACTGGAAAGCAGTTAAGAGGATTTTTCGATATCTCCATTGTACTTCGGACCTTGTCTTATGTTACAAAGGAGGTGACTTAAGATTGAGAGGTTACAGCGATGCTGATTGGGCCGGTGATAAAGATGAACGCAAATCCATCTCAGACTATGTGTTTATGTTAGGTGGAGGGGTCATTTCTTGGAATAGCAAGAAACAAACATGCATTGCTTTATCCACCATGGAATCAGAATGTGTGGCTTGTTCTGCTGCATGTCAAGAGGTTGTTTGGTTGCAGAATTTCATATAGAGATTGGCCATGACACCGTTGTCAAAGGAAGCAGTGGTGTTGTATGTTGATAGCACATCAGCCTTGGCCTATGCTAAGGACCCTAAATACCATGGACGAACCAAACACATTGACATTCATTATCACTACATTCGGGATCTAGTTGCAAAGGAGTTGGTGGTTCTTCGACACATTTCAACAGGTCATATGTTGGCCGATCCACTAACTAAACAAATCTCGAGGGAGGCATTTGTAACCCATATTAGAAATATGGGATTGTATAAATTGTAATGTGCACAATATTTATTGACAATTGATTATGTTTTCCTTTCTTACGTGTGTCTATGGTTGGAATACTTTACACATCAAGAAAAGTGTCACTAGGCTCTGAATGGACCCCCTCACACGGGTCATTCGCCTTGGCGCTAAGAAAGCGTGCAAGATGAGACAATTTTTTTATCTATGGCGCTATGAGAGCGAGCAAGATAATTTTTTATTGTTTATTGTCGCCTTAAACTGAATTAAGATGAGATCCCTCTGGATCGATCATAGGATATGAGAATCAAATCCGTGAAGCCTTCTTTAAGCCGGTTGCGAGATTTATGATAAGACGTCATGAGACTCAGGTTAGCCGCAGTGGGAGTGGCTAGACTAAGAACCGTATGATGTTTGATTATGTTGTATGTGATACGCCCATAATGATGGAAGAACATCGTAGCATGTGACCATACCGCATGCGCATAAAACGATCATTAAAGAGAATGATGAATGAGATCTCTATTTCATCATTGTGTGAGCTCTTGGATCATAATTTATTGATTCATTTGTACCCTTAGGACTTGAGATCTATATCATGAAAAGGAAGCTTGATGTCGCTACTTTAGCATGCACCTTAGGGCTATGGCTGATACAGTCCAGTGGGACATGGTTAGGAAAGCGGTCAAGACTAATTGAATTGACATGAAAACTCAAGAAAGACATCTATATATTGCACTGTATTTTGTGGCTCATACCTCGAGGGACTATGTTGACTTAATGGCAATAAAGTCGTGAGCATAAAATGTTCGAGTTCTGACATCGCTAGTTTTTTAAGAGATCCGGGATGTCAAAACTAGTGAATATTGAAGATATCTAGGGTACCACGAGATTCTTTTAGAGTATCGTGTTCTATTAGTTTTGGTGATAATTGAATAGATCACTACTCATATGTTGTGCCGACTCTCGTAAAGTCGCTCACTCCATTCGCCGTATGTTAGATTGAGAAACAAGTGTTGAGAGATGAATTGCTCTTAGTGAGCAACTGACATTTTATTGTGCCCTCAGTGGGCAAGTGGGAGATGTTACCAATGGTTGCCACATGTTACCAATGGTTGCCCAAGAGGGCACCTTTTGGGAAAGCAACCTTTCGCCCCTTTATAAGGAAAAGGGGTCTTGGCTTCTCAAGGGGATCAATCAAGAAAACTCCTTTTTTTCTCTCTCGATTGGGAAGTGCAAGCATTCTCTACGGGAAATCACCATCGGATCCCGAGGGCGTTTGGAGCGAGAAACTACAAAGAAGACTCTAGTAGTCTTCTTTCCGATCCTACGAGATTCTGCAACGCACGAGGTAATTACCTCTCTATGTCAGAAATTTAACGAACAGATTTTATTATTATTTTATTAATCCTATACAATTGAAATTGATTAAATTAATTTTACTATTATAATTAATTTTTTGATTTCTTTTTTTTTTAAATTTTATTTTTTTTAATATTTAAATTAAAATTTTTATTTCTAATTTATGTATTTTATATTTAAAAATTATCAAAATTTATTAGCACAACATGATACGATATTGAAATCGTATCGTTCCGATCGCGAACTGAAATCTCGATAAAGTTAGAGATTTTAATCCTTGGATACAGGACTTTACTCCATTATCCTCTTTCTTAACTATGTCAAAATATCTTCTCTTTGCCCTTCAATGTATTTTGTCTTCTTGTCTGATGACTACTATTAATTTAATTAATAATTTTGAATTAACGGATCTTGCATATCTAGTTGTCTAGGTTATAATTATAACATAATTTTTACTTGATTAAGCAAGATAGTTGAGTGTTATGTTGCTTCTTTGATGATATAAATAATATTACTTTCTGACTTTCTGTAATGGATCCATGTTTTGCCTTGTCTAGAATGTTGTAAATATAGGTTTTCGAATTTCTAATGATATGATCATATGTACAGACTGCTGAGGCTGCTATGACACCGATTGAGTCTACCTTCTCCTTAGATGTCAATTCAAAATTAGACTGGTGAGACTCTGTACATGATAAATCTTTTCTTTCCTGTGATATGAGTTATCTATTTCCAAGAGAGACATTCTAAGAATGGTGCTTAGTAAATCTTGATCTATTATTCCTTGCTAGTTGCAACTGTTTCAAAACTATTCAGGTAATTACAGTATATGCAGAACTCCCGTTCTTTTAGAATGAAATCAAATGGATGCAAGATTGGCTTGTTTTTGCATCAGATCTAAAATAACAGAGAGACATGGTGGGCCATCTTGGCTTACTGCATTTCAACTTCTGGTTTCTATAGATTTAATGCATGGTATAGTTGGAAGGACAATATTCTGACATTAGGGGTGCAGGAAATAATACAATGGAAACTGGTTCAAGGAGTTTGATTCAATTATTTGCAATTTGCAGATGTCAAAGACTCTCTAACAGGTGGTTTTTTGGTGAACAAGTTCACCCATTTTTATTTGGTTTCCGTCTAATACTGGAAATTAACTTGAATAACAGTGTGTGTGAAAATTTTTGAATATATTAAATAAAGTAACACTGCGTCCAAGCCTACTTATAGCTCAATCGCAGTTTAAATTAAATTACCAGCATAAGATATCCTTGTTCCATTAAAATTGCTATGCTGCCTTAGTCATTGACCTCTGAGTAATTATGGTTTTATACTTTTATAGCTAATGCCTGTGATTAATTAAATTATTATGATAGGGAGGCTATTGGCAAGATTCTTGCTCGGGGCCACAGCCGTGTCCCTGTTTATTCAGGGAACCCAAAGAATATTATAGGCCTTTTGTTGGTGGGTATCATTATCATTTCCATTTTTTTTTTCCATATCACAAACTCCTGGTAATTTTGTACTTGTCTGGTCTCATATAATACTTTGCTTGTTATATCAGGTGAAAAGTCTTCTTACAGTTCGACCTGAGACCGAAACGCCTGTCAGTGCTATATCAATTAGAAGAATCCCCAGGTATTTACCTTGTCGTATACACTTGTTGCATGTCATCGAAATGATATCTTCATATTTGGAATGTTCAGGGTGCCAGCCGATATGCCTCTGTATGACATATTAAATGAATTTCAGAAAGGAAGCAGTCATATGGCTGCTGTAGTTAAGTCTAAGGGGAAACCTAAGAGCATGCCGCCTGCTGATGGTGAAAAATCTGGAGAAAATAAAGAATCAAATATTGAATCCACTGCCACAACCCCTTTGTTGTCCAAGACAAAGGAAAATTTGGACCGGGTTGTCGTAGACATTGATAGGTATGAAAATAAACTTATTAGTGAAGATAAAACGACAACTTTGCAACAGAATGATGCAGAAGCAAAGCTAGTTTCTCGATTACCAGAAGATACTGAAGAGGGAGAAGTTATTGGGATCATCACACTTGAGGATGTTTTTGAAGAACTCTTGCAGGTAAAGTTAAAAACTCATCACACCTGACACAGCATCAATGGCTTTGGTCATTCAAGGATGATAGCTTGCATTTTCTTTGGGGGTAGATGCTGCTATATGTTCAATGTATCAAGGTGTTGGATGTTAAACTTGGCACACATTATTGAATTTTTTACGTCCTTACAAACTACAAACCTAACAGTTGAAGTTTTAAATAGAATATAGTAGATCTCCTTATTGTAGTACGCTGACCATGTACAAAATGTTCCACATGCAGGAGGAGATAGTCGATGAGACGGATGAATATGTCGATGTTCATAAAAGGTGTTGAGTAATTCCATTTTTTGGCATATGATGTTTCCTCCCTTGTAAACCTTTTTGCTTTACAGAAGGATCTTATTTCAGGATACGAGTAGCTGCCGCCGCCGCCGCCTCTTCAGTTGCACGAGCTCCATCTTACAGGAGGTTGACTAAACAAAAATCAGCGGTTAGTACCTTTAAAACTCGAAAGTTTCTGTTTTCATCCTTGAGCTTACAGTTTATCAAATTCTCACAATTATCATAGAATAATGATCTGTGTTTTGAAGAGTCTAGGTTTATGAGCGATCACTGTTTGGTTCATTTAAAAAATTGGAATATCTATCTTTATATATTAGTTCAGTTCAATTTTCACGCACAAAAAAACTGCTTTTGATTTAATTCCAAATTTTCTATATCAAATTTCAGTTTAATTCTGGTGTCATGTTGTTTCAAACTAATTTTATAGCGTTAGTATTTCTACAACTGAGCTAAGCTAATATTATATAGCAAAAGGCAATTACGTTTGCTTCTAGCATCTCTCACCGTCAGTCCCTCAGTGATGGTGAAGAGAGGTAAATCACGACCCCTTGATCCGATGGTCAAAAACAGCAGAAGATTTTTAAATCCGGTGTCACATCGAGATTCGATCCTTATCCATCTGTAGCAGTATCTGTGCTGCTCTAGTCATTAAACTGTATCGAGGGGACAAGCCAAGCTAATATTTGAAGCATTCCAAAGTTGTTCGATTCAGTTTCTAATAATGAATATTGATTCGGTGCAATCCGAACCTCACCTCACACCTGCGTTCGCCTAATATTAGTAGTCCGCAATGTAGTTTCCAAATTTAGCAGTGAATCATTCCTTTTTTACTCATCCAGGGAGCTCTAAATCGGCAAGGACAACAGCCCGCCGGCATTCTAAAGAAACCCACTGAAGGAGACTTGCACACGCCGCGGCATCAAGTGAACCTGGTGGAGCCACTATTGGGAACCAAAAGATAATGCCCTCTAAAGTTTTGTCCCAGAAGGAATCTCCTTGTGTAAGAGCTTTGTGATGCATGTGCAAGAGCTATTTATCGCTGGTCGAGGGATGTAATTAGCAATTGCAAGTAAAATAATGGTTGGTGGATGTGAAACTCGAGACATTTGTATGGTTAATTAGGATCCCCATGGCTGGGATATAATTTTGCTGAATAAAGATGAGTTATTTGGTGTAGGTTTGATGTCATGCGACCTAGGAGCTGACTCAGTAAATTTGTGAGGATGAGTTCTGAGTTGTATATATATATATATATGATTTCATACGTTCGATCAAGCGTGCGATTGAGGAATGCACAATACACTCGACCCCCTCCGCGCTCGACCCATCGCCGCTGTCGCCGCGTCGTCCGACCGCGGGATCAGGTGCATTGGAAGTGCACCTCGCTGGCGGTCCGATCGGGTTCGGCTTTTGGCCGGATTACATTGGATAATAGAGATATTCTCACAGATGAATTGTATAGTATAATATTATATATAAAAGAATGTTATATTACACAATTCATTCATAAATATCTTCATTATTCATCATCCGATCGAGTGAATATTATAATCAATCATTGAACTCTAAAAGAATAGACGATGAATAATAAAAATATTCACGGATGAATTATATAAAATAATATTATATATATATATATATATATATAGAAAAATGATATGTTGTGTATCTTATGTTGTGCGAGTCATGCACGACAGCGTCTCAACTGTCGGATCAAAATCGCGATTACGAGGAACGCACAGTGTTTTCTATAAAATTTTCACCCTTTGCTGCCTATTCACCGCCGATCGAATCCCGATCGATTTCCCACTAGCGACTACAATCGCGGTCGTTTCCGATCGCAATCTGATCGAAAACCAATCGAGATCCGATCGGACTCCAATGTCGACCGGATCACTACCGATTTTCGACCGAATCGGAGCCGAAATCCGACCTTCCACCGGCGAGATCGATGGTGTCCGCACACAGTTACTATGCGTCATGCACAGTCAGACAGAGAAACGGCGCTCAGCATATCAAGTTTATATATATATATATATATATATATATAGTTTTTAATGAAAATATGTAACAGTGGTTATCTTGAGGTGTGTCTACTACTTCCCCTCAAAAGGCATCAGGCAGATTTTCCGTTTCACACATCAATGGTTTGGGTATTTTCCATTTCCAAAAATATCAGTCCATTTAAACAACAAAATTATCCACCAGATTGATCTTTAGATGAAAATTAAAGCTCATTTTCATAGAAAGATAAATCAAAATGTTATTATATATTTCAATTTATTTTTTTTTGTTTCCCCTGTGTAATGGAGGATATGTGAAATAAACAGTGGGCAAATTATCTAATTCAGTCTGAGTACAAAGATAATCCTATCCATTGTCTAGTATCAAACGATTCAAATGGTTTGAATTTGAAGCCACGGCATAAAGAAGTACAAGGATAAGCTGGAATTTCATTCCAATCAAAGCAGTAAGATAACAACCAAGCTGAAATTTCTTAAACTTATCGAACCCAAAGCATAAAGAATCACTACGAGAAACATAAGAGAAGCTTCTCAGGGAAAAACCATTTCAAGGCTCTTAATGTGTGAGTCAAACTTATGGAACTACTTCAAAGCATCTAAAAGACGGGAAGAATAGCCGCCGTAACCAAAATAAATGTGAAGCACATGCAACAGACTATAAGACTTTAAATAGATAGCTATTTAGCCCAAAAATAAATTTCGGCCTCTTTTGGGTTCACCATGCAATCCGAAAGGAATAAGAAAGGCAGGGGAGGGCAGCCATTAAGCATGGCATCATGCGTGAATGGATTTATTTGGGAACAGTAGTTATAGTGAGTTAACTCACTTTGGAAGCCCATTTGATGGACTTATCAGAGACTGGCTCTGATCCAGTAACTTTGGTCCACTTCCAAGCTTGGTGCAGATAAAATAGCTAATTTGACCAGCAACTTTTTGACATGGAGATCCATCCTTATTTAGAAAAGGTGGCGGAAGGGCTTGGATATCATTCATAGACTGCACGCCGGCTTCCTCGAGAATTGAATTGTCTCCTATTACATAACTGAAAAAGTAGATGTGTGACCATATTGATTTTAGAGTTTTGCTGAGCGTGTGAAATTCAGTTACCTAGATAGTTCACTATCCGGCGGTGGGGGGAAGCAGAATAGTAGCTGTCGAAGCAGAAGCCCTGCAGTGTTTCTGTTTTGTGAAATCAAGACAGCATTCGGCCCCGCATCGAAGGTATAGGCTACCTGAAAACAAACATTCAAATCGCATCAAGATTCGACAGTATCATCTGTGTGGCCCATTGTATGATAAAAATATTTCTTGATATGGTCTTTCCAAATCAAAATCCTCCTGTCAAACTAAAAGATAGCTGCTAGCTGCTTTCTACACCTAAAAGAGGACAAGTACCAAAATCGAATTATAATTTCAAAAATATTAAATGAATGTCTCTTCCTAGTTTACATCGATTCGGTCTGTTCAACCCCCTATATAGTTGAATTGGACCGAGAGCAATTGAGTGTTGGGAATATTAGCAATAGGGTCATTGTTGAGGGCGCAATTCTCTGCGCATATTTGGCTTAAGTCTTTGAGATTTTTTTTTTGTCTGACCTTTTTTTCCATTTGAATTTGTACGCTCCACATAAGGATACTTTAGCTTCATCAAGCTCTTGAAAAAAGCAGTACGTCCAAATGATATTTGCTCTTGTTAGTAATATATGAGAGATGTCCTAAGGCAATCGCCTTATGTATTAACCATTTATATGATAAATGAAGATTCACTATTTGAGTATACATGTTTCATGTATTTGATTGGATCTTAAACTCATTTACTGAATGTCCATGATGCGATTCACAGCATGAGAGAATTTGTGATTGGATCACAACTAGTGAGTATCTCTACATGTGTAATTGTGATGTATCAGAATTATCCCTAGTCGATGAATCACGAATTCGACACCATCAATTCCGAGACTAGTACGAGATATACTCGTGTATCCAAGCAAATTGATTCTCACCGGGCCGAGACATTGTGATGTCCGAGTCGATCGTGGATGCTAGTTATGGTAACTAGTTCATCGAGTGACCAACCGTAAGACTTCATACGGTTCTCGCATATATAGATATGTCAACGGTTCTTACCGTAGCTTAAGTGCGATGTTCCTTCGGCTTGCGGTATTCAAGTCATCTCGATCATGGAGACTTATGCTTTGACATCTTAAGCAAACATCTCTAAGGAGATGTGGACCCGGGATGATTGGGTATAAGTCGAAGTGATCGAAGGTGTTTGAATAGCCTATAAAGGATTCACCACTCCTTGCGAGGAGATGATACCCATGGCCTCTCGTCGGATTGTTACTAAAGTCTTTGGCCAAAGCATTACATGTTTAGAATAAGGTACTCTTCGATACATGTGGAGTAACTAGAATCCGTAGGACGAGGAAATGATACTTGGGCTAGGTGTGACGTAGTCAGCCTAGTGGGGACTGACACTATAGACCATGTCCTGAACCAAGTGGGTATAAGATGAGTGAAGGGAATGGGGCACTATTCATTCGAGCTACTGAAGGGTTTCAGAAATAGTTCTGGATCAACCGTTGATCTTTCTTAATCGGGGATCATGATGTACTACTAGGTGTCACTCATGATCGCTCTATAATTAATGGTTAATTATACGACCAACATAAACCGAGAACCTATTTGGTCACACGCACAACGAGTGTAATCCAAAGGATTTAAAACGAGCTTGAGAATGGGATTCTCAGACCGAGAGAAACTATGTTTGGTTGGACCAAACATAAAGCGAGCATGAAATTGTTTCAGTCGCAATGGACGCGTGGATGGGCCGTGTCTTATGAAGACATAATGGATGGACCAAAATGGTTTGGTTCTAATCCAATGGATGAGAATAAACCAAAGGGTTTGGTTTATTTTAAACGAATGAACCAAAAGTTGGGTCGGTTCGTTTTAACTTAAAATAAACCATCATGGTTTGGTTTATTTTAACTTATCTTAATGGAGCGGGTTAACGGGCCTAATGGTTATGATCCAATAACCATTAAGAGAATTAGTTCTCTATAAAATAGGGCTTAATGGATAATTAAGCCCTAATCCAAAACCCTAGCTCAAGTTGCCGCCACCTCCTCATTGGAGTTCTCGGCACCAACTCCTGCCGCCGCCACTTCTCCTTCAACCGGCCCGAAGGAGCTTTCCTTTCCTCACGGCCGAGTCACTGCTTGTTGCTCGGTGATCTCCTTTAGGTTGGCATCAAGGTGAGCTTTATCTTCCTCGTCGCCGACGCCTATCTCTCCACTCAAAGCTGTCCAGTTTTGACAGCTTGTTCTCCTCTCGCCTGAAAGGCCGCTTGACGACGGTTTGAGAGCCCGACAGCCTAACTTATCGGGATTCGATCTCCGTAATCCTCGAGGTGGAGGACGGCGATTCGCCAATCGGTCGACGAATACCTCTCCGAGAAGCGAAGTTTTGAGGACTCATTTCGATCCGAATTCTGATTCGGATCGCGATCATCTCTCGATCACGCCGCCTTCAACACGAGGCTAGTAACCCGCACGTAAGACGGCTCGTGGCTTAGCCGTCATCCTAAGGATACTCGGCGTGGATACGGATAGAGACGATTCTAGCGAGGATCGTTCCGGTTGATGTCGTTCCCGCTACACGTAATACGAAAGGTATAACGTAGTTAAATTTCCTTTTATTGCAAATTTAAATTTACGGTTATGTCTACACTTGTTGTACTATACATGCGTGTGTTGTGTGTGTTGTAATAAATGTAGATTTATTATTATTATTTCTTCCATGTTTATTTAAATACGCATTTAACACACACTGCCATGCATTTAAAACCCAACAAAGGGTATCGTGAGCCTGTGTCAGGTTTCACATAATCGTAAAATGGTTTTGCAATAGTCATAATGTTATTTATGGAAAATTTTCAATTTTGGAAAGTTGGAAGTATTTATGGAAATTGATATTTTCCATAAATAAAATATTTGATTAGATTCTGAAAATTTGTTTCCTAATTTAATCATGATTTGATTTGGAAAATCAAATCTTAAAATATTTTATTTCCATAAGTAGTTTTGATGATTTAGGAAATTGGTTTCCTAAATTAATTTTCCTTAATCAACTATTTCCATAAATAAAATATGTGATTAGATTTGGAAATTTATTTCCTAATTTAATCAGGATTTGATTTGGAGAATCAAATCTTAAATATATTTTATTTTCATAAATAATTATGACAAATAAGGAAATTATGCATATTTATATAATCAGATGCCATGTAATTGCATTAGATGCATATATCATTACGCTTACGCGCGTCGATACGTAGATGTACGCCATGTACGCTACGCCATGTAGATAATAGTTATTTGCATGCAAAGAGGATGAGACATAAAAACCCTAACTCAATATTAAAGCCTACACCTTCCATTAATATGGTTAGAACCAGAGTTCCGCTTGTTTGGGGTTGTTGACTCTCTCCAAGCCCTACAACCCAAACATGTTTCAAACCATGGAATAGTTTAATACTAATATGGTAAAAGTCGAGGTCAATCGTTAGCTTTGGTTGTTGACGACTCCAAGTCGCTAATTGTCAATGCGCCTAACCATATTAAAACTATTTCTCGATTAATGGGTTGGCTTTAATACGGAGCATCGGCTTGTTGGACTCTCTCCAAGGTCGATGTAAAGGGAGGTGAAGTCGACGCTATACATACGATGATACTTGTTAATGTGTTAACAACCCGATGTATGTGTGAACATTCAATTAGTGATAAAGATATGTGATAGCATATACGCGATATGCACCAGATAGTTGATACCTACCGCCATAGCATGAATGGCTTGTTGGACTCTCCAAGGTTGTTCATATCTATGATGGATATCAGCCCATTCGGAGATGGACCTACGATCTCCCGAAGTGATTTTGGGGTTTTTGAAATTCGAAAAATGAATGAGATTTATAAATGTATATTAATGCATTTTAAAATCATTTTCATATACGCCGCTTTGTATTTCTAGGTCAATAAATCGATCACGACGCTCAATTTCATGCGCACTATTTCGATTCGAACAAACCGACCGGGCCTAACTTCGATCGCTTAAAACCCGAGAATTGTTCTCAAGGCGAAAAACTCGCATATGTCCTAAAGAGCCTCTTCCCAATGCCCTAAGGACGATGCAACCTGAAGCATGTGGTAGATTCTCGAGTCGAAGTCAGATCACGCTAGCGGCGATGGTACGAGCCGCAAAGATGCATGAGCATACGGATGTTAATACTATGGTCTTCCATCTTCATGAGTTGTTCACGAGCAAGCGAGATCCGAAGGTTCGAGGTCTCTAGTGCTCCTCTTCACCACGTAAGATGCAAGAAGGTTCGCCTCAGAAGGGCCAGGCTAAAGATTTAACGGGTACATCGAGCGGCTTAGCTATCCTGCTGTGATGGATCATGAGTTAAGTATTGACTTAATTTCGCATTGTTTGCCAAGAGTTTCTCAATTCGTGATGAACTATCTGATGAACAAATCGAATCCACTATTCCCGAGCTCCTCAATATGTCAAGACCGTGGAGCCTTCGTAAGCATGAGGAGAAGGCGGTTCATAGTTGATTCTCAAAGAAAGGTTCTAAGAGGAAGGCAAAAGAATGTAAGAAAGGGAAGAACAAAAAGGCAAAGAAGGCGGAACAAATAAGAAGAAAGGGCACTTGCCATCATCATGGGCAAGGAAGGCCACCGCAAGAAATCGCAAGATTTATCTGAGTCCATGAAGAAGAAGAAGGCATCCGACGCCCCATCCTCTGTATCTTCGTTATTGATTGTCATTCTATTTCCTTAGACACTTGGGTATTGATACCGGGTGTAGCTCACATATATGTAATGACATACAGGGGCTAAGGAATAGAAGAAGACTTGTCGAGGGGAGTCAAATTCATGAGTCGCAATGGAGCAAAGGTCATTGCGGCCGCCATCTAACTTATTTGGTCAAGCTCCTAGTGGACTAGTCTTGAATCGACAATTGCTATTATGTTCCTTCTAATAAAGAACATTGCTTTCTATTTCGCTTAAATAGAAATGGTTTCCATTCCGACGCTTAGTAATAATTGTTGTTATATAACTTTGAACGGCGACTTTATGGAACCGAACTCGAGTAATGACATTTATACGTTGGAGGTATCCAGACATTTTCAATATCGGCGAGCAACACGCGTGCTCGAAAGGATAATCAAATAGACTTATACGTGGTATTGTCGTCTTGGCCATATAGCAAGAAGAAACGACGTCCGAATTACACCGATGTAGAATTCGGAATCATTTGAATCGATTCATACGATACATGCAATCACGCTTAAAAGGCAAGATTTACCAGTTACCTTCTGGAAAAGGTGAACGAGTGGGAGAGTTACTAGGTCTCAATACATACCGATGTATGTGGACCTACGCCAACTCAAGCTTTAGGAGGCTATATACTTCATTACCTTCACCGATAATCACTCACGGTTTGGGTATGTGTTCTTGATGAAACACAAGTCTGAAGCCTTTGAAAGGTTCAAAGAATTCAGAAATGAAGTAGAGAAACAACATGACAAGAGTATTAAAATACTTCGATCGGATCGAGGTGGTGAATACTGAGTCGAGTTTCGATTACCATATATATACACCACAAAGATAACGGTGTATCCGAAAGGCGAATCGACTCGATACGGTCGTCAACGATTTAATCACGCGAATCTTCCCAAGTCCTTTTGGGTTATGACTTGCATTGCTTACTTGTTAAAATGTAACGTACCAAGGTAGTCTCAACTACTCCATACGAGATATGGAATAAGAAGAAACCTCCGATCTTACTTGAAGATACGGGGTTGTCTCGCTTATGTGGCGGGCTGATGTCGAATAAATTGGATGCTAAGTCCGATAAATGTCTATTTATTGGATACCCTAAGGAAACAAGGGGTTACCAATTCATCATCCCGAACAAAAGGTGTTTGTTTGACACGCCAGTATTTCTAGAGAAAGAGTTTCTCTGCAAGAAAGCAAAATGGGAGTGTCGTCGAGCTTGAGGAGGCTCGAGAGACTCAAATAGACATTGATGAGATACGGTGAAGCACGGTAAATGACCTGACAACTCATAGTGAGCACTGATCACAGAACACCACATCTTCGTAGATCCGCAGTAACACGCATATTCCCAGGAGATATAGATTTCGTAAGTGAATCGAACGACGTGTTACTCAGTTGATGATGAAGAGCCTACCGTTATGAAGAAGTCTTGTAAGTTCGAGAAGGGATAAGTGGCTTGGTGCGTGAAGTGGAAATGAATTGGTATTTAAAACCAAGTTTGGAACTTGGTTGACCGCACCAAGGCATAAAGCCTATAGGTGCAAGTGGGTTTTCAAGAAGAAACCGATACGGATGGTAAATGCGATTACTTATAAGGTTAGATTGGTGGCGAAAGGATATCGCCAAAAACAAGGTGTTGACATGACGAAACCTATTCGCAGAGCTACGCTTTAAATCCATTCGGATGCTCGCCATGCGGCTCATTATGATTATGAGATATGGCGGATGGATGTGAAAGCGCTTTCCTTAATGGAAACCCGCCGAGGACGTGAGATATGATACAACCCGAGGGTTTCACAGTGATTGATAAAACCAAGGTACGAAATCGCGACATACGATGGATTGAAGCAAGCATCCAGAGCTGGAATATCCGCTTTGATGAGACCATCAAAAGTTTGATTTCACAAAATCCATGAACCTTGTGTCTGAAGGTTAGTGAGTGCGATCGTGTTCCTAGTATTGTATGTCGCGTATATTACTTATAGAAACGATGTGTCAATCTTACAATCATTAAGGTTTGGTTATCCAAGACATTCTCCACGAAAGACACGGGAGAAGCAACCTACATCCTCGGATTAAGATCTATAGAGATAGATCAAACGGTTGGCTTTGTCTTCGCACGTACATATATGCACCGAAAAGCAAAGAGGTTTAGCATATTTAATCCAAGAAAGATTTCACCCATCGTACGGGTACACCTTCAAGTCCATGTGTCCGCGCGTAAGACGAGAGGATTTAGAGGATTTGCAGAGTAAGATTCCCATGATCCGCATAGATCTATCACGATGCTATGCATGACGAGGCCCGATGTATCGTATGCTCGAGTGTCACGAGCAGATATCACCGATCCAGAATGGATCATTGGGTGCTCGTTAAGACGATCCTTAAGTACTTAAGAAGAACAAAGGATGTGTTCCTAATATACGGAGAAGGGGACACGGTGATACGGGTATACGGACGCCACTTCCAGACAAACAAGGATGATTCCGTGTCTCACCTGATACGTGTTCACCTCGAACGGGGCGCAGTGAGTCGGAAAAGTTCCAAACAAGACATCAGAGCGGATTCTACCATCGAGGCGAATACATCGCAGCCTTCTAAGCGCAGCGAAGCGGTTTCGATCAAGAAGTTCGCTTTATGAACTTGTGCGATTCCGCCATCATTAAGCAATAACGGCTCATCGCGACATAACAACGATGGAGCAATCAGACAAAGCGAAAGAGCCAAGGTCTCATCAACGATCCAAACACGGCCGCTATCATCTTATCAGAGAGATCATAAGTAGGAACGAAATACAAATCGAGAAAATTCCCACTGAAAGGAACTTAGCGGATCCTTTGACTAAAGCATTACCTCAAAGTAAGTTTGAGGGTCATGTTAATGCTTATGGTATTGGATACCGTAGCGATTGGCATTAGGCCAAGTGGGAGTCTGTTAGTAATATATGAGAGATGTCCTAAGGCAATCGCCTTATGTATGAACCATTTATATGATAAATGAAGATTCACTATTCGAGTATACATGTTTAATGTATTTGATTGGATCTTAAACTCATTTACTGAATGTCCACGATACGATTCACAGCATGAGAGAATTTGTGATTGGATCACAACTAGTGAGTATCTCTACATGTGTAATTGTGATGTATCGGACTTATCCCTAGTCGATTTAATCACGAATTTGACACCATCAATTCGCCGAGACTAAAGACGAGGTATACTCGGTGTATCCAAGCACCGATTCTCACCGGGCCGAGACATCGTGATGTCCGGAGTCGATCGCGGATGCTAGTTATGGGTAACTAATTCATCGGAGACCACCGTAAGACTTCATACGGTTCTCTGCATATATAGATACGCCAACGGTTCTCATCAGAGCTTAAGTGCGATGTTCCTTCGACTCAGATTCAAGTCATCTCGATCACGGAGACTTATGCTTGACATCTTAAGCAAACATCTCAAGGAGATGTGGACCCGGATAATCGAGTATAAGTTTAAACGATCAAGGTGTTTCAATAGCCTATAAAGGATTCACCACTCGCGAGGAGATGATACCCACGGCCTCTCGTCGGATTGTTACTAAAGTCTTTCGCCAAAGCATTACATATTTAGAGTATGTAGGACGAGGAAACGACATTTAAGTGCTAAGCGCGACGTAGTCAAACTTTAGTAGAGGATCGATACTATGTACCACGCCTCAACCAAGTGGGTATAAGATGAGTGAAGGGAATGGGCACGAATCATTCGAGCTGCTGAAGGGTTTCAGAAATAGTTCTGGATCAACCGTTGATCTTTTCGGTTAATTGGGGATCATGATGTACTACTAGGTGCCACTCATGATCGTTCTATAATTAATGGTTAATTATACGGCCAACATAAACCGAGAACCTATTCGTCACACGATAACGAGCGAATCCAAAGGATTTAAAACGAGCTTGAGAATGGGATTCTCGCATCGAGAGAAACTAGGTTTGGTTGGACGAAATACGGCGAGCATGAAATCGCTTCACGCGAATGGAAGCGTAGATGGGTCGTGTCTTATGAAGACATAATGGATGAACCAAAATGGTTTGGTTCTAATCCAATGGAGGAGAATAAACCAAAGGGTTTGGTTTATTTTAAACGAACGAACCAAAAGTTGGTTCGGTTCGTTTTAACTTAAAATAAACCATCATGGTTTGGTTTATTTTAACTTATCTTAATGGCGCGGGTTAACGGGCCTAATGGTTATGATCCAATAACCATTAAGAGAATTAGTTCTCTATAAAAGAGGGCTTAAGGGATAATTAAGCCCTAATCCAAAACCCTAGCTCAAGTTGCGCCCACCTCCTCATCGAGTTCTCGGCGCCAACTCCTTGCCGACGCCACTTCTCCTTCAACCGGCCCGTATGAGCTTTCTTTCTCGCCGGCCGAGCTCTTGTTGCCGGTGATCTCCTTTAGGTTTGGCATCAAGGTGAGCTTTATCTTCCTCGTCAGTCGGGCGCTTATCTCCTCCACCAAAGCTGTCCAGCCGAACAACTTGTTCTCCTTCGTCGAGCGCCGTTGACGATTTGCGAGCCCGCGGGCCGGCTAACTTACCGGGGATTCGATCTCCGGTAATCCTCTGAGGTGGAGGACGAAGGATTCGTCAATCGGTTGACGAATACCTCTCCGGAGAAGCGAGTTTTGAGGACTCGTTTTGGATCCGAATTTGGATTCGGATCGTGATCATCTCTCGATCACGTCGTCTTCAACACGAGGCTAGTAACCCGTACGAAGACGAAGCTCGTGGCTTAGCGAAGTCATCCTAAGGATACTCGGCGTGGATACGGATAGAGACGATTCTAGCGAGGATCGTTCCGGTTGATGCCGTTCCCGCTACACGTAATACGAAAGGTATAACGTAGTTAAATTTCCTTTTATTGCAAATTTAAATTTACGGTTATGTCTACACTTGTTGTACTATGCATGCGTGTGTTGTGTGTGTTGTAATAAATGTAGATTTATTATTATTATTTCTTCCGCTGTGCACATGTTTACGAAACATGTACGAACACACACTCGCCGCGGTGCCGGAAACCCAATAGCTCTCCACTGGGGCATCCATCTCTGACAATCTTGCTATGTTTATTCTATGAGACTAAATATTCTAAAGAACATTAGGTCAATAATATCTGAATTCCTGATGATTTCTTGATAATTACATACAAAAATATTTTGCAAACTAGAGATTCGACAATTTTACTGATGCATTAGTTAAAGCACTCGTAACCAAAACCAGCACCCAGAGAACTATGAAGGAATTGATTAGCTTGAATGTTCACAACTATGCAGTGGTCTAGTTATCAGCATCTGCATTATCTATGTGACTCAAGTTGACTAACAACATTCATCCAGTCAAGATGGAGCTTTTTATAACTAGGAAAAAAATAGGTCTTTCTGGTCAATCCAGTTAGGCACTTTGAGTTGGATGATCCGTGATATCACAAGACCTGTGAATTCCTATACACATCATGAGATAACATAAATAACTGAGTTATAATTTTCTTCCCCTGAAAATATCCAACCTAATGATTGAGATAATCTGAACATAAAAAGTTTACTCATAAATCTAAGGCACCTTTCAGTCAAGTTCAATATACATTTTTTCCGCCTGTCAATGGATACTAATTATTTCTTTTTGTCATTCAAAGCTTGAGCGAAGTTACTCTTCCTTAAGTTTCACCTTCTATAGTTCTATACTTGTGCATATGCTTTACTCTAAAAATTGGCTTACATGTTCTATCGGCTAATTTTTGTACATATGTCCATATTAGACCGATGTTTAATTTTGGGATGCAACTTGCATCTGTCCACACTTATGAATGTGCATGAAAAAAATCTGGAAATAATTGTGAAAATAACAGATTTAGATATCTTGAATTAATAGCTATTAAGGAGATACTATGAAGAAGATTGCGTAGGGCTTCTAAAATATTGTGTGATAATTGCGAACCCTTTAGGCTAAAAGAGAAATAAACTATATGGATCAAATTTTTTGTCTATGGTGCATGGAAAAATAATAATAATATAGCAAATATAAGATGGATGTGAGGTGATTAGAGAAACAAAACCAAAGTGCTACTACCTGTGAGCAATCAGAAGTAGCCAGAATGATGACAAAATGAGAGAAAATAGATCGAGATAATATGGATATATTTGAAAATGAGCAATAGGATTTGTACTTGGCTGAGTTGAAACGATTAGAGTCAAATCTTTAAGAAGTAAAGGAAAATCTGCTTCCTATAATTAGAACTGGAATTTTCATTTTTCTCTTTCTCTACACGTGTTCCTTGATCTCCAATATCACTTTATTTTCAGCTCACGAGTAGCATGACCTTCTTGACACCAGTGCTGCTGGAACTAGTAAACTATCAGTAATTGCTACAGGAATAAAAATGTTTCTAGGGCATTCAATTTTAAAAAACAGAAATTTTCAAGATCTTATGTAAAGCATACATGTAGAGGAGTTAAGTAACTTGAGAGAAGGCAATCAAGCAAACCAGGTCTTGTATGGGTAACCCAAGCAGAACAAAGAGCATTAAACCTTCAAATAAAATTCAGAAAATAAGCTCTCCATATATATGCACATACAAACCTGTGGAATTCCTTCAGCTTTGTTCCATCTCTCAACAAGACTGATTATCCTGAAATATTTGACATGATAGTCATTGACATTGGATGCCAAGAAAAAAAGATGGCCTATATTGCATATATCAATATACCCAATTAATGGTTATGAGAAAATGAATCGAGTAAAAATGATTCATATTTAAAGCATATGATATCATGCCTGTGTGATGTATCATTCATGTAGAATATAGGAGGGCTAGTATCCAAGCAAACAGCATGAAATTGATTGCTGTCTGAGCAAGTCAACATAGCAAAAGAAGCAAAATCACGACTTCTAATGGCTTCTTCCATTTGCTGAACTCGATGAGGGACAACAGTCTGGGTAACAAGAGAACAAAAGAAAGCATTACAAAAAAAGGGAAAGAAAAAGAAAGCAAGTTGGTATCACTTCTTGAAGATAATTGAATGCAATAAGATCCCAATGTATTTCGAAGTAAAAAAAACATCTAATCATAAAAATAATATTTTCCAAAAGTCACAGAACACAAGTTGCAAGTTTTAAGAACTTCAAACAGAAAATAATGATTTTTCATCAGTTGTAAAAGAAAAGAGAAAACCAAAAGAAAAAGATGCAAAGAGTTGGTGCATAACAAACCTGTGCCCTATGCTGCAAAAGGGGACTTGTCTCAACACTATCACGCATCCCACTAGTGCTACTAGTTTCCTTTTGCTTTGAGCTAACCTGGATTATTTTTGGTTAATTTAAATCGTGAGACCACTTAAATGCCCAAATTTGAGAAAAAAACAAGAATACATTGACAAGGAAACGTTGATCACAAACAGAAATCTGTAGCTAGACTTGCCATTCAAGTTATAAATTACAAGCAACAATGGCATGCAAGATGAGAAGTGAGTTAGAAAACAATTCATCTCTAAAATTTCACACATGCAACTCCTGTCGTTCAATATAGCTGTCAAAGAAATGTTTGATTTCATGAGAAACAAATGATGTAGAGCAAGAAAGTAACCACAAAAAATCAAACTCTGAAGAAACTTGAGAATATAGGGAAGTTCTATTTTACTATGGTACTTATATTAGACTTCTGATCATTTAGACTTACAAAATTCAATTTGATGGCAGGATATAACTACTTTTTAAATGATTCTGTACAGTTTATCAGGAAAATTGATATGTGTGTGTGTGTGTGTGTGTGTCACAAATGCATGTAACCAAGTGCTTAAACTATAAATGTTGGCAAATTCTAATCAGACGACTTGTATGCCTTATAAGCAAGATTGCATCTTTGGAAAATCCTAAAAATCCCAATCATGGTCTAGATCTCTTCATGAACTCTAATACAAACACCAAGTCTGGATTTTTAATGACAACATACCACAGCAATGATAATAACAAGATCATTCCAATGAGATTCTGGGGCAAGTGGAACTGCAATGCTGTCATTTCCGCTAGCGTCCTGAAAAATAGCACTATCAAGTCGTCAAATGATAAAATTTGATCATACCATCAACTGAAACATCCTGACTTGTCATTTTTAACTTACATTGCCCATCGTCCATTTAACAAAACCACCATACAGACTACGGCATGCACTACCTGACCCCTGCCTACACAACAATGTCACACAAATTTGGACCATGTATTACATGGCTACTGTAATTGGCATTTCACCGTATTACCAAGCCCTGGATTTTTTTACAAAATATGGAAGTAGAATAAATCTACAGTAGAGGCCAATGAACAATCATTTACACTATGAGCACCACAGGCAAATGAGATCATTGACGACTGTAAATTCATAGTAGGAACACGAACCTCGCTATAGATGAAAGCTTTCCGTGATCCTGGTCTACGTTCATCAGTTTTGCCAGGGTGAAAACTATCAAAAGTACACTTCATTAGAGGCATTTTCGAAGAAATAATCATACACTACAGGGAAGACAAATTCTAACCGAGGCAAGCAAAGCCAGCAGCTGAAGAAGCCAACCCTGCAGCAGTGGGGAAGTTATTATAAGAAGCAATGTGGAAATGGAGTTTCTGCCAATCTTCCTTCCGGATCAGGACGCCTTTGTCCACATCCTCAACATCTCTCGCGAGCTTCCTGATTTCCCTCAAACAATTCTGGAACCTGTCTCCGGAAACAGAAATCTCCTACAAAAAATCAGAAAAATTACTTACACTCCCCTCACCTCTTCCCAAACACACCACTGTTAAGAGACACAGACAGAGGCTTAAGAGGCGGAGTGTTTACCTGTCCATTAAGCCACATCCGGTCGCGATCGAAAGTAGGGCTAACGGCGACGGTGGTGGTGGCAGAGAGGTGGTCGGGATCCAGTGTGACGCTGATGCTATCGTTCACGGGGAGGATGAGGGCCTCGTCGCGCTTCCCCCAGTACTTGATCACCGCGATGTTGGTGGGAGCTCGTCCCGTTGCCGTCAGAATCCAACCCTCCGCCTCGGACGCCATCGGCGCAAACTTCGATCTGGAAAATTTGAAGAAATTTGGTGGAAGGCGGCTGAATGTTGAGGAATAATTGCGTCTTAAATAGAACTAAAACAGGGGGGATTAATTGCATTTTACCCCTTAAGCAAACCTTTTTTTGCAAAACACCGTCAACATTTCATCATCACCATTTTATTCTTTATCAAATTAGTAACTCATTATTAGTAGAAAGCATAAAACTGATTATTTTTAGAAGACTTTAACATTAATATTAAAAAAAAATTGAAGGATACAAATTTATTTTACTAATAAGAACTTTGTATATTTTACAATAAACAATAAAATGTTGATATTAAATTAGAAAGTATTACTTTATATTTTACATTAATATCTCATATTTATATTTATCAAATGCATTTTAATTCCTTTTATCCCTCCCGCCAAAAAAACTGCTCACCGTGCTGAATTACAAATCTCAAAGACTACCATCGGATATCAATTTATATCCCAAAGACCATCAAGGCAGGTGGAATTCAAATCTCAAAGACCACAAAGTGTTAGGATTTAAATTTTCAAAGACTACAAGAGGCTACAATTCCAAAGACCATCACTGGTGTCGAAATTTAAATCTCAAGACCATAGTGGTGTCGGATTTGAATTTCCAAAGACCACGCTCGAAATTGCGCGCTATTTCAAGGCAAAAAATTAATTAGCTTATTTGATAAATATGAAAGTATGAAATATTTTTTGGACAATTCCAAACTTCAAGAGCGTTGTTTGATAAATTATCGTATATTAAATTGTTGTGTGAATGTAGAGTCATATTATAATATCCTACGACATAAATTTAGAGTTTGGTAATTTATTCGATTGTTAATATTTAATTAAAGTATACATTACTTTCTAAGTATAGTTTTATTAATTTCTATAGAAAATTTGAGATTTAAATTGCAAACACTAAGTAGACGTTTTCTTCTCCATTTTTTATTTTCATTTTTATGCGAAAATGAGAAAACACGAATCAAACGTGTTTTCCATCTCCATTTTTCAAAAAATAAATGAGAATTTTTTTAGAAAACTGAAAAATGAGAAATAATTGTTTTCTATTTTCATTTTCGTTTTTCAAAAAATAAAAGAGCGTTTTCTGGAAACTGTAAAATAAAAAAAAAACTCATTTTCTATTTTTAAGAAAGAGAGAGAATGAAAACAGAAAATAAAAAATTCTTTACGAACCAATCACCCTCTAAGTTATTTAAGTATCTAGTATTATTTTCCTACTAGAAGTGTGTTTCTTATCGCTTTGTCGATTAAGTAAATACAAAATCTTGCCCAATCCAACGATGAAGCCCTAATTCATCGTGTGTGTTCGTCGATCTCGACAATAAAGAGAATGAGAAGCTAGTTTCTATTATATATCTCTAATAAAAAGAGAAATGATTATCAATTATCATTAGAGGTTTGAAGAGAAAAAAAAATAAAGAAGGGGTTTAAATTATTCCCCCTCTTATTTATTTGAGTTTTTAATACACCGAATGGCTTGCTATTAGGCACTACTAACAAAGATTAAGTTACAGTAAAATTATCAAAGAATGTACTTTAAATTTGAAATTATATAAATATAATTTTATAATTTTATATTTATCAAAAGATACATTTCATTTTTTTTTACTTCTTCTGCCAAATATAGATATTAAACTGATCGAAAAAAATCACTGTTGATATTTATTTGAGGCTACTGTTAGTGAATAAAAGAATTACTATCCACTGTTAATTAACTTTTATCTGTTAACTTTTTCGAAAACTAATTAGATATTGTATGCGAGATTTATCTATTACTATAAAATGAAAAAAAAAATGTCAGATGCTTAGAAGGAACAACACCCACAATCAAATATTATTCTATTAGATGGATCACTATATGAATTCTTCTAGAGCTGTCAAATGGGCTGACTTATGGTAGGACGGGTCAATCCATCATTAACCCAACATTTAACGGAGAGAGACGGGCCGACTTACCATCTTGGCGGGTTGAAAATTTTCCAACCCAACCCAACCCAAGGCGGGTTGTGAGTTAGGCGGACCATAAAAATTAAAAAATCATAACTAAAATTACTAAGGTGTTGAGAGTTTATAGCGATGATCAGTAAGACAAATGGAGTACCATGATTAAAAAAAAATATTTGAAGTAACTAAAATCTTATAATTGAGATTTAATTATCAACCGACAAAGTTTAGTATCGATATTTTTTCTTCTTCCAATGATCCAAAATATCCAAATCTTGATAATATATAAATTTAAATTTTTACTTCTCTAAATAGAGATCCAATTGAGATTTTTTAGCCGTGTAATTATTTGACTTTGATATATCATCATTTTCTATATCGATTGGAATAGTAATAATAAGATAATATAAAACAATTAAAGTATATAAGAAAAAAAATATTAAATATTATTTTGTTCTTTCCTCTTAATTTCTCTTACATTTTGTTAAGGTGTATATGTGATAGAAGAAGATTGTGATGATAAAAAACTTCTCTTATTAATTAATATTAGAATATTGGTAAAAAAACTTATCTAACCCATGCCTACGGCCGACCGCCTGACCTCTGAACCCGCAACGGTCGATCTGCTTATTTACCGTCAAAATGGCGGGTTGATAAAATTTCAATTCAATCCGCCTAAATTATTTGGCGGGGCGGGCCAACCCGATGGGCCTAACCCAACTTGACAGCTCTAGATTCTTCTATATCATTAGATTTTATCTCATACTATATCATCAACTATACTTATATAAATTTTATTTTATTTTATTATTGCTAATCAAAACTTTTTTTTATCTTTCTTTTCCTTGTTTGATGTGCATATTTATTATCATTTTACATCGTCTGACTGGAACATTTATTGATCATTTAAGTATATATATATATCCGTACCATTTTAAATGTATTTTTCGGAGTTCTCTCAATAGATACATCGTCTGAATGGAACATTTCGACTTTCTCTTTAATACTCTCATTTCTTATTTTGCTCATCCTTGTCTGTCCATACATTCACCAAAATATTCTCATTTAATATTTATTGATCGTTTAAATACATATATGTACCACCTTAAATGTGTCTTTCAAATTTTTTTCTCAATGTATGCAATTTCGACTTTCTCTCTAATGCTTTTATTTTTTTATTCTATCAATCCTCGTATGTCCACACATTTACCTTAATATCCTCATCTCTACAACTTTATTCTTCTACTCATGTGCTGAGTGGTAGCCTAACATTTAGCATCATATAATATAACAGTTCAAACTGTCGTTTTATATAACTTCTCTTTTAAGTGTTAAAAGTAATTTACGATCACATAAAATATCCCGACGCACTCCTCCATTTTGATCATTCTGTTTCTATTTTATGTAAGTTATCTCTCAATCCTTTCATCGTCTTGCAAAAATGATCATAAATACTTAAAACTTTTAGTAGTTCCAAACAATTCATCATTTTTTATCTTAATATTTGTTTTATTACATTTAATATTGTTAAACTTGAATTTTATATATATTTTTTTATTCTACTAAGTCTATAATCTTTCACTTATAGTGTTTTTCATCAAAATTCTAATTTAATATTTACTTTTTTATATATCTCATCTACTAAAAAAAAATATCATCTTTAAATAATATGTATCATAATATACGTATATAATGAGTTGGTCCATAAATATGATAGAAGATCATCTCAATTTGCATTAAATTAATATGCATTGATCCAAAATATGATTAAAATCAATGGGCAACAACAAACGTGTCTAATTAATTCATTTTAATGAATAGATCGATAGAAAATAGGTTGGAAATTTATTCCATTCAAGTGCATATCAATTATTACACCATCTAGTTTTTATAATTTCTACAAACGTTAAGCATTCTCACATAACGTCTTCTCATTAATATTCACCGAGGAAAGAAGAGAGATTTTATTTTATTTTTTACTTTATAAATTATTTAGGAGAGAATATAAAATTTCAAATTACGAGGAGTAAAATGAATGAATGAATAAATGAATTAAATAAAATAAATTAGGGAAGGAGTCATCAATTTGTCTTCTCTTCGCGTTACGCATCTACCCAATTAATACCCGTACCTTGGTCTCTGTTGCTAGTCGCCGAAGTCCACCGCAGCAGGTGGGGCTTTGGTCGTTGGGCCCCGCTCACGTCTAATCATTCGGCAGGGTGCAAAACGTGTGGCTGGGGGGTTTGCTTCCCCTCTCCAATAAATGCACCTCACCGCCCCGTCCCGTAGTTCTCCTTCCCCAAATTCCTTCTCTCTTCCTCGCGGTTGCGGATTCATTCTTGGTCGCCTTGGAAACCCTAGGCCGGTTCCGCCACGATCGGCATCGATCTCGCGCTTCTTGGATGGGTGGCGGCAGGGTCTGCAGGGGTGGCCCCTCCGCCAGGACTTCCTTGTCCGCTTCGTCCGCGCCGGCGGTCCCCGCGGCGCCTCCGACAGAGACGGCTTCGACGTCCGTCACTGACACCGTGAATGGGTCGCACCACTTCAAGATCTCCGGATTCTCGCTGCTTAAGGGGATTGGCATCGGCAAATACACGACGTCGGAAACGTTCGCCGTGGGGGGTTACGACTGGGCCGTCTACTTCTACCCCGACGGGAAGAGCACGGAGGATGCTGCGGCGTATGTGTCTCTGTTCATTGCGCTGGCCAGCGAGGGGGCCGATGTCAGGGCGCTGTTCGAGCTGACGCTTTTGGATCAGAGCGGGAGGGAGCGGCACAAAGTCCACAGCCACTTCGGAAGGAGGCTTGAGAGCGGGCCTTACACCCTCAAGTACCGAGGCAGCATGTGGTGAGTTTGGTTGATCACAAGGATTTAATTGCTTCAATTTTTTTTTGTTACTTCTCTTGTAAATGTCATATCTGGGATGCTGTTATATTTCTGTGGCACCATAGACTTAGTTTTACTTAGCATCTGGCCCAAATTGTTTTTTTATGCTATTTTGGAGGTCATGGTAGTTGCAAAAGATGAAGAAGCGATGGATGGGTATATTTACTAAAAGGGTTAAAAAATACTAATATCTGAGAGCAATTAAGTATACCTCCAACAGAGATAAAATGAAAAAAATAGGTTTGAAATGAAAAATGTTCAAAGGCCATTGTTAGGGTTTGAATAGTTAAATCGATTAGAGTGGAAGGTGTAAGTGATAGAATGTGACCAAAGAAAGCATTTATCAATGTATTAAGGAATGATTTAATTGATTTGAATAATGCAAGGGATATAGCCTTGAATAAATCTCACTGGGGTGAAAAATCTTGCCAACCCCAAACAGTCTTGAGAAACATTGGTCGACAATGATGATGATGGTCGTTGTAAAAGATCAAACTTCCAATTAAACAATGTAGTGATTTGAAGGAATAATATAATTAGTGAAGTGGGTAATGAAATGGATTCAGTTGATAGTCAAGGCAACATATTGTCTCCTTTGGTACTATGTTTATTTTTTTTGTATGTTGATTACTTACATTTATTTCAAATAAAGTACTTTGCAGTAATGCACACTATGGATGACTAATTGTGTGGATGTGATTTTCTTTGATTGATGCAGGGGCTATAAACGGTTTTTCAAAAGAACTGCTTTAGAGACATCGGATTACCTTAAAGATGACTGTCTCTTAGTTAACTGTACTGTTGGTGTCGTTAGATCACATACTGAGGCACCCAAGATCTACACCATAGCCGTACCACCTTCCAATATAGCTCGGCATTTTGGCCAGTTTCTACAAAGTGGAGAGGGAACCGATGTGTGTTTTGAGGTAGATGGTGAGATGTTCAATGCTCACAAATTGGTACTTGCAGCTCGGTCACCTGTGTTTAGGGCCCAGCTTTTTGGTCCAATGAAAGACAGGAATTTGCATTGCATAAAGGTTGAAGACATGGAAGCTCCAGTTTTTAAGGTATTATTGTCTCATCTACTTTCTAATTTCTACTTTGTTTGTTGGCATCTTCAGCCATTTAACTTGCACAACATTGGCTGTTGTTATTCCCTTCTGTAGTTTTTTACACTCTTTTTTTAATATTAAGCTTTTTCTAAGACACTGCAGCTCCTAACTTTGTTGCACTGTAATGACTGTTTAAAATAATTTTGATCTGTCAGTGCTGCACAATTGCCACAGTTCACTGAATGTGTATTGTCATGAAGATCAATACTTGTATTTTCACTTATGCAATGATGTATGGAAGATGCAATCTGTTGGTACAATAAGAGATTCTCATGTGATTGCATCAATCAGGAATCTATTTGTTTTATATTACATAGTTGTGTGATTATTGATTTATTACACCTTTTGTTCTTGTACTAAGCTTTTCTTGTTTTTTTTAAAGAATAAAAACGTGCACAGTGTGCCTTTATTAAAAGCTGGAGGTTTTTTAGATTAGTGATTAACCAATTAACTTTACCATGGTATAATAGCAAAATGTCCTGCATCCAAATCTTACCAGTGTCTGTGATATACACAACACATACCGTGCTGGATGAGATAGTCTACATAGCTTCAGCTAGTCTACTCCAGTTTTTCACACACAATGTGATGTTAATAATTCGATTCATAGAATGACCTATTTTCCAACTTCTGGTAAGTCATTAATCTGGTAACTTTTAACAGTTGTACCATGTGCAATAGATGGTAAGACCTTGTTTGTTTTAGAATATTTTTTGAAATTTTTTCTCATTTCTTAGAAAATAGAATGTAAAAATTGAAAAGAAAAATAGAATAAATACTTTCAATTGTTTTTTTGATATATTTTAATCTATTAGAGTTGAATGATGTGATAAATATTTTTTAATTTTTTAATGTCTTTAATTTAAAAAAAAATACAAACTAAAAACAGAATTTTTTTTCAATTGCCAAACAAGGCATAATGTTACATCTGCCATTATAAATATTAAATTTGGTGGATGTCTTAGTTATGGTTAGTGTTAGCATGCTACTTTTGCTTGTTGGCCCTTTGCAAAGCTTGATTGTGATATTTAATGATTTTCTTCATATGTTCTTATCTTGCTTCTTTTACCACTTGGATTTTACTTGAAATTCTCATTGTGATTCATCAAAAAATAGTACCTAGTTTCTTTCACTCCTATGAAGTGACCATTTGTGCAAGCCAATCTATTCCCCTGATCCTATTCATCCAGTAAGGCATGTTTACATGTGCTTGTTGGAGGGAGCTATGTATAATGTACATGTTAACTTAGATTCTGCATTATATATGAAGCTCAGAATTTGGAGATATAGGTAGGTAAATTGTGAGCCATATTTATATGTGGTTTCCATCTTGTACAAAGTATGTGGAAGTTTCCCTGACTAGTCTCCTAAAAACAGCTGGAAACCAACAATGTGTTTATGAAATGAATGTCTGTTCACTCATATGAGCTAGATGCATTATTTAATCAGTTGATTTCATCATTTCTTAAAATCTCTAGTTCATAGTCTGGAAGTAGATCAAATACACAAGATATGTGTGAATTGCGTGATAAAGGGTAAGCATGAGGAAAACTTTTCATGCAGTGCACTTTCAGTTTTCACAATGTGATGAGTTGTACAACTAATTGCTAGATGAAATTTCTCAAATTGTGCCATAAGCTTGCAAGAATGCTTGTGTTACAACCAATCTATTCAAGAGATAGTTTGCCAATTAATCAGTATATTAATGTGAGTGCCAAATAAATGATGCTACTAGAATAATAGTTTATTGAATTATGACATTATACAATTAGCAAATTCACATAGACATGGAAGTACAAAACAAAGTCAATTCACAATGTTTATAATGAGATATTCAGAAAGATTATTCAATTGAGGCCAAAGGGAGTCTTAGCGCAACGGTAAAGTTGTTGCTATTTGACCTTGTGGTCACACGTTCGAGTCGTAAAAAATAATATCTTACAATGTAGGGTAAGGTTGTGTACAATAAATTCAATATGGTCCGATCTCTTATTTTGGGACTCCATTGATGGGAGTTTTGTGCACCAGGTTACCCTATTATTATTCAATTGAGAGAATCTGCATTTATGTTTATTCTTTTGTGAGAAAGTAGGAGGGCAAGAAGATAAAAGGAAAGAAGAGGAAGACTAAAATCAATTGCTTATTTTGGCAGAAGGAAGATTGAATTGAGAGGAAAATATTCCATTTCCCTGATGTGTTTCCTCGCAAATTAGGAGGAAACTATTTATACTACAAACTTTCAATACTAGCCTTCAGCTTCTGTATTTTTCTTGCTACCTCCAAGTCCTTGTAGCTGGAGATTTTGCACGTGACTATGATGAACTTGTGGGCATGGAAGCATTAAACTCTCATATGAGCAACATAACTCTTGTGAGCTGAGATAGCACAGCTCTTGTGTTGTGCATTATGACACAAATACATTGTACAATGTCAAAGGTGTAGTGGAACACTAGCAATGGGTGTTTCATGGTAAAAAATTAGGGTATTGTGAACTTTTATGTTTGCTTCCTTATTTTCTCTTTCTCTTTAAGGATTCACACGAACTCTTTTTTTTTTTTTCCTTTCACGCTTCTCTTTATTTCCTTTCCCTGCCTTTCATTCTCTCTCCCATTTTTTCTCTCTAAGGATTCACAACATTAACAATCTCGTTTCTAGAATTTCTAGGGTCAAATCATTTATGATTAATAGTTTTATATTACAATTAAATGAGAATCCTATTCTTATGTTTGTGTAGGGATTCCTTGCTCACACCTTATTTAGTGTATCACTCCTACTGCCACAACTAGTTCTTCCTAAAGGATCGAAGTTGACTTTCATAAAAATGAAGAAAATCTCAGCCTTTTAGGTACGGTAACCTGGAATAAAGTGTCAATGGTGCTTACTTAAAATAATACTCATGAACTTGCAACTAAGCTTAAGCTTTCAGAGTTGTTTCCAATCTCAAAGGCATTTGCAACTAAACCCTCAAATTAAGCAAGAAAACAAAAAAAATCGAGAAAGCCAAGAAATGTTATGCTTGCTATAATAAAAAGATCATCTTTATGTCATTTTGAACTTTTGGATGCTTCTTGATGTTTTGGATATCAGATGGTTCCTTCCCCTTGAAGATGAATGGTTTCTTGGTTAAGTCAAATTTCCACTCGAATGCAATTCAAAGGATGCACTCTTTACGCCTCAATATTTCTTATTAAGAAGGGTTTGATGGATGATATGAGGTATTTATAGAGCTTAGATATTGTTAGCAAAAAAATGTATAAGTCCAAACAAAACATTTTATAACAACTTGTTTTTGGTTATTGCTTGATCCTTAGAAGAGTCTGTTAGATTACCAATATCAAAGACAGTTTTTTGTTGTCTGCTACTCTGCTTGTCCTTTTTGGCACAGTTTCGTCAATATAGACTCTGATGTAGCTTGCTTATGAAAGATTTTCAATAAGAATAGGGATTCTATCAAACACTTGTATGCCAAATCTTACCAAACAAGTAGATTGATATTTGCAAGTTCTGTTTTTAATGCTTCTGTGTTGAATTGCCCCATCACATTCCTTTAAATATTTCTTCATCTTATGTTTGCATGTATTTGGTTGTTCCATCTTAGTCATTTGAGATACTTAGGTGAGTTAAACCTTATCCACATGCTCTAGCTATCATCATATCATTTGTTTGATTATCTTCAAAACTTGGATTGTCTTGGTGACCTAGGTATTGAAACTTTAGGCCAACTCAACATTTGTTCTGCAGTTGTATTGTATTGTTTTAAGTTTTATATTAGCAGACACCTCATTTGAAGCAATTAGTATAATCTGCATCATCCTGAAATCTAGAAGCCTCGAATTCATCTTTTTTGCATGCATGAGTATGCACAGTCGCCATTTACTAGTGAAGGAGTATTACCCTACAATCCAGTGTAACTCGATTTTGTCACTACTTTTAGCAACATTGATATACTTGCACCCTTATTATGGTTCTTTGTTCCTCGAATTGAATTTTCATAACTTGGTATTTTTATTGTCAGGCTCTACTTCATTACATCTATTGGGACTCTTTGCCTGACATGGAAGACTTTGCTGGTCTAAATACAAAATGTGCTTCCACTCTAATGGCTCAACATATGCTAGCCGCTGCCGATCGCTATGCATTGGATAGGCTTAAATTATTATGTGAAGCAAAGCTGTGCGACGATGTTGCCATAAACACTGTGGCTACCACTCTAGCACTTGCTGAGCAGCACCACTGTTTACAGCTTAAGTCAGTTTGCCTCAAGTTTGTTGCATTACCTGAGAACTTGCGAGGTGCAATTCACATTCGACCTCACTGCCATACTTTCATACCATGAGCGCACTAAATCAAAACTCATCATCTTTTCTTCTGGTGAATTTTGCAGCTGTGATGCAAACCGAGGGATTTGAATACCTGAAGCTCAGTTGCCCGTCTATTCTTTCCGAGCTTCTGGAATATGTCGTCAGGATCGGAGAAAGCTCTGTAGTCTACACGAAAGATGCCCTCGATGGCAGCGATGCAAATGGAAGGCGTGTGAAACCGCGAATATAATGTTGTGTGGCATGTATGAATCAGTACTGTCAAAAGCTCACTATTTGTAAAGATCGTAATTTTTTGTTCTCCTAAATATACTGGTTAAATCACTCCGGTTCCTTGTACTGCTGCTTTATTAACCCCCTACCTCCGGAGAGCCAAGCTGAACTCGTCAAGTCCAGTTTGGTTTCTGAAGTGTAATTTAAGGAACCGTCGCTATGGAAATTGCTTGTCTGGTTCTAATCCTGTATCTTTACTTCAATTATTTGTTCAGAAATCGGCAGTTTTTTCTAATTGAGGTTTCATTAAAATCAGTGAGATTCGATGAGAGTGCGCGATTCTTGCAATGGCATGTGATTCTTGATAATTAATTACTTATTCCAGCATTTAAGTTGTATATTTATGAGTTCTGCGACTATTTAATTCGTTTTTTTTTTTTTGTATAATTTCAAATGTGGAAAGCACTTGAGCTTTCATCAGTTCGTTTTTTTTTATGAAGTCGGTCTCGAAATTAGCACCTTGGTAATCACATCGCCAAGTCTTTTTCATCGGCTTTAGCTAACTAACGTGTTCGATGAGTATCCATTCGATACCGTACCTTTCCCAGTGATTCCCATTTAATCCTGAAAGAATTGCATTTAGTTGATTTTCTTTAGTTTAAAAAAAAACATAAATTGGAAGTTTAGCCATTTTTTGAACAATAAAATTTGCGTTCTTATTAATAAATATTTGTTAAAAAATAGAATAAAATTTTTAGAAAAGAGAAAAATAATAATTAAAAAAAAAACGAGAATAACAAACCTAGCCTTCAATTTTTGAACCAGAACAGAAGACTCGTCCCTTGCCCACACATGGACTGTTGGTCTACACTACTACCATCTCCTTGACTTCCCCACCATCTCATTCATCATGTCGAGCCGCCGTGGTCCCCCACCTCCGTCACTGTTCCTCTGCTCGATGTGATCGGGCCTTCCACTGCCCTGGATCGCTCGCTTTCCGGCTTCTCCGACCACCGCCAGCAACTTAGTTTCCAGATATGGGCTGCGTGCAGGGCACGAGGCGCGGTCGCGGTCGCTGTCGCTGCCCGAACTTCCGCTGCTGTTGCCACTGCGATCCCTCCTCCATCTCCACCGACGGCACCGTCGAAGGCGCCGATCCCTTCAGGGTCCATGAGACCGGGTCGCCGCCGCCCTGCCTTCTCCGTGCGTTCTCGAATCGTGCTGGTCCGGGCGGCACCGTGCCCGTCCCTTCCGCTGGCGTTCGTCTCCGTTTCGCCTCCCTCACCCAGCGAGGACACTACCCGGACTCCCTAGACCGTGTGAACCAGGACAGCTTCTGCGTCCGGACCAGCTTCCAGGCCAACCCCGACCTCCACTTCTTCGGCGTTTTTGATGGCCACGGCCAGTTCGGCGCTCAGTGCGCCGAGTTCGTCCGCGATGAGCTCGCGGATTTATTAGCCTCCGATGCACGCCTTCCGGATGACCCTGTGATGGCCTTCCTTTCTGCTTTCGTCGCCACCAATTCCGCGCTCCACGATAGCGAGATCGACGATTCGATGAGCGGCACAACTGCGATCACGGTTCTCGTCAGCGGCGACACTCTCTATGTTGCAAATGTGGGGGATTCGCGAGCGGTGGCCGGAGTTTGGAGCGGGGGTTGCGTGGTGGCCCAGGAGTTGTCCAGTGACCAGACACCGTACCGGAAGGATGAGTATCAGAGGGTGAAGCAGTGCGGTGCAAGAGTGTTGTGTGTTGATCAAGTGGAAGGGATGATGGATCCTGATATCCAGAGCTGGGGCAATGAAGAGGATGGGAATGGGGATCCTCCAAGGCTGTGGGTGCAGAACGGCGTGTATCCAGGCACTGCGTTCACCAGGAGCATTGGAGATATGACGGCTGAGAGCATCGGCGTGATCGCCGTTCCAGAGGTGAAGACTGTAAAGATTACGCCAAACCATCTCTTCTTCGTTATAGCAAGTGATGGCATTTTTGAGTTCCTATCAAGTCAGATGGTGGTCGATATGGTAATAGTCTTGCTTGATGCTTTCGTTGTCATTAGACTCTTCCTCCTCACTGCCATTTACTAATTGACAAACTGCTATGCTAGTTCCAATTCCCTGCTAAAATTGAGAGGCTATTTTATCAGGTGAAGTTGTGAATATAAGGACTAACAAACACACATTTAGTTACTATGATAAGTATACTGGAACTTGACAATCGGACCTTCATTGCTGTTCCTCACAACATTTGTCAACTTCCCCTATTCCGTAGGTCATAAACTATTATATTTTGTTCCCAATTATGCTTTACATTAAATTACTTTGAGTAGCTCATTTTAAAATGGAAAGGTGAACAGGGACTTCCTAAAAGCAATAATTACCTAATGTTTGGGACATTAAAGGAGTGGTGTTGCTAGATTCTCTTTCATGTGGATTTATAATTTGCAAAAGATGTTCGGCTTCCTTCTATTTTAGAATTTTCTACGAGTATAGCATAGTAACTATAACAACTAGCCTACAAGACTATTTTAATACTTATGTTCTTTAATGTCATCAACATATGCACCTTTTTCTAAGGTACATGTGCTGGATGTAAGAAATACTAATAGAAAGTTCTTCGTCAGTCGGAATAATTTGGGCAAGTTGAAAAAAGTTTAAATTTTAGTGGCATAGCAATTGTCTTCCACGTCATTAGTATGTTTTCTTATGGACATTGTGATGATTGCATCTTCAATGCACTGTATATCATCTGGAATAATATAAGCATAAGACATATACTTACTCTGTGCTCAACTAGTGATTATTAACTGAAAAATACATGCTAAAACAGCATTGACTAATTCTTAAACATACATCCAACTTCCTTAGCTACATCCACGAGGGATGTAATGCTCTTTCCAGAGAGAATCCAAAAACCTCTTCTTGCTTGAGCAAATATAAGGCTACCCTAAATGTCTGTTATTTCCATTCGATCATTTTCTTCCTTCCTCTTCTCATTTCAATTTTGTACCAGATTATGCCAATATCCTTTAGTTAATGTTCATTGCAAAAGAAATCCAAACTTTAGGCATTGTTTTCTATGTCCAATTTGGCATTGTACTGTGTCTAGGAAAAATGTAGAATATTGAACGTAATTGATGATTGCCTTGAATTGTCAATTTCAGAATTTTTGTGGTATGGAAGAAGTTGAACTTATATATATATATAACAGCTGTGTAAGTTTGTATGCCTATGTGAATTTCTCTTTTTCTTATAGAACTTGTGCATTCAGTTACTACATAGGCCTGGTGTCCAACTATTTGGCAACCGGTGTCAACCAACTTTTATCTCTCAGTAGACTATTGAGATGCATTGTATTTCTTCCAGTAGAAAACTCAAAATTGCCACATGTCAGCAAAGATTCACATTTAGACATTGTGGACTAACTGATTCCAATACTGTAGCTTCCAATCATCTTTTTACCATAACTATGGACATCGCTACAACTTCTCTATTGAAAAATTCAGTTAATTTATAGTTTCAGTTCTTCCATCTTGGTGTTATCTTTTCCTTCAGGTGTCTAGATTTCCTGATCCTCAAGATGCCTGTTCGGCAATTACTGCTGAATCTTACAAGCTGTGGTTAGGACATGAAAATCGGACGGATGATATAACAGTTATTATTGTGCATATCAAAGATATGGAAGATGTAAGTTCAACTTTTTTTTCATCTAATGTTCGTCACACTTTATCTTTGGTTCCTATGTTAAATTTTTAATTCAACCTTCCACCAGAGCACGTATCAGTCAGATTCCCTAGCAACTCTGAAGACCATTCAAACCAGCAACTATGCTTCCGTAGGTTCTGAGAGAGTAAAATTTGAAAGGCAAACAATCAGTGAACTCAGTAACAATGTAGGAAAAGGCAGCTCGGACTCCAATTCATGCTCTCTTGGATCGACAGTAAATCCGTGTCGCGATCATATTGTAACTTCACCTGCTACTCGTTCACTCAATCTAAATGGTACGACTTCTACTTCAATCCTGCTACATTATTTCTTTTTATTTTCTCTAAATGTTCAGTTTGATCATTTTTTCCTACGATAACAGTGATTAATCCGGACTGACTGAAGCTACAGCATTCATGTTCGATTCCTCTGACCTCTCATCGCTTGTATTAGCACAATGATTATTTGGAAGTCTCTTCGTCATACTTTCCCTTTGTCAATATCTCAAATGAAATATGCTTCACTCTTATCTTGCATATGGATCGCGTTTCAGTCAGCTAGCTCCTTCCAATCGATATATCAGTCAGGATAAGATGCTAGAAAAGATCCTATGCCGTCATTGCATATAATCCAGATCATCTCGGCGAGATTGTTGTCATTGTAAACCATTCTGCACACGAACTCTGCGATGACTTCCACCACGCAAGCGAAGGCGGCAGAGACACTGAGCGACCGATGTCGGCTAATTCTCACAACTCTTAAATGGCCATAAGCTGAGTCATGTAACAAAATCGAGTGGAACTTGCAGAATGAAATGGGTATGTTATGTATTGCTAAACTCACTGCAACAGACAGTATTTAGTCTGCCTGTACGAGAATTCTATAGTTTTTTGATATTAACATGAGGGAGTGCTGTTTGCTCATGAAATTTGTGTAGACATATATCGTAAATGAACTGCTATTAGATTATAATTGGGTGGATCTTTTCTCACAGCTACTTTTATCCCCCTCTTTATCTATCTTATCTCTCTGCCAACCTATTTGATTACGTTCAATGATAATGAATAAGAATATTCCACTTTGTACCCATCAAAATTTACTAAAGTTTTCACTTTATCTTTCAGAGTTGAAAAAAAATATCAAGAAGAAAATTTCAAAACATCGAAGTTGCTATCTTCTAAGTTATAACAGGGAGAAGACAACATCTTAAGTTGTGAAATATTTGAAGGGTTCATCTGTAAATTTTTTTAAGGGTGAATTTATTTTTTAAGTTTCTCGCATATGTAAAAGATTGAAATCGTCAATCTAGCGGTCCCATCGATCTGTCCTACGGTCATTGTGAGGGGGTAAATCACGAAGGCCCTTACGAATTTTGACGTGATAACCAAGATATGTGGGAGTCATCTGAATCCATAAAAGAGCTTTAGATCTCCTCCGAAATTGATCCATGTCACTTTTATAAATACCGTCATGTTTTAACTACCACCCCATTTCTGCGGAGACAAATTTCTCTCATCGCCAATATGCTTGATTATAATTGACTGATCAATTAATGGATATAGATCGCGATGATCAACTATTAGTCATCAAATATTTTTATAAAAATGTTTTTTTTTCTATTTACCTTATGTAGAAAATGAGCCATTTTTTCAGCCACGATGATTATGGAACTAAGAGATACGAGTTCCATGTCTCTGCCATGTAAACTTTCGAAGTGAGAATAAAATTGATAAACTATAGGGGCCAAAGTGAAATTTCTCGACTAAAATATTTGAAATTTGCTTATCGATTGTGATTGGATAGTTATAAAATAAATTCGGAGAGTTTTTCAAAGTTTTTTTTTCCCTTTTTTTTTTTCCTGATTATCATTGGATAATAAGAATAAGTTTGGAGAGTTAAGCGGGGAAAAAGTGGTAAAGATGATCAGATTCTTTGCCTCAACGTGGATAAGAATCTGAGAGTGATTATTTGTTTTCATTAGTTTGGGGGTGATTGTGATCGGTACTGGCGGCAGGGAAGCCGAGAAGTTTAGCGGCGATCGGGAGTCGCATGGTATCGCCGGCGGTCAGTGAAGGAGGAGGAGGCGGCGGCGATAGGTGAAGTGGATGATGAGGAGGGGAAAAGGTAGGAATGGATTGCTTCCGAGCTCCCTTCGGATCATTTCTTCGTGCCTCAAGACCGTGTCATCCAACGCCGGGACCGTCGCGAGCACCGTCTGTTCCGCCGGGGCGTCGATGGCCGCGTCGATGGCCTCCGCGCCCGACGATGAGAAGGAGCAGGTAGCTTCTTCCTTTTGACCAAAGTCGATGTCTTGGCTACGGGTGTGTGAGGGAGTGGGGATGCATGATTTGGGTTTGGCTTTTTCTGTCGACGAGAATAACTCCGATGCTCAAGGGTTTCCGTTAGAGTTTTGTGCATTGTTGGTTGATTCGGAGGGACTATTTCCATTGCCTTCCTTTTGCAGAGCTTAGATTCTTGCCCCATGGTTTTGATATAGGAATTCTGAGTGCAATTGATCATTAGGAAATCTCATGTCATTTTTTCAGAAAAAGGGTTTGGTTCATCCTTGTAGTCGTCTGCTAATGCTAATTAGTATTATGTTTCCTAGTGTGGAAGAATGAAGCTTTGCTGTGTATATTTATGCCTTCGATATCAATCTGGGATCAGAGTACTACTTCTAACTAAACAAAGAAACACTCAGAAGATTTGTAGGTAAATTACATTTAAGTGAGGCTCTGCCAATTCTGCCTTTAGCTCTCTAATTCTGATATTTTCATTGGCAAAGTCAATAACCGAACCAAGTACAAAAAAATAACGTTGAGTAATCTAACGTGGAAACCTAGTTATTAATTGAACAAATGAGTGGTAGTATATATTACTTGCGGAGTTAAATAATAGGATCAGAAGGGCATCAACTCCGTTTGGACATTCTTAAATTATTGAGTATAAACGAGTTATATTTGATAATATGAATTCTTACTCTCTTTCTTTTATCTCCTTCTGTTTCGGCATTTTGCCATTGGAATATGACAATGAAATGTCTATCTAAATCCTGTCATTACCTACACTTTTTCATGTGATTTTGGAGTGATGGAGTTCCCACGAGGTGGATGGAAAACACTTAGATAAAGGCCACATATGTCTTAAGCATGTTCAAAATTTAATCCTTGATTTTAGTTGGTTTTGTTACTTAAATATTGATTAGTGAGTTAGATTTCAATGGTTAACTATCCGTATGCAAGTTTTGATTATACATTTGTTGCCTCTAACAGGTTCTATGGGCTGGATTTGATAAGCTAGAGACTGGGTCTTCTTCCTTCAAGCATGTCCTATTACTAGGCTATTCAAATGGATTTCAAGTTCTTAATGTTGAAGATGCCTCTCGTGTCTCTGAGTTGGTTTCCAAGCGTGATGGTCCGGTCACATTTTTACAGATGCAGCCGTTGCCTATTAAGTCTGGAACCATTGAAGGATTCAGAGCATTCCATCCATTGTTATTGGTTGTTGCTGGTGATGAAACTAATGGCTCAGGTGTGGTGCAAGGTGGCCGTCTTAGTGCATTGATCAGAGAGAACAATGATAACCATCAATCAGGAAATTGTGCCTCCACTTCTACAGTTGTTCGATTTTATTCACTGAAGTCTCACAGTTATGTCCATGTTCTGAGATTTCGTTCAGCTGTATATATTGTTCGATGTGGCCCTCGAATAGTTGCTGTGGCACTGGCAGCGCAAGTGAGCAGGACATTTTTGTCATGTGGATTTGAAGTTAAAAATTGGTGCAATTACTTTTCTATTGAGTTTTACACATTTGTCTTTGCAGATATACTGCTTTGATGCTGTTACTCTAGAGAACAAGTTCAGTGTTCTGACATATCCATTACAAGGTGTAGCTGGTGTTAATATTGGCTGCGGTCCAATGGCTGTTGGTCCTAGGTGGTTAGTTTATGCTTGCAATAACCCTCTTATACCAGTTACCGGTCATCTTAGCCCACAAAATTGTACTCCTCCATGGGTAAGCCCATCATCCTCTCCCAGCAGAAGAAATTCAGCTGCTCGCTACACCGTGGAATCTGGCAAAACATTAGCTGCTGGAATCCTCAATCTTGGAGATAAGGGTTGCAAAACTCTATCAAGATATTATCAAGAGCTACTTCCTGATGGTTCTAATTCTCCATCATCAACACATTCCGGCGAACCTGATTTGGCAGGAATGGTGTGTTTGCTATTAATATTGGAAAGTTGCCATTAGACAGCATGCATGCAAGAACTTGCTCCCATTAACAAAGATATATTATTGAAGGTTTTTTATTTTTGAACTCCTAGCTTTCATTTCTAGGTAGAATGATGTCTTTTATTTTGTTCTGTAGGTTGTTATTAAAGATTTTGCATCAAAGGAGGTCATCTCTCAATTTAGAGCTCATACCAGTCCGATATCTGCCCTATGTTTTGATCCAAGTGGTACCCTTCTGGTTACAGCTTCAATACATGGGCACAATTTAAACATTTTTAGGATTATGCCGACCCGTGCAAAAAAGGATTCTAACCTAGGAAGTTATGATTGGACATCATCACATTTTCATCTTTACAAGCTATCTCGTGGACTAACAGCTGCTGTATGGATTCTCATCCCCATAATTTTTTAACCAGAGTTGCATTAACTTTTTAACATGTTTGATCTTTCTTTTGAAACCAGGTCATACAGGATATATCCTTTAGTCATTTTAGCCAGTGGATATCAGTTGTGTCATCAAGGAACACTTGCCACATATATTTGTTATCACCATTTGGTGGTGATGTTACTCTCCAAGCACAGAAAATTCCTAGTGAAGGACCCATTGCTGTTCCTAGTCTCACATTACCATGGTGGACATCTTCATGCTGTCTAATGCATCACCGGACAATAGCACCGCCACCTCCAATTACATATTCAGTAGTTAGTAGGATAAAAAAAGGAAATTCACGTTGGCTAAGCATTGTTGACAATGTTGCTACATCTGCAGCTGGAAAGGTACCTTCATCATCAGGTGCTATTGCTGCTGTGTTCCATAACTCACAATGCTGTGAAACCCTAAAGGTACCTTCTAAAGAAGACTCATTGGAAAACCTTCTTATATTCTCTCCTTCTGGTTACGTGATACAACATGAATTACTTCCATCATCACTTTTCAAGCGTTGTGGTAGCAGCTTGAAAGCTGCACCTGCTTCTTGGCTCCAAATCCAGGACGAAGAGTTATGCATAAATGCTGAGCCAGTCCTGTGGTGGGACGTATGCAGAAGACAAAATTGGACTGAGAAAGAGGAAGATATTTCTAGAGTTATCTTTAATAATCATTCAAATAGTGGGAAATTCATGGATTCTTCTGAAGATAATGGAACATATTCTATGCCAAGGACCAACACTGTATCTGGAACAGAGTTGGGGAGAAGCAGAAGTGCTCGACGATACATTTCAAATGCCGAAGTGCAGATTAGAACAGGGAAGATTCCTATGTGGCAGAAATCAATGGTATCCATGTTGCATATTTCTAATAAATTATGAAGAATGATCAATGCTTCAATTTTCTCCTTAACTTTTATATTCTAATTTTTTGTTAGATTTCTTTCTGCATGTTGAGTCCATCAAGGATTCATAAAGATCTTACTAGAGATATCACTAGTGGAGAGATTGAAATTGAAAATTTTGCCTTTGATGAGGTACAAATAAGGCAAAAGGATTTGATTCCAGTTCTCGGGCAATTTGATCATTCTCAGTCACACAGGAATGTTAGGTAATGTTCTACTAAGGAAACTGTTCTTAAATTCAAGTATATGATTTGGTCAAGTTTTGTTTGTAGTATCATAAATTTTTTGTTTGGTCTTAGTCCTACACTAAAATTATCCCTTTGTGATATTTGCAGTAAACTAAAATGATATGAATGTAGGCAAGGTGAGGATAAACAATGAACACTAGCACTAATACACAATTCATGTTGCATTTACATTATTTCAGGGATGGAGATATCTATAAGACTTTATTGTCAGAAACTTTCCAAGCTAAAAATGAGCTCAATTATAATACAAACAAAGGTAATTTTAACCCTTCATCTTTTTGTTATGATCCTTATTTGATGAGGAAAAAACAGTTTAGTGAAATGTCTATAATATAAGATAGGGCCTCATCAATCTGTAGGATTGCATTCAGTGAAGTCAAATTTTAATGAATTTGCTGATGTTTCATCTTCAGTGTCAGGACTTCATTCAGGACACCTTGGTAGTCTCCCTGTCATGGATGACTCTCTTACTAATGGTGCATTCCGAACGACAAGTAACTTGCCATGCAATGATGAACTTAGAGATGATTATACATCTACCTTCAGTGAGAGTACTAACGATCCGAAGACATGTCATACTGACATTGGATGGGAACAAGATAAACTTCACAGCTCACATGATTCAGTACCTTTTCCCGAATATCTCAACAAGGGTTATTCTCAAGTATTCAAGCTGGATGACTGCAGTATGCCAACTGAAGCTGTTACAGATGCAAACAGCAAAAACAGCGACTGTGAAAGCGAAGACATTGCGGAAGATATGGATAGTGATGACATGATGGGAGACATGTTCTTTAGTGAAGGTATGAATCCACATTTGCCCTTATAGTTTTGATCTACTAGTGAAATATCCCATGCTCCTAGGGCTCAAAGTAATTTATACCCTCTAAATTTAAGATTTGTTATATTTTTGGAGTCACAAGCTCAGCTTATGACTCGTATTAAAATCAGGAATCTAGAAAATGTTTAAAATGCAAGCTGATTTGTAAATTAGATTGGTGCTAGTGCCAAGTTCTAGAAGGCAAGGTATCGATGATCAGCTTGATCTCTTTAAATTTAAAATTTCCAACAATTTTTACTCACAAATCTATGTCGCGATTTGTCGAAGCCAGAAGTTTAAGAGAGATTCACGATCTCTCAAAACATGGCTGCGAGTTGATTTGCAAATTAGCATGCAGCTAATATTTGAGAGAGTGATTTTACTTAGATTTGTAACTTTAACACAAGTCCTAATATTGGTTTGGGACCCAAAAAATGTCAAAATTTTAAAATTTTATGTTGTGCAAGATGAGTTTCTAATAAAATTCTCTTCTTTCATTGCCTCAATGTGCTCCCTATCAAAAACTTAATAGTAGTCAGTACTGACTCATCTCGAACATTTTGTGAACTAGATTGATGGCACTCATACAAAGCGGTGAATCGCAGTAACATTGGCGGTTTGACGTGGTAAATTCCTTTTTCTTCATCCAGTTCTACTTCTGAATTACAAACTTGAATTGTGAGATTTTGACCATCTATTTCAAATGCAGTTTATATGACGAAAGGAAACATCAAAGGGATGCCAAGAATCGAGTACCTAAGTTACACGGAAACTATAAGGATCCAGCCTACCGATCCACATTTGTTTGTTCCTTTTATTACAAAAAAAAAAAAAGAAAAAAAAAAGAAAAAAAAAAGAGAAAACTCTCTACAATCTGTATATTTGGAGTTTTGTTTCACGCAGTTTGAGGTCATGCTTCTTTTCCTGGAGATGGATTCTCCTTTTCTGTACATAAACATATATTGTTAATCTGCTTCCTGTGAGATTAATGGCGTTTGCATTTTTCTTTTTTCTTTTTTGAGATTGACGGATGGATCATGGATGCATTTCTACTAAGTCCAGTTTCTGCTTCATCTGATCTTTAACTGTTCCTGGTGGATCAATCATTATTTATTTGATTCTAATGCTAATTTTAACCCCTTTTTTTTTTTATACAGACACAATTTATTAAATTATTCTTCCTAATAAATTTGTTTAATGGAATTAAATAAACTAATTTTTAAAAAAAAAAAATTAAACTGTCTCTTTTAAAATAATAAAGAACTCTAAATTATTGTATTTTTCAATAAAATAATTGTTTTCTTACTATTTAAAAAATATAAATTTTCAGCAATAAGTTTGTGTGTGTGTGTTTTTTTTTTTAATAACTTGACTGATTATTTTCCCGTCATTTTATCTTCCTATAAATAAGGCATTTCTTCTGCTCTCTGTTTCGCTTCTGGAGAGAGAGAGAGAGAGAGAGAGAGATGGCAGATTACCACTTCGTGTACAAGGACGTGGAGGGAGCGAGCACGCAGTGGGACGACATCCAGCGGCGTCTCGGCAACCTCCCTCCGAAGCCCGAGCCCTTCAAGCCGGCGCCCTTCGTCCCCGCCGACGACCCTGATCTCGCCCCCAAATCGAAGGACTGGCTTGACGACCGCACACCGGCCGAGCTCGAAGACCTCGAGGATGACCTCGACTTGGACGATGACCGCTTCCTCGAGGAGTACAGGTTAGGGTTCTCTTGCCCCCCAGCTTCTCCCTTTATCTATCTCTATGCTATGTATTTTTGGACGATGATTGATTTGGGCATCCTTCCGGTGGAAACCTAGAAAGAGGAGGCTGACGGAGATGCGGGAGGCTGCAAAGGTTGCCCGATTTGGATCGGTGATGCAGATCTCTGGATCGGACTTTGTCCGGGAGGTATCGCAAGCGCCGGAAGATGTCTGGGTCGTTGTGTTACTCTTCAAGGAAGGGTATGTCCCTAGTTCTATTTTTTTTTTTTTATGGTACTACGCCATTTTTCTATCGATTAGTTGCGTGGTTTGCGTTCTTTCAAGTCTACAAGGATATCTTGGGCAAATCCAATTGCGTGGGGTATCGCCCTACTCTTTGTCAATAACAAAGCTTGTTAGCCTATAATGATCCAAAAGTTCTACATATGCGTTGCATTCTGGACGCCACTTTATTTTAGTTCATAGTTTTATTGGTAATCCATCTCATATCTGAACATATTAGTTATTGTTCGTCTATAAACAACTGAAGCTAGCCACTGTTATTCGGCACATACTGCCGATGCAAGTAATATTTGGTCTTCAGTCATTGTCTGTGACCATTCCAATCTCATTTTTCACTGTTTATTGGGTTGTTTGTGACAGCATACAAGCTTGTGCCCTACTCTTACAGTGCCTGGAAGAGCTTGCTACCAAGTACCCAGCTACCAAGTTTGTCAAGATAATCTCAACTGACTGCATTCCAAATTATCCAGATAGGAACCTTCCTACAATTTTGGTTTATAATAATGGTGCGGTCAAAGGAACTTATGTGGGATTACATCACTTTGGCTCTCGGAGATGTACACCCGAAGGTAATATGGTTCATCTTTATTATACACATGTTTTTATAAATTTAACTTGAAGCTATTATTATTTTCTTTTTCTACTTGTTGCCCAACTAAGGTTTGAGGTTTCATGCACCTCATGCTCCTTACAACCCAATCTTACCATAATGTGCTCATAAATGTATGTTTTCCAAAAGATTTAATCAAATATCAGTGTTCAAAGGCTTTAAAAGCAGGCTAAAGGTGATTGCTGATATACATCCTGGGGCTTAATATGCCAGGTTACAAAGTTAAGGAGATCTGTATACGTATATGCTAGAATTAATTTCATAACTGACTGATCAATATAAGATAGAGATGTGTGAACTTAAAGATTTTCTTTTCTTTAGAGTGAAGATTCAATATCAATGTTGGCTTTTTTAATGTAAACTGACAGTTAATCTATTAAAAGATGGAAGTTAATTATTTTGTATCGTCAATCTAAGATTAAGATTTGTACAACTTTAGTAAGAGAAATAGCAGAAAGTATGGTTAGATTTATTGTTTTAAAGTGTCCACATAAGTTGCTTATGGAGCTTTTTAGGCTTATGCACTGAAGATTGCATTCCATCATCTTACATCTGCATAAGAATTATGCCAGCTCAATCAATCCCTGGCTTGGTAAAGTCTAAGTCATGTTCATATTCAAGTTCATGTTCATTTGATTAAATTAGTTTTATTAGATAGACAAATAAAAGCACGTCCTATGATTAGATAGACAAATAAAAGGCACATTTTATGTATTGCTTAGCTTAACATGGTAATTTTCTTTTGAATGGATTGCCTCGGTGTTTTGCATTCATTGTTATATGTTGTGTATTTTGGTGTTATATTTATTGTCATGCAAAATATTTTACATGGAATTATAGATTACTTTGGTAGATTAATTTAATTGTTAAGTGATACATGTAATCACGTTTGTAGATAATATAACTATTATCTTTTGAGGATACTAACAATAGTTTAAAATATAGCGACGGTCAAAATTTGTCGTTTTGCTCATTGCTCGACACCGATACAACACTGGCACCGCAGGATCGCAGCGGTCGCCGTGTGTTGTCGCGTTGTCACGGAGGTCACTGCAGTGTCATGGAGACCTTTGCTACGTCTGTAGTAGGGTTGTGGCGAGAAACGCACGACGCTCAAGTGAGCACAACAAACTTTAGATTTTAATAAAACCTTATGCTAATAATTTCAATTAATTTTTAGCTATAATTCCAATAAAATAAATAAAGTCAATCAAAATCTAATAGAATTATCTCATTATTCTAAAAATATTTTGTAAATTTATTTAATATTATATATAATAATATTTCTATTATTAAATTTTATTTTATTAATCCTATACATTCGAAATTAATTAAATTAGGAGTGCTATAATTTTTTGGGTATCTTTTCCTTTTTTAAATTATTTTTTATTAATTTTGCATTTTAATTTTTTAATATTTAATTTAAAATTTTATTTTAAATTAATATATTTTATAATTAAAAAATATTGACATTGTATCAACACGACTCTATACGATACCGAAATCGTATCATTCTAGCTGCAGATCGAAATTTCGGCACGGTTCAAAATTTTAAACTATGATACCAACTGGCTCAGTTGATAAGGGCGTTGGGAATTGTTGCTAAGGGCTTGGGCTTGAAAGCCACCTTCACCCAAGTGGCCTGCTTGAGGGCTCTCATAGATATCTTCTAAAAAAATGCTTTTACATTTCAAAAAATATGGACCACATGTTTGCATGTCACAAATGCATTATGTAATTTATCGACTGCATACAACATGTATACACTTTTTAAAATGTTCAAGACTATGCATTCTTAAACTTGAAATTAAGTACTAATAGACAGATAAATTGGAGACAGGCATCCAGTTTGAGCGGCATATCTTATTCTGAAAATTTGAGTGGCTAGGGTGGGTTGCTCCTCTATTGACCCATGACCACATGAACAGTAAGAAATACATGATGATGATGAAGTTGGATGAAGTTCTATTGTTGAAGTAAGAAGTTCCATGTTTTAACTAATTTTTACAAGTGTCTTAAAGACGGACCACAATAACTCCAATTACAAACCATCTCAAGAAAGTAGAGTCCCATGTGGCTAAAGTTTTCCACCATAACTCCAATTAGTGTCTATCATTAAGGATCTAGATCTTTTTACTTTTGAGATTGCTTTTGATGCAAGGGAAAACTTATTGCTCCAGTTACAAATTCAATGGTAATACAACATTACTCAAAGTGATAATTATGAGTTTTCCATGGTTGTTAAAGATGCATAGGCATTATTGATGCAAATGAGTTTCCCTTTTGCTTTGACATCCATGAACTAAGTTTCATCCAATCTTAAGAATTTAAGTGCCAAACATATAAAGTGGGAGAATTCCTCAAGAATATATTTTTGTCCTGAAACATTGTCTTCAAGATGAAAAAACAAACCTGCTGAAGCACTTAGTAAAATTGTATCCAAGTAGCATTGGACCACCCTAATTCGTTATTATCTTGATTTTGAATGATATTCGAGAAGCATGAGATGGAAACCATCAAAATTCAAAAGAACTATATGATTAATTAAAGGCACAAAAATTTGCATTCATTGGATATTGTCTATGTGAAGGGAGGAAAAAAGAAGGAAATTTAGTAGTTCGAATGAATAGAAAAAGAAAAATATATATATATATATAATATGTTGCCTAATTCCATCCTAGTCTTTTCTTCTCGTTTCTTTAATGGAATCAAAGGGGAAAACATTACATATTTGTATATGTTATTGATTAGTTACGTAAATTTCCTTTATTCAGAACTCAATCATTTCTGCTTTTATGTCCTAGGCATGCACAGCTCTCCTTAATTCTATTTCAGAGGCCTTTGCCATCAACTCCTACAAAAATGAGGAACCTTTTTGTTCTTGGCTGTTAAAGAAATAAAACAAATTTAATTACCCTTGTGTAATAATCTGTTTTTTTTTTTTTGTTTTTTGTTCAGCTGTTGCCTTAACCCTTTGCCAGTCCGACCCAGTCTTAAACGATGGACATAGTGGAGACGGTCCATCAAGGCAGGGAATCTTAAAAGGAGTCCAGAAGAGGTTCATCGAGAAGGTTGTAGCTGATCACGAAAATAAGGATGTTGACGAGGAGGACAGTGACTAGTAATTTGATTTAATTCCTCAGGATCACTCAAAAAAATTCTTGTTATGTATGATTTGCAACAAGAAACCTTGTTTTATTTTTATTTATATTTTTTATGGTTTCCCCTGCCCACCTAGTGTGAAGTTCAACTCTGGGTTTTATGAAGTCGAAATCTATTTCTTAGTTTCGCATGATTTAACTCTACAGATTATTGCAATTTCTAGTCGTGTTTAATTTTGTGTGCAACTTGAAAATGTTTCATGAGTTATCTACGAGGTTCAGTTAGTTTGTATTCTCAAATAAAAACATCAGCGGCACTTCTATGCAAAATTTCATCCAAATTTTTATATATATTTTAGTACAAAAATTATGTCGATCATAATGATCACCTTTTAATTATTATGCTGTTTATTAAACATTTTGATTTGCCAACCGATTAAATTTGTCAGCAGGGACACCGTTCGTTATAGCTCATTGTCTAATTCTGTGCAACTTAAAGGCAAATTCATTAAAAGACATCAAGAAGTAATTAGATGGTGAAGTAGAAAACACTCCTCTCGTATCTCCTCGTCATCATTGAAAGAAATAAAGAAAGAAGAAATGTTATAAGCTTTCATTCCATCCACCAACAAAGCTCTTTAATTTTCATTATGTGCCATCATCCATGCCACCCATCTCACACTTTCCAACTAAAACTAAATGGATTGGGTGAGGTTTAACTACACATGGGGAAAGTAAAATTTTCTGGGTCCCACTGTAATTATGCACGCAATTAAACAAAAAATTAAGATGGCCGCTCGTACTCATTACATCGTTCTCTAATTCACGTCCCGTGAGAACGAGAACGGCGTGGCCGTTACGCGAAACTTACGAATAAAAATTTTCTTAGATTTTTTATATCAAGATTAGACATGCTCAACGGATTAGCTCAATCCAGAATTGAGTCCATTAAATTCAAAATCGAAATTGATTCTGATGAAGCGGTTCCAGAATCGAACCAGAATCGTTTCTATTCCGGTTCGATTCGATTTCAACCGATTTAGAATCGTTTCGGAACCGATTCGAATCCGTTCTGATTCCGATTTGGATATAGGTCTGATTGTTAATTTAAAGGTGAAAATTCTTAGCATATTAACATCTCTACAAAATTATTTTGCGATAGAAAAAAAATAATCAATACGTTAAATGAATTTGTAAATTCAAGTTCAAGAAAAGTAGTTCGGAACCGTTTCGGAATTGATTCAGAATCGATTTTGAACCAGTTCAGAATCGATTTTGAACCGGTTCGGAATCGATTTTGAACCGGTTCAAATCAGTTCCAATGACGACAAATTCAAAATCGATCCGAATCGAATCGGAGCCAAAATCGCAAAACTAATAAACATGCCTAATCAAGACTTATAAAAAATTGTATGATTTATCTCTCGTAATAACTAACTATAGGACAGGGGACAGATCGACGACGCTAAATTGGAATTCCAACTGATCGTTCTCTAATTCACCCACATTCACGTGAACTTCACGTGAGAGGAGGCAGAAAGTATGCTACAGTCACAGTTAACAGGCCGCAGGTTGCGTGTAAAAGTTGACCGTTAGTTGCCTCCTCCCCCCCTCCCGGCTTCCGCATATTTAACTATGCGACTTATCTTTTGTTGCCAAACTTCGCACTCATCTTTAGCTACCCATCCGAATACCCTCCTTTTTAGGTGCGTTTTATGGGGCCCAAGCGATTCCAGCGCCACGAACAGATACAACGTGGCGGTTTGGTGGCGGACGACGTGGCATAGCCTGCCAGCTTACCGCGGAGCCACATGGCTCGGACTGCCGTTTGTTCGTCCGAACCAAAAGCGGCTCGTATAATAGGCATGGAAAAAAAAAAGGAAAAAAAAAAAAAAGAGAAACAAAAACCAAAAAGAACGGAGTCGATAGCAGATCATCGAGGCCGACGTCGATTTCCGCCATTATCACAAGGAGAAGATGAAAAAGAAGCCATGAGTTAAGCTTCTTCCCCACGTCTTCTTCCTCTTCTCTGTTTTCATTCTCTCTCTCTCTCTCTCTCTCTTTACAGTTTCGCCATTAAAGCGCTCACGCCCTTCCCCACGAGAAAGCGGCCGAGCAAGGCTGTCTTCTCCACCCGCACCTTTCACGTACATCGACACTTCCATTGCCGTCTTTATTACCCGATTCCTGCCTCAAATAAGGCAGAGCAACCATAGAAACTCGCTCAGCAGGTGACGCCGATGAGGGCGATGGGGTGGCGGCACTTTATGACGGCGGCGGTGATGGCGGTGTGGTTGAGGGCTGCGATGGCGATTCTGGACCCGGGGGACTTCTTAGCCTTGCAGGCCGTCCGCAAGGGGCTGGAGGACATGCCTGGATCCGATTTCTTCTCGTCCTGGGACTTCACCGCTGATCCCTGCGGCTTCACCGGAGTGTTCTGTGCCGGGGAGCGCGTTGTGACGCTCGCCCTTGGCGATCCCCGCGCGGGGGCACGGGGACTAGTGGGACGATTGGACCCCGCGCTCGGTCGCCTGAACGCGCTCGCCGAGCTCTCCCTCGTTCCGGGCCGCGTTTCTGGTCCCATTCCTGATGCTCTGTCCGATTGCTCTGATCTCCGCTTCGTTGCTGTGAGTAAGAATTTGTTCTCCGGCGCCGTCCCCGACGGACTCGGCGGCCTCCCCCGCCTCCGCACCCTCGATTTCAGCTATAACCTACTCTCCGGCTCCGTGCCGGCGTCCCTCGCCTCCGCGCCGGCGCTGTCCAACCTCATCCTCTGCCACAACCAGCTCTCCGGCTCCCTCCCGCCCTTCCCGGCCTCCTCCCCGCTCCTCCGCCTCGACCTCAAGCACAACCAGCTCTCCGGTCTCCTTCCGACGCTGCCGCCCTCGCTACAGTACCTCGCCCTCGGCTCTAACTCGCTCACCGGCCGAGTCGACTCGGTGCTCCCTTCCCTCACCCAGCTCAATTTCCTCGACCTCAGCTCGAATTCGCTCGAGGGCCCGATCCCCAGCGCCGTGTTCGCGCTCCAACTCGCCGCTCTCCAACTGCAGCGCAACGCCTTCTCCGGGCCGGTGACGCCGCCGCAAGACGACGTGGTCATCCCGGTGGTGGACCTGAGCTACAACCGGCTGTGGGGGGCCATCCCGCCACAGCTATCCGCGGTGGGCCGCCTCTACCTCAACAACAACCGGTTCACCGGCGAGGTGCCGAACCGCCTGGTGCAGGGGCTCAGCAACGGCATGCAGTTGCTCTACCTGCAGCACAACTTCTTGACAGGGATCGAGATTGGTCCGGCGGCCGTCTCCCTCCCCGCCGGCGCATCGCTGTGCCTGCAGTACAACTGCATGGTGCCGCCCTTCGACACACCATGCCCGCTCAAGGCCGGCTCGCAGAGGATGCGCCCCCTCGACCAATGCCCCGAGTGGCGAGGCTAAGAATCCACCATTTACATCGAAATCAAAGGTAATGGCCAAAAAAAAAAAAAGGAGAACAAAAAATTATCATTATATACATCGCTGAGATGATTCTTTGATTGGTTTTTTGGTTCATCGAAAGCTAAAAACTCACTTGTGAATATATTGCGGTGTCAATTTTGTGGTGGCTTCTCCTGCTAAATTAAGCTTTCGTGTTTAGTTACTACGCAGGGTTCCTTGTCAATGTCAGTATATATCCATTGTTTTTATGTTTATATATTTCATAATGTATGAAATTAAAATGTCATTTAGAAGATAATCTAATGTTTGGTTGGGATTAAGGAAGAGATTTTAATATTCTTGTGTAGGCATGGAACATTTGCCCTTGTAATTAGATGAGACAACAGTATGAATGAATTTAACAGGCCAATTAAGTACTGCCTGCATCATCTTTGTTTCTTCACTAATCTAATTAAAGATTGTGCAACTGGAAATCAAGCAAAGGGTTTGTTTTAATGTTTGTACTTGAAAAAAAAAAACCACATCTTCGAGCAGAAGAAATCTTGTGATATCATGATTTTGCCAAAAGAAAAACTGTATTTAAAACTGTTTCTTCCTGTTCTCGGAGCAAACTGAAAAATCAAGACCGGTGACAGTGAAAAGTCTGCAATGGCATTTCTGAAACTTGCTGTTAATTACTTGAAGAGCTGAAAACGAGAACAAGCTGAAGCTGGAAAGAGGAGAAAGATCAAAAGCACTCGAAATATCCTTCTCACCTTCACTACTACAGGAACATTGATTACTTTTACAACGACCTCATCAGCAGCAATCGCCATGTTGTTCTTTTGCTTTGGCTTTCTCCACTACAGCATCTGGCTCCATGACTCCTTGAGCTTCCTTGATGGCCACTGGGATTTCCATGGCTTCCATCTTCTTCTCCTTCTTCTTCTCCTTGTACTTTCCCCAGAGAACCAAGTAGAGGCCCACAACAATAAGCACAGCGCCAATCACACTGCAAGAGAAAACAGTGAAAATCTGACTAATCATCAAGTATATTGTATGAATGATTTGATGGTTAGTGCTTCGATCTCACGCTCCCGAATATATCTTCTCTGCAAGAACTAAAGAGCCCATTATGGCCACTATAATCATCATCAAAGGGCTGAAGGCAGATGCAAAGACTGGCCCTTTCTCCTTTATCACCAAAGCTTGCACATAATAGGCGATACTCGATGTCACTATCCCCTGCACCCCCAAAAACTTCTCTTAATCATGAATTTTTGATCGCATGCAAACTCAATGTTTTGTAAAGAGAAGAAGAAGAAGAAGAAGAGAGACAGACTCACAGCATAGGCAGTAGCAAGGAGGTTCATGTCCCAGCCAATTCTCCACGCAGAAAGCTTGCGCTCCATCACAAAGGTGACGACGACGGCTTGCAGAGTGCCCATGAAGCACATCAATGTGGCGAGGGAGAAGGGAGCGTCGTAACTCTTCAACGCTGCAGTCTGTCGAAGCAGAGCGAGTTCAGTCAACATGGAACAGTACAAGTTAGCATATAGAATTAATTAATGTTACATGGAGATTAATTAATTACTTGAAGGACGAAGACAGAAGCCCATGCAAGGGTTGCGATGATGACGAAGATGCAGCCCATGAGCCAGTTCTTGTCGGAGGAGCCGTCGGCGGCCGAGACAGATTCACTGGGACTAGCATGCATGTACTTGGTCCAGAAAATCTCCATTACTGGACCTTTGTAGAGGGTCATCAGCATGGCTCCAACAACCGCCGCCAGGGTTCCAATCAACTTGGCTTGACATCTCACTTTCTTCAGCTCCAGTTTCTCCATCCTATCGTTTAATTAGTTGTCCCAGAATAATATAATATATATCGAGGTTTTAAATTTTCTTTAAAATGTGACGAAGAGAGTCCATAATATTCACATCCTACTAACAAGAAGCTCTCGATCGATTCTCTACTCGATTACCTGAATATAACGGCCAACACGAAGGTCATAGCAGGCAACATGTTGCTTATGGCGCAAGAGAAGGTCGGCGAGGTGAGCTTCAGGCCGGCGTAGTAGAAGTTTTGATCCACGACCGGCCTTCAAAATTTACACAAGAAACGATAACGAACTACTTGATCGATATGCTCATCAATGGCGTACGTATTGAAATGCATGCAATTAGTACTGACCCAAGCAGTCCTAGCAAAAATATTTGCACGAAGATTCTCCATGTGATCCTCGGGCGTAAGTTCCTGTTCATGAGCGTTGAGAGAATTTGAGCACGAGAACTAAAGAGAGGCATGCATGCATGCATGCTCGATCGATCGTATCTACCTCTCGAGAACGAGCGCGAAAGGGGCGATGGAGAGCGTGGCGAAGGCATGGCGATACACCACCAGGACGTAGTGGCTCATGCCGTGGTTGAGGGAGAGCTTAGTGAGGATGTTCATGCCTGCGTAGCCAAACTGGAGCAAGATCATCGCAAGGTAAGGCTTGCAGACCGCAAAGCACTTTCTCCATCTTCCTAATTGGCTACTCATGGTCATTTCGGAAACCAGAGATGATTGAACTTGACTGTCGCACGACAAACACTTCTGTTTGTGATGAAGATGCGATCAAGCTTCCGGTGTCTATATATCGGAAGATAATGAGTCGATCGTCCAGTGCATTGGTGTGATAGATTGGCTCGATGTTTAATTTCCTTGGAGCCCATTAAGTTGATGGCGACGGGAATTTGGGGCATGCAGTGTTAGTGATGCACTTGCTCAGTTCCTGAGTGGTGCATGATTGGAGATGCACCAATGCGAGGAGCAGGCGTTGCAGCAACTAGTAGTGTTTGTTTAATCGTTTGCAGATCATGATCGATGCGAGGATCCGACACAGATTAATTGATGTTTCTTGCACCTTCACAGAGCTCGAACTGTAGCCAAAGCATGCACATGAAATAAAGAATACGTAGCAGATACATTAATATACGCATCTCTCGCCGAGGCCTCCATCAGAATGCCGATATGTTCTGCCTGTTAAACTTGCAGCGTCGAGCACCAGTGGAGGCAGTTGATTCTTTTTGATTTGCAGTAATTAAGATATGAGTCATTCTTGCAGCATTCGCTGAAGTTTAAGCAATAGAAAAAAAGAATGGTGGGTGAATTATTCATCCAGTGTTTATTTTCTATATGAGCTATTTTGTTTTATCTGTAACATATTAATTATTCATGCAAAAAAAAGGTTTATTTATTTTATAGAAAGATGGATAGAGATGCATAACATCCTGAAAAGGACTTGCATCACAAACTTCCAATCAGACATGTTTCAAGTTCTTTAGATGTTTGTGCAGATTATTTATAACATCCATTGTGGAATTACAGTTAAGAAAAGCAATGTGTTCGAGCGCCATAACATTTGTAATTACTTTTATTAATTTTTGTTCATGCTTTGCTCATGCAAATGATTTCGACAAAGAACAGAAAGAATATCAATAATTCCAATACAAACATAATAGTATCTACCACAGCTTCCTCTAGATGTCAGCTAATTAAAACATTGAGGAAAGTCTTAAAAATTCACCATTATCTTCCACTCCACTTGGTGTGGGTAAATTTAGCCACTAATTTTGAAAGCCACTGGATCAGTGATACGTGTATATTAACAAGATGAACAATATAATATATATATAAAAGGGGCACCGAGTCACATAGAAGGGGACTTTTGGAAGGATTATATGAATCTGTAATTCATATCTGCACAATAAAAATGAATTATAGAGGCAAGTTAGAAGTGATGAAATGATAACATTTTGTGATGAGCTTGTTGTTCAACATCAATTAGTCCAAGGAGAATGTTAAGCCTCATGCCATGTCTAACTAATAGAGTGTTCCAATCAGTCTAGAAGGGTGTAAACCAGTAGAAGAATTTATTTTTCCCATTTGGATCAAGGAGAAATGCATTCAATCTTTAAAGAAAAGCTTTTGTCTTGAAGATAATTTGACAAAAATTGGTTGATGCTTGTATCCTAGTCATATTAATTAGTTGTATAATGCGAGTGCAGAGCAATGGTTGTTCTATTGAAATATATGGGGACCTAAGAAAATACCAAGTTAAGAAGCTCTAGATCAACTCTTGTTGGAATAATTAAGCTAATTAAGCAATGATCAAGGTTGAGGCTATGAAAACGAAGAATGGTTTTCAACCCAAAAAAGAAAACTTAAACAGAGGAACTTTTGGAATAGACAGAGAGTTTCCATGAGAAATTAAAGAAGAGAGTAAATAGGGTGTGACTAATTTAGTTCATAAAAGATAAAAGATCAAGTATAATTGATGTTTATAAAATTCACACATGAACTCTAAGAGGAGCTACTTAAGTCCCATCTTGACTCTTGACAATTTGGCTAAGCTTCTCGACTAATAATCTCTTGACAACTTAATCCCCTAACAAACTTGGTATCCCTTAATTATATGATGGCCTCGACCATAATGCCACTTCAAAATGAAGCCGAAGACACACCAAAGACAAAGATTCATCTGAACATAATATTTTGGGGTTTAGGTAAAGCAAACCACTATGTGGATTGTACTTCCTCTTTTTTCTTTACTTTTAAAGAAGAGAAAAGAGTGAATAATTTGGTTGCCATTGTGTTGATCATGACTCAGAGTTTGTCGTTTAACTTCACCATACAACTTATATTACTATGAGTTTATGACAGTGAATTTCTATAGTTTATTCCAAGCGACCAACAGGTTGCCAACACCAGAACGCAATGCATTAATCTTGTTCGCGCACTATCTTTTTAATCAATCAATCAATCGAGGCTAATGTTACTTTCAGAGGTTGGCCAAAAATGTTTGCAGCTAAAGAGGCTTTTTGACGGGGAACTAAAAGTTATGGCACTTTCCTTGAGTTCTACGTTTAATGGACTGCTAAAGAAGATGTTCCAGATTGTGGCAGAGCACCATTTGATGAAGCTCTCTAATCCAGTGAGATTTTACTAATCCTATCCTTGAGATTGTTCTGCTTCTTCATTGACCCAGCAAAAAACCAACACTAGTTGTAACAATATAATTGATGCGACTCATCGATCAGTAGAAAAGAGCAAAACAACAAAAACAAAGATGATTTCGATCTGGACAGAGAAATTCAAAGAACAACCGACGCTGTATGCTAGTTGTTTTCTTAAAAAAGAGTGAAAAATAGCAAAACAGTGGAGGTGCGGGGAATCGAACCCCGTGCCTCTCGCATGCGAAGCGAGCGCTCTACCATATGAGCTACACCCCCTGATGCGAGTACATGAAAATTAGAGGTTCAATTTGGTTATTACAGAAACATTAGCCGAATTAGATTTCATCGAAATCGTAAAGATTATGCAATCCGAGTCCGGACTATATAGTATAATGGTAGGATGTCAACGTAGTAATCAAGAATTTCTGAATCAATTCGTAATTCCTGACTACGATATATTTATTAAGGACTCCTCGATTTCTGTACATGTTTCAAAACGCTCAGAGTCTTTCAGAAACGAGCTAGAAAACTCGCAAAGATTACTGCTCAACTGGCCGTACGTCTTCTTCTTCCATAGCACGCCGTACCAAGAAGAGCTCCCATGGATGCATGCAGTGCCGACGGCAACGACGAAGAGCTCTGAGAGAACAGACTGGAGTTCTTCCCGCTGCATCGTGGCGTCTTGGTCTGGTCACTCATCGCCATCCCCGCCCACAGCAAATTTTTTAGAGCTGAAGAAGCCTCAACTACTCGAGCTTCAACTAAGTTAATTTCCCCTGCACGCGAATTATTAAAGCCAACTCAAATCCAACCCATCGTCGTTGCTCTCGACGACCGGCCACGACCGCCCGAAAAGCAAGTAAACAAGAACGTACGTACGGCCAAATTAAGTCCATTACGATGGAATGGATCGATCCCTGCAGATACTAACAACAGTCGAGGAGCACGAAAGTGCATGGCAATAAGGTGGACAGTGGTGTCAGAATATTTGATAATAAGAAAATCTTTATATTAATACGGATTCTCTTATCGTAGTGGTATCAGAAGTTCCCATAAGTTGTTCAGTTATCAGTGAAAGAATTGGAATGAACTGCATGCATGCGGAAACAACAGATATTTGTAAATAAGTAAGTAGACTTAATCTGCATATTCAGACTCAAATATGAAAACTTTGTATAAGCTGAAAATGTTTAAAAGAAGACCTAATGATGGTCGATCATGAATCTTCATTAATTTTTTCAGCAACTGAAATCGATGTTTTATATTTATCAGTGTGTAAGATTCTAAGAAATCTGATGAACTTAAAGAGTCCGATCATGATTCGTCAGAATGGGACTGAAACTCTCTGGCACCGAGAGTGAGATGGGACTGATCTGTTTTGAAGTGTAACTGTGAATTGTGAAAAATCGGAACGAATAAACTTTAGGGGCATTTCGTTTTTCTGTTTCTTAAAAAAATGATTTTTTTTTAAAGTATTTTCTATTTTTCAGTCAAATGATATTTTATTTTCTAAAAAACTAATTTGAAAATTTCTTAAAAATGAAAAATGAGAGAAACTTATGAGACACGCTGCCTAAATTTTCATTTTCCTCGTTTAGTTGATTTGACATTTCCTTTTTTTCTTTTTTATCTATGTTTCAAAAAATAGATCGATGATATCTCATCGTTCCCCTTTTTTCTTTTTATTTTTTTTCCCAATAAACCATAAAATATGATATCTTGAGTTGAGCAGGAGCATGCTCAGTTTTTTTTTTCATGAATTGGACAATTAACCATCAACTTTTTCATTTGATTATAGAGTGAGTCGATCCTAATTGTATAAAACTTGTGAATTACTATAAAAATTTTGAACCCTAATTAAGAATCACATCAAACTCTAAAAAATTTTAGACTTTAATAAAAAATTATATCACTCTCAAAATTTTTGAATTTTGGATATGCGCCTAATAGATATATGCTCTGACTCCATGTATTTTATTTTTTATTACTAATGTAATTTATATATTCCTTTAATTTTTTTTTATATAAATCCATGCTAAAATAATATTCATGATCATTTTTTCCTTTTTATTATTATTATTATGGTTCTAGATCGTGCCAACAAATGTTTAGTTTTCTATTCAGCTGCTTGTTGAATTTTCCAATTGAAATCGGATCGGATCGTTTTATTTTAAAAAATCCGAATCGATCCGAACCTGTACCCGCCCCCGACAACGGTACGGCCAGTTTCGCGTCGGTTTCAAGCCCTCGGTATTTATTGGGTTCCTCTCCCCGTTCCTTTTTCTCCACGCGCAAAAGAGGAAGCGAAGGCCTCTCTCGTCCTCATCTCCTCCGATCTGCCATTTTCCTCCGGACTACGAACCCGGATTCCCAGGTCATACTGATCTCTTTTTCTTCCTGATCTCCGTTGTTTTAGATCGCGACGTGCTCGATCTGCTTCTTCCGGCTTCATAATCAGATTGATCTATCTTTTCCCGCAACGACTCTTTAGTCGGGATCGTATTCGTTCAGGTCTTGATTTCGAACTTTTTATTCTTTTTGTACTTGAGTTCGACGCGGTGTCTGATTCTGCTTCAGATCTGTAGCTTCGGTTGTTGGATCTTCGATCGGTTTTTTGTGGTTTCGCTTTATGATTTATTTATTATTTTACGGTTCGCGTATTGTAGGTGAGAAACAATGGGGCTTACTTTCGCAAAGCTGTTTAGCCGCCTGTTTGCGAAGAAGGAGATGAGAATCCTGATGGTCGGGCTTGATGCTGCTGGTAAGACGACCATCCTGTACAAGCTCAAGCTTGGAGAGATTGTAACCACCATTCCAACAATCGGTGAGCATTATTCCTCTTCGCTTGCACTTGTCCTCTTTTTTGTTAACTTATTGATGATTGATGCTGATGTTAATTGAATTCAATTAAACAGGATGTTTCAATAGTCAATACACATGCGATAAAGTGTTGTCATCTGAACATAGTTATTTCCATGTACTGCTTAGTATAAATTATCTAAAGGGTTTTCTATCTTCGAGCACTTCAAATGTATGCACTGTAACATTATGCATAGTTTAACTAAATTGATGGTTGACAATCCAGGATTCAATGTGGAGACTGTCGAGTATAAGAACATCAGTTTCACTGTATGGGATGTTGGTGGTCAGGACAAGGTACTGCCCCGTGTGTGCTAGAGAATTTCATATCAAAATGACTGCTTCACTTTTGATGAGTTATCTTTTGGTGACAACTGTTTTATGAATGCTTTCTTATGTCAACTAGAATAATCAGACAAAATTAGGTATTCAATATCTAAGGTGGTGTCACACTAAGCATGAGTAGGTAGCATGCGTGATTTTTTTTCTACAAGTAGTCTGTTAATGGTTACTTGTTTCCCTCTTCCTAGATACTTATATTGTGATCATCAACAGATTAGACCTCTGTGGAGGCACTATTTCCAGAACACACAAGGACTTATTTTTGTTGTTGATAGCAATGACCGGGATCGTGTTGTTGAGGCAAGAGATGAACTGCACAGGATGCTTAATGAGGTAGATCTTTAGTAACTATCCACCTCTTGTGGTTTACAATATTAATTACGTTTTCATGATAGATTTGAAAAAATATTTTTCTTCATGCATCTGTCTTTATGTCCATGAGATCATTCACTTTGCAGTTTTCTTCACTTGTATGGATCTGCCAGTTTTTTCTAATAAGGATTTTTCTAATAAAAATATGGAGAAACCTTACTTTAGTTAAAACGCAATGAGTTTTCTGACTTAATATCATTGTTTGAATAGTTTGTTTAAAGTGGAAAGCTCCTTAATTGTCTTCATTGCTAATTAAACCTGCAAAGTCTCTTTTATAGGAACTATTTTATCTGATTGGTTTGTGATTCTGTACTGACAGGATGAACTAAGGGATGCTGTCTTGCTCGTGTTTGCAAACAAACAAGACCTTCCAAATGCAATGAATGCTGCTGAAATCACTGATAAGCTTGGCCTTCATTCTCTCCGTCAGCGACACTGGTAAAGTGCTCTTTTTGTGCTATTTTTTTTTTAACTAGTTTTCTGCTGCAACACTAAATTACTTTCAATCTGTAGCCATGTGACTTGGGACTCTTCATTTTCCCTTTACCATTATTGACTCTTAGCAGTTGGCACTTCAAATCAGACACTGATATCCACACATTTACAATTTTTTAGAAAATGTTGTTCCAGACACCTAGCCCAATATTTATGTTGGTACTTGTAATCAAGTCCAAGAAACCTAGGCTGTTTGCTAAATTGTTGAATTGTTGAGTTATTGAATCATCTAGGCCTATTGCTTTTGTGCTGAATTGTTGGAGTTTCTTGAACAATAATCTGCTATTGGCAATCTTATTTAGATGGTCACGATGCATTTGCCTCATGCTAGATTGTACTTTTGTGTTCTTTCTTATTGCCATACTACTTGCATGAATCCCCTACTTAAGGTTAAAGCATGTTGGATTATTGTCTGTTTGATATTAAGAAAGTTTGGAAGACGCTTTCCTGAAAACATAGATTGGTAATTTCTTAGAGCATTATAGGTTATAATTGGTATTTTTCATATCTTCTCTTGAATAGATATTGATCCATGTCCCAGATAGAAAAGAAACAAAGAGGAAGCGCATCTTGTATCTTGTGTTTGATTCATATGACCTACTGAAATTTGCTCGATAATGTTAGATATCCGGAATGGGGGGGCCATCTGTTGGTAGTTTGTTAATCAATGTGAGAGTCCTTACCTATGTCATTGCATAAGATGGAAGCAAATTGAGAGGGAAAATCATTCTGAATTATTAGGACAGTCTGATGCGGGCTAGATTACCATAGATTGATCATTGATAGCCTCTCTAAAATCAAATACTATCCAAGTGGCCTGTTGCTTATTCTCGTCTACAGACCTTGCTGGAACAGGTAAGCCAATTTCCCGGCTATGGTCCCTTTGCATTTTATCCCCATAAAGATCAACCAAATTAGTTGATCGGGCTAAGTTAGGCTACTCTGAATGCACAGACATGGCTTCCCTCCCTTTATTTGTATCAATGTCTTTCTTGTGGTTTGGAAGCACCAGGCCAGCCTACATTGTCTAACTTGTGAAATCAAGTTGATTAAATTCGGTTTGATATTCTTCAGAAACCTGTCCTTGATCTTTACAGATTGGCTAATTTATTTGTTCTCCTATCCTTTTTCCTGTTTCGGTCATAACTCACAAGTTTGGTTAATCCATAAGATCCATTTGACTCTATAGTATCTTAGTCATATGTCCAGTCTTTATCCACTTGAATCTGCGTGTGGAGCAGTCAATTTTTTGCCATATGACCTGTTGAATTTTATGTAACTTACTATTTTCGACATGCTATTTAAGAGAACTGATGGTAAATTTACCTGATTTTATGAGATGAAATTTTACAACCTTAAGCATCAACTTTTTTTTTAGCAAAGCTTCTTCAAGTTCCTTGTCTTATGATTGTTGAACCGGAAAGATTATAAATGCCTTCCTGGCACTTTTATTCTATTTTATAGCATTGCATCAAAGACTGATATCATCAATCCAAAAAACCAACTATCGTTAAGTCTACGGCTGAAACCGATATCGAAACGACAATCATACTAAATGCTAACCTAAGTCCTTAGCCATTGCCATCGTCTTGGAATCGTCACTGGAGGAAGTTCATGCAATACAGTAGAGATTGTCTTCTTCAAGAGCTAAGACAACGACACCAGAGTCTCAAGACCGACAAGGAAGAGATGAGAGTTGTTTCAAGAACACTTGCCTTAACCCTATAGAAACCATCCCATATATGTATTGGGCCCGAAAATCTATTATCAATCCATCAATGATAATGGATCGAATTAATGGGTTCTACACATGTAATTCATATCCAATAAATCAAACCCATAATAAAACATATATTAGATCACTTCATTGAGTTTAATCCTTTGTGATGAATTCATGTGTTGTTAAATAATATAAAACTCACCTAATGGAGAATTAAAAAATCCCATAATTTTTCACTTGGACTACATGTAATTCCGTATATAATACACAATACCTTAGGTGAGCTCAATAATGCAAATTTTATAGGTTAAATGCCCCTTAAAATAATCTTGTCTATTAATTCCATTGGTACATGTTTAAAGAAGTCATAATTACTTCACTTGTAATAAGACCCAACAATAATCACAATATCAATTTCATTAAGGACATAGATTCGATATGGACGTGTAGCATATGGATGATATGAAATGTGATTTGCACATGTTCATTTTTAACTTATTCTTCTTATGATCCAAAAGAGTCCAAATCATGTTTATGATTTAAACTTTATGCTAAACCGCATCAATAAATCATGATTTAAACTTTATGACTCAAATTAGAATCTTATCTCATATTTACAAGAATCATATGCAAACCACAATAGTAAATCATGATTTTTTTATTTCAGAATGTCAAAAACTAAATACACATGTATTTGAAATTTTTAGTATATACAATAAACTGAAATGTACATGTGTTTATTAACATAGAGCATTATACCAAATATGTTTGTAATTAATATCCTCCTCTTGAGTGAATCCCTTGATAATAAAACAAGCCTTATACTTTTTAATATTGCCCTGTGTATTTCGTTTGATTTTAAATTTCCATTTACAATTAATAAGTTTCGCTCCTTTAGACAATTTAACAAGTTCTCAAATGTCATTGTCTGCCATAGACTTTATCTTTTCCCTCATGACTTCAATTCACCTTTCCATATTAAAGCATTATTTGATTTTTTGGAAAGATGTGGGATAACTTTCCAATCGTATGACAAACTCATGTTCTTGTAGACATATATCATGTGACATTATAGATCTTCTTTCCCTTGTGGATCTCTTTAATGGCACTTATACATGAGGTGGTTGGAGCACTTGCTCAACCGTAGAAGGGAATCCCTCTATGATTCCTTTATTTGTATTAAAGGGGATATAGTTATTTTTTTTTTATATGCAACTCCAACTATATAAGGAATGACTACCATTCTACTGTCTCAGTAGTGATCATAGCAGTATCGTCAATGCTCTTCTCTTAAAATGATATATCTCTAACTATAGTGCTCCTGTTGTCCTTAATAAATTTATCATTATCCATCTCAAAATAAGACCTGTTTGAGGTAGGGATGGCAATGTGTTGGATTCCATATCCTCCATCCCTATTTATTATATCCATCTTCATTCTCATCTCCATCCCCATCCCCATCGGGTATTCATTTTTCATTCCTATCCTCATATCCATCGGAGAATCGAAAATCCTGTCCATCAATGATAATGAATCGGATTAATGAATTCTACATATGGAATTTGCATCTACTAAATCAAACTCATAATAAAACATGCATTAGATAACTTCATCGGATTTAATCTTCAACGGTGAATTCTGTGGTTAAATAACATGGAGCCCATGTAGTGGAGAATTTAAAAAAAAAATTCCAACATTGCATTCATATAGCAATTTCTGATATAATTAGCCATATATTCTTGTATGCTTGTGTATTTGTACTCTTCATCTACCTCCACTATAGCTGTATTGGATATCAACTCTTCGGACACTGACACTCCCTGTGGACATCCAATATCACTATACGGTCATGTGCACAATTTTTTAGAAACACGTGTCAAACACTTTGGTTTCTGAAAATGACCTGTACTAGATACTTTGCCAAAGATCGATTGAAAGATAACAAGGAGGTCGCTAATTCTACTGACTAGTTTGTGCACTTTTTCCCAGGTACATTCAAAGCACTTGCGCTACATCCGGTGAGGGACTGTATGAAGGGCTTGATTGGCTGTCCAGCAACATTGCGAGCAAGGTATCGACATTGTGGTTTCTTTTATTTCCCTTTTTTTTCTTGTGTGTGTGTGTGTGACCTTCATAACATAAAATCATACTGTATTTATTTCACAACTAAAAGGGTAGCCATAATCTTTTAAGTCGTGCTTACAAAAATTGTTTTCTTACAGTAATCAAAGCTTGTTTCGAAGTTTCTTACTTTGACATCAGCGATGCTCTACTTTGATGCTTTTGTGACAGCAGAAGCAAGAAGACTATTTATTGTTCGACTTGGAACACCTTTTCTCCTTTCTCTTCTGCTTTTAAAAACCATGTCTGTAAAGCAGATATATGATTGGTTGTTACCTTTTCTATGTTTTGACGATGGACGCAGCAAACAGGTTTGTTTCTCCTCTCTGGTATTGCATTTGTTATTCTGCTTATCTAGTGTGCTGCCTCTAAGCCCTTGAACACGATTTTAGTACAGTTGAGTGGCTTAGAACACAAACTGCTCTTTTAAAATAGCATGCAGCTTGGTCCCCTGATTCTGTATCCAAGGGCGGAGCCAAAAATTTCATATCATCCGGGCTAATATCTGTACAAAAAAATGACTCCGGGCTAATAACGAAGGTATAGAGAAAGTTAAAAAAAAATTACATGGTCAAATAAGATTAAAAAAAAAATTACCCGGACTTCTGTACTGTGTGACGAATCCTTTCATGAGCATAAATTGGAAACACAAGGCACTCAAGCGTGCATGATCTGTTGTAAAAGGGTTGGAATCCGTCAATCTAATGATTTTTATTAGTCCTTTCGGATCATCGTAAGGAAGGTAAATCACGATAAATTTTTGGTTCTTGAGACTAGTAACTAGCGCATGTAGGGATGACATCCTCGTATTTGCGAGAAATTGATCCGTTGTCCTCTGATGTAACGTCTACATGTGTTAGACACTAGATCCTTTCTGCGGGGGCACTCAAGCGTGCATGATCGGGGGCACTCGAGCGTGCATGATCGATTCATAAATTGATCAAACATATACTCACTCATCATTTTACTAATTAACTAAATAAAGGAATTAAATAGAATAATATATTTGCCATTGCATTCTATTTTCAATCCTGTTCTATTCCATTCAAGTCGCCTAAAATTTAGATTGCACTCCATAAATTGGAATGGAATTGAGTATGGTTATTTTTCATTAATGTTTAAATGAATAATTTGAGAGTGAATAATATATTTCACTTTGTAAATTTTAACTTTAAAAGGGACAAATTTTATTCCACCATTAGTATTTTTCCCTTTTAATTATTATGAAACATAAAAATTAAAGTAACGAAGCCTGGATGATGAATTTTTTGGATTGTACAAATGCAAGGCGCCTTAAACATCGTTGATGGTCATCAAATTGAAATTGATTAGACCCAGAGTAAAACTATTTAAGGTTTTCATTTCAAATATAAATATTTTAAAAATAAAATGAGTGACTAAGGCCTCATTAGTCAACCCATTAAATCGAATAAATAAATTATACTACACATTCTTGATTAGTTCAGTTCATCCCACAAGTCAAACAATTATTATTGTTTGAGTTCGATAGATTACTCATTCCGAGATTTTTGTGGTCGAACCAATTAAACCATCTGTGTTAGTTCAAATTAATTAAGTTAGACATGAAGGCGAGTTAAATTGGCAGAGTTAGTTTCCACGAGAATGACATGGTGGTTAAAATACGATGATATTTTCAAAAGTGATATGAATCGATTTCGGATGAAATCTAAAGTTCTTTTTTAGATTCAAATAATCTCACATGTTTTGGTTACCACATTAAAGTTCATAAAAATCTTCTGTAATTTATCTCCCTCACAATAACCATGGAATAGATCAATGAAAATTATTAAATTGACAATTTTAATTTTTTATAGAAATTGACAGAGTTAATTATTTATAAAGAAAATTAATCATTTTTTAAAATATTATGTGGATCAATCAAGTGTACGAAAGAAAGATATTAGGTCTTGCAAATCAAACTAAGAGAACATATAAATTAAATTAATTGAATAAAATATATATATATATACGAAGTAAAATATTTCACTAGTTATGTCATTAGATTGATTAAATTATTATAATCAAACAAAGAAATAGAATACGTTGTAAGTTTATTTCAATTCAATTTCGTTCCATTCACAGAATAAATACGATATATTTTTTATTAAAAAAATATAGAATCGTCATCCTCTCTAATTGTCTCTATCGATAAATAAAGTAAATCAAGAATTTAAATAACAAATATAAAAGAGAGAGTTGATCTCTATCGATAAAGAAAATAAATCAAAAATTTAAATGATAAATATAAAAAAGAGAGTCGATCGATAATCTAAAATGACGAACACTTTGAAAATTAATTTTTATTTATTTAAAAATTATCTTTTTATTTAGATATATTTTTTATTAAAAAAGGGAGAGAGATTTTCTCCTATTTTTAAAAAATAAAATATTCTATTTTCTGCTTGATCCAAACACTTTTGATACCGAACCCGTGAAAAGTGTGGGAGATCGGGTAAGGAGGTGAAGTCTCCGGTTGTGTTGGAATTCGATTAGGTCAAACCCTTCTCGCTCCGAATTCCGAACTTGTCATCTGCGTTCCGATTCTTCGCCCTTTCCTTTCTTTTCTTCGTCAATTCCTTCCAAATTTTGGTTTTGTCCTCCATCCAAGATGACACCGCCTCGTGTAATGGTGTTAATTTGATCGAATCTGAGAGGGACTGGAATTGGGTGTGCATCGGGCGGCGGCCAAGCGATGGAGGGCGGAGCTGGCGGCGGGGCCGACGTGGAGTTGGTATCCAAGACGCTGCAGTTCGAGCACAAGCTCTTTTACTTCGATCTGAAGGAGAACCCAAGAGGAAGGTACCTGAAGATTTCTGAGAAGACATCGGCCACGAGATCGACCATCATCGTCCCCGTCGACGGCATCGTCTGGTTCCTCGAGCTATTTGGATACTACATCGGCACTGACGAGCAGGACACCTTCAGCAAGGAGCTCAAGCTCGATTCCAAGGTTTTGCCTTTCCCTTTTACTGTTGGTTTGCAAAGGTAGGATTTTTGGATCCGTTAATCGATGGCTATCTCCATGTTCCTGGCAAAGGCGTTTTTTTTCGACATTGGCGAAAATAAAAGAGGCCGCTTTTTGAAGGTACGTTTTTGCCACCAAAATTCTGATTTTATTTCAACATCTATCTATCAACTTTATTAAAGAAAACCGAGTGGGCAATTTGACTCTCTTTGTTGACCAATTTGTTTTTTGATGATTAGCTATGAGTAATCAAGCTTTGCTTACTCTAAATTTGGTGCTGAATTTGGTTAGAGATTTTCCATAACTGACAATTTTTGAGGCGAGTAATAGGTCCAATAGTCATTCAAGTTTTTGAGTTAAGAGCTTGGGCAGCCAGTGGATCTGGACAATTGGGAAAACTGTTAGTTTGTGACGTGAATATTTAGGTTTGGGGCTTTGATGAATGGATATATTTATGGCCATATCATATTGATTAATACTCCTAATGAGCAAGTGCAACTGCACATGATAAAATGAGAAATTGAACAAAGAATACTGTACTAAAGAGTGTGTTTTATAATTAATATGAACTTGCGCCTGCTACTTTTCAGTTAAAGATAGCCAAAGAAAGATTATAGAGCATTCTTGCTTGCACATTTTACACAAGTCAACAGAGAGAAACAATTTGAATGGAGAGTTAGGTTAGGATTTTCTTAACAGGAATTGAATAATAATAATAATAATAATAATAATAATAATAATAATAACTGTCTATTTATAGAATAAGAGGGATAATCAATTCTATGCAAGAAGATGTGGCTGTGATATATTTTGTTTCTATGAAATTGATTATGTTAGCTTCTGTGTTTTATAAAATTAAGAGAGAAGGATGGAAGCAAATAGAAGGTTTTTTATATCAATTTTGGTAGTACTTTATGAACTAGTGATACTAGTTGTTCAATGACAATCAGTGGGCAATTAACAATTTGCAAATTAAAAGTTTCCAACTGATTTTCTTGTCATAATAATGTGGTGAACTGTGAAAAACTAAGAAAATCTGTATAGCTACATTTGTGCGGTTGTAGATGTAAACAATTGGACATTGTCTTTTGCCCTTTAAAATTATATTAATTCTGTTTTTGAGTTTATTGTGATAGATGATATGGAGAAGCAATTTAAACAAATCTGAGGAACATAGTAATGAGGGCTATAGTTTTATAGTGAATCAGTGGAACTTGAATTAGGGGATATTAGGGGATGCCTGCATGACAAACAATTACTTGTTTATGGATTATAAAGGTAATAACTCTTGATTAACTCGTACTACTCGACATTGTTCCGTTGTACCCTAATTAGCTGGAATGGACATGACAACAGGTTGTATAATTAATGTGATTATATTTTCTAAGAAAGATAACTAACATTGCTTCCTTTGTCTCTATCCAGGGTAATATCCAACAGAGTTCCTTCACTAGTTGAACATCAATACTTCTTGTTAAAATGTTATCGCTTGTATAGTAAAAGAGAAAAGAAAAAAAAATCTGTTGTTGAGAACAAGAATTTAAATTCTATTTGCTTTCTTCATGAAGTCAAATCTGGCATTTGGGTGTTTTTGCCTATTTAATTTACTGAAGGCTGGTGCATGCATATGATTGATTCCTTGGCTTTTAAAATTCCTTATAAATTTACTGGTTTGAAAGACCATTTTCTGACAACTATATTGATATCTGAAGTATTAAATGCTGAAATGTTGTGCTAGTAGGATATAAAGTACAGTAGCATTTCATTGAAATTACATTTGTTTGTGATGCCTAAGAGATACACTCATCCTCAATATCATTTCTAGCTGTATGTCATAAGTAGCTCTTATTAGTCCTTTTACTTTTAGGAAATGTACAACTCATAGTCTGCAATTTTAGTGCAAGTTTATATTTTCAATGTTCAATTTAAATGACGGAATTATATTCTTTGTAGATATCCGAGTCGTCTGTCAATAGGAACCGGAGTACAATCATTGTTCCTGCTGGAAGTTCAGGGGAAGAAGGATGGGCAGCATTTAGGAATGTATTGCAAGAGATACACGAAGACGTCTCACGACTTTTCATGGTAACGAACCTGGTGAAAGTTTGATCTACTTCTATTCCTAGCTTCATCCATAACATCCTTGAGCATGCGAGTTACTTTTTCACACTCTTCTTTTCTTGCGACTCGACGGCAGCAACACATGGAACCTCCTGAGCGACTTTCAGGTCTTTCAGATGATGTCGGTGCTGGATTTATATCAGGCCATAGTGCCTGCGCTGCATCTGGTTCCGAATTAAACGTTGAGCGTCTGGTAGATATGCATGCACACGATGATATTGGAGGTACGGGGATGTCTAAAGTAATTAGGGTCGATCAGAAGAGGTTCTTCTTTGATTTGGGCAGTAACAATAGAGGCCATTTCTTGAAGATATCAGAGGTATGTGGAGAACAAACTGATACTGGTTCAATTTTCCTCCACATACAGAAACCTACCTAACTTCTTCCTCTTTGCAGGTTACTGGGACTGATCGCTCATCGATCATCCTCCCCGTGTCTTGCCTGAAGCAGTTCCACGAAATGGTCGGCCATTTTGTTGAGATAACAAAGGACAGACTTGAAGGGATAACCGGTGCAAATGTCCAGACACTGGAGCCTGCACAGAGATGATCGTGCACAATTTGGAATCTATCGGTTCTTGTATTTGAAATGTTTTATGATTGTTTTGTGATGAACAATAATCGTATTCAACGTTCGGAGTTGAGGGTAGAAGTGTTGAAAAGCTTTCTCGAGATGAAGAATTAATAATGTAGGTGGAGATCGTAGCTTGTCCGGCCGCGGCAAAACTACTGTTTCCAATTCCTTGTCTCTAGCCAATAATCTCAACCATTGGTGTTATTCCTGCAAAACTCTTGCTTCCCCTCTAGAATAGCAAGTCTAAAATATGTTTTGAGATCACTCATCTCAACTTGTATCATTGTTTTATCATTACTTCTTCTGAATGTGCATTTTTTTTTTTTTTTGTATGACTCATGTGAAGTGATCTGCAGACTGCAAATAATTTGGACTTTTTTTAGAGATTCAAATTTGAAAAAATAAAATAAAATGATTTTTTTTAAAACAAAAATTGAATTTCTACCGTATAAAAAATTTATTTTATTGTTCTACACGGTAACTTGTATCATTGTTTTATATTACTTCGTCCCCACGGGGATGGTGCGATAACAAGACAGAGGTTGTTTGTAGAATGGACAGGATTCGATTCCGGATGAGGAATCTAAAATCTTCCTTGTTTTCAGATGGATCCTTCTCTGTCTTGTTACCGTGTCAAAGAATTTTATCTTTTTCGTGATTTATCTCTCTCTCCAGTACTCTGGGACTACTAGTTGAACAGATTCTCAACTTTTTACAGATTATTTTATATTACTTTTTCTGAATGTGCAATTTTTTTTTTAATGACTCATGTGAAGTGATCTGCAGACTGCAAATAATTTGTACTTTTTTTAGAGATTCAAATTTGAAAAATAAAAATAAAATGATTTTTTAAAAAAAAATTGAATTTCTACTGTGTAAAAAATTTATTTTATTGTTCTACACGGTGCTTTCGGACAGAATGGAGATGGTTTTGGCAACATGGATCGTGGAGTAATATTTAATGTGATAATGTTCGCATCATGTTCTTCATGGTCAATTTTCTGATTTGATGAAAGATTTATTCCAAAATAATGGTTTTTTTTTATATGGGAAAAATCAGAAATCCAATAAGATATTTTATATTGATTGAAAATTGATCTTAAAATTTTATACGGTAAATATCCATGCAATTATGCCAAGCTTGTGGAGTAATACCTAACATTTTTCAAAAAATATAATTATAAATCAGAAAGTATTTACGTGGATAATCTTAGCTTCTTTAATTTGTTATTCCATTTGAAAAAAAAAATATAAATTTATTATAATTAAAAATTAAATTATAAATATCTAAAAATCAAATTAAATATCATAAATATTTAAAAATCAAATTGATTTTTCTATCAATATCATAAATATTTAAAAATCAAATTGAACTTTTTATCATCCAACCCAAATAATAAATATTAAACTGCATTATTAATCGTACTTCTTTGTCCAATAATCTTTCCAAAGTCATAAATATTTTATTGCAACGAGGAATGCAGAATTTGGACATGCATGCAAGCTTATACTACACGTGCTTTACTCGAGTCATGCATAGTTGTTTATGTAGATTAGAACCCATATTTAAAAATTATATTGAACATCTGCAAATCAATAATATTATCGAGTCATCGATGCCTTGTTTGTATAATTAATATATAAAAATAATAATAAATAATTGATCACGCCGTATATTATTTGCTTTTTTCCTCAGCTGAAAAAATCAAGTGGCTAAATATTGTATTATAGAATAATAGATCAATCTTTCGTAAATATGAGAGTATCGTTTTTCTATATGTTAATTATTAATTTCAAAGATCAAAAATCTATTGTGATTTATTTACTTTTTCATATTCCAAGAACGAACTAATAAGGATCGTTAAATTGACAGATTCTAATCTTCACAACGGGAATAATAATTAATCCTCTCTTAGATAAAATTATCCTAAATAATAAAAATTAATTTTCAAAAATTATAAAATTTGTCGAAGAATCTATCTTTTCACTTTGCAAATTTTTAATTGGACAAAAACATACCATTTTTTTTCCCAAAAGAACAATTAAAAAATTATTTTTCACCCAATTGAAATTACAGAGACTTCTAATTATGGAAAATAGTTAAAATTCAAGGGGATTTGCAAGCAATTCCTTTATCTAAGAATTAGTAGAGAATTAATCATCATATATTTATACAAAGCAAGTTCATATATATATATATATATATATATATATATATATATATATATATATATATATATATATATATAGAGAGTTTTGATCGATTGTAGAAATGCTGACGAAACCTCGGTTGTCCGTAGAGCTCGGCTTCCGGCCGGATTGCGGTCGGGCCGACGCAAATTGGCCGCGACTTCGGCGGATCGCACAAATCCCGCAATCGATCTAGAAAGGACCGCCGACTCGAGTGGTCCTTTCACGGTGCAACCCTTTCCCTCCGAATCTGGCCACCGTGATTCGATCGAGATCGCGGCCCTTGTCGGCCGTGATCGACCGTAGATCGTCGAGCCCGATTCTGGATCGACTTGGCGCCTAGGAAGCCGATCCGGGTTGTCGACAGTGCGCTCTAACGCACTCGATCCGTAGAGGCGACAATATGTGGCGGCACGGTGAGTGGACGCAAGTGCACTGCATACAATTCTGACGGGCGGCGTCAGAATCGGACACGCAGGAGATCAAACCCGTATATATATATATATATATATATATATATATATATATGTCTTTTCTAAACTTAATTACCATGAGATTTTGGAACCAATCAAGTCACCTCTACATCCACATGTTACCCCAACCCATGGTTCCTCCAGAAGAAGAAGAAGATGGATCCCAGTAGTCGTCGAACTTCATCATCGCCGACGAGGTGGCCGGGCCAGTAATGTCCGGCGAGGGGAATCCGGCAAAGACCTGCTCCTCCATCTTGCAGTACTGCCTCCTAACTGCTGCCTCGTGATGGTGGTGCAACTGCAAGTAGTCCAGGCCGTGAACATGAGCTTGAGGTGCGTTTGATCTCGTCAGAGATGGCTGCTGTTCTTCCATGCCCGTGTCTTCCACCGTGCTTCTCTTTGCTCCTGTGTTCTTGTGGAAGACCCTGCAAACAACCCATTCGTCCTGCAACAACATCATCGCCCCCAAAAAAAAAATCAGATTTTTCTTAATTTAGAGCAAAAACAAAAGAATAAATTGATTATAATTATATACTGATCGGAAGGGAAGAAGAAGAAGAAGACGAAGAAGAAAAGGAGTAGTATTGCATGCCTTTGGCGCACATGATCTTTGAAAAGAAGTGTCGAGCCTGAACTCATGCATGACCCAGTTAGTCTTCTGGCCTCTGGGAGCTCTTCCTCGGTAGAACACGAGCGTCTTCTTCATTCCCACGAGCGCTCCTCTCCCTTTGTAGATCTCCTTGTCCTTGCCGGTCGCCTTCCAGTAGCCGGCCTCAGTGGCCCTGTTGGTCCTCACCCCCGTAGGGTACTTCCTGTCCCTCTGGCAGAAGAAGTACCATTTCTTCTCTTCCATCTTCGCCTTGCCTGAAAAGTGTACTATACGTATTATATATATTGCAAAGTCGATCGATCTATAATCTATATACACTCTTAGCTAGAAAATAGAAATTAAAATAATTTTCTTAATTACTCGGAAGCTCCCATGGCTCGCACTTGTAGAGATCGACCTCTCCCACGGCCCTCGCGCAGAACGAAGTGTCGATGGCCTTCGGCGTGAGGTAGTGGGTGATGATCTCTTCGTCCGTGGGGTGGAACCTGAAGCCCGGCGGCAACTCCATGCACTCTTCTGCCTCGAGGTGGATTTTTAAGAAAGAAGAAAATGGAGAGCAGGAAGGCATTTTATAAGAAGAAATTTAGAAGAAGATGAAGAAGAAGAGTAGTGCTCGTCTAAGAAAAAGATCCGTATCTTTGAAGTCACTTCAAGGACAAGCCTCCCTCTCGCCATTGTTTTCATACCGACGCAGTTAATTTTTGCCTTTATTCGTTGAATTTTAGTTCTCTCGGAGGCAATAAATTAAAGTGTACGTGCTATAGAGATGATCGAAGTGTTCAAACTCATATGAACAGCTGAGCTATACGTTTTGACTTTGAGGGTTTAGACTTTCATGCATTGTCAAATTCTGACAAGGCCATCGAAGCGCATCTGAGCATCCAGCATTTATGTCTTACTTCGACGAGACGACAAAACAAAAAACGACACTCGTGTTTGAAAAAAAAAAAAAAACCCTAAAAATGTTAATTATCCTAAAAATGAGATATAGAATAATTCTTTCTGCTCCGCACGTGAAACTCATGCCTCAAGTGATTCTCTAATTCAACTGCGTCACGAAGAGACGACTAATAGCAGCCGTGTCAGGCTCTGCCATTGGAGCGTACGTGAGAAAACTGCCATCCATCCCCAATGAATTTAGTTAATTGTTAATTAGGCGAGTAAAGGCTTGTGGTTAGGCACTAATTCGCTGCGTTAATAAAACGACGAGGTTTCGACTTTTGGGGGCATATCTGCTTTTTTTTTTTTTTTCACGTGTGCGTGCGTGTATGTGCGCGTGTGTATAAATTAATGAAGTTCCATGCGCAACTTACATGAAATGTCAAAGAAAAGTATAAATAAATATTAGATTTTTGGAATTGCCACGAGACGAGAGCTGGCTCCCATGCAAGTTGGAGCCAAACGATTAATTAATTAATAACCATGATAATAGCGACATGCTTAAATGCGTTTGATTAAATCGGGACTGAAACGAGATATATTTAAAATAAATTGATGTGGTGCAGAAACTGCTAGAGTGCTAGATTCGTGTATGGTGTGCATGTGTTGATTAACAAGGTTGATTTTTATCACGTGGAAAGTGTGAGCCGAACGTTTCCTATCTCTTTGGATGTTGGAGGAGTCAAGGTAAACGAAAGTAGGCACGCAAGGCTGGTGCTTTTCGGAAGAATTTTTTTTTCCCAAGTCGATGAGGTTGCGTAAATGGATGGACTATCATGTAACTCGTTAAGGCCGAGTTTTGAAATCCTATGCGACTCTTCCTGTGTACAGTGTTTTCGTCAAACGCATTATGAACCGTTGAGATTGTCAACGCTGTCTCACCGCCGTTAGTAGGGCCGACAACCGCAAATCAGACCGTGTGCAATCAAGTCGAAATTTGATCCGATTGCGACTGCAATATTGTGGCCGCAATTAAATAAAATCGTGGCCGAAATTCGACTGAATTACAACCATCAACATCGCAATTGCAATTCATTGGATTCCTCCTACAGTCCCGTCGGACTCCTATTTCGATCAAATCACGACCGCTAATGATCATGTCGATCGAAATCTGATCAAATGATACGATAGTAAAAATTCGAACGGAGTTATCGTACAATCTTTATTATCGTGCTCGTTCGTAAATAGATGTGCAAATATCCATCATACAAGATATCAAAGTCTTACATTGGGCCTCTCCTTGTATTGATGTATCTAGTGAGCGCCATCTTTGTTGCCTGTCCCGGTCACCACGCAATTGATGGCGTTGCTGCATCCGCTGCACCGTGGCGTCGAGGCGCCTAATTGGCCCGCCCCCTTCGGCCCTTTCCCTCGAAAGAGACTTCTCAACCCACCATGCCACTGCCCACAACTTACCTCTTTTACTCTTTTTTTTTTTTTTTTTTTTTTTTTATTTGAACTTTCGATCCTACATAAATACATCTTTAACAGCTGAACTAAAAAAGATGAAAGATCCTATAAATCTCTATTAACTACTTAAATACATTAAAAAAGCATTCATAGTAATCACAGTATCCTTAAAAAAATATCTAATATTAAAATTTTATTTTATTCATCAGACAAAATTTTATAAAAAAAAAATCGCTTCTATAATTTTTTTTAATATTCATCGTCGAATATTATTGATTAAATTCTTTTAGAAATTTCATTTTTACCATGCCCTGAGCCTGAGCTAGCTGCACCGTACACATGGGCCCAACTTGCTCTTTCATTCCATGGCGTTTCTCATCTACCACCCAATAATTTCGATCTTCTACTCCTCCATCCCCATCACACCAGCCACAATGTTTACTGCTGCCGCTGCTGCCCACCTCAATCATTCGCTCGGATTCCGCATCCATGGCGTCCGCTAAGGACGACGACGACTTCCCCGAGTACAACCCCCACCCCTACCGCGGCGGCTACGACATCGCCCTCACCTACGGCGCCCCCCTCCCGCCTTCCTCCGCCATCTGCTACCCCATCTCCACCTCCTATGTTTCCCCGCCCTCTCCTCCTCGCCCCTCGCAGCTTGAAGGATTCCCCGGTCCCCACCACGCAGAACCCTTCCCCTACCCCGACCTCTTCCGGAACTGGCCCTTCACCGACTGGGACAATCGCCCGGCCCACGCCGTCCCCGAGGGCGGCGACGGCTGGAACGGGTGGGGGCGCGCGCTGGATTACCTCTTCGGCCACGCGGAAGGGTACGGGGAGAGGAGGATCGGGGTCGACAGCTATGGGATCCCCATCTACGCCAACAAGAAGCTCCATGGCGCGGAGTCCATTCGGGTTGAGGTCCAGCCAGCGACTGTTGAGAGGGTGGAGTACCACGATACCCGCCCTGAGGATCACTATCATGTGAGTTCGAAACTTTCCTTCTCGATTACAATCTAGCCTGTCCGAGAAATCGATTGCTCCTGAACTCTGCATGAAATCCCTAATTTCGCTCGATCTGGAACTTCTTGGGCTGTCGAACAGACGTTGAATCCCTAATTTGAAGGTGGAAGCGAATGGGTCACCGAGATAACTTCGTTATTCGGATGGTTGTGATCCCAAAATTTTCTTGTTTGTGCAGTGGTCATCATGCTACAGTGGTACAGCCGAGAAGCATGACTATGGAAATCCTGCTCTTGCTTATGATAGACACTACTCCGAGAAGGCCCTTCATGTGGAGATCGATCCCGACGAGTCCGTGTGGCATCAGAAAGTGAACTATCACGAGGGTTATCAAGTTCAATCGCATCAAAACTCGGTTAGCAGTGCACCATGACTCTGAATTATTAGCATTCTTCTGTTAATGCATGACCCTCTTGTGATGCTTGTTGCTTGCGAATTGTAGTGATTTTGTTGCTCCTCGTGCAGGAACTCAACGACAGTGATTTTGTCGGTGCATTCTTTTGGAGCCCTTCCATTGCTTACGACAATTACCACCATGAGCAGCCACTGCATCTTCAAGTTGAACCAATTGAAGCAGCTTGGTCACAAAAGTCGAGTTACTCTGAAGCTCATCAGGTGTCGGCATTCCCAAAGTTTCTGTCATTTACCTTTCTTTGTAAAAAACGGAAAGTGGCAAATTAGTTATACTGTTGACTATTGTCCAGAGTTCCTCGCACAACGATACTCGAGAGGAAGACAGCGATCTCTTTCACAGTTCAGGTTCTTCCTATCAGAGGTACTCCTGGGAACAACCTGATTATGTGGAGCTCCGCCCTTATGAGCCCTCATGGTCTTATAATCTAGATCAGTATGGTGCCTACGAGGAAGAAACTCCAAAATGGAATTGGGTGAGTACTAATCTTGAACCTGGATTCTATGTGCATTTTTTGAATTAGCCTGCGTCTCCATGCCTTTCCTATTCTTTTAACAAGAAAGCTTGAAATTTGTTTCTCCATCGACGTTACTAGATTAATAATTGTGGCTATGCAATTGCCTTCTGCATTCAGCACTATTCATCTGTTGGAGGTCAAGAGGAAAAGTCCACCAATTCAGAAGATACTTACCACTACAATCGACATGAGTATTACGAGCAAGCTGAACCTATTCAGGTTGAACCCTACAAGTCATCCTGGTCACAATATTCAAGTTATTATGAAGCACCAAATGAACAGGTTTCTCAAATAGAAGAGCTTGTGAGTATACATCTTCTTTTACAGATGTCAGCTTCTGAGCAATGCAACTGCTTAGGCATATTTCTCTTAGCATGTTAATCAGTGATTGTATACTCATTTAGTTGTAGGTAGTTTTATCAGGACTCTGATTCTGACACTAGTTTCGGGGACTTGCAGGAGGGTGATTCTCCGTACTACGCATTCCATAAGTTGTTCGATTACAGCTGATAATGTGAAATGATGTAGGCCATCAGCCATCGCTTGAATAAAATCTAAATGTACACTATGAAGATATTTGTACATGGATTTATCTCCTACTTTTAACATTATTTGCTAAAAGGCCTTGGAGTCTTTTATTTATTTTATTCGCAAGTAACATATTTAATTTAGCATGATAACTTGAGAAAGGAGGTAAAACAAAAAGACAGCGAGAAAAACGAATTTAAAAGGCTCGATGCCCTTATTTGCCTAAAATAAAATGCTTGGTTCACCTGCAAGTATCTTTGATTCATACACTAAGTGTGATCGATTATATGGATCCTTCTATGTCATTAGACTTTGATTCATACACCGTGCAATTATTTAAAAGAAAGGTTCAACCTTATTATACTAGACTCATCGAATAATTTGATCAAGTACTGAAAATTAAATTGCCATGAAATAAAGAATTATTCCATACCCTAAAGTAACTCAAATATTTAAAGGGAAGGTTCAACCTTGTTATACTAGACTCATTGAATAATTTGATCAAGTACTGAAAATTAAATTTCCATGAAATAAAGAATTATTCCATACCCTAAAGTAACACGATGCAACGACAAATGGTAGAATGCTGACAAAACTAAGTTGACAAATGATACTAACAAAGAGAAACATGGAGTTACCCGTCACAGGAACAGTCTTAAGAAACTTCAGCAACAGTGGATTGTAAGAATGCTCTTCCAGGTTGACGATTGGAAAGTGGCCCATGGCAACCAAGTAACTGAACAATCGAAAGAAAAAAAAAATAGAGTTTAATTTTCATGACAACCATCTACAAATGAACAAACATAACTAAATGATGCCTAGGCTACGTAGTAATTTGCTGATTCATGGCATACGTGCATGACATTTTTCTGTAATAGAAGATACCTTGGCATTGACTCCATCTGGTGCAATTCTGTTCTCGCTCTTCCACTTCACATAGTCATTGCGTCTAAACTTAGTGAAACCCCTGACAATCAGCAACAAATGTAGACTTAGAGTTGTCTAACTCAGGAGTAAAGAACAAGGATTTGAATCATTATAACTAAAACATTATCAAAATCGATATGTTAACTTTTAGAAATTCTTTCTAACACACACCATTTGCCACTGACAATTATCTTCTGCCTGCCAGGGAACTTGAACTTGGCACGGCGCAATGCTTCTTGGGCATTTTGGCTATTGCTGTCCTTGCAACGAACCGAGAGAAGCACCTGACCAATACTCACCCTAGCACATGTCCCTTGTGGCTTACCGAAGGCACCCCTCATACCAGTCTGGAGTCTATCAGCTCCAGCACAAGAAAGCATTTTGTTGATTCGCAGGACATGGAATGGGTGGACTCTTACTCGTAGGTGGAAAGCATCCTTCCCCGCAAACTTCGTCATGTACTTGTTACATGCGATGCGGGCAGCCTCCAGAGCTTCACTCGAAACATTTTCCTTTTCCCAACTCACCAGATGAACACAGAAGGGAAACTCATCGACCCCTTTCTTCTTCATTCCAACGTCATAGATCCTAATCTTGGGATCAGGAACACCACGGCAATAGCGCGATTTAGGATATGGTTTGTTCTTGATCTGACGATAACAGCGTGCAGGTCCTGGGTGAAGAAAAACCAATCTAATCGTCATGCAACTTCAAACAATTAAAAAGATAACAACGGTAGATTACAAAGTGAAGTTGGGAATATTCAGAGACGCCTAAAGGGAATGATCTCACAATTAATCAATAAAAATGGATATCTACGAGATCTTCACGACAAAATTCAATTTTTGCCTTCAGATATGCAATACAGATTTAGAAAGTCGGTTATTTTAGGGGCATTTATCGTTAAAAATTGTTAATAGGCCTGTAATTAGGGTTGCTGGGAACAACACAAATTTTATTTTTAACTGAAAACTAACGAAAAAGAAGAAGAGCCCGATGGAAACAACTGAGAAGCAACAAAATTGAACTAAAAGAGATCGTAAATAAGATTATGAATCTAAACCAAGTAAAGAAGATTAAAGCATTGATCGAATGACCATAATCTAAACCAATCGAAGAAAATTACGCATCGATCGTATGACCATGATATGCTGGAGCATACACAATGCATCTGGAAATGCGAAGAAAACCTAGAGACTTACGTCGGCCCATCGCTGCGGCGAAGACAAATCGAGAGATCGACGCCGACCACCAGCAAGGGCAGACGACAGCTCATTGTGTATATATATATACCATAAGGGAGGGAGGGGAAACCCTAGGGGGCGGCAAGCAGTCCCATCGGATTAATTTGGGCCGTTGGCCGCGGACGACAAAGGTTTCCCCTAATTGTCCAATTAATTTTTTTTATTAACATTAGATAGTCAATATATCTTAGACTCTTAGTATTTTTTTAATAGTATAAAATATTTAAATTTTTACCTAATTAATCATGAAAATAATCAGATCTATCTGGTAAAAAAATTTCATCGATCAGATTATAACAGAAAATATTCACAGATAATTCTAATAATTATGGCATCCTTAATATATTATATCATTTTAAAAAATTTATAAATATATTCTGATTAAAAATAAAATTGTCTATCACCAGATATTATTTGAATTTTGAGAATTTATAATTTAAAATTTTGAAAACGCATCCAATGGTTCGCTAAATTACTCCAAGTTCAATAGAGTTTGAACATTGTGAAACTTCTCTAGCTTCTTCGTCGTCCCACACTCTACTTGCATGTTACAATGGCTCCCGGGAGGCGGCTCTTTGCGTGCCTGAACCAAGCCCGCGCTCTGTTGGAAGATGCGCGCCCTCCGATCGTAATCATCCGGCGCCCTTCCGTCGTCGAGTCCCGCCGTGATCGCCGCCTCTTCCATCTCCAACAGCTCCTCTTCCTCCTCCTCTCCCCCCACTTCTACTTCTTCATCAATATGATCCTCTCCTGACTTCCAGACCGACTCTGGCAGCTCCGACTTCAGCTGTCGCCGTCGTTGCAGCTGCTTCCCGTACCGTAACGACGAGTCGATGAGATCATTATCTTCGGCCGCGAGCACAAGACACTGAGCTCGATCGTATTAGAAGCGAGCTCAGTTTCATTTCGCTGCTAGGACGTACATGTTAAACCAGCTCGATCGGCCTCTGACGAACCTAACAGAAGAAGATAGAACAACACTACTACCAGCCGCCATAAGATCATAACGCACATCGATTCATCTATAAATCTAAATATACATGCAAAAAAATTTCAACGCATTAATGCCCTCCATTTTTATCTTATCTTTTCTCCTGTGAAGCAGCGATGAGTCTTCTTCCTGTCGTCGCCTGTCAATGTCGCGAGACACGCGTAAAGGAGGTTGAATTCGCACAAACTGACCGCCCCTGACTATCTCTATCTTTTCTTCCGAATTGATTGGGTGAATTGAGTAAAGGAGAATCTCAATGGTAAAACATGTCCGCTGAAGCTGTAGTGAATTGCCTTCTCTCTCTCGTATTCAATGAACTTGTGAGGCTATCCATGAGGCCAGGTCCATCGCACGGGGCCATGTTGCGGTTGATGCTGTTGCTTCGCGTGCGGCGTGGCATCTCATTGAGATACTGAAGTGCACTGCCGAGCTCCATCATCTGAGCTCTCATAATGGAGTTCTCGGCCTCCACGGCCGAGTAGCGTCGCCTAGTGGTGCTCAAGAGTGCGAACACTTGGCTGTTCTCCTTCTTCAGATGGTCCACCTCTGCAATTAGATCGGACAGTTTCTTCTGCCTCCGCATCCTGGATCTCCTTGCTGATTCGCGATTCGATACCATTCGCTTCCGTTTCTTCTTGTCCATCACTGCCTGCTGATCTTCTTCGCAACCCGGATCATGGAACAGAGAGGACCCAGATGAAGCACCTTTTGGAGAAGCCATCAAAAATTGGTGTTTTATGGCAAACAAGATCCTTTCAGTTGTATATTTCGGCAGAACTACAGCGGAATTTTGTAGATTATTATTATTATAGCGAAAAATTACAAGCTCCAGCAATCAGTTCTTAGCACAAGCATCTTGGAAAACATAGAACCAGTGCAGGAAGACCACGGAGAAAGATTGTGCATGATTGGACATGCGCTGTAGGGTATATGCTACCAGTAGAGATGATGCATGCTACAGATAGACTTCCGCTGTTTGAGCTTCAGGGTGGTGGATTATATTTTCTTGAGTTCAGATAGGAAAGAATGACACAGTGAGGTAACTTGGGCAGACTTTTCCTACTGAATACCATGAAAAGAGAGGAACTTGGAGCAGAATAGCAGAATCTCAAGAGAAACTAGGCAAGAAAGGGAAAGGGAAAGGGAATTGTAACACAGACAATGAGGGTATTTATAGAACCAAATGGCAGCTAACAAGGAGAGTGACAGAGAGTGTCGGCATCTATCTGCTGTCGGTAGTTGCCTTCGATTCTTTAGGAGGTTGGCCAACAGTAGTATTCCACAAAGGTATCTCAACTGCTGCCAGCCTCTCCTTTTTCTTAGATTTTTTTAAAGAGAGAAGTAATGGAGCCAAACCACTGCAATTGTCAACTGTAGCTACACCCTAGTGCTTCCAACAGAAGTTTCTTTCGGTTCCAGATGTTACTCGATCACCATAAGATAAAGCATTCCGATAAGCTTCAGTGTAAGGTCAGGTCAAGTTGTCACTTTGGACGGTAACATTTTTGCCTTTTCTCTACGAAGGGAAGGTAAAAAGGTAACGAACAAGGTAATAACACAACAAGTCATAAACTTTGGATGGATGCCATTGGTTGTGTCACTCTGCACCGCTGAAAAGAATATATAATAATAGTCCATTAGGTGGAGACTGCTTAAGTTCTTTGGAGCAATCAATGGGGCGTTAGGTTTATAGTCAATTTAAGTGCCCATTCCATTTGCTCTTCTAAACCTTGACAGTGCTGTGGTGGATGCTTTGTTTCCTATGCACCATTTGGCAGCGAGACGGCCCCCTGCCTCTTCACATTTGTCTGAAGGACGCGATGTGTCTCGATCCTTGTGATGGAAGGAAGCCTTCGGCTACTGCATGATCATGTTAAGTGGGATATGGACATCTCAAAAGAGGGGAGATGGTCTCGTGAAGGTCAAATTAGTTTTGTTTAATTTCTCCAGATTGACGTTTCTTATCAGCCCACAAATTCCGACAGCTAAATTAAAGTTCCCAGAAGATTAATTTAAAGATGATGATCGTGATGATTTTTTACCATATCCTGTGCATACATTCTTTAATATCTGCGAGTAGATTGCAGTACATATGTCTAATTTAATGGCGGCCACTTGATATATAAAAACAAAAAATAAAAAAGTAGGATGGAAAGTTCATATGTGAAAGCCATGCATAGTTTTGTCACTTCCATAACTAATCATACATTTGGATTTTGGCCTAATTATTCAACAATCGCATGGCTATTTATTTTTCTTTATTTATTTGTTTGTTTGTGGTCCGTATAAGTAGAAAAGTAAACAAATATCAGAGCTGTTTTCTTGTTCACATGCTACGACACTCGATTAGGCATTCACGTTGGATTTTTAATATAGTTTTTGTTTTCTCTGGAGCTGTTTAAGTCTCTGTTTTAATATAGACAGATACATGAAAACGATCTCTGAAACACAATCGAAGTGCAACTCGAGTTTAACAGTGCATTAACCATGTATGCATGCATGCTCACCTCGAATCTCTCTCGTCTCTATCATCCTTAAAGTCCTGCGACCATTAATGGTTTGATAGATTTGTTAATTGTAATAGCTTGACTGAGGTTTGTTGAGTTAGCGTTAATGGAGGAGCAAGTAGTTCCCCAACTGCTACGTCGTAATGGGAAGTGTGACCTAAGCCTGCAGCAGCCTTCCCTCATAAACCAACCAATCGAATTAATCAATTAGTTACGTGAAGAACCCGCTCCATCTTCGCGCAACGCTAGCCACACTGAAGGCGATGATTTCGCGTTGATATTTGCTCGCCAACAACTCTCTTAGAAGTATTTGTGTTCGCCATCATTTGATGCTTCGTTTCCAATTACATCCCAACTGAAACGAGGACCATCTCTTTGTCCTTTTTTTTCCGTTAATAAATGCTTGATGATCGCGAAGGAAATCTTTGGAGGCTTATAAAAGGTTTCTGTGGAATTTGCGTTTGGCGTTGAACTCTGTTTCGGCTTCCGGAGACGATGATGAGCAGGGAATCGAGATTGGTGAAGCGGGAGAATTCGATGAATCATGGTTCCTCCAGGTCAGTTTACTACGGGGTGGCCGCCGTCGCCGTGCCCTTCTTGTGGGAGTCGGTGCCCGGGACGCCGAAGAAGACCGCCGGAGACGCCGCCCTGCTGCCGCCGGTGTTGCTCAGTCCGCCGCCGGGCTCCTACTGCCTCTCCAGCCCCGGGAGGAGCGAGAGAAAGTCTCCCAAGTGCTTCATGCACTGCGTGGCGCTGAAGCTCCTCCGGGGCAGCAAGTTGTCTTCCTGGCTGTCGATTTTGTTCCCGATGGCCTCGTCGCCGTTGCACGCCGACGGGGATGTTTCTCTGCCGTCGGCGTTGTGCTTCAGAGTGAGACGGGGGACAAATGATAAGACCGAGGACGCCACGGGAAAGGGAACTGGATGATTAATATTGGTAACCAAATACTGTTGTTTGTTCGCTTCAATTTGCAGTTATTTACAGAAGATTGCTCTGCAAACGCTGTTTAAATTGAGATTCAAACTCGAGCAACATAAGAAATTTGCATAATCTCCCACCTCCAAGTGTTCCTCGAACAGTAAGGAACATCAATTGAGGGATGGTTGGTGTTTCATAAGCCTTCGCCAAAATCACGATGAAGGTACTCTTCGTGATAGTTTTGTTTCTAAAAGGGAACCAAAAACATTGGAAGATCTTCTACAGTTTCTCGCAAAAGTCCCACTGAAAGGCCACCACTAGGTGACAACTTGTCCCCTCTAAATTTGTCAAGATCATTTCAGTCGACTTAGGTTAGGTTGGACCCTAAACTCTAAATCCGAATTCGATCTATTTTGATTCTTCTTCGATCGACTTTTCCAACTGAGGTCCGAATGATCTATAGTGATTCATAGAGGGCTTGTGCAAGGGCAATTACAAAGAGATAATAACTTGCCACTGTTCTTCAACTACACACCCTAACCATGTCTACTTCAATGGACACAATCCTACTTTGTAGGACTAAGTCCACCCCGACCGAACTCCATCCGCTCCGACCGAACTCAGTCAGATAGGTGCATCTATCTACTTACAAGCTGCTAGATAACAGACATAGCTAACACAATACCTAAAAGTGCATCTTGAAATTATTTGCTGGAAGAAGCACTCGAAATGGAACCGAGGTCGATGAATTCAAAGCTTTGTAGTTGTATGATTAGTTTTCATCACTTCAGTCTCTTGTTCCAAGCCTTGCTAACTAATTTTGTGTTCTCCATATCACCAAATCCATGGCTGGACCAACGTACACGCGATGCTATTGATCTTGGACTTCTCCCCATCAAAGAAGAATCTGATGAGGTTCTGCATTGATTGCCTCGTCGAGTCTGCAATACAAAGTCATCCTGTCGTGGTTAGAAAGCAACCTCTAAGCAATTAGACTGCTTTTCCCCATTTCTATAACAGGAATAAAAAAAACACAGAAAAACTCCTTCAATTCTATACTGTGAAACCAAACAATGAAAATCTATCTTCGACTTTCTTTGGTGCAAAGGTCCTCCGTTTCCTATTGCTTGGGTCGTTGCAATTTGTTCCAGTCAACTCACAGTTTGTCAGTGGTGCAGTCCGACATGGCTGCTGGACACTGTGTTTTAGGACTGCATACCTTTGGCCTCAAGACAATCCATTTAATTGATATTAAATTAGGGAGGAAAAAAAAAAAGGAGATTCATAAAAAAAATTTCCTACCCTCCCAAGTACATCCTGGCGAATTTGCTGCCAGGACACCACAATCTAAAATTCCTCCTTGCAAGCTCGCGGCTAGGCTATAGTGAACTTTGTGCCTCCATTTTCACAAATTAACATCCTCGTGAACTTTGTGTCTTATTTGACTCACTTAACTAATCAGATCCACAAGGTTTCGGTAGTGCTTGACTGATATATCAATGAAAACGCAAGCTTCATAAGTGCCAACGCAAGGGCCTTCACTGTCAAAGTCTATCGCTGAAAAAGCAACATCTTTCTCATCGGTCCAAATTACTAGCACCGCTGGATCAGTCGTCGGTCCGTCTGTGCTATCCGAATTTATCCTGATGTTTCTGTGGGATGAATAATCAGGTAACAATCTGAATATTTGGATCATCCAAGAAGAAAAAGCAAGCCTACCATTATCCTAAACGTTAATGCTTGCACCTTTCACTCTGTGGTGGAGAAAAATAACTCATTCAGGAATATAATTTTATTCTCTTCTGATCTCCACTAAGCAACAAAAAGAGTGGTTTGTCTGCCCCATCACCCACCAGGCAGACAAAAAAACGACAATTGAAAATAATACGTGATCCAGAATCCATGAAGATTGCATGTAGACTCTGAGCAAATTGATTGCATGGAAGAGAAGAAAAATATAAATAATGGGCTCCTTACTCAGCCTACGTTCTAGATAAATCCCACTAGTCAGGAGTCTCCGAATTATCAAACATTGCTCGATCCTATTGTTCATAACTGAATACTTGGAAACAAGACTAGAATACTTTAAGATGCTCTATCTTAGCTTGAGTACGACTGTAATCGATCAAATCATACGTAAGCACAACTTTATAGCAATTAGATAACTTGTTAGTGGATTGACAAACGATGGCAAACATTAAACAAAAAAAAAAGTATTTTAAATTGCAGAAGGATCCAATGCCGATGCAAAGCAAAAGGCAACTCTCCAACTCCCCAATAATTTTTGGTGCCATGTAATGCAAAAAGTATAAAAGTGACCAATATCCAGGTTTATGTAGTAGTTAATGTTAGCTAAAGGATCTAAAGAATGTCATTTGCAGGAGAATCCAGGTGATGCAAACTGAAAAGGCCAAGGTATTCTATTTTAAGATGTCAATGAGTTGAGACGACAAGTTGGCTCATAGAACATGTGTTTTACACATCAATATGGAGGTAGAGTAGATGAATTTAAAAAAAAAATACATTGCAAAAGCAATATGTTAAAATTATAAGAAATATAAAAAAAATGGATGGATGACTATATACATTATTCTACTTTCATACAAAGTAGCTGTGTGGAATTTGCTGTTACCTCTGATCAAAACATGCTTGCAGACAAAATCTCATGGTTCCACATTAATCTCTAGGACAAGAGCACTGCACATGATGTATAATGACTTCGCCTGCGTGAAACTCAAGACGAGTACAGAAGAGGCAAAATCTTTGGCTTTCATCTTCAATCTCACAAAAGTCATAGCCAATATCATCGGCAGCCACCTTGTCGTCCCCACAATAATCACAAAACCATCCAGGACAAAATGCCATGAGCATTTTGTCAACATGCTTATTGTACCACTTCCTACTTTCATTCCAAAACGTTAAAGGCCCAATAACAATTGCCAAGCCACCTCCAAACCCCAAACCCATGGCAATCCATTGCCAGTTTAGATTCATCAACGAAGCTGAGGATGACAAACTAGAGTCTGAACGAGGCAATTCATTGCATTGTTTTGGCAATGGTTCTCCACATAGTTCATTTCCTTCATATGAAGTTTCTGTAAATGTGGCAAATTGTTTAGCCTGCGGAATCCGGCCAACCAGATTATTGTATGAGACATTCAGATACGAGAGAAAGGTCAACGAAGTTAGTTCTGAAGGGATCTCTCCAGAGAGTTGGTTCATGGAGAGGTCCAGTGACTCCAGTTGTGCCATGGCTCCAAGCTTAGGAGGGATCTCACCTGTTAGGAGATTGCATGAAAAGTTTAGAACACGAAGTGAAATTAGATCACCAATGGCCTCGGGGATGCTGCCATTTAGCATGTTGTTTGAGAAGTCGATTGTTGTGTAAATTGTCAAGACTTTCGATAGTGTCAACATCTGCCCCTTGCTTGTGATTGTAACAGTATTTTGATAATAAGTTGATTTACCGTATTGCAAGAATCTGAAACCAACTGTTTGTTGACCAATATCTGAACTAAACATCATGGCTTTGAGATTTCTAAAGAAATTTTGAGGCAAGTTGCCGGTAAAATTGTTATGTGACAAATCAAAAATTTGCAGCTTTGGGAAGGTATCATTACTTTTTATAAATCCGGGAGGGTTTACCAGGGTTCCATGAAATGCATTGGTCTTCAGAACAAGAACCCGCAGCTCAGAAAGGTTCCCCAGCCAATATGGAAATGAGTCTTTTATATTATTGTTGCCAATATCGAGGACCTCCAATGAAGAACAATTTACCAAGGACATAGGCAACTTCCCATCAAGTTGGTTATGGTTGAGATTTATTGTCCGAAGAGCACATCCTTCAACAATGTCCTGTGGAAATTGTCCATATAATTGGTTTTCCCTCAGGTTTAGGACTCGCAAATCATGACTGCCTTCCAAGAGACATGATGGGATGGAACCCCTCAAGCTGTTGTTTGAGAGATCAAGGACTTGAAGAAAGCTAGCATTGCAAATTGAGGGTGGAATTTCACCCGTGAGTTTATTGTTAGAAAGTGATAAGAAAACTGTGAAATTCAGGTAGATGGTCAAGACTTCTGGAATGAAAGACGAAAACAAGTTGTTTGAGAAGTCCAGAACAACAGTGTTCAGTGGAAGGAGCGGAATAGGCCCCTGAAGTTTGTTGTTATGGAGATCCAGGATCATCAGAGATGGCATACTGAGATTTGCTCGCAGTCCTTCCACAGACGTAAATGAGTTGTACGAGAGATTCAAGTAACCAAGACTTCCATTGCCAATGCTCCATATCCATTCTGGTATTGCATCTGGAATGCTGTTGTTTGAGAGGTCAAGGTAACTGATACCGCCATGATTTTGCAAGAATGCTGGAATCTTTTCTAAATTGCAGGAAACTAACTTCAATGTGCTGATCTTGGGGAAAGAACTATTAGATAAACCATTAACTCTCTCTGTTATCTTCAACATGTTGTTTGACAGATCGAGATTTGAGAGATTTCTCAATTTCCAGAACTGATCAATGTCTAGCATGCCATGGAAGTTGTTCGATGCAAGTGAAAGAACTTTTAATCCCGAGAGATTGAACAAGGATTCTGGAACTGATCCTTCCAGACTATTATCGCTCAAGTCAACAGTCATCAAGGAGGTGGAAGAATTCTGAAAATTATTGAGCTGACCTGAGAGCATATTCTGACTGAGATACAGAACCTCTAAAGAGGGTAGAGTAAACAGCGAAACAGGAATCGATCCAGAAAGTGAATTGTTCCTCATATCAACTTTTCTGAGGTTGCGAAACCCATCCTTACTCGAGAAAGAAGGGATTTTTCCTGTCAGGTTATTATGTGAAAGGTTTATGTCGGCGATCTTCGACCATTGATCAACTGGAGGAATAACACCGCTGAAACTATTCAGAGAAAGGTCCAAGTGAACCATTTGCGTGAGATTTGCCATCGAAGGTGGTATTGAACCAGAAAAGCTACAATTGGAAAGCTGCAATTTTGACAAAGCTTTGAGGTTACCAGTTGATTCCGGTAGAGCACCAGAAAGGTTGGTTGCGGAGAGCACCAAAATTTCCAAAGCGCTACCCACGGAGAATTCCGGCGAGTGTCCAGAAAGCATTGGGTTGTTGGAAACATCAAGAACTGTCAGATTTCTAAGTCGAAATAAGCTTTCAGGAAGGGATCCCTGAAGCCCGCAAGATTCGAGGATAAGCACACTCAAAGATGAGAAATTACTTAGGAAATTGGGAAAGCTGGACCTCAAGGAATTCGCAGATAGTCGAAGTGTCGAGAGAAATAAGAGGTTGGAGAGGGAATAATGAATGGGACCGGTGAGGGAACAGCCAGACAAGCTCAGCACTTGCAGTCCCGGTGTTGACGCTGACACTGCGCTGCACCACTCGTACCCATCGGCCGATATGTTGACACCATCTAAGACAAGTTCTCTCAGATTACTAAGGTTGCGAACCAGGGTTCCGAAGTTGGGATCCTGAAGCTTTATTGAAATGTTAAGGGGCTCTGCGAAAGCGGAGGTGGAGATGTCCAGAGACACCAAATTCCGGAGGCGACCTATGTCGGCCGGGATTTGACCGGAAAATCCAGCGTAGGAGAGGTTGAGGCTGGTGAGGTTAACGAACCTCGAGAAGGGCAAATCCAGTAAGGGAATCCCATCGAACAGGTTGTGCGCGAGGTTGAGCGATGTGAGGCCGGTAAGGTTGAAGAGGGCAGGGTCGAGATTGCCGGACAGCGAACAACGGCTGAGGTTGAGGGAGACGACGCGACCGGTGGAGCCGTCGCAGGAGACACCCTCCCAGGTGCAGCAGTCGGAACCGGGCCGCCAAGATGCGAGCTTTGAGGCGTCGGAGAAGCCGTCCTTGAGCTGGAGGAGGGCGGAGCTGTCCTCGGAGAGGCAGACATCGGCGGAAATCAGGTCAAAGAAGAAGGGCGCCGACAAGAAGAGGAGGAGGCGGTAGTGGTGGCGAAGGAAATTCATGGTGGGGGGGGGGGGGAGGCCGAGTCAGGAAGTTTGTCGATGGGCGAAGTATATAAAAGGCGGCGATTCAGTGAGACGCCACGTTACCGTCGGCGCCGATTTTGTGTTTTATATTGAGAAATTTTCATTCCACCCCTGCAACTTACCCACTATTTCATTTTATCGCTGCAATTTAAAAATATTATAGTTTACTCTTATAATTTATAAAATAAAATATACACGAATTTCTTCTTGTAGGGGTGTAGATATATGGAAAATGTGTTTGACCATAAACGTAGATCGATAACCACAAATTCCTTTGAAAAAGACATTTGTTTTTATTATTATTATTTAAATACGAAAATTAATCTCGTATTTATAATATTGTGAAGTCTTCTCGTAATATTTTGTCACGTGTAATCAACGAAGGGAGTGGGACTTTACCACCACTGCTACACAATGTTAGAATTGTCGATCGCACTAAACTTCTTTCAATTTATTTCCCGCATATACAAAAGCTTTCACTTTCAAATTTTTATTCCGGTATTAAATTACAAATTTTATTCTAATGAAGATTATTTTAAATCTTATTTTTTTTCTTTTCTAAAATAGAAAATGAATCCATCAATGAACGAGATTTAAAGTTGAATGATCAATACAATACAAATATACAAAAAATAAAAAATAAACATGAATCAATTCTTATCAAAAACAAAGCAAAGTATTTATTCTTTACTATATTAGATGTCAAATATGGTCGTAGAACGATTATGATTTATTTTTCTTCCACCGATGTTATGCAAAGGCAATTCAAAATTTTTAAAAATATAATATTTATATTTTTTGATTTTTTATTAAATATATAATTTTTTTATCAAAGGACTAAGCTATCCACCATACTCTCACTTTCACTTAAATACGTCCATCAATATTTTTTTATTATAAATTTTTCTAAATTAGCTATTATTGCTCAGTATCACAAATCGCTCGAGTATCGCAAAATACTGAAAGCTATCATTGTTCAGTTGCGATTCGATCGGATTCTAATCAAAATTTGATTAGCCCCTGACTGAAATCAATTACGATTGTGCCTGCTAACGGCCGCAATTCGAATGGATTCCGATTGAAATTTGATTGAAATCTAGCCGCAATCCGATCATACTCAGACTTTGATTGGATCGTGAGAGAATTCCGACTAGAATGCAATTGGAATCAATCCAATTTGCAATCGCTAGCAGTCACGGTCTAGGCGTACTTCATCGATATGTCATTTCTTCTGTGATCACCATAGGCAACCCATGAATTCGTCGGGGTCATCGTCGTCGTCCAATCGACCAAACCACGATCGCATTCCAATTGAATTACTATCGAAATCCGATCGAATTGTGATCGCCAATGTCGTTGGCTACTGATTTCAATCACTGTCTGCCTCCGACCATGATCAGATTCCGATCGGATTGCAGTCGAAATCGATCACCAACGAATGCGGTGTTTACGATTGTAATTCATTCGAATTTCGATATTAATCTAGTCAAAATCCAGTCGTGGTTCGGTCGGTCATATGACGACGACGACTCCGATGAATTCAAGGATTGCATATAGTGATCACGGACGAAACGATGCAAAGATGAAACTCTGTGTATTATTCGTTATTGTGCACTCTTGTAAGATCGGACGATCAAACGATGTTCGATCCTCGTCCACTAAATACATTATTATCTATTCGATTATCATTTGTTAGATGCATTGGGATTTATTCTATTATAATTTATCGTATACAATAAAATATTTGGTTGAAGATATTTTATAAATTTTATAAAAAAAGATATTTTAGACTATTTTTTAGAAGAAAAAAAAAATCAGAGTTTATCCAGTAACAGCCGGACTCTTTTACAAATCCTGCCCTAAACGTGTAACAGTGCACTACGTATCTGCCATCGAAGTACCTAACTCACCTTCGAAAACTACTCAAACTCTACCAGCCTCGTCATTCGTTCCAAAAGACAAATGGAAGAAAGTCGCCACGTTACCTCATTGACATCTGGAGGTGTGGCAGGTGCGAAATAAGTGAGAGTGTCCTTTGCCCGTCGCGATAAACTCGATCCCTTGCGTCAGTTCCCATCTAGAAATTTCGGAGTGAAGTTAAATTTCTAATCTTCAGTTTCGAATCGTCAGGGGAGAGCTGGAAATGCGGCGATTTTTCTCTACCGGGCGCTGCGCCGCGATCCTTGGCCGGAATCAATGGAGCAATCGAGGGGCTTCCTTTTCGACCTCTCTCCTCTTCGATGACACCCAGAAGCAGGTAGGATTCCGGGGCATCATGGCAACGCGAGGGATGGGGGATAAAAGGGATGAGAGGCTGCTTGTTGTCGGTTTGGGAAGGGATCGCCGAAAATTGCTTGTTTCTGATTGGGAAACTAATTGTGGTTTTGTAGTTCAAGGAGAGTGTTAATCAGTTTGCTCAAGAAAACATCGCTCCTCATGCAGCCAAAATCGACGCTACGAATCACTTCCCGAAGGTTGTATTGCTTTGGCTATCTATTTTGCACTGAATTTCTAATGGCGGCATCTAATCCCAATGTAACATCTTTTAGGATGCCGACTTGTGGAAACTTATGGGGGATTTCAATCTCCATGGCATTACTGCACCAGGTAATGCTATCGCCTGTTGCTTCTTTTGTTGCTATAACAAGGATTCTAAGACCTAAGTGACTATTTGTGTTGTCTTGCTAAATGTGAGATCTCAACTCCTGTTTTTGTTTGTCGGGAACGGATGGCAACTCTGGGAGTTCTGGAATGAAGTTTTTTTGGATCTGATCTGTTCTAGTGAATACGAGTGTTTAGATAGACTTCTAATTTAATCAATTGATGACAACCTATACTAATAGGAATCCAGGCATCTCTGCTAACTAGAAAATAGTTCATTGCAGGAGAACATAAAGGAAATTATATTTGGTTCCTTGTAGAACTGTAGCGGAGGAAATTAATTGTTTCTTGGCAATGGATTATTTACACAAGTGGTTGCACTTGGAGTCATCTCCACATTCAACTAATGGTCTATGGATATAAAACTGGTCCCCATGAACTCGTGCGCTTGAAACTCAATGGGGATGGATATTCACTTTTTACTTGGACGCCTAATTTAATTAATTCATCTAGCTACATGACGAATAAAAATCATCTAGGTATCTTCCTCTAACTAGCAAATAGTTTTTTCATTGCAGAGGAATATGGAGGACTTGGCCTTGGTTATGCATATCATTGTATTGCGATGGAAGAAATTAGTCGTGCTTCGGGGTCTGTTGGCCTTTCCTATGGTGCACACTCCAACCTTTGCATAAATCAACTGGTATAAGGAAATTTTGCATCCATTACTCAAATAGTATACCTTGATAATTAAAATAATAAACGTGGCTAATCCCATGTGTTAGTTACCTCTGTAGGTGAGGCATGGGACGTCTGTGCAAAAGCAAAAGTATTTGCCAAAGGTTCTTACATATTTCTTCGCACTATTGATTATTTACCTTAATAGTTCTTTTATTATTTGATATATTTTTTAGATAATTTTTCGTTAACCAATAATAAAAATTATTGTAGCCTTTTGATGATAATGGGTTATCGTGGTTGGTGACATTGTGATTCTATTATCTACATTGGAAATGTTGGTCAAACAATATTCTGTTGTGCCATTCCATAAAGCTAAATTACACATACGCTCCTAACGTATAATTATTTGAATAGCCCTTTTCTTCTTTCTGTACTGATTATTCTGCTTTTCCCTAATGTGAAGCTGATTAGTGGGGAGAATGTTGGTGCTCTGGCAATGAGTGAGCCCAATGGTAATTGGTCAATCTGATCATTTATCTTATATTTTGTGCCCTGTCCAAAGTTTTCTGCTTTTGTGTTTTATTACAAGTTTGTCTACAATTTCAGCCGGTTCAGATGTTGTCAGTATGAAGTGCAAAGCTGATCGAGTTGATGGCGGTTATGTTATAAATGGCAACAAAATGTGGTGTACCAATGGCCCCATTGCTCAGACGTTGGTAATCATCTGTGCCTTATATAATTGAATTGATCATATCGTTATGCATAACATTTATGACTTTTCTTCATCATTTAACCTATCTGCATATTAATATGATAATTTTTCCATCATATCAAAATGATCATTTTTTGCCTCCAGAGCATTTTTTTTTAAATCACATATAGAACTGTATCATCATTAATCAAGCAAAAAGGTCAATGCTGGTTAGCATTTTGTGCAACGATATAACATGACAATTTTGACTCTTTATGTAATGGTTCAGTGCACTGCTGCTTTTGGAAACAATAAAGCATCATCCATAGTAAAGCTTATTAATTCATGATTGCTAAATTCCCCAATGTATTTTTGATGTTTTATTCATTGAGTTTTTTGCAGGTGGTTTATGCAAAATCAGATATTAGTGCTGGATCAAAAGGAATTACTGCTTTTATAATTGAGAAGGGGATGCCAGGGTATTCACAGTACTCTCTTAAGTAATGTTACCTTAAAATTAATGTTGGACCTCCATTGAGGCCTATAACATTTTACTTTTTAAGGTGCAATAAGACGTATATTTATAAAAAGGAAGTAAAATTCTTAATCCCCATTTTAGTTTTATGTTTTTGAGTGAGTTTTGTTATAGTTATTTGAGTTGTGTAGTGGGTTTGGTCGTACATTGGGTTTTTTAGTTATGACATGATATGTTTTTTCAGGTTTAGTACCGCTCAAAAGTTGGATAAACTCGGCATGCGAGGAAGTGATACGTATGTTTGATCTCTCTTCGACTTTTATCTGATCTTAACATGGTCGACGCTTTCCTTACTGCCACCATGTTTTGTAGATGTGAGCTTGTCTTTGAAAAATGCTTTGTTCCGGAAGAGAATGTCCTCGGCGAAGAAGGAAAAGGTGCTAGGTTCTTTAAGATTTCTCACAGAGCAGAAAATATTTATTAGAAAAAGCAGATGGAGATTCAAAAAAAATATTATTTTTATATATTTTCTTTTGACATCTATTATTGAGTCACTGATTACTAAATTGTTGTCATAGATATATAAAAAAGAACATGATTAATGAATTTAAATAGAAAGAAGCTAATATTGTAATAACTAACCATATCTCATTATAACACCATGATATTATTTGGCTCTGCTGTTGAAACTGAAATATATCATCTCTTAATTGATAACATTTTTGGAGTCAAGGCACATAAAAAGATTTGGATAAGTTTCAAGAGTGCACTGATTTTCCTGGAGTATGTAGTAAAGAAAATTGAGGGAATGTCTGCAATATTGTTTGCTTAGCGTGTGATCTTGTATGTGGATTATATTTTACCCTTCCATAACCTTTTTATGCATCCAAGCTTTGTATTTTGAATGGCAAGTCTCTGTGTTTTATTAACTTTCTTTAGCCATCTACTTATAGACATGGAACTAACTTATACAGGGGTTTATGTCATGATGTCTGGGCTTGATTTGGAAAGGCTTGTACTAGCTGCTGGCCCTCTTGGACTTATGCAGGCATGCCTCGATGCAGTTGTTCCTTATGTTCGGCAGAGAGAGCAGTTTGGCCGTGCAATTGGAGAGTTTCAGTTTATACAGGTTGGCAATCTAATTTAATATACCACAAAAAGGACGTGTGTTATGAACAGTTCTATTGAACTTATCAAATGTAGCATCCTGAAACTACAGGGGAAGTTGGCTGACATGTACACCTCCTTACAGTCCTCTAGGTACTTATCTTTGAGTTTGCTTGATGACACCATATGTTAAATCTTTAATTTTACCAACAGACAGATGCGATTAAAAATTGTCATTCTCTTTGTAGGGCTTTTGTGTATTCTGTTGCTCGAGACTGTGACAATGGAAATGTTGACAGAAAGGTACTCTTGAACATCATTTTTTTTCCATTTTCTACTGCATGATGTTGTGAATGCCCGCGATTTTTAAAGCGTGCTAAAATTGCAAAATACCCATATTGCAGGACTGCGCTGGGGTTATTCTTTTGGCTGCTGAAAAAGCTACACAAGTTGCCCTCCAGGTACTGGATGCTTAAGGCCTGGATTTCTATACCTAACTTAGTAGATTTTCTGTGAATTAGTGCAGCTTTGAACTCTTGGAATATTAGATAAGATGGTCACATCTGCAAATTTTTAGTTCAAAATAACAAGATGGAAGTAACATGGAACAGAGAGTTGAGCTAAATTAAATTTGGAAAAAGCAACCCCCCATCACTGCATGTTAAAAATCATTTTACAAAATTATAGAAAATCATCTATAATGTGCTCATCCACTTGATTTTTGGATCTACAATAAAACCAAAATCTCCAATTTTATTTTCAGGAAATATATTTTATCTGAACAATTAAAGAGTATAACTTAAATTTGATGTTTAAGCGTTCTCTTGGTCTATTTAAAGTGGCCTCATAGGTTTGTTGCCACTCTGGGCAGAATGTGGGGGAAAAAACATAATCAAAGATAAGAAAAACACACACACACACACACACACAAATCTATCAGACTAATGTTGTATTGTAATTATAATTGTGCAAAACAATCATATAGAGGAACAACTCCAAGAGTTGATGACCCTCATAAGTTTAATGTTTAATGTTTAATGTTTAATGTTGGAAAATACAAACACGGAGGTAAACTAGTGGATAATTGGATTATAGACATAGGCGTCAGTGCACATGACAAGAGAGTTGGAGACTCCAGTAAGAAGATTTTTGCATCTTCCATCTCTTCTATTTCATTGTCTTCCTAACCATCAAATTTTACAAATCCAAATCACTCTGCCAGCATTTATGTGTCTGAGAAATTTGCTCTTCATCCTGTGACATGCAGGCTATCCAATGTCTTGGCGGCAATGGTTACGTAAATGAGTACCCGACAGGTCGTCTCCTGAGAGATGCAAAACTATTCGAGATCGGTGCTGGAACTAGCGAGATCAGGCGAATGATCATTGGTCGCGAACTCTTCAAACAAGACTAACTGCAAAATCAACTTCAACATGATCAGCTGCCTGCAACCGCTTACAAAATATTCCAGAATGGAATTGGTCCAAAGTCTGACCAGGATGGTATCCAACCCACCCTCTTTGTATCTGCCTCCTTACTTCTACAAATAAGTATTTGATGTAATAAACCAGCTTATTTTATAACTTCTTTAAGATTATTTTGAGCTTTCTTTTCTCAATTTTACAGATCAGACATCATTCAACCATTTTCCTGTTTCACAACCTTACAGTCCTAGTCATTAGAAAGGTCCTGACTAATTAGATAAATGCCAAGAGAAGTATCTGATTAAGTTATGGTGAGATATAATAGGCTGCCAGCAAGTTCTTTGTGCCAGGTTGCATCTGTGAATGCCTAATGAAGTAACAAATTTTGCCAAGTTCAAGGTAGCTTTCATTTCCTGTCATTCCTTGCTAGCTTTAGCAAAAACACTCAAAAATGGAGAAAGCTTGTTTCTTTACACAGTACATACGTTTTAATATACAGAATCCTAGTTAGCAGTCTGGGATGCTGTTGTTTCACAGATGGCTTCAGAAGCACTGTGACTTTGTCTGCTCTTTTTTTTTTTTTTAGTAATGGATTATGATCAGACATTAGTATTCACATCATTCCTATTAAACAATTGTGAATATTGCAAAACTTCAACACAACATTCACGAATGCAGAATTGCACATGGAAATGAGAATTGCTCACAGATCTTCCATTTTGCCTTCTCTGGCTCTGTACCTTTTTCCTGCATGCATGTTACTGGAGCCAATACCGTGGCCCAAAACTTAGCTGCAGTGACTAGAGACTGCAAGGCTCCAGAACCAATGAATTCTATTGTCTATGGCAACTACGCATAGACTCTGGCCCTAAATAACTTCTCCCAATTCAAGTGAAGTGCAGGGGTAATAAAAGAATTAGGTTGGAATTTCAAATGTAAAGTATGAGTTGTGTAATGTATTTATAATAAGGAAAAGATTGTTTCTCACTAAAATTAGTCGGCCGAAATTCGAATAAGAAAGAAATGATTTATTCACCAATTCTATTTCTTTCCCAATCCATTAGTTAACACAACGCGATTGAATCGATCGACTTGCTCGATCCATAGCTCAATCAAACCAACCTAACTAGCTGAAACAGCTAAATGATCTAAACCATAACTAACTTAATAAGCTGGTTCACATACTACTAACTTGTGGTGCATTTTTTATATACTTTCGAATTCAACAAGCATCTTGCAGTGCTTTAAGGATCAGTTAGCCCTTGCAATCTTTACTCTAGATGCAAATAAACTTATATAATTAATTAAGACTTAACACCAAAAAGAGTCAGTAAATTTAAGAAACTGAGATATATATATATATATATATATATATATATATATATATATATATATATACACAAGAAACCTATATATTGCCTACATTTACTGACTGGTCTGGAACCAATAAAGGCTTGATATCTACAAGTCATCCCAGTACTCCCTCCTGCAGCCTTGACAGCTTTTGGAATCAAGCTAAGGCAGACATCAGATCGAAAAAATATAGAGAGAAAAAATTCAAAATTAGCAACATCGAGAAAAGCATCAGTCTACGTACGCATAGAAACAGGAGCCGTCTGCCATTAACCACCAACGTTACATCAACAAACTCAAACAGTGCATGCAGATAGGTAGCCTCACGTCCTCATCAACGTCACACGATTACATTATACCTTAGTCATGCATGAGATCTCTTCTCTATACGAAGAGGAAAATCCATATGTATTATATATATATATATATATATATCATAAAGCATATATAGCTGCTATATGTTAGTTAATAATTTAACGATCGGTAGCTTTATCTTTGAAGCCGCCGGAGCTTTTTGTGGGGAACAGATCGAGTGTCTTTGGAGGATTGAAGCTGGGATTGGTGGAGTACTGGCTGAGACACCCATAAGCTTCAGTGCTGCTGTTTGTTAGTTCTTCCCCTTTAGTTTCCAACTTGCACAGCAAATTCAATCCCTGCGTCGTCGCATCCTGCAAACGCGCAGATTTAGTGGACATATATATATGCGCATTGAAATGGTCGACGAGGAAGAAAGAACTGGATTGGACCTGATTGAAGAAGTGATGGGAGAGATCTAGAGAAGAAGTAGAAGCAGCGCTGAGATGATGATGGTGGCGGTGGAGGTGGTGGCCGTGGTGGAAGAAGATGTGACAGTTAGGACTAAATCCGGCGGCGGAGCGGAGAAGGAGGTGGTGCATGCTGAGCCTCCTGCGGAGCTTCTGCCTCTCTCTGGCCTTGTGGTTTTGGAACCAGTAGAACACGTTCTTTCCTTCGATGTTGCCGTAGCAGGAGAGGTGCGCGGTGATCTGCTGTATATGCGGCGCGTCCGGCGTGCGAACTCCGCTTCGGTACAGCTCCTCCAGTATCATCAGCTGCTCCGGCGTGGGGCACCACCTCGACGACGGCACTTGAGGCATCTTCTTCTTCTCTCCTTCTGTTCTTGGACTTGCGACTCAGTATAATTTTGTCTCTTCCAGTTTCTGGTGCCTAGGATATGACTATATAGAACGAGAGAGAGAGAGAGAGAGAGAGACGATGACAGGAAAAGAATGAACATATGGACTAGAGTGAATGCGAGCGGAGACAAAAGGGATATGATGGGCGAGAAAAGCCCTGAGAAAGAAAAAAATAAAAAAGAAGAAGAAGAAGAAGTTGGGGGATCAAAAAGGGAAGAGACGGTCACTGGCACTGGTACTTTGCTCATGCTGATGTTTGCTTCTGATCTGTGCCACTCACTTCTCTGTGCATGCCTTTAATCGATCAATTGTTTTCGATGAGTAAAAATATGCTTAATATATATATATATATATGAGAATGATGAGACGGCCGGGATTCTTTCAGTCCCGATCGATCGACCGACCCAGAGCCATGGATCATGGATGGATGGAGCTGTTTCTCGAGTCAGCTCTGCAGTCCTCCCTGTTCCTCTTTATTTCGGCGACCAAAGGAAGACGGCGATTGGCGTCGATCGATCGGAATCTCTCTGGTTGTAAGACTGCAGGGCAAGTGGTGGAGAAGGCGGTGCTGGTTCGAGCGGCGGCTGTCGTGCATGCGGCTAGCCTTTTTTTATTTATTTATTTAGTATTTTATATTTAGATTTTAGATTCTAATTTATATTAAAAAAAATATCAGTTATCAAAATACAATAGAAAGTATCGGTTTATCACCGCAGATGCACATTTATAAATCAATGAGTAAATTTATACAATAAATAAGGATTAATTTGGAAGACGATCTAAAATTTTGCTCCGTATTTAGATGGTCATTCATTGTCTTACCAATCACATTCACGAATATAATTCTTCCATAATTTACTTCCTCTCGAATCCTGAAAGATCAAAGCGAGAGCACTAAATTAGCGATTCCAACTTTTTGTACAATAGAAAGTATCGGCTATATTTAATTTATTATTGTATTTGAAAGAGAATTTTATAAATAACTTAAGTCATAAATATTTAAAAATAAAATTTTTAATCGTGTTAAAATAACTTAAATCGAGTTTCAATAATTTTGATCAAGATAATAATTTTGATTTAATTGGATTTTTTTTATTTTAATATTTTTTATAATAATCATATCTTACAAATTAAATATTGATATTTTATAAAGAGAAATACGATAAGAAGTTATGTTGACTTTTTTTTTAATAACAAATATCTTCTCAGCGAGAATGATAATACGATAAGCCCTTTTATTTATTTATTTTTAAAAAAAAATCCTTAAACTCCTTTTGAACACTATCAATTAATTAGTAATTACACAAGGAGTTTTAGGGTAATAACTATTTTTTTTTTTCAACTCCTCTTTGATGAGAGAGAACCACATATATTTTTAATATAATTCAGATAATTGCTTCTAATAAAATAGAGATTAAATTTTATTAGGTCTTTTATCTCTCCCACTTTTTAATCTTTTTTATTTTTATTTTTATTAATAAAATAATAAGAAAGGAGTTCGGTGCCCTAAAGTCTTCGGAGAGAGAGAGAGAGAGAATTTCATCTTTTTCTCTCGAGAATGACACGTGGAGGCTTATGAGCCGGTCGATCGTCCTTGCCTGTCTGGATCGTGACTTTTGAGTGAACTTTTTTGTTACGATTTAGAAAGCGATGATGGATGGGCAGCTCCTTTCTCCTCGGTCAGTCCCTCTTTATGGCAAATTAATTGCGAAGCTCTGCGGCTCTTGTTCTTCTTCTACCCTATACGTATTTAGCAAATAAGAGAACAAATTAAATAAAGAATTAATATTTTTTAATAATTGCTAGAGGTACACTGCCGCAGCTAGCGGAGGATCTATACCCTATAAATTATAAGCCCAAAGATAATTCAGTGGGTAAGTATAAATAAATTTATTTATAATGAACGGGAGTAGATATGTTTATCGATTCTGCGGTTTCAATTTCAATTGGATTTTGATCGGGTTTAGATCCGTCGATATTAGAATCGATCCGAACCGGGTCCGGTTCCGAGTCAGTCCGAAACAGTTTCGGACCGATTCCGAAACGGTTCTGACTTGAACTTTCAAATTCATCTAATGTATTGGTGATCCTATTCTTTTTTTCTATCGTAAAATAATCTTATAGAGATGTTAATATGTTAAGAATTTTTATATTTAAATTAGCAATCGAAACTACATCCAAATCGAAATCAAAATTGGTTCCGAATCGATTCCAAACAAATTGGAACCGAATCGAATCGGAATCGGAATGATTCTGATGTAATTTCGGAACCGTTTCATCCGAATCGGTTTCGATTTTGAATTTAACGGATTTATTCCGATTCGACCGGATTGACTCAATCCATTATGCATGCCTAAACGGGAGTTCATTTTTAAAAAAATTATTATTTTGAATTATCGATGACTCCTTTCGTAATAGAGGCAACGTAGGGATGAGAGATCGTTAATGTAACACGAAGAGTGAAAATCGATATTCTATTGTCACAGTATATATTTCAATATAATTTAATTGAAGATCAAAAGGTGCATCCATGGGTTAGAGTGGGCTCCATTAGCCCCATCCAATTTTTTAAAAAGAAATATTTTGTTTCAAATTTAATTATAAATTTTATTGTTTTCTTATAATTTAAAAATAAAAATATCAAATTAGAATGATAAATTTTATAAATATTTTTATATTTATAAATTATTAAATATATTTGATATCGATAAGGTCTCAAACCATATACTCGAATGATCAAATTAAGGTGTTGGATTATAAAAGAAACAAGAGTCCTAGAGGGGCTCCAGAGATCAAGGACTCAGAAAATTAAGAGTTTGAGTGACCGAGTTAAAGAGTTGGGTCATAAGAGAAATGGAAACCTAGAAAATCAAAGGTGCAAGAGATTAGAAGTCTAGTAAGTCAAGAATTAAGAAGTTAAAATCTCAAATAGTCGAAAGTTTAGGAGTCGATAATCTAAGGAGGTGGGATCATGATGGGTTAGAAGTCGATGTTGACATAATTTCATCCTTAATATCCTTTGAATAATACATATCTATAAGACAGAGCTACTGTATATAAAGACATGTGATAGTTGTAAATATAGAAACATATCAAAACTGTGTTTGCAAAGATGACCATGAGATAAGGGGATATATGCATACGTACATGATTACGTAATAAGGACGTGAAGTACATGAGTTTAAAATAGTTGAAAATGTGTGCAGTAATAACAGGGAGATAGAGAGACTACAAAAGAGGATAACAGGGAAATGGAAAAATATAATTACAATATTGCTAATTCAATCTATATTTGTTTTCTTTTATTTTTTGCCCCGTCTTACTTAAGCATCAGAAGAGTATTGTCGAAACACAGATGTCCTCTGACCAGTATTATTTTGAACAGGATCTCAATGTAGCCAAATGAAAATGTCATTGTCAAAGGATTCGATACAAAGTGATTAACAACTAACGTACTATATCAATATTAATTATAACTTATTTATTTTTATTTTTCATAAATCTATCATTTTTTCTTCTCCATAGTAAATAAAAAATTCATTATTATAATAGGTAATCTAAATTTTTTATTTGTTGTTAAATAAAACTTTTGTTGTTATAGATAAAGAGACAATAAACACTAATCGTTTAAGAAATGATCGACGAAACAATAAGTGATAGTCACTCATGAGATGGATGTTGTCTCATCAAGTGATGAACAATCTAAATTATTTATTTTTTATTCAATATAAAAAATTTAATTGTCGATAAAGATATAATGAGAATTATATAATCATTTAAAAAATAATCGACGAGACAACAAATGACAATTACTCGTGTAAGGTGGATAACTCATCAGATAATGAACAATAATTGTTTTACATATAGTAACTTTGTGAATGCCTCTGGATAATTGTCGATCAGGCCCAGATAATTTTAAATCCTGATTACACGTACTCATGGGTGCATCTAAATGTTACAAATTATAATTTTTGTTTTCTCCCAATTCCTTACGTTTATAATTAATATATGATCTTTAGATAATCTTTGATTTTTTTATTTCTCGTATTTTCGAAAGTTATAATTTCGGTCGGAAAACCTTTTTCACTCGCTAATTAAATTCTGAATCAAATGACGTTGAATCTTTGCATGGCAGACATTAAAGTTATATATTGTACTTTAATAAAAATTCGATCGATTTAAAATATTCTTGAGAGAAAATCTTCAGTAGCGTTTGGCGGAGAGAAAATTTTTTATTTTTTATTTTCTATTTTTTTATAGAAAATAGAAAATGATTTTTTAATATTTTTTAATTTTTCAGAAAATATTTTTTTATTTTTTGGAAAATGAAAATGAAAATAGAAAATGATTTTTTGAAATTTTTCAGTTTTATAGAAAATGCTCCTTTATTTTCTAGAAAATATTTATGAAAAATGTCAATAAAACACATTTTCTCATTTTTTTCAAAAAATAAAAATATAAAATGAAAAAAAACTTTCTCTATCAAACGCCCCGTAGTTTTCTTTAATTTGTTCTTGTAAAAGCAATTAATCATCTCGCTTTGGAATTAACTCGTAAAATTTAATCCTAAGTCAGCACCATAAGTGAACTCATCTAGCCTGACAATGCACCGAAATTTTAACTTGTTCATTGTATTTATCAGTTCGTTAATTAAGTTGGCATCTTAACCTCGAAGTGAACATAGGAAAAAGAATATTATTTTTATCGAAAAAATTAATAAATCGAACGGATAAAATTGTCTCAGTAGATTTGACATATTAAAAAATTTATATTCATTTGGGGACCAATGCACAAATATATGATAGTTAAGAATCAATCTAAATTTTTTTAAGAATTTATATGGCGATTTACCAAACAGCATTCTTGAAATTTAGAATTGTCTAAAAAGTGCTTCATACTTTCATATTTATTAAATAACGCACTTAATTTTCTTTTTACTCTTCCCGTCAAAAAAATATGTACCACTGTAGTGCTGGAATTATAAATTCCAACACCACTATAGTACTGGGATTTAAATTCCAAAGATGATTAATGCAATTCCACCTATCATCAGATCAAATTTACAATTTCAACATCACTGGTGTTAGAATTTGAATTGATCTGCGCTCAAAAAATTAAGTCCTTATTTCTGAAGGATAAAAAGAGAATTAAGTACGTTATTTGATAAATATGAAAGTATGGAATACTTTTTGAGCAATTCCAAATTTCAACGTTGTTTGATAAATTATCGAATTTATATAGATACTTTATTATTGTATTATAGTTCGAAGGTAATAAGAGAGTTAAAAAAAAATATATAGAATCGTCCTGTTAATTAGCTATCCTCTTAGGTAGTGAAGAAAAATGACAAGCAGGATATATTTAGGGTCGAGAAGAAACGAGTGACTGCAGGGGCTCCCATGAGTTGAGGGGGTATCCTGCGCAATGCAGGGAAGTGGGTGGCAGGCAGCGCTGCTGTTCACTTCTCTGCGGGCCTTGTGTGGTGGGTGGAGAGTACGTATACATTGCAAGGGAGGTCGGTTGGGATGTGCGGTCACACATCAGACTTCGGCTATTACTGCTGCTGCTGCTGCTGATGCAGCCTCTCCGGGAGCAAAGTACTAATTTGTCTCGCCGTCGCAGTCGCAGTCGCAGTCGCAGTCGCAGCGCATCGACGAACGCTAAGCTAGCTGGTCGACATTATAGAATTCACGCAACGAATTGAAGAAACAAAATATATATAATTGATCTCCTATGCATCGAATTAATCTTACGTGCCGAAATCTCGTATGTCCGTGTGTTTTACGCGATCCACTGTTTAATTCACGCACGATATCAGCGTCATCGTCGTGTTGTCTGGTCATCGTCGTCGGCCGCCAAACCGAATGCGATCGACGCGCAACTCACCGACGATCCAACAGGACTTGACTTTCGAACAATTAAAACTCAAAAATCTGATGCAAAGTGACCAGAAATGATCGAATCATGTGGCCGACAGTGGCACGGTCATTATCGGTCACGATCAGGTCGGATTTCAATCGCAATTCCGTCGGAATCCAGTGGTATGACGTCCGATTCTGATGGTCGATTTAGGCCGTCATTCGATCAGTCAACGGCTGAATCGCAGTCGACTGAAAATATAGCAGACGGGTCAATGTCGGCTGTCGATCTAGCCTGATCGTGGTTACTGTCGACCGTATGATTTAATCATTTTCGATCATTTTATGTAGAATTTTGAGCGCTAACTGGTCGGACCATCGACAAGTTATGCATCGATCGTGCCCAATCCAATGACCGACAATACGGCGATGATACCAGCACTACACATGGGTCGGACGATGAATAACATGGAGGGCATGGACATGCAGAATTTAGTCAAGCAGGAGATCATCAGTCTTCAACTGCCAATACTGTGACTACGATACAAAGTTAATTAATTAGCACCGTCCATCCATCCTCATTTGCGAGACCCTGTTAATCAGGGCGTGTTATATTTCTTAATTTACAAACAGATCGAGTGTGTGTACTGCTTTTGAGAACAAAATCAATTAATTAATTGTCGAGTTTGATCTGCGTCGGGAGTTAGCTTAATAAGCTCTAATATTCGAAGAGCGACAGAGATGCATACTAGTTAGAGAAAATGAGAGGCAGCTCTGTTAGGAAAGTCAATCATATCTCATGATTCTTATTCTATCATATTTTCATGATTTTTATTTGTAAATACGATAGATATATTTATATTAAAAATAGATTAATTATAAAATCGCTAAATTATAGGAGTAAATTTATCAAGTACAAATATGTACTCTTGTATATATATACATTGTATCTTTATCTTTGAGAATATGAGAAACAAATTATTTTCATTATCTTCTTCTATTCTACAAGCTTCTCTGCGAAAGTTAGAAATCTGTCCAACTAACAGTTTCTTGTCATCCGTTTCAGGACACTGACGAGAGGGAGATAAATCGTGATGGGACAAAATCCCTTAATACAGTGACAAGGCAGAGAGATCCATTTGAAATCAAAGGGGATTTTAGACCCCTCATCCGGTATCGAACCCAGCTAATTTTACAAGCAATACCCTGCCTTACCATTGCGTCATCCCATGGGGACAAGAGACAGCTCCTCAAGCTCTTCGTGGATAGGTTATTAAGACCGTTTCTTTGCTCATTTAATTAATTTTTTTTATTAAATAAGTTTCAGGCTACTCAAGATTAGCACGGTCATCCCCACGGAGATGACATATTGCATAGTAGCTAAGATACGATGATATTTATAAAAGTGACATGTGAGTTATTTTTTGGATTCAGATGATCTTCATATATTTTGATCACCACGTCAAAATCTATATAATCCTATATGATTTACTTCCCTCATAATAATCGTGGAATAGACCGATAAAAACTCATAGATTGACGATTCTAATCTTTACAAAAGATTAGCAGTGTCATTTGCTCGCAGTTATTGATTTTATGAATATTTTGATCCATCAAATCTTGAGGTAAATTTACAAGAAGAATAAGAAATATATACTACATACTGTACCATGACATAGTTCTCTATAATTTATCATCATTTATGAAGTGGGGGATCACCCATGAAAAGCGTTTGACGTGCATATGCATTATCACATTTTGCTATAAGATCGGCATTGTCATGTCTATGATTGTCCATGTGAGTATTTTTTTTATTGCACTGATTGTGAGATAGAATCGATCATTTATAGGATTATTCAAGTCTAAGATTTAGATACTCAGTGCTAGTTAAAAAAAAAAAATACTGTCATGTCCTCTAGAGCACACACTACAACAAAAAACGTAATACACAATATTTAAAAGACAACGTTTTTTATAAAAAACGTTGTTGTTTGTAGTTTAACAACACTTTTAATGAAAAGTGTTGTCTTTTTTTTTTTTTTTAAATTAGCAAACCGTTGTGTATTAGTGTTGTTTATTTGGTTCAAAGACAATGATTTTTAAATAGAGTCTTTGACCTATTTTTATTAGTAAAAGACAACGTTTTATAAGAAGCGTTGTCAAAAAATCATTTTTAATTTCTGCCACATACAATTTTTTAGATATAATTTAATTTATATATATATTTCTGTACGAAAATATAGATTATTTATTTAATGGATCACTTTTTTTTTAAATATAAAAAAATTAAATAAATAATGAAAATATAAATTTATTTCATTAAAATAATGAAGGAAATAAAAAAATTATCTTTGTTTTATTAATATTTGTTTTCATTTAATTTCCCTATCGTTAGGTTGTTTTCATTTATTTATTTTATTTTATTTATTTCCTTATTTAATTTTTCCTTGAAATCTCTCGTCGATCACGCATTAGGGATCCGCTTCTTTCTTCTTTTCCCGTATCCGTGACTTCCTTTTTTCCGCTTCTTTTCTGCGACTTCCTTGAAATCTCTCGGTGATCCATCCTTACTAACCTACGAAGACCTCTCTCGCTCTCTCCCTCGCACAGTCGCGCCACTTCGCTGACATATCGACCACTCCTGGTAAGGGCACTCGTGCCTTGATTCTCTTCATGCTCTCATCTGTTAGAGTTCTCAGAGATCTTTTGTTCCTATGTGTGTGTGGTTCTTTTAGTAAAGACTGTGTGTAGCATAATGAGAGAAGATCTAAACAAGAGAAGAATGAAAATATGGTTAAGAAAAGAGGAGGTTGAAAAGGAACGGATTGGCAGTGAACAACACTGTCTAAGTTTGATAAAACTTACTAATCAGTCCAGTTGCATACTTTTCTAATGTCGATATACATACATTTTTATTTTATATTGGTAATTTAATCTAGATGTGGATCAAAATGTTACATTTGAGAATCACCTGCTAATTATAATTCATGTGCTCAAATTTTATAATGAGAATTGATACTTTATCATGGTGGAATTGGGAACTTCTTCACCAGGTACTATAAATGGGCATACCAGGAGTTGTTCGTGCAATCTGATACAAGCAATGGTCATGATTCAAGAATTTCTGTTGGTTCAAAGAGATGTATTTCTGATTACCATCAATTTGGATGGTTGTTATCTTTAGCTCTTCGTATGCATGGATTTGGTCACTTCAAGGATCTTGTGACGTGTACTAATGGATTAGTTTCAATACTGATTAGCCCATGCAGCATCATTTTATCTCATATTTTGGTGTGCTTTGAATATGGAAATATTTGGTTTACCTCTAAAGCTCCTTATGTTTTTGTTTTCTGGTTCTTTAGGTTATACTTATTCTTCATGCACCCATCCATGCCAGGAAGTTTAGAATTCAAGATTCACCAATTTTTGGTAGGCTTTCTGAAACTTTTTACTTGTATCTGGCATTGTGAGTTCATATTCCAATTCTCTTTCCTATCTTAGTTGTTCTCATTGCTGGCATGGTCTCCCACTTCAGTTAAAAAATCTGACAAAGGTGTCAACCTTTTAGCCTCTCTATGTGACAAACATGATGCTTCAAAGGATGAATTGAGAAGAGTGTTGGAAATGACAAATAACTTGATAGTGGATATCTTGAAGAAAAAACCATGCACAGATTCAGATGTAAAGAATGAATGTTTGGCTTACATTGACACAGGTTTTATGCCACCTTTAATCCACAGTTTTCACTTCTTTACATAGCTTCCAATACTCAGATGATACTTATTAATTATTTTTTGGTAGTTGGTTTGACCCATTTTGATGATCTATTGGGGGAAAAATCACTACGGTCAAATATACTTATCCTAGAGAAAATTTATAATGATGCAATCCTTAAAAGAGAACTAGATGAGCGAATGTTTGTTAATGATGAGGACAGTCTAATTGGCAGTGGAAGTTTGTCTGGAGGTATCATTAACATGTGTGGAACAAAGGTATGTTGTGTAATTGTGTCCTGCTTTAATTTATTGGCTTACCTCTTTTTTTTTCCCCTTAACACTTGTAGAGAAAGTATGACATATTTGCTTCACCGGTAAAGTCCATTACGAGCCCAATGTCTCCTCCATGTTCTCCTGGTTCACCCTTGAATGAAGGTCTTATTGGGTGCAGTAAATTGGCTCCTGTTGCCAGTTAGCTCTGCCATGACTATGGCAAAGTGGCTTCAAAACGTTATACTTCCTCTTCCTTCGACACCTTCAGTAGAGCTTGTACATTTCCTTTCAACTTGTGACAATGATTTAACCAGTGATATTACACAACGGGCCAGCATTATTCTTGGAGCAATTTTTCCATGTTCTTCATTTGGAGATAGGTGTACTTCGGAAGGTATTCAAAGTGCTGCTCAGATGGATAGTTTATGGGCCGAGCAGAGGAAGTTGGAAGCAGTTAAGTTATACACGCTTATAAGCCTAATATGGCCAAAAAAATATTGGAATATGCCGGAAACACTATTGGAATATGCCTAGTAAGCTTCTGTCTCAACTTACTGGTTGTGTCCGTCACTGGTAATGAAACATATTGTTCTCCACTCAATCTATACTTTTTTAATCTTTTGTTACTTTTAGGGAGACGATCTGAGGTTTTTGATAATTCCCGGTTGGAGAATATGGCAACAACTTTCTCTATGATAACATCAATTAATTTCTAAGCTTGCAGCCATGTACTGAGTATATTATTATCATTTCTGTTATGTAATATTATCAAAATATAGTTGGCTTATTCTTAAGTTACTAGAATATCTCAAAATGAATGCATGTTCTTAAGTTACCAGAATATACTTGTTTCTCATTATAATTAGTTCAATTTCTAATTCCCTCCTTATTTTTTATTTATGATATTACCCGTGATCAATCTCATTTCTATTGACAGATACATGATCTCCTCAAACATGGGCGAAGGTGCTTCCATCTTTCTGACGGCAACTTTAGGCATTCCCGAGGGTTTGATATCAGTTCAACTTAACTTGGAGATTGATTTTGTTTAATTTTGTAACAAACTTGGAGTATGTAGGTTTTTTGTTTAATTTTGTAAACTTAACTTGGAGATTGACTTCATACTTTTCTTTTTCATTATTTGTTGATTATGCAATATTTATGTTTCAATTGTAAGAAGATTTATTAGTTGTTAATGATATTTTAATTGGTGTTATTATAAGTGTTTAATTAAATAGATTATTAATGTAATATAATAGATAATGTTTTTGTAGATATAAAAGACAACGATTTTTATTTGTGCTAAAATGACAATGCTTTAAATTCATTGTAAAAATGTTGTCGTTTCTAACAACGACAATACTTTTTATCCGTCGAAGAAGCATTGTCTTTGTTGCAAGGACAACGCTTTTGATTTGTTATAAAAGCATTGTCCTTGAAAAAAACGACAACGCTTTTTTCCCGTTGCAAAAGCGTTATCATTGTTAAAAACGACAATATTTTTTCTCCGTTGTAAAAGCGTTGTATTTGCTAGAAACGATCACGTTTTTTCTCCGTTGCAAAAGCGTTGTCATTGTAAAAAACGACAACGCTTTTTCCCTGTTGCAAAAGCGTTGTCTTTGCTAGAAAAGACAACGCTTTTTAATCCGTTGTCATTAGTCGGACTTTTAACAACAATGTCTTTAACAACGCTTTTACAGTCACATAGACAACGGATAAAAAGCGTTGTCTATTAGCTTTTTTCTTATAGTGACGATGCAACGGTAAGACGGATATATTTCTGACGATGAATGTAAAAAAATCTATGTTTGATTGTTCCAAGTCAAATGGTGTGGACTGATAGTTTACCTTTATATATATATATAGTACAATTTCAATATTGGATGATTTTATATAGAAATATATATGAGACTAGCTACAAAGCTCGGGTTTCACCGTCGGATCGCAAATATTTCTCGGATTTATTTTGATAGTTGATAAAAAAAATTCATAAAACTAAATCGATTATGTCCGATCGAAGACTCCGAATTAAAAAAGTATTAAAAAAAAACACTCCCTCGACACAATGCAGTAGGGTGAAAGAGTGCTAGGACATATTCAACGAATAAATTAATATAAAAAAAATGTGTGTGGGACGACCACTTAGACTAATGCAAAGTTTTATAGGTTATATTCGTAAATAGAATATGATTTCAATATTTGATAATTTTATAAAAATAATGTGATTATGGAGATTGGATTTTGTCGTTACAGTAAATACTTTTCGAATTTATCTTGATGATCAATAAAAAATTTCGATGGAGTCAAATAAATCAATTTTAAAGAAGGGAAGGCAAATACTAAGATCTACGGTATTAATTAAATGAGAGAGATATAAAAGGAAAAAGAAATTTTATAATAATGAAGATCAACTTTTTAATATATTATGATTTTTTTAATAATTCAAAAAATTTATATTACAATTTTGAAGATATATATATATACCTCGTCTATTCAATAAATTTGAAAACACAATTCATCAATTTATGTACAATCGAAAGTCGACTTTCAAAATTTACTTGACAACTGGATAATCCCACAGCGAAAAAAAAGAATAAATATTATGATAAATCTTTTTTTAAAATTTACTTAGACAACAAATGAATTGAACTGAGAGCAAACAGTCAGTCAACTGTTAGAATTAGCTAGACTAAATCAAAATATTAAAATTATTCAAAAGAAAAAGAAATTTCATAATAGTTAAAATTTTTAAAGTTTTTTTAAGATCGAATTATACCGGATAAAACTAATATATGAGTAAAACAATTTGATAATATACATGACCACTCACGTCTCAAATCCAATTGGTATTCAAAGACAATACATTTCGACGATTTATCGAATGATAAAGATATTATATCTCGATAAATTATCGAATGCCAAAGATATTACATCTCGATCGCGTTGAACGAAGAAGACCACCCTAAACACTAAGACACCTCATGCATCTCGACTGCTATATCCTATCTCGGTTGTATGACATTTTGAATATTTTACATTCTAGTTATATTATATTTCCTCTCTGCTATATGACTGTCCCGATATATTATATTTCAGCTAAAATTAAGTGACGTGACGTCCTTTCAAGATAAAATCGTCAATAGGACATCCTTTGTCAGGGACCTCATCCGACAGGATAATATATGTCCATACTTGTTTCGGAGAAATATGTCAACCATATTAATGAGGATTTATTTCCCATCAACCATACGGAGAGCATTAATTACTGTCCCTACGCCTGCAATATTTATGAGAGTAATAATTCTATTACTTCGAAGAGCCTGCAGCGTCATGTCACTAAAGTCATACCGTCCATGTCCTCCTGAATCGCTCCGCAAGGATGACTCCACTTATATAAAAGCAACTTGAAGATGAAAAAAAGGAAGGTTCGACATCTTCTACGCTGCTCTCTTGCTTCTATTACTTCTCCTTTATATATTAATTCCTATATTGAGTGTCGGAGGGACTTTGTTGAGATCTCTCTCGACACCCTTAATCGTTTCTTTTTCTACAAGACCCGTCTCGTCCCAGGCGATCGTGACACATCATTCGGCTATAATATCCGAGACAACCACTTCAATCAATTCTCTGTTTCGACATAACTGTCACATCATTCCTTCCGTCTGAATCACTTATCCCCACTTTTACTATTGGACACCTCTGCATTTCGGTGTTAGCAGCAACACAAATAAGTATATCGCCCTGCCTCTATGTCCTTGTATGGTCATTTTTATATCCCGAAAAGCTTCGTCGCAATCATGTCGTATAGTAACTAATCATATAAACAGGGAGCATAATATTATCTCGAAATGATGATTTTGATTTGCCGAATTGGTGAAATATAAATCTAAATATTATAATTCGCAAGTCAATATTTAGCTATAATGACATATTTGTTTGATTTATATAAAGTAATAAATAATTCACAAATTTAAAGATATCTTGACCGACGGGAATTGTTAAAACAAAAATGAAAACGGATTAACTAAATTTATTAATTGAAAATATCTAGTATTAATAAATACTCAAGGTATAGTTACCCCAAGAACATCATATATCCCGACACTTTCTAGTGCAACGAGTTGAGTGAAACTAACCGAAATTAATTCACTAAATTTTTAACTAGTAATTAGACCAAAGCTTAGTCCAAAGTAAATGAAGTATTTGATTTTTTTATTGACTTTGTCTTAAAAAGTGGTCCATTTGATATTAAAAAGATCATATATCTCATTACTATTTGGAAGTCGATTATGAAAAACTTATATATATAATCAAGTAAAGAAATTACACACGTGCTCATAATTTATCATACAATAATAATCAAGTTTTATCCAATAATTGGATCGACTATATGAATCCTCCTATATCGATCGTTGAGTTATATTCCCTACTATATTATAATTTATATTTAAATAAAATTTATCTTTTTTATGTTGTTCATCAAGTATTCTTTGGTATTTTTATTTCTCATTTGATTTGCATATTAATTTGTAATAATTTCACGTTATATAACTGGAACATCTATCGATCGTTTAAATATATGTTCATATCGTCTTAAACATATTTCTCGAAGTTTTCTCTCGATTGATACAACTTTAACTTTCACTCTAATGCTCTCGTTGTTTATTTTATCCATTCTTGAATTTATACACAACCATCTTAATATCCTTATATATGTAACTCTCATTGTCTTTGAGTAGTAACTCAATATTTATCTCCATATATATATAACATAATATATTTAATTGTTATTTTGTAAATTTTTTCTTTAAGTTTTAAAGATACCTTGCAATCACAAATAATATTGATGTTCTCATACATTTCAACCTACTTATTTGTATTTTATATATGACATATCTCTCAACCTCTCTATTTTTTTACAAAATTTACTATAAGTATTTAAAACTTTTGGTTACATACAACTCATTATCTCATAACGTATCAATTGTTTATTATGTATAATATTGTTAAATTTAAATTTCATATATTTTTATTTTTTTTACTTTACTAAGTGTAAAACCTTTCACTTATATATTTAAATTTAGTATTTACTTATTCATATGTTTTATCTACTAAAATAATATCAACTGCAAATAACATGCAGTACCATGTCTTGGACATATATATCTAGTGAGTTTTTACATAATTAATATAAAAAACAAAAGTATAAACTTAAAAGTTAACTCTATTTTTATGGGAAATACTTTGGTCAATTATTCCGACGTTTTTACTTTTATCATTACTTCCTTATGTATATCCTTAATTATTTTAAAATATGTCAATACACTATCCTTTTTTTTTAATTTTCTATATAATTTCGTTTGAAACTCTATTATAAATTGTTTTAAGATCAATAAATATCATGTGTAAGTCTTATTCTCACTATACTTTCCAATTACTTATCTGAGAATATGTATAACTTATATTACAGATATTCCCAACATAAATCCAAATTGATTTTTAATCCCATGGTCTCTTTACTTTTTTTTTTACTATATTTTTCACATAGTTTCACGTATGACATATTAATTACTGCTATTGTAATTTGTACAATTTTGTATATCTCATTTCTTTGTATATAAAAGAACTAGAGAACTTATCCTACACTGATTAAATCTTTTTTTCATTTTCAATATAAGTTGAATCTGTAAGCTATTCCATACCTTCCTTATCTAGTCACTCCCATACTTCTATGGGAAATATTATCGGGTTCAAATACTTTTATATTTTATAATTCATTTAAAATTTGCTCTACTTTAAAATATTGGATTATGTGAGAAAAAGTTAAATTGATATACTTAAATTATCTAAGGTAATTTGATCATCAAAATTTTCATGAAAAGACGTGGAAAATATATTTTCTATCTCTTTTTTTATATTCTCATTGTCAATTAGTACCATATTAAATATATTATATTCACCCCATCTTATTTAATAAGATCTCTGGTATTTTCTCTCTCTAACTTTAACTATTATACAAATATATTTTTTCCTTTTTTTTCAAGCTCAAGATTAGATTATAAGATAAAAATTTAAAATTTTATGCTCATTTGATATATTTAATCACTTAAATTTTCATTGAAAATATTATAAAATCATTCTTTTATTTTTTCATTATCAACTAATACCTTATTAATTCATCTTATATGTATCTTCTTTCTAATATTTCTTTCTATAACTTTAATTATTATATAAATATTTTTTTAATTCAGTCGGCGTTAATGATTTACCCTCTAATACATTAAAAATACAAATCGTATTAGTGGTCCCCATTTGTCTCTATATGTGAAGGGGATAAATCGGATCTCGGTTATAAATCTGAAGTCGTCATGATTTCTAGCATGGTCATCACATCCAGAAATCGATCCCATACCCTTTCAAATATTAACATGACTATATTAGTCATCTGAGTTTGTCCTACATTAAAATTTATACGGGCAATTGCCTCTAAAAAATTTCTAAAATTGATTATTATTTTTTAAAATATTTTCACTCACATAAATAATACGAAAAATAAAAAAAATTAGTGCTAACAAAAATTAAAACGTTATGCGTCAGAATATTAACAAGTTTTTTTTTTTCAAAATTATATATTATATTTGGATATGTTTTGATTAAATAATTAAAAAAAAATAGCAACTGGTTGCGATCCAATTAACCGCCACTGCTCATCATTCTGCGGATGAGATTAAATGCTACCGCAACGGACGGCCAGATGGTATCCTTCAGAGGGTCCTTGCAATTTGCCCAAGGCGGCATTCCCGCATGTTGCCGCGTGTGGGGTCATGAATCGCCATGCTTATCTATTTATTGGTTTCGATTTCGATTCTGATTCAATTCTAATTGATTCTGGATTCGTGACATTCAATTCAATTGACGATTCCGAGCCAGTTAAACGATTCGATGCATTTCAAACTGCCCGATCATCTTCCTCACTCAATTTTCAAATTCATCTATCGTGCTAGTGATCATATTCTTTTTTTTTTATCGTAAAATAATCTTATAGACATATTAGAATGCTAATATTTTCTATCTTTAAATTAACAATCGAAATCATTTTCAAATTGAAATTAAAACTGAGTCCGAAATGATTTTGAATTGATTAGAATCGAATCAAATCAGAATAAAAACGATTTCATAATCGATTTATCTGAATCAATTTCATTTCATAATCGATTTATCTGAATCAATTTCGATTTTAAATTTAACGGATTGATTCCAACTAATTCCGAATCCAATTGATCCATTAAACATACTCAGTCATAAATAAGAGAAGCAAAAATCTCATAAAAACCCTACTCAAAATTGCTGCGGGCTCTGGTCCTTTGGCCCCTCCCCGATGGCGAGGGACGAGCACGAAATTGGCAGTTTCCCATGGACGCATTGAATTGAGGTTCCCCCCCAAAAAAATGGCGCCCTAATTGCGCGCGATCAAATTCCAAGCTGCACCAAAGGGCGCCTAATTTCCGCGCTCAAAATGCCCTCTCAGCCGCGCCCTTTCTCATTGCGCGCTGCCTCTTCGCCTTCCCCACCCTCCCGGAGGTCAAGTTGAGAGTTGACCCCTGCTTGACGGCCGTCTCAGGTCGCTGCGGAGGAGCGCTTGAGTCTGCTCTGAGATTGTTCTCCTCGGAAGGAGGTCGGAAGCGAGCTCTCTGTACCGCTCCGTCCTTGTGCTCGGTCGTCTACGGGTCTGTAAGTTTATTGCAGATCCGAGCTCAAGTTGTTTTTTTTTTCCCTTCTTCTTCTTCTAGATGGTCGCAACTATGTAAAACATGCTTTGCTTTTGGAAAGAGCGAAACAGATATTGGTCTAGGTAGCCGGTTAAATCTGCAGTGCGTCTTCTGCATGGGCTTTGATCGATTTGTATTTTCTATTGGGTGTTGTCTTGTGAACTAATGTTCCTTTTTTTTTTTTTTCTGTAGGATTCCAGATTCGTAGCGAGTCAACAACTTAGTATGGCGAGAAATCCAGGAGGTTCGAATTCCACAGGTTTGGTTCGGCAGCATCGCTGTTACGAGATTTTTCTTTTGTTGTGAATTTATGTAATAAACTATAAATTAAAAATTTTAGGTTACAGATGGTCTTTATTCTTCAGTAGTCATGCGTGAAGCAGATACATGATGTTTTATCATTATGTTGCAAGATTTTGTTTTCAACACATTGATTTCGTGATTTTTTTTTTCATTTTTTAAATGGGTAAAGTACATTTGTTCACTGTTTCCCTATATTTTGCAAAATTACGCTGTTATTCTTCAACATTGGGTGTTTGAAGTAGAACATGACTTTTCATGTCCGAGAATCAAACACATGTTTGTCAATCTCATTGGAAATTGTATTGAACATATGCAATTAATGACACTTGAAAGGAAAGGACGAAGCACCATGGTAGTGGGGTTTTAGTACAAGCATTTACAAAAACTTGATCATTTGGAATATTTGTGTGAGAAACACAGTTAAATTCTTCAGCATCCATGTATTTATATAATTTCACAATAAAATGAAGCTTCCTAAATGTTATAGCTTACAAACTATCAGTTGTTAGATTTTTGAATGATCAAGTAAACTGATCTTTGGTGTTGATACCCTAAAAAAGTTGGATTTGTTATCCAATATGTCCTAAAAAATGCTTGAGCATTTTTTGTCAACACTCCCTAGTTTGATTGTGTTTAATTTTTCATATTTCCATTGTAAGTAAATTAGAAAAGTTGGAGCAATATTTGGTTTTCTTATGTTTAGTGAGTTTCAACATAACACAAGCAACATCTATACAATTCTTCTTTGGTAATATTGCTAAATTTTGCAAACAGAACCTATATTCACTGCATCAAATTTGATTCAATTGAGCTATGACTTTTAGATCTGGAGTTCTTGGGATATGCCTCTGGATCAATGTCCTCTTTTACCTTCTCTCTATTCTGACTGATTGGATCATGGAATATAATCAATCTCTTATGATTTAAATATTGATCATATTTCAAAATTGAGGTCTTTCAAGTTGGAAATAAAATGAAGGCTATGTTATTTTGCATGAGCCTTCAAATTTATACCACGATCTCCCAATATTGGCATACAATCCAATGGAGTGAGGTGCTAATTCAAGCAACATAAAGTCAATTAAACATCTTAGTTACATTGTATTGCTTGGAGTTGGGCATCCAATACTAGTGCGGATCCAAAAGTCTCATGAGGTTATTTGTAAAAATTATGGTTTGAAATCTTATATTGTGTTGAGCAAAATAGTTGACATGTATCGTTATGGTAAATTATCAAAATTTAATAGAATTTGGCACAACCAATGTCTTCTTCCTCTATTTAATCTCACTTCCTCATCAATCTCCAAAATGTCACTAGTATCATGCATCAAAATATTGGTACTATACCAAAATAAAATTTTCTAGTAAAAAATCAAAACTTTATTACAGCTTGAGATTTTGAACCTTGGTAAAAATTATTACACATCTCAATATAAATATTGAATATTTGCTTGGAGGCTTGGTGTTCAAGTGTTGATATCCAACATGGATGCAAAATGAGTGGTTGAAGAGTTCAAGCATCGGAAGCCAACTTGTTACTCTATTTGCTGAAGTTGAAGGTTACCTTAATTGGTGCATTACTTATATTAATGTCATCTCTAGTATCTAACTAATTATTTGAGAAGTTGGTCATTTATATGACTTTTTTGTCTCAATGGCCATATAAGTTGGTCATTTATATATTTATGCTAACTAATAATGTGGATCTAGCCATATAAGTAGTGTGCAATTAAGCTAACATTCGTTAAAAGTCACTTAACTTAAGACTTACAAGCTACCATATTGAAGCTTTTAGTTTACAGAATTATTTCCTGATATATGGACAAATATTATCCATGAAGAAAACATCATGAGAATCCTTATTATTCTAGAAGGATAAGTGCTAGCCTAAAAAAATTCTAGTTTTTTTTTCCCAATCTCTATGTACATGAAGCCATTTTATATTAATTAAAGAACATTTTATCATCAATTCCTCTCCTACTACTATATATTTCTATAATCCAAACATAAAAAAGGAAAGGATCAATCTATCAAATCCATGAACCAAACTAAGAAATATATTCATGTTTATTCCCTATCAATTTAATTTCTTGGGAATAATTATTTTGTTTCCTCTCAATTCTACTCTATCAACTAAATTTATAAAAATTGTTATATTTTCTTTCTTTAAATTTATTATCTTTCCATAATTGTAAATTTGTCATAATATTACTTGTCTTGCCATAGAAATTATCATGACTACCTCATTCTTATTAAACCTCATTTCTTCATTCTTATTAACCTTTAAAGTATATCCTCTTTAGATTATTTTTTTTTCGATGTGTCTCATCATCACCAATTATATGCTTTTTTTCTACTTTGGGATTTCAAAAAATGAATTTACCCTTTTCCCCCCTATTTTTGTTTGTTATCAAACTAAAACATGACATTAATATCAATACTCTTTATTTCAAATATTTTCTTTGTTACACTTTTTAGAAAATAAAGTATTGTCTTTTAAGATGCTACCATTTAATTATATTAGTGTGTGTGTGTGTGTGTGTGTATATATATATATATATATATATATATATATATATATATTGTGGATTAGCATTGGTGAAAATTATTGTTTTGCCTACTTACAATACACAAAACATCTTTGATACTCCCCACAGAGAGATAGTGCTTGACATTGGCAATAGACCTTTTGTCGGCGACTATAGAGAGCATTTGTGAGTCATTGCGAGGGTTTAGGTTTCACAAATGTGATATTTAGGGTTTTGTAATTTGTGATGAAGCTCCACATGTGTGAGGTCTAGGGCGTTGTTTCATGATGAAGCTCTTTCGAAGGGACTTTTGTGATGAGGTTAGATGTGATTCTTTCCTCTTCTTGCCTTTTCTTCCTCCTTGGAGTTTCTTTATCTTCTTTTCCTCCTTGTGTTTGGCACAACGTTTCAGCAAGCCCAATGCAGAATCTACAAATTGTTTTGGTTGAGGAATGAAACCTCACCTTCAATGAAATTTCAGATCTTGGCTAGAACTAGAAGAAAAATTTTCTTTTTTGCAATTTTATGATTAATATCTAGCAAAATTAGATGTATTAAGAAAAAAAATTACTCAAAAGGAATCAAATGTTTATCTTTTTATTTGAGTATTGGGTATTAACAACCATAATCTTTAAATGTAGAAGGAAAATTAAAATCTTATTACCCTCTTTGTTTTGTTCCTTAGAGTGTTCATGTGCGATTATATCCTCACCTATCTTAATTTCAGTAACATTATCCTTTATCCTAAATGGCTCTTTCATTTATTTGTATTCTACTTTTTAGTATACAAAGTTTGAAGCTCCTACTGTCTCTTTATTGAGTTCTCCAGCCCATTCATTTCATGTGACCATAGTATGTTATTTTTCTCCCATTCATCACATGTATTTTAGGAAATGCTTGGATGTTTGGGGTTGCTATCTAGCTTGTAATAATGCAAGAGTTTTTTTTATTGTAGTTTCGAAATTTACTCATAAAAAGGGCACTCATGGTTGATATTTATGAGCTGGTTGTTAAAATTGATATCTTTTTTTCTTTTTCCATAAATAAATAACTATGCTTTTCTTTTAGGAATGACAAGGAATGGGAAGCGAAGGTCGTCAAAAAGGAAAGTAACTGATAATGCTGAATCTGCTACTGCAGTGGAGTGTGGAAAACACAGTAGCAACCTTGAAAATGAAAATCAAATAAATGTTTGCAAGAGGCCGAGGCGAGCTGCAGCATGTTCAAACTTTAAAGAGAGAAGTGTCAGAATATCTGACAAATCCTCAGTTCTTGAAACAAAGAAAATGCAAGTGGAGGAGAATGAGGAAGTGGCTGTTGAACTGACTAGACTTGGTGCAGAAGATCTTCCCCCATGTAGAATGCTTGTTGATTTCACCATTCATGATGCTGATGGAAATGCACAGCCATTTGAAATGTCAGAAATAGATGATTGTTTCATCACTGCACTCATTATGCCTTCCGATGACAATCTGGGAAAAGAAAGAGACAGGGGAATAAAATGTGAAGGATTTGGCCGGATAGAGTGTTGGTCAATTTCAGGTTATGATGAAGGTTCCCCAGTTATTTGGGTCTCAACAGAAATTGCAGACTATGAGTGTGTGAAACCTGCAAGCAGTTACAAGAAGTTTTATGACCTTTTTTATGAGAAGGCATGCGTATGCGTTCATGTTTACCAAAAGTTAGTTAAAACTGTCAGTGAGAACTCAACTTTGAGCCTCGAGGAGTTACTTGCTGCAGTAATCCGTTCTATGAGTGGAACCAAGAATTTTCCTGCTGGATTAAATTGTAGAGATTTTGTGATCTCACTTGGAGAGTTCATTTACAACCAGCTAATAGGCCTAGATGAGTCTTCTACCAGCCACAATGTAAATTGGGCAACGATGCCTACTCTTATTGCTTTAAGAGATGAGTGTAAAAGTAGGTCAGAATCAAACGACTTTGTGCCAAGGGTATCAAACCAGAACTTGAGGATTAAGGAAGGAGAAAATTTAAGTCCTACTGAAGATGAAGATGAGAAATTGGCAAGACTTTTGCAGGAAGAGGAAAATTGGAAGGCAATGAGGCAGCAACAAAGCCATAGAGCTGCTGCAAACACTAAAAAGAACATCTACATAAAAATCAATGAGACAGAGATTGCTAATGACTATCCATTGCCTGCCTATTACCGACCTTCGAACCATGAAATGGATGAGTACTTATTTTTTGAGAGTGAGAGCAATATGTCATATTCTGATCTTCCTAGAAGGATTCTTGACAATTGGGCTCTCTATAATTCTGACTCAAGGCTGATCTCTCTGGAGCTTCTTCCAATGAAGTCATGTGCAGAAATTGATGTGGCTGTTTTTGGATCTGGTCAAATGAGAGAGGATGATGGTAGTGGATTTGAATTGGATAATGGCCTAGGGCTTTCTTCTTCAAGCTGTTCTAACAATGCAGATATTGAAGGGGTTCCAATCTATCTTAGTGCAATTAAGGAGTGGATGATTGAATTTGGTGCTTCAATGATTTTCATCTCTATCCGAACAGATGTTGCCTGGTACTTCTAAATCAGTTACTGTCTGTTTAATTTCATTATAGTACAGTAGGCTCTTGATTTGGTTAGCTAAACCTTTATTAATGAATAATTGATCCTTATAAGGAAATTTCCTCTATAATTTTCATAATATAAGATAGACTAATAGAAGAATAATAAAAGTTGATTTAAAAATCTGTGGAGTTTAATATTTTATTTGCTAGTATTCTTATGATGCAAAAGATAAAATGCTTGTGGAAAATGGAGATATTCATGCAGTGTTGTTTCTTAGCAACAGTGCTCCTGGTACTGATTTTGCTTTCTGATTACAGGTACAGGCTAGGGAAACCCACAAAACAATATGATCCTTGGCATCAACCAGTCCTTAAAACAGCCAAGCTTGCTATTGCTATAATCACTTTGTTAAAAGAACAAAGCAGGGTTTCAAAACTTTCCTTTGCTGATGTAATTAAGAAAGTGTCAGAATTTAGCAAAACTCATCCTGCATATATATCATCCAACTTGTCTTTGGTTGAAAGATACATTGTTGTACATGGACAGATTATTCTTCAGCAGTTTGCTGAGTATCCTGATGAAACAATTAGGAAGTGTGCTTTCATAACTGGACTTTCGGACAAGATGGAGCAAAGAAGCCATACAAAACTCATAATGAAGAAAAAAGCTCTGTTAAAGAAGGAAGAAAACTTGAATCCTTGTGCAGCAATGGGACCTACTCTGTCCAGCCGAAAAGTAATGCGTGCTACAACAACAAGATTCATCAATAAAATTTGGGGAGACTACTACTTGAATTTTTTCCCTGAGAACTCTACTAATGGGGATGCAAATGGGCATGTAGAAATTGAAGGGGAGCTGGAGGAGAATGAAGATGATGAAGTAGAAGAGGAGAATGCATTGGTGGTGGTTCAACAGCCTACAAAGCCTCATTCAACTTCACTCTCTTCTTCTAAGCCTCATCATAAGGAAATACAATGGGAGGGAAAACCTAATGGCAAAATGGATTCTGGGGAAACTCTTTATCGTCGTGTGATTGTTCGTGGACATGTTATAGAAGTTGGTGGAGCAGTAACTATGGAAGCTGATGTAAATGATGAGCCATCTTTTTTGTTTGTGGAGTACATGTTTGAGAAACATAATGGCGTCAAAATGGCTCATGGAAGGGTATTGCTCAAAGGTTCTCAGACTATCCTTGGAAATGCAGCTGATGAGAGGGAGCTGTTCCTTTCAAATGACTGTATGGAAGTTGAACTAGGGAATATTAAAGAATCCATAGTGGTTGATATCCGTTTACGGCCCTGGGGACACCAGTACAGAAAGGATTATGCCAATGCTGATAAGATCGATAGAGCAAAAGCAGAGGAGAATAGACGGAAAGGACTGCCTATGGAGTTCTATTGCAAAGTCTTATATAGCCCTGAGAAGGGTGGTTTTTTTGTTCTTCCTTGTGACAGTATGGGCCTTGGAAATGGTGCTTGTAACTCTTGCAAAGAAAAGGTCTCGCAGAAAGATGATTTCAAATTGACTTCCAATTCTAGCTTTGTCTATAAGAGGATTGAGTACAATGTTCAAGATTTTCTTTATGTCAAACCTCAATTCTTTGACATGAAAGAACAGGAGGATCATGGGACTTTTAAGTCTGGCAGAAATGTAGGACTAAAGGCCTATGTTGTGTGCCAAATTCTTGAAATTCAAGTGTCCAAGCAACATACATCAAAATCAGCACAGGTGAAAGTAAGAAGATTTTATAGACCAGAAGACATTTCATCAGAAAAAGCTTACAGTTCTGACATTAGAGAGGTACAGTATCTTTGATTATGCTATTCTTGAATGTATATAATGAAAATGCACAACTATCATTAAATCAAAAAATGTATTTATCATAATGCAATTGTACATATGAGCATCTGATTATGTAAAAACTTGAACCATATGTTTATAGCAAGGTACAAGTTACTGTTTATTATTGTCCCAGCTCCAAATTCTGGGCTCTTTTTGTTCAAACATATATCCTACCCATGCAATGTGGTGATCACACTATATCTTCTATTTCATACATCTTGTACATATTCATCTACAACTTTGTATGTATCAATTTGGATGTTGCAAACTATTTTGTTAGGGGATAAAAGTTGGTGATCTTGGGGATATCCTACACTGCCTTACGATCAGTTCAATGTCTCTTTTTTTGGATGCAGTCATTATATCCAATTTCTACAATCTTCTGAGCAGCCAAATTAATTACTATTTTTCCAGAAAAAATATTCAGTTTCTAATTTTACTGGCTGCATATTTGAATCTCAGGTGTACTATAGTGAAGATGTGGTCTCTGTGCCTGTTGACATGATTGAAGGAAAATGTGAAGTTCAGAAGAAGATTGATGTTCTAAGTTTTGATCTTCCTGTGCTTGATGACATATTCTTCTGTGAATATTGTTATGATCCTGTTAAAGGAACTCTCAAACGGGTACATTCTTTTTGTTTCACTTAAATCATTTTCACTCATACTTATTCTCACCTTCCTGACTTAAAATGGATGTGGCATTAGTTACCTTCCAACATAAAGGTATCGTCTTTGAAAATAAAGGAAGACCAAACTGCCTATCGAAAGAAAAAGGGCAAGGAGAAGTGTGAAGATGAATTTTCTGACAATTTGACCGATGTCTCTTGGAAAAATCGTTTGGCAACTCTTGATATTTTTGCTGGCTGTGGTGGCTTGTCTGCAGGACTTCAGCACTCTGGTAAGTCTTTAATCAGTCTAGGTTACTGTTGGAAGGGTATCTGCAACAGCGGGCTTGATAACATTTAAATTTGCAGGTGTTTCATATACAAAGTGGGCCATTGAATACGAAGAGCCAGCTGGCGAAGCATTTCATTTTAATCATCCTGAAGCCTTGATGTTTGTAGATAATTGCAATGTTATTCTCAGGCAAGCTACTGGATTTAGTTGAACATTCAAAATTTTGTCACAGGTTCACATATATTCTAAGACTTTTTTTCAGGGCTATTATGGAGAAATACGGCGATTCAGATGATTGTATCTCGACATCTGAGGCTGCTGACTTGGCTGCTTCACTCGATGAGGAGAAGCTTAAAAATCTTCCAAAGCTGGGCGAAGTAGATTTCATCAATGGAGGGCCTCCATGTCAGGTGTAATTTGTTGTTTCATAAATAAAGTAGGTTTTATCAATGGAGGTCCTCCAGATCAGCTAAGGGAACTAGTTCACCATGATTTTGCTGACAATTTTTAAAGGTTATTTTGATTTTTTTTTTTGCCTCCAGGGATTTTCTGGGATGAACCGTTTTAATCAGAGCACGTGGAGTAAAGTTCAGTGTGAAATGATTTTGGCCTTCTTATCGTTTGCAGAATATTTCAGGCCCAAATATTTCCTTCTAGAGAATGTTAGAAATTTTGTGTCTTTCAACAAAGGACAGACATTCAGGCTGACTCTTGCTTCACTTTTAGCGATGGGTTATCAGGTATGTATCTTTTTGATTTCCTAGCAATGGTAATGGTGCTCCTGGCATCCAGTATTGAACTCATAATCTTTAGTGGTTCTTGATCCTGATCTGGTTCTTATTTTTTATACTTTTATTCTTAAAACTATGGTTGACTCTTGTTCATTTTATTCTTGCTGGTTCAGGTAAGGTTTGGTATCCTGGAAGCAGGAGCCTATGGTGTCTCCCAATCAAGAAAGAGGGCGTTCATTTGGGCTGCTTCACCAGAAGAAACTCTTCCAGAATGGCCAGAACCTATGCATGTGTTTGCTTCCCCAGAGCTGAAAATTTCTATGCCTGGGAACGGATATTATACTGCCGTCCGAAGCACAGCTGGAGGAGCTCCTTTTCGTTCTATTACTGTTAGGGATGCAATTGGGGATCTTCCACCAGTAGCAAATGGAGCTGCCAAACTGATAATTGATGTACAACATTTCTGCTTCTATTATTGTTCATATGCATCATTCATCTATTCTTACATTTTACTCTTCCATATTAACAAGATTTTACTGTCTTTTTTTTTAGTATGGGAGTGAGCCCATATCATGGTTTCAAAAGAATATCAGAAGTGGCATGTCAACTTTAAATGACCATATATCAAAGGAAATGAATGAACTCAATTTGATAAGATGCCAACGCATACCAAAAAGGCCAGGCGCTGATTGGCGTGATCTACCAGATGAAAAGGTAACTTTGTGGGTGCATGTTGATTATTTAATCTGCCATTATGTGCTATACATATTTCCTGATATGCCATTGTGGATATTAGGTTAAACTGTCCACTGGACAAATGGTGGATTTGATACCATGGTGCCTTCCTAACACAGCAAAGAGGCACAATCAATGGAAGGGGCTGTTTGGTAGGTTGGATTGGGAAGGGAACTTTCCGACTTCCATCACAGATCCCCAACCAATGGGCAAAGTAGGAATGTGCTTCCACCCGGATCAAGATAGAATTCTCACTGTCCGTGAATGTGCAAGATCTCAAGTAAGTTCTCATTTTCATACACTGAACTTCAAGTGGAAAGTACTGCAATTATTATTTCAGTAGTAGTCGATATCTTGAAGAGTTTTTTTCATGCCTGCAGGGTTTCCCAGACAGTTACCAGTTTTCTGGTAACATCCAAAACAAGCATAGGCAAATTGGAAATGCTGTGCCACCTCCATTAGCCTATGCGCTTGGAAGGAAACTTAAAGAAGCTATTGAAGGAAAGCAATCCCCATCAGCTTGAACATCCATGGAGCTTCTATACCACAGTACCAATTTTAGCATTTTAAATGAACTCAGTATTGTAGGTGTCCAATGTTGCTGGATTGTCTTGACATATGAAGTGTGTCTAAGGCTTTAGAAAATTGTCAATGTTGAGTTTTCAGAATGACAGTTGAGGCTTTAAGGAAATTGTTATCTGTTGTGTCTATAGAAAAGGTTTCTCAGTTGCAGAAATTAACTCTCTCCTTTCGATTAGTTCTTTGGTGCGTTGCTTGTAAAATTTGAAGAAATTGTTTAAATATTTTTTAGTTAATCCTTTTCCTTTTGATCTATTACATTGTCCATAGCTCTAGCTTGTAAACCACTAAATACAATGCTAAAATGGGTCTGAATCTCACAGAGAATTGAGATTGAAATTACAATGATATACAGGATAATAAATAAACAAACTCAAAAGTGAAACAATGTGACTCTCTGTCATGCCAACCATGATCAGGCACTCAGACATGGGAGAGAAACAAAAGATACAGACAGGTTCAAAAACTTGATGCTCAAGCTCCACTTCCAGCCAACTCTAAAAGGCTACAAATCTGGGCTTTCTCTCATTTCCAAGCATTCAAAGCCCTCAAATTCTGGGAGTGACCACAACTTCGATCCTTTTACTTTGTCAAAGAGAATTCCTTCCATCCTTCCTTTTACAATTAATATAAACCAGGCCTCCAGGCTCCAGCTCTCCCATTCAGATATCATTAGATCGTAACAGCCATGTCTTCTCTCCCGGCGCCGACAGAGCTGCCTTATTCCCACTCCGGTGGATCCTTTGGACCAGCACTGCTAGTGCTAGGCATCATCGCTATGCTCGCCATTGCTGCATGCGTCTTCGGCCGCCTCTGTGCCAGTCGTTTCAGCGAGCGTAAAGTATGGCACGAGGAGCTTCCGCCCCAGACTGGCACTCGCACTAAAGATGACACAGAACGAGCAGACCACTTGCGAGTTCATGCCGCGGAAACAAAGCGAGGCAGTTTCGATGCGAAATCTGGCGGCCAAGCTCAAGCGAAGTTCGAACGCGATGTGAAGGCGGAATTTCGCGTGTGAAAGAAGAAACTTAAGCTTCATTTCCTCTTATTCGATGTTCGCCGCTGCTGTCGTAGAACCACGGCAATTTATGGTCAACCGACAAAAGATTGACTTTTACGATTTAACACGTCATTTCTGCGATTTGAATCTGTGCCCTAACTTTATCGTTCGTAAAAAAAAATTAAAATTAAAATAAAAAATTCAAAAATAGCGTTGAGTGTTTCTTCACTCCGGTGGTGGCGTCTGGTTCGATTAAGAAAATAAAAATGAAAATGAATTTTGATACTGAGTTAATTATTTTAATATTATTATTTGATTTATAAATTGAGATTAAATATGATTGTCGTCAACGGTGACAATCAACGGTAGATGACAGCAATGACGAGCAATCATGGTAGACGACGATTGACAGACAATAGTCGATAAGCGACGACCGACGAATAAAGGATGGTCGACGGTCGACAGATAACGAGCAACAATCGACGAACGACGAACGATAGACGACAGTCAACGGGCGATGGACGATGAGCAACAACATGTAGTCGGCGATCAACCACGATATATGGGGATGGTGAGCAATAGGGGACGACGGTGGCAAACGGACGACAACTACATGCATTGATGAGTGACGAACGATAATGACGACGACAAAGACGACAGATGAAAATAATTCCAAATTTAATATCCCTCTTTATATTTTGTTCATTTTTAAATAATTAACAATGATTCTAATATCTTAAGGGTGCGTTTGGTTCAAATAATCATACATAACCTTGGTTATGTGATTACCAGGGAATAAAACATAACCTTGGAATAAAATATAACGTTAGATAAAAACCTTGTTTGGTTAGAGATTTTAATATATAACTTAGTTTAACATTTTACTAAATTATCCTTTGTCTTTGCTCAATCAATTCGATGACGACGACAGAAATATTAATGATGACGACAACGACCTTGCCGATGCGTCTTGGCCGATGGCGGATGGCGCGGATACCGATCGATCGATCGGCGACAATGGTGATCGGCCGCCGACAACGACGATCGACCGACCGGTGGCGACGATGGTGGTCGACCGATCGGCGGCGACAACGACAATCGGTCGACTGACGACAACAACGATGGGAGACCGATTGGCAGCGACGACGACGGTGATTGGCCAGTGCGACGCCCGCTTAGTCGGCGACGGCATGGCGGCGACGACGGCGGCGGCTGGCGACGGCTGGCCCCGGCTCGCGACGGTGGCGGCGACGGCATATGGCGGCGGCACATGCGACGGCGTTACCGGCGACAAGCGATGCATGGTTGGCGGCGGACGACGGCATGACCGACGACGAGCGACGAGAACGGCGACGGCAGCGAGCGGCCAGCGGCCGACGGCGACGGCGAGCGGCGAGATCGGCGACGGCGGCGGCAGACGACGGCGAGGCGGCGGCGGCGACGGGCGGGGCACGACGGCGGCATGACGGCGACGGCGGCGGCGACGACGGCGATGACGACGGCGACAACGACGGACGACAAATCGATTGAGTTTTGACAAATTGACATTTAATATATTGCTAGGGGTAATATTGGAAAAAAGTTTCCTTAACCCCGAGAATCAACAAAAACCTTAGTTCTCTAAGGTTTTCCGATTCCCCCTAAAAAAGTTTTTGTTCGTAATCAGGTAATGAACAATTATCAGGTAATTGTTTATAACTTAAACCAAACAAAATTTCTATTGATAACCTAACAAAGCTATCAATAAAAATTCCCAATTAAACGCACTCTTAATCAGACGCTATGATTAAGATTCCATTACCATAAACTAAACGCCACTCCAGTTCATATTACCAAATATACCCTTCCATCTCTCCGAGTCAATCGACGGATTAAGAGGGATAAATGCGTCATATCGAGATAAAACGCCAGCGATGGTGCAGGCTCGCCCGATAACTCTCCGCCCCCCGCCGATCTCGTTCGACTCGAATCCGCCGCCCTATCCCTCCTCCTTTTCCGGCGGACCGCATTGTTTCGCCGCCTCCAATGAAGGCGGTCGCTCGTCCGGTGAGGATGGCGTTGCAGCGCATCGGTTTCGGCAGCGGATCGCTGACGGGAAGTCTGCGCTGGCGGCGCGGGCTCCTGCTCGCCGCGCTCGTCGCGTCGGCGGCGGCCGCGGTGTTTCTCGCCATATTTTCGCGCCCTTCGGACGCTTTCCTCTGGCTCTCCGACCCTTACAGCACCCCCTCCAGTCGCATCGCTGACTCACTCTCTTCCGTGAACTTCTCGCCTACGTCACTCCCTGGCTTTGTTTCGAGGCCTAATTTTAGTGCTTCCGCTGTTACGCCTGTTCTCCTTCCAGTTCTTGGCCCTTCGTCGTCGCTTGACTATGACTTAGATGACGCGGAGGTGGATCGCATTGACAGCGGTCCTGGCTCAAAGGAGACAGCTTTGTGGACAGGGGTAGATATTCACCTGTAATATTTCCGTATTATGGAAAATCTTACTTCTTGAACGGAGAAATTTAGTAGATTGGTGAATGTATTCTTGCTAATAGCCGATTTTTGCTCTGAAGGTCATGAACTCTACAGATGCAAATCTTCCGTCTCTTTCTGTAGAGAATCACCCTTCTAAACTTGAGAGTTCGAAATCTGGTACACCTGGGCTAAGGGAGCCTCCTTTGTCGCTTCAGAATGAGTTAAGGATGCCTATGCCATTGACATTCACCGATCAACAACTTATCTATGCCAAGGGAGAAATTAATCGTGCACCTGTTATCTATGATGACCCTGATCTATTTGCTCCTCTGTTTCTGAATGTTTCAGTTTTTAAGAGGTGATGTTTTGAAGAACCTTGTTTGCATACTACTCTGCTTATTGGCTTTGTGTGCCAAATGTCTACATCCTTTGATTGTCGGTACATGGATCATTTGACCACAAAGAAGAGGCGACTACCCAGCTACAAGAACATCATTCCAGTCCTGCAATACTTAGATTTGCATGTTTCACCAATTTATGTTTTACTGTTAGAGAATAAGATTTGTCTCCAAAATGAGCTATTTATAGGTTGCCTTCATAATCAACTCCATCAGTGCCTTGAAAAGGTATCTTGCAGTTGAGGTGTAACATGCTTTAGGGGACGATCTTCTATTGTTAGGTCTGGATTTTTGATATCCAATTTACACTGAATCCTGTTTCGCTTCCAGTGTTTTAGTGGGTCTTCTCCAATGATACCTGCCTGTTTCAAAGTTTCAATGGTATCATGAAATTTTTCCTGAAAACTTGGATTACTTATCTGGCTTATTGAGGCGAATTCCTTGATGGCATATCACACTCAGGGCAATAAATACGCCATTTCTTCATAGCTTCACATCCGCAGGTATGACATTTAAGGACTTGTTGTTCTATCTCACTGTTATACTTCCATTTGTGCTGACAATTATGCTGCTTCTCAGATACTAACCAAATATGAATCATTGATTGCCTCCACAGGAAAACAAACCTTTGAATCTGCGGAACATCAGCAACGAAAAGCAATGGGAATCATTGAAGAAGAGGCTATGGACAAACTTTCTCTTGCACTCAAAGAGCTAGAGCTTATCCAGCAAGCAAAAGAATATGACTTTAATAATCGAAGACATCGTGAAAACGATAGGAAGTCATATTTTCAAGACAAAGCACCAGAAGTCAGGGAATCACGACAAGCACTATGGAGGACACACAATACGCTCCAAGATACTTTTCGAAAAATCAGACAAGCACCACCTTGACGGAGCACATGGTGGGCCCACTATGTAAATTATTAAAGAAGAGAGCCCCGGGGAGCCCTTCTTTATTAAAGTATGTCAGTGTGGTAGGATTCGATCTTATCTTCGCAGATATGATCTTATCCTCTCTTGCTAGTGCGGTAGATAGATAGGATTTGATCTGATCAGATCCTCCTCTATAAATAAACCCCCGCACTCTTCTTGCAAGACTCGAAGAAGTACAACGAGCCTTCTTGAAGCTTAGGTTTGAAGAGAGATTGTAAGCCAGTTTGTAGTTTACAGTTTGTAAGTTTGTTTTTATAAGACAGTCTGATCCTAAATTTTTAATATAGTTTGTGTAAATTTTTGCTAATTTTATTTACCAAATCTATATTAAAGTTTAGAAGCCGTTTCCGCCCCTATTCCAAAGAAAAATGGATGAATGCTTCAAAGGTACTGAACATTTTATTGCAGTTTACATTGATGATATTCTGGTATTCTCAAAGAATGAACAGGAGCATGAAACACATCGAAGAAGATGATCGAATCTGCAGAAAATAGTCTTATTACAGGCCCCACGAAACTAAAGCAGTTACCTCTTTGAAATTTCCTTCATCAATAAGGACGGTAGCTATTTCTGTTGTTTCTTCAGTTTGCAGTAACTCCTCAATTTGCTTCTTTAAATCTTTTATTTCAAGCTCAAGCTGATCCTTTTGAAGCTGGAGTTCTTCTAATTCAACATCCCTTTCCAGTGTTATAGCTGAAACTTCATTTTGGAGTTTTCAAATCTTTTCTTCGTTTTCCTTTTGTAATTGACTTTTTCTTTTTGATGCTGCTCTTTGGTAGTCTCCATTTCTGATTTCATCCTGGCCATTTCTTCTTCCAGCCATACAATATCATTTTGTTGTTCCTGTATCAAAGATCTGGAGTTAAAATAAACAGGTTCATGTTTTTCAACAGGTACCTTTGTATCAAAATATAGAGGTCCACATTAGCGCGCGAAGCAATATCACACTCGAGGCAATAAATCGCCATTTCTTCATAGCTTCACATCCGCAGTATGACATTTAAGGACTTCTTTCTATCTCCATTATACTTCCATTTGTTTCTCAGATACTCTGATTAGACATCTGTATCCCCCGGGCTTACCTACCCAGTAAGTCCGATCTTCTTCTCTGAAGACATTGATAAATTCCTGCATAATTCCTTGAAAATTAATACATTCTTCATTTTCAGATAAGCTGTAAATAGCATCACTTTGGGGATCTCCTTCTTGGACTGACATAATATCATAATCTTCAGGAAGTTCGGACCTTGAACATTGCTACCCTTTTAATATTTCGTTTGTCACTAGAAGCGATCACAGGCGAAGTGTCATTCTTCTCCTGAAAACATTTACACTTTTTATTTCTCGTGAGATGCTTTCGTTTTCCACCACAGCATGAGTATGTGTGGCTTGCCTTTGTAGGTTGTTGACTTTGTGCTATTCTTCTTTTGTCTTGATAATATCCTGTTATAGGAATTTCTTTGCAAAAAGACAAATCTTTAAGTGATCTGCTGAAGGCTGCCTCTTTACACCTTTCTTCTAAGTATTTGTATGTAAATAGAATTCTGGGGTGTACTCCAACTTGGCTTCCACTATATTTGTTTTCAAAGGCTTCCTTTACTTTTCTCCCTAGATCTCCGGGTAGCTTAATCCAAAATTTTTCTGATAATTCTGGACTTATAAATAACTTTCCTGTTTTAGAGGCTAATCTCAAATATTCATTCATGAAGGGGATTACCTCTTTAATACTGCTGCAGCTTATTCTTTCCAAGTCCCTGTAAGTTTCATCTTGCATTGCTGTAGATCCTTGGAAAGGGTCTTAATGTAAACATCCTTCGATTTGGGATATAATGTTACGAGTTCCTTCCTTCCATCGGATGCATTGAGAATTTCTTGATATTCTTGAGGATAACTCATTCGCCATTGTATCCGTACTAGTTCAGATTCATGGCGATTTTCAATAAATTCTGCTTTTTCCTTCCCACTATCGAAAGTCTGCAAAGAAACAAGATTTTTAGTGATGCTTTCCCATCTCATAAAAACATCATCAAAAAGTCCTAGCTGTGTAGGTAAAACTAGGATGGCCCCTTCTTCTTTGTTGGTAGATGGTAAATTCCATAACCCTTTAGATTTAAAGCTTATTTTTCCTCCGGGATATCAAATTGAGTCTTTCTGGTCGTAACGAGGATGTAGCAGGTGGATATCCTACTGGACCAATTGCAGTGTCTTGAGGGGGTCTGTAATTGGAAACTGCTGATGATGAGGATGCTAGTAATTCATTTAATTTTTGTATTTGAGGGTATTCCATATTCCAGTCTTCTTCAGTATGTCCTGCCGCTACTACTTCATTTTCCTGAAATAAATGAGAAAATTCTTGTTGCAAATCATCTGGAATAGAAATAAAATCACCTGCCCCATCCCCACCACGATCGCTTTGTAACAAGTAATCGAGGTATTGTGAATAAAAGTAATCATCGGCTGTTAGAAAGAAAATGGACTCTTCAGCGATATCCTTGATTTCCTGAATAGTTTTGCCTTTGTATAAACGATGTTCTTCTTCTGTATAGAAGTCAGGATATTTCTGTGCAAAATCAGGAAAATATGGTGGCATATTGATGGTACTATACCACGTACGAGGATCACTGTCTTCATCGATGTCGACACGGATCCATAAGAGTCCAGGCAATGGATTGGGCATTCTTGAGTTCTAGGTCTTTTAGTTGGAGTTCTAATGCTTTGATTGCATTTCTTTTTTGTTGAATATCAATAGGTTGAGATTTTGATGTAGACCCAAAATTCTTCTCTCCTCTTGGAGTGGCATCAAGACTATCCACTTGCATAACTTTTGGTGTTGCTATCTTTTCCAGAATTAGTTGTGCTATTGATTCATGTTTCTGCAAGAATATAGGTGTATCAGTCATATTAAATGCTAATATACCTACTTCTCCTCTGTAGTCAGGATCAATGACACCTCCGCCAATGAGAATGCCTTTATAGTAAGATGCACTGGATCGTGGAGCAATACGTCCATATGTTCCATGTGGTAATTTAAGAGCTATTCCGGTGGAAAGATTAGCTCGACTCCGTGCGCAGAATATCCCGATCTCTTGAAAGAAATAGGTCGTATCCTGTGGTGATTAGTTCCTTTTCTTGGAAGTAATGGTTGCCCCAATGACGACTGTAATAAATTGGACTAACAAGGGCTCTTCTTGATTCTTCTTGACTAGCACTAATGTGTTGTGTAGCTCTTCCTCATCACTTTGTATTTCTTCATCCTTTGCATTGTATCTGGGTGCTGATGAAGTTGATGCAACATGATAATTTGAAAATTTTATCACCACATTTCCATCCCAGGAGTTCCTTGAATTCACCTCCGTTGGTTGCATTGGTATAGCTATAGCTGATTGTCGTATTATCCAATTTTGCCCCAACAAATTTTGAGTGCTATAGCTCCTTCCAGCGAGTGCTCTCACACCATGACTTGCCAAATAGTCTACCACATTCTGTACCTCATAAGCAAACCCAACATTAGGGGTGTTTGATAGTCTTCCGACTAGGCCTCTGGTTATAAGGAAGTTGGCTTCTCCGTGCTGCCAATTTTCATAACCCCTTGCTAAAATGGAGATCTGTATATTTCTGTAAAAATCAGAAATTGTTAGCATAGTGTTTGGAATTACATATACTAACTGAGTTCCTTGTGTAAGGTCTATCTCCATAGTTGCAAAAATAGCTTGATCACCCTGCCATCTGTTATCTCGAAAAATTATTAAAGCAAGAGTTCCTTCTTCTTGTCTATGCAATATTTGAATTCTGACTTGAATTACCCCCATGTGTATGAACCTCATACCACTCCTTTGAAGTTGTTGAAAGCTTTCAGGTTGGATAAAAGTTCTATCCACCTGGTTATTTGTAACTAGTACAGCCTCTTCAGCCCGGTGTATGTATACTCTATGATGTATATCATCACGTCTTGAATGATACAGAACTTCTGCTGGTACAATAGAGGCTCGTTCTTGACTTACAAAGTTTGTCTGTCTTGCCGAGTGCATTTGAAACATTTCAATAAGATTCACGAAGAATTAGAAAGCGTCAAGGAAGAAATAGTAACCCTTAAGCAAATTCAAGAACAAATATTAAGAGTTGGAGAGGAAACAAAAAGAGAACTGAGGAGAATTGAAGTAGTTCTTAAAAAGCTGGAATCCTTCGCTACATGAGTTACATAAATACCCAAGCAACAAGTAGCTATAAGGAAGCTGTACAAGCATTAGAAAACTTTGGCCTTTGACCCTAGGATTACGTAAAGTTGGAGCAGAAGGAGGAAACTTGATCTCAAAAATAGCGATAAAAGCAAAACAATACTCAAATCGGTGCTAATTGCTATTAAGGAGCTCGATAGTATTGAAGAAAGACTACAAAAGTTGGAGGCCTGACCAACACAAAAGAAGCTAGTCTTCTGAGGCGATTATCAGCAGTCTTAACGATAGAATCACGGGCTCTCAAAATCTCGGAAAAACCACAGAAGGCGGTAAATTCTTGGTTGTTAATAATCCCTACACTTTATTTGAGCAGAAAAGTTGAAAGCCCATGAATGACAAGGATCTACACCCCCATTGCAGTATTACTAGAAGAGAAGGAGAAGCCTCACTTTTGAAGATCAGTTAGGGATTATAGACAAAATCAGCGAAGAAGATATAATCTCGAAGGACTTTCTGAAGAATTTCGAGGCTTCACAGAGAACCGTATAATCACACCCTTGACAACGGATGGACCCTCAAGTTCAACTCGGGCTTTCCGCTGAAACGAGCCTCTATGTATGCACAGTGAAGTTCTGTATCATTGAGCGTGATGATATACATCATAGAGTATACATACAATGAAGAAGGTACTAATTCTGAATAACCGGTGGATAGAACTTTTATCGACTGAAAGCTTTCAACAACTTGAAGAGGTGGTATGAGGTTATTACACATGGGGTAATGTAATTGATAAATATTGCATGTAGACAAGAAGGAACTCTTGCTTTAATAATTTTTCGAGATAGAGATGGCGGGGTGATCAGGATTTTGCAACTATGGAGATAGACCTTACACAAGGAACTCGGTTAGTATATGTAATTCCAAACACTATGCTAACAATTTTGATTTTCTGAAATATACAGATCTCCATTTTAGGGTTATGAAAATTGGCGTACGGAGAAGCCAACTTCCTTATAACGAGAGGCCTAGTCGGAAGACTATCGAACACCTAATGTTGGGTTTGCTATGAGTCTGAATGTGGTAGACTATTTGGCAAGTCATGGTGTGAGCACTCATTTGGAAGGAGCTATAGCACTCAAAAATTTGTTGAAGCGAAATTGGATAATCTGACAATCGGCTATAGCTATACCAATGCAACCAGCGGAGGTGAATTCAAGGAACTCTGGGATGGAAATGTGGTGATAAAATTTTCAAATTATCGTATTGCATCAACCATGACACCGGATCTGATCTGAAGGATGAAGAAATCTGAAGTGATGAGGAAGAGCTACACAACATTAGCGATCTAGTTGAAGAAGAATCAAGAAGAGCCCTTGTTAGTCCGATTATTCAGAGTCGTTAGGCGACCATTACTTCGAAAAGGAACTAATCGATCTGCGAGGATATGACCTATTTCTTTCAAGAGATCGGGATATTCTGCGTGGAGTCGAACTAATCTTTCCACCAGGAATAGCTCTTAAATTACCACATGGAACATATGGACGATTGCTCCGCGATCCGATCGCATCTTACTATAAAGGCATTCTCATGGTGTCATTGATCCCGACTACAGAGAGAAGTAGGTATATTAGCATTTAATGGTGATACACCTATATTCTTCGAAACATGAATCGATAGCCTGACTAATTACGGAAAGATAGCAACACCAAAAGTTATGCAAGTGGATAGTCTTGATGCCACTCGAGAGGAGAGAAGAATTTTGGGTCTACATCAAAATCTCGACCTATTGATATTGACAAAAAGAAATGCAATCAAAGCATTAGAACTCCGACTAAAGACCTAGAACTCGAGAATGCCCGATCCATTGCACGGACTCTTATGGATCCGAAGGCGTCTTGATGAACGATGATCCTCGTATGTGGTATAGTACCATCGATATGCCACCGTATTTTCTGATTTTGCTGAAATATCACGACTTATCTGAAGAAGAACATCGTTTATCTGAAAGGCAAAACTATTCAGAAATCGAGGATATCTGAAGAGTCCATTTTCTTTCTAACGGTAGATGATTACTTTTATTCACAATACCTCGATTACTTGTTCTGAAAGCGATCGTGGTGGGGATGGGGCGGTGATTTTATTTCTATTCGGATGATTTAGAATTTTCTCATTTATTTGGAAAATGAAGTAGTAGCGGCGAGACATCTTGAAGAAGGCTGGAATATGGAATACCCTCAATCTGAAAAATTAAATGAATTACTAGCATCCTCATCGTCGGTTTCAATTGACCCCCTCGAGACAACTGCAATGGGTCCGATGGATATCCACCGCTCATCCTCGTTACGACGAGAAAAGACTGAATTTGATATCCCGGAGGAAAAATAAGCTTTAAATCTAAAGATTATTACGGGTTATGGAATTTACCATCGGCTAGCAGCGGCGAGGGCCGTCCTAGTTTTACCTACGGCTAGGACTTTTTGATGATGTTTTTATGAGATGGAAAAGCATCACTAAAATCTTGTTTCTTTGCGGACTTTCGATAGTGGGAAGGAAAAGCGGAATTTATTGAAAATGCTTGGCGAATCTGAAAAACTAGCATGGATACAATGGCGAATGAGTTATCCTCGAGAATATCAAGAAATTCTCAATGCATCCGATGGAAGGAAGGAACTGAACATTATATCCCGAATCGGAAGGATGTTTACATTAGAAGACCCTTTCGAGGATCTACAATGCAAGATGAAACTACAGGACTTGGAAAGAATAAGCTGCGTGATATTAAAGAGGTAATCCCTTCGTGAATGAATATTTGAGATTAGCCTCTAAAGCGGAAAGTTATTTATAAGTCGAATTATCGGAAAAATTTTGGATTAAGCTACGAGATCTAGGGAGAAAAGTAAAGGAAGCCTTTGAAAACAAATATAGTGGAAGCGAGTTGGAGTACACCCGAATTCTATTTACATCTGAATACTTAGAAGAAGGTGTAAAGAGGCACTTGAGATCACTTAAAGATTTGTCTTTTTGCGAAAGAAATTCCTATAACGAGGATATTATCAAGACAAAGAAGAATAGGCGCCAGAAAGTCAACAACCTCTGAAGGCAAGCCACACAATACTCGCCGAGGTGGAAAAGCAGCATCTCGAGAAATAAAAAGTGTAAATGTTTTCTTTGGAGAAGGACACTTTGCAGTGATTGCCCTAGTGACAAACGAAATATTAAAAGGGTAGCAATGTTTGAAGGTCTGGAACTTCCTGAAGATTATGATATTATGTCAGTCCAAGAAGGAGATCCCCAAAGTGATGCTATTTACAGCTTATCTGAAAATGAAGAATGTATTAATTTTCAAGGAATTATGCAGGAATTTATCAATGTCTTCAGAGAAGAAGATCGGACTTACTGGGTAGGTAAGCCCGGGGATCTGAATGTCTAATCAGTATCGAGAAGCGTAATTGTCGCCTGAATGGAAGTATAACAGTGAGATAGAACAGCAAGTCCTTAAATGTCATACCTGCGGATGTGAAGCTATGAAGAAATGGCGTATTTATTGCCCTGAGTGTGATATTGCTTCTTGCGGCCAATGTGGACCTCTGTATTTTGATACAAAGGTACCTGTTGAAAAACATGAACCTGTTTATTTTAACTCCAGATCTTTGATACAGGAACAACAAAATTATATTGTATGGCTGGAAGAAGAAATGGCCAGGATGAAATCAGAAATGGAGACTACCAAAGAGCATCGAAAAAGAAAAGTTGAATTACAAAGGAAAGCGAAGAAAAGATTGGAAAACTCGAAATGAAGTTTTATAACTTTGGAAAGGGATGTTGAATTAGAAGAACTCCGACGAAAGGATCGGCAGGCTTGAAATAAAAGATTTAAAGAAAGAAGAAAAAATAGCTACGTCCTTATTGATGAAGGAAATTTCAGATAGACTATATAACCTTGTGGTTGAACTAAAGATTCACGATATTCCCTTTTTAGTGTTAATGCAATATTGAACCTGGCGACCACTTGTTGTATAGATCTTGCAATGCGAAGGAAGCGATTAGAACGAACACTTTTACAGTCAACTTCAGCGGAATTAATTCTCAGACAACTGCTGACAAGAAACTGAAGGGCGGATATATGAAAATAGGGGAACACACTTATAGAATACCCTATACATATTCTTTTCCCATGAAGATTGGAGGAGGAATTCAGATGATTCTAGGCTGCAATTTCATCAGGTCAACCTATGGAGGTATACGAATAGAAGGAAATGAAGTCACATTCTATAAAAATATTACAACTGTCAAAACACGGCAGAAACCTCCATTCTGACCACACTTGAGGAACTAAACCTTGAAGAAGAAGAATACTATGCCATCGAGAATTAGCCTCGATAAGCGGATAAGTAATCCAAGTTTTTGGGAAAAATTTCATGATACCATTGAAACTTTGAAGCAGTAGTGTATCGTTGGAAGACCCACTAAACACCTTTAGGCGAAGCGAGTTGATGTAAATTGGATATCAAAAATCCGGACCTAACAATGAAGATCGTCACTAAAGCATGTTACACCTCAACTGCAAGATACCTTTTCAAGGCATATCAAGGCCCTTCTGGATTTAAAGGTAATAAGACCGAGCAAAAGCCGTCATAGAACAACAGCTTTTATTGTAAATTCAGGGACAATAGTAGATCCGATCAGGGAAGGAAACGAGGGCGAAGAGCGAATGGTGTTGATTATAAAAGACTAAATGACAACACTCATAAAGATCAGTATTCCCTACCAGGTATCAATACTATCATCAAAAGGGTAGGAACCAGTATGATATACTCGAAGTTTGACCTAAAGAGTGGGTTTCATCAAGTCACAATGCACCCTGACTCAATAGAATGGGTGCTCGGGTACGACGGATTATATGAGTGGTTGGTCATGCCTTTTGGTCTTAAAAATGCCCCAATGATATTCGAAAAATGGATGACTGCTTCAAAGGTACTGAACATTTTATTGCAGTTTACATAGATGATATTCTGGTATTCTCAAAGAATGAACAGGAGCATGAAACACATCTAAGAAGATGATCCAAATCTGCACAGAAAATGGTCTTATTCTGAGCCCCACAAAAATGAAAATAGCATCCAATACAATTGATTTCTTGGGAGCAACTATTGGCGATAAAACATCGAACTTGACCACACATCATCAAGAAAATTGCAGATTTTAGAAAAGAAGAATTACTAACAACAAAAGGACTCCGGTCATGGTTAGGCCTTCTTAATTACTCTCGTAGTTATATTCCTAACCTGGGTAAATTATTAGGGCCTCTATGTTGAAAACAAGTCCACAATTGAAAAGAAGATGAATAGGCAAGATTGGGCTATTGTGGATAACATCGAGAAATGATAGGAAAACTTCCCGATCTACTGAAATACCACCGGAGAATTGCTACATTATAATAGAAGCAGATGGATGTATGGAAGGTCAGGTGGTATCTGCAGTGGAAGCAACAACATTTGACTCCAAAATACATGAGAAAATGCATTAAATACGCAAGTGGAAGGTTTAATCCCATCGAATCAACAATTGATCACGAAATTCATGCCGTTATGAATAGTCTTAACAATTTTAAGATATATTATACGACAAACGAGTTGACAATCGAGCGGTATCGATGCAATTATCGGTTTCTTGACAAAGCGGCCCGAATAAGCCTTCCGAGTTAGATGGATAAACTTCAGATTTTATTACAGAATCGAATTCTGTCGATTCCAACACATTAGCGTGAAAGAAAATTTATTAGCTGACTCATTATCTCGATTAGTGTTTTCTTTGATACAGGGTTCATGTAGCCGACGTTCGAATAATGACAGCGGTGGAGGAAGCCTTAAACCAACTCAACAACAACCCAATCAACTTGCGAAGAGAAATTGTTGGGTGATGGACAAAATAAGCATGAAGACTTCAAAGCAAGAGACAATACTTATGCTGCGACAGGACATGTCACCAAATATAGCCGTGGAAGAAAAATATGGGATGACATCTACAATGTACCCATTACTAACCAAATATGAATCATTGATTGCCTCCACAGGAAAACAAACCTTTGAACCTGCGGAACATCGACGCAAAAGCAATGGGAATCATTGAAGAAGAGGCTATGGACAAACTTTCTCTTGCACTCAAAGAGCTAGAGCTTATCCAAAGAAAGCCTTTAATAATCGAAGACATCGTGAAAACGATAGGAAGTCATATTTTCAAGACAAAGCACCAGAAGTCAGGGAATCACGACAAGCACTATGGAGGACACACAATACGCTCCAAGATACTTTTCGAAAAATCAGACAAGCACCACCTTGACGGAGCACATGGTGGGCCCACTATGTAAATTATTAAAGAAGAGAGCCCCGGGGAGCCCTTCTTTATTAAAGTATGTCAGTGTGGTAGGATTCGATCTTATCTTCGCAGATATGATCTTATCCTCTCTTGCTAGTGCGGTAGATAGATAGGATTTGATCTGATCAGATCCTCCTCTATAAATAAACCCCCGCACTCTTCTTGCAAGACTCGAAGAAGTACAACGAGCCTTCTTGAAGCTTAGGTTTGAAGAGAGATTGTAAGCCAGTTTGTAGTTTACAGTTTGTAAGTTTGTTTTTATAAGACAGTCTGATCCTAAATTTTTAATATAGTTTGTGTAAATTTTTGCTAATTTTATTTACCAAATCTATATTAAAGTTTAGAAGCCGTTTCCGCCCCTATTCCAAAGAAAAATGGATGAATGCTTCAAAGGTACTGAACATTTTATTGCAGTTTACATTGATGATATTCTGGTATTCTCAAAGAATGAACAGGAGCATGAAACACATCTGAAGAAGATGATCCAAATCTGCACAGAAAATAGTCTTATTCTGAGCCCCACGAAACTAAAGCAGTTACCTCTTTGAAATTTCCTTCATCAATAAGGACGGTAGCTATTTCTGTTGTTTCTTCAGTTTGCAGTAACTCCTCAATTTGCTTCTTTAAATCTTTTATTTCAAGCTCAAGCTGATCCTTTTGAAGCTGGAGTTCTTCTAATTCAACATCCCTTTCCAGTGTTATAGCTGAAACTTCATTTTGGAGTTTTCCAATCTTTTCTTCGTTTTCCTTTTGTAATTCAACTTTTTCTTTTTGATGCTGCTCTTTGGTAGTCTCCATTTCTGATTTCATCCTGGCCATTTCTTCTTCCAGCCATACAATATAATTTTGTTGTTCCTGTATCAAAGATCTGGAGTTAAAATAAACAGGTTCATGTTTTTCAACAGGTACCTTTGTATCAAAATACAGAGGTCCACATTGGCCGCAAGAAGCAATATCACACTCAGGGCAATAAATACGCCATTTCTTCATAGCTTCACATCCGCAGGTATGACATTTAAGGACTTGCTGTTCTATCTGGAAGGGGAAAGATATGAAAAATGCAAAACTTGTTCGAAAAGTTGGATTAGAGTGTCAGGGGTTTAAGGAAAAGAAAATAGTAATTTCAGATAACTAACTGCTGCTCGCTTATCATTGTTAAGATATGAATCTAGTGGTTTGTCTTTTTGCCAACAACTGGATCTTCAAGGATAAATCGTCAATCAATTAAATTTACTCATTAGTTCATATGTTGGGTTTGCACTGGCATCCTGTTCAAGCCAGCGTTCCTAGCCAGACATGATGGGGAGAGTGTTAAGAACATAAAAATGTATTGGTTACTTTTTCCAACACCTTGAGCAATTGGGATAATTAGCCAACCAATCAAATTTAACAGTTATAGCCCATGGTGTCAGTTTCTCTGATGTCAAAATGCATTTTCTTTCCCCTTCTAACTTTAATTTTCATTGTCCATCTTTGTATTCAAAAGTAGTATACCTTGGTGATAATCACTATAAGAACCCAACTTTTGAGAAATTAGATGGCAATTGTCTCATACTAGTCTGATTTATTATTCTTTGGGATTAGTAGAGAATATTAATAGCATTACTATGTTAGATTGTTTGGGTTTGGTGATTATTATTTTCATTAAGCAGCGTTTTGTCGATGCTTATATTCTTATTCACTAGGTATCTCCAGGAGTTATACACTGATGGAAAGTATGCTGAAGGTTTACATCTATCAGGATGGATCAAAGCCTATTTTCCATAGACCTGATCTCAAAGGCATATATGCTTCTGAAGGGTGGTTCATGAAATTAATGGAGGATAACAAGAATTTTGTTGTGAAAAATCCAAAGAAAGCCCATTTGTTCTATCTACCATACAGTGCACATAGGTTACAGCAGGCACTTTACGTGCCTAACTCACACAATTTTCAGCCTTTAATGATTTTCTTGAGGGATTATATTGACATGATTTCTGTCAAGTATCCTTTTTGGAATCGAACAAGAGGAGCAGATCATTTTCTGGTTGCTTGCCACGACTGGGTATGCCCATGTATACTGTTCATTACAGTATGTTTATTAATTTTACCCGAAACATTGTGTTTGTGGTGTCAACTAGGTCACTTAATTTACTCCAACATTTTTTTTTGTTATTTCTGATTACTCTCTTTCCTGTTATTCATGTATGAATCCTGCAAGTCGCATTTACTAGGTTTAACAAATGCAGTGGTCTTCTTTTTTGAGGGTTTAATTTGATTTCAAAGTTGCCATTATCTAGACAATATGCCCTCTTCATTTTCAAGAGAATCTAGGATAGTAGATGAGAATGTTAGTGTCTATAAGATTCATACATCTCCACAATGGTATGATATTGTCCACTTTGGACCTAAGTCCTCAAAGAACTTCCTCTGTTTGATGTCCGATCCTCAACCTACCAGATCTTCCTGTCAATTATCTGATCCTCCCGATCCAGTTGGACTTTCTATCAGTTGTTCGGTCTTTCTGACTCAACTGGACTTCTTGTCTGGTGTCTAGTTCTCTCGGTCTGGATATGGGAGCCCCATTTTCTTCGTTTGAGGTACATGACTTGACATGAACCATGACTCTGACATCAACTGTTGGTGCAAATAAAATTCACATATCTCCATAATGGTATGATATTGTCCACTTTTGGATCTAAGCCTTCATGGTTTTATTTTTAGGCTATACCGAAAAGATCTCATATCAATGGAGATATCTTTTCATCTTATAAACACATGATCTTTTCCATATCTTATCAACGTGGGACTTTGATTGTATTTCCAATACTCCCAATGAAAAAGAGGGAAAATTTTGTTGTTTTGATCAAGTAGTCATGTCCTCTGTCATTCCAGATTATTGTTGCTTCTGCTTTTATTGGTCTGCCTCTTCCTATGATACTGTGGCAGAGAAGCCTTATAATGGTTTAACATTTTCATAATTCCTTTTTTGTAGTATGAATGACACTTTTAGAATTTGAAGCTATCCTATTGGACATTTAGACGGCAATCTGAAACACTAGAGACTTTGGAAGCTTGATTCATTCAGCCTATTTTTCTTCATTATTCTTTCAACAAGTTTTCTGTATTTTGAGATGCAGTATCAGATTACTTGTTAGCATCTTACTCCAAAGAAATCATTTTCACCTTTTTGAGCATGGATAGCAAGGTGGATGGTTGGCATAATCATTTTTCATGTTAGAAGTTTTGTGATATTCAGCTGCCTTTCTGATAATTCAAGGTTATTCAGAAGCATAGGTCAACATGCAACTATTGTATACAACTAATACTGAGGCTTTAGAAGAGTCTACATGTATGCAATATCATTTTTCCCTAGATGCACTTGCTTGGAGTCGGCTCTTCCTTTCTTTGCCCACATCCTAGTGCCCCATTATGGTCCTTAACATCTGTCCCTTGTAGGACACAGGCAATTTGTCCTGATTTCTTCCCAGAATCCCACCCTCAGCAGCAAGTTCTATAATCTGCCATCACCTCTGGTACATTCCTTCATTGGCTGGAGCAGATTTCTCCTTCTTCAAGCAAACTTCACCATGGAAATGAATTTCTTCTTTATATAATCTCCAAAAGATTTCTTTTACATCCACCAAGTTCAGTTTCCTTCAGATTTCCCTTTGATGCTTGTGCAAATCTATTGCATTTGCTTCTATGCACTGTCTTCACTGTTTCTGCTTTACTGACCGTTGCTGATATTCATAACCTTTTTTTGTTTGCATTCTCCTTCATAGTAGTCCATTCATCCAACACTTCAACAATTATTGGCTATCATCTCCTAGCAGTTCACCAAATTCGACAAACTTCATCTCGAGCTGAGCTGCTGCAGATTCCAGTTCACCAAATTCGACAAACTTCATCTCGAGCTGAGCTGCTGCAGATTCAAGCAACTTCTTCTTGCCTTGAATTATGTACATGCCAACCTCTGCCCTCTCAACTTCCCTGGACTTTATGCTATTTTTTTAGTGCTTTCCTTCACTTCTTTTATCAGTCTGTCATGTGCTCTCATCACCGTTGTAAGAAGAAGCCTACTCAAGAAACTGTTCGAGGGATCTCATCTCATTATCTCAACCACCACTCGAACCCTCATCGAATGTTTTCTTTCTTCCCTTTCATCAGTCGCATGTTGTCAAATTTTGTAAGGAGAAGCTCACTCAAGAGGCTGGTTCCTGAGATCTTGCCTCATTCTTTCTCTATCGGCCCAATTGATCTTTGGGCAAAGGAATTAAATGCCTACTTCCTACTTGCATCATCACATCCAAGTAAGGTTTACATTTTTTTTCTTTCCTTTTACAAAGTTCTTTATAGGTTAAGTATCCACACAGACATTGATAGTATTTATACTCTAGTTTACGGAGGAGTGTTAGAATCATTAGCTATGTGTAGTGGGTTTAGTCTCACATTGGGTGGTTTAGGTTTAGAGTTTATGTTGGGTCATATACATACCATGTAATAGGTGCCTCTTAAAATTACAAGAAGATCAATATAGAATTTTCCACTGCACTTATTATCTTGTTAGTTGTTCATTCATTATTTTTCTTTCTTCCTGATGATTGCTTAAATGTCAGGGGCCTTACACAACAAAGTGGCATCATGAATTGCGCACGAACGCCATCAAAGCTTTATGCAATGCAGATGTCTCTGAGGGTGTTTTTATCCACAGAAAAGATGTCTCTCTTCCCGAAACAAGTATCAGAAATGCTAGAAGACCTTTATGGAAAATAGGAGGAAAGCCTGCTTCTCAGAGAACTATTCTTGCGTTCTTTGCTGGACAAATGCATGGTCGTGTCAGACCAATCCTGGTGCAGTATTGAAGTGGGAGGGACAACGACATGAAAATATACGGACCACTTCCAGAACGAGTTGCAAGGAAGATGTCATATGTTGACCACATGAAATCAAGTAAATACTGCATCTGTCCTATGGGTTACGAAGTGAATAGCCCAAGGATTGTGGAAGCAATCTACTATGAATGTGTTCCCGTGATTATAGCAGACAACTTTGTGCTTCCTTTTGAAGAAGTGCTTGACTGGAGTGCTTTCTCAGTTGTCGTAGCAGAGAAGGATATACCAAATTTGAAAGATATAATATTACGAATTTCACAGGCGCAATATGTAACTATGCAGATGAATGTGAAGAAATTGCAGAAGCATTTCTCGTGGCATGCCAAACCCGTCAAGTATGATATTTTCCACATGATACTTCATTCCATTTGGTTTAATAGACTGAACCAAATCCGAGCTGAGCAGCCATAGTTCAACTCTGTCATCACTCCTTCGAGAGCTTAACAGAAAATACCATCAAAGCTTTAAATTTTTGAAGCTGATTCTCACGAAAAGTTATTGGTCATGTATTTCTTTATCATATCATATCATGCCTTTCCTCTGGTCTGCTGCCTTACCAATCCTAGAGCTTTTACTGCAATGGTCCAGAAATATCAACCCCCGACACAACCATAATTTGGGTTCTTCGGTACAGGTATGAAATCAACAAACCTGAACTTCACATAGTGCCTGTGATTATGCTCATCTTGTATCCCTTTTCATAATGTCACTCTTTGTATTGCAATATTTAGCTTTTCTATAGTGCCCATGACTAAATTAAAGGAGTCTTGAATAAGCTGGCAAGGTAAAGGATAAAAACATTCAACCGAGTGAAAGTTTATATACGTCTTTGTTATCTTGATATAGTCATTTAGTCAAGAACACTGCCGAGCAAGTATTATCTATGCAGGGTGTTGAATGTAATGGGTTGGGCTACGACTCGAGCACATGAGTAAAAGATGAGAGTTGTAGAGATGAGAATGTTAAGGTGAATGTGTGGACAGAGCCGGCCCAGATTTTAAAATTTTAACTTAGGGCCTTGAGCGAAATTTAGAAATTGGACCCATTTTCTATTGAAAATTTTAAAAATTGGGCCTTTTCTGTGAAAATTTTTTTTTGGGCCCTGGGCGAGGGCCCCAGCAGCCCCTCCCCCAGAGTTGGCTCTGTGTGTGGACATATAAGAATGGACAGAATAAGAAATGAGAGTATTAGAGAGAAAGTCGAAGTTGCATTTATTGAAGGAAAGCTCCAAAAGACATATTTAAGGTGGTACGGATATATATTTAGACGATCAATAAATGCTTCGGTTAGGCGATATGAAACGATGACAAATATACACATCAAATGAGGAAGAGAAAAATCAAAAAAGATTTGGTTAACAATAATAAAACAAGATAAAATTTATTTAAGTCTAGATGATGATATAGTAGAGAATAGAGTCTAATGACATAGCAGAATCTATATAGCCGACTCCATCTAATGGGATAAGACTTGATTGTTTTTGTTGTTGTAGGGTGTTGAATGTGATTTTTTTTTAATGTATTTGACATGATTCTTGCTAAATGGTTTACTTTACTCGAAAAGGGTTGTGGAAGGCAATGATTTCACACTTATAGAAAATGCTAGAATTCTGATCTAACACCATTCTTAAGCAGATTACTTGGTCCTTACCTATTCGCTCTGCCTCTGTGTGCTAATGATTTCTTTGCTCCATGGCTGGTATGACTCTTTGTTCATTCCTGACTCCTCGTTAGCCATCAAAGTGCTAATCCTCTTACCACACTCCGAATCCATTGCAATTTGATCACTCAATTTGGCCTTTCTACAGTTTATGACCAACATTTTATAGTCATTTTCTGTCTCAATTTTTCAGGTACAATTGATCGCTGAGGAGATAGTATCAAGATCACGCGTACAGGATAGTCAAATATTTATTCTGAAATATAATATCTTGCATAAAATATATTCTTGTTTAATGACTCGATTCTTTTCAGGAGTTTGTGGATACTGTTCATGTACATGTATAAATTTCAATTTTAAAAATATGTAGTTAAATATATGGTTGATTTGGTAAAATTAATTTTCTTTTATTTATTTTTAGTTCCATATACTTGTATTTCTAAAATATCTCTATACTCCAAGGGAATAATTAACAATCTTATTCTACAAAATTGAATGGAGTTCATTATTTAAAATTAAAATTAACTTTCATTTTACAATTTGAAATAGAATTGACTTATATATATAAAAAAGCATATAGTTATATTTTCATTAAAATACTCTTTTACATACACTTAAATGTTAATATTCTATTTAGGAATTTTAAAGTCTCAGAATATTTAAATTTTTGGGTTTTAAGTGGTAAATAATTTATATATCAATTTACACTCTAAAATTCGGCATAGAATAATCGCGCCGATAAACTTTTGGAATGCAAAGAAAGAAAAGATAAAGGGACGTTTAGCAGGTGGAAAAAATTTTATTTTTTATTTTTATTTTTTAAAAAAATGTGTTTGGTTAGTATTTTTCAGAAAATAAAGAAATATCTTTTGAAAAATTGAAAAATATAAAAAAATTATTTTCTATTTCTATTTTTGTTTTTTTTAAAAAAAGTATTTTTTGAAAAATTAAAAATTACAAAAAATTTATTTTCTATTTAAAAAAAAAAAATTATGTATTTATATTTAAAAAAACTATTTTAATACAAAAATATATATAATTTCAAACTATTTGTAAACTATTCTACACTTTAATCAAAAGATAGTCTACAAGCCGGATACCTTCTTCCTTTTTTTTTTTTTTAATATAATAGCAAAAATCTTAAATTCGATCTTCTTATGCGCATTATAATTTATAAATGGCAATGTGGCGAATCAAAGTCGCCGGAACTTGTTTAACCTTTATTAAAACGCCACTAATAAATATTATAATATCAAAATCTTAAATTCAATCTTCTTATGCGGATCTCTCCCATTTCCTCCTCGCTCTCTCACATCACTCGCAAGAAAGAAGAAGAGGCGGCCTCGTGAGCCGATCGCTCTCCTCTCCTCTCTCTCGTTCCCTTCCGTGTCCATCTCGATCTCCTGCGCCGACGCTCGATCCCTTCCCGCCCCCGCTCCCTTCGCTCTTCTTCGCAATTGGAGGGGCGTTCTGGGATATTCAGCGTGTGGGAGCCTACGATCCGAACCAAATGAGGGATCTTCTCGGGGGAAGAGGTGACCCGCCGCCTCCGTGGATCGCTGTTTCGGAGGGCGGCGGCAGGGTCGGGAACCTGGCGGATAGGTTCTCTGGGTTGGTCTTGGGCGATGGTCGAAATGAGGGCGTTCACCTAATCATCAAGGCGATGGAGGATGCTGAGAGCACCATCAAGCAACAGGTCAGCTGCACGTCTTTCTGATTTCACTGAAATCCTGGTTTCTGATCTAGACTTAGCTCTCAGCGGTGTATTCCCTTGATATTTGCGCCTTTTGAATTCTTTAACTGGAATCCATGTTGTGAAGTTCGCCGTTATTTTAGTTCTTATGCGGTTGGTTTGAGAAATGCCCCAATTCATCAGTTCATGATTATCAATTGTTTATCGGCTGAACAAGCAGGACGAACATACTAGACGAATGCACGAGGGTTGTTTTAATTTTTCTTTAGAATGAAATATGAATTGTTGAAATTTTTTGAGCTAACAATTAATGAATTTATTACAACTGCAATCCTGACTAGTTTCTTTTGCCTTCTAAATCTCACTTATGATTGATGAATTTTAGTGCGGTTCAACTGACTTGTTTTACGTTATTAATTTTTTGTTTGTTTGAAAAGGAAATTCACATTAAATATAAAATTACTTGCGTGTGAAAATCATCACTATGCTGTCAATACAACAAAAATGACTAGAGTTCTACATCTTAGTATGGTTAACTAATACATGAGCAAGTATTGTTAAGCAATCTCAAAGTCCACTTTCATCCAATTACTAGTAATACAGAGGCACAATATAATCATCCATCTACATGATTAGATATAAGACATCACGTCTTCTTGTTGCTATTAAAATATTGATGAGTTTAAAACAATTTAAAAGCATAGTGGAATGGATCCAACCTTCCCGCTGACCTCTGCTCAGTCTTTGTAGAACAACCTAGCATCGCGCATGCAATCAAATAGAAACCTTGGTGATGCTAAAACCAACAACGATTCATATTTTTCAACTCCTGCCAATGAATTATTCTCCAGTAAACCCTTCACAACACACACAAAAGGAAAAAGAAAGATGACCACAACAGAACCAATAGTCAGATGTAGCAAATCACTTGTCAAAAGAAGACAACCTAGAAGTTTCACTAGAAAACATTTTTTTATGAGGTTTCAATTTTTCAGACAAAGCACTCCATATTTCATTATGTCAATTAGTAATTGAAATAAATATTTTTTTTCATTATTTACTTTAGTGAGTGCTGAAATGAATTCATATATAACTGTTACTCAACAATCCTCCTCCACTTAACTTATTTACTAACAAAACTAAAACTATACGAATTGGATAATTAATTGATTTTTTTTTTAAGAAATACAATATAAATTATAACAAAACATTATTTGAATTCATTTTAACACTTGTGGCATGCCAAGCTATGTCATGTTTTGGCACTAGCAGCATAAGTGGCACATGACTGATTATGTGTGCCAATCAATATGGGATTTCGATAATTTATCATAATTTATGTTTTGAGCATGCTGCTCAGCATGGTATGAGATTTCAAACTATGATATTATCTATGCCAACTGATCTGATTCATTTTGTGCTCTATAGAATTATTCCAAAAGAATTTGGAGCATAAATTATGGATTCTCTTAAGTACTTTAGTTAAATCAGCAATTAATAAAGATCTACAGAAATGGAATTAATTAACTTTAACTATTTACTACTTGTGAAAGATAACTAATCTTTGAAATTCAATTTATCAATCGTTTGAATATTTTATTAATCTAGAGCACCTAGAATCTCTGTTGTTTTGCATTGACAGGTAGTTACCAAATTATCAATAGGGCAGGAGCCTTCTTAAATATAAGCATGCTGCATTTTCTATATTTTATCTAAGGCTTGTATGGGAAGGAAAGAACACTATTGATTTAGAAAAAATGATTTTCAAATTAGATGGTTCCCCAAAACTTTTAAAATATTCAAAGCAATTTGAAATTAATGGTAAGTGCTCCTCATGGCAACTGGGAGATAATCAAGCAAAAAGGATACCATGATTCTTTTTTTTTTTTAAAACTTTTATAGAAAGGAGAGCGCTTCTTGTTGTGAGCATACTGATTCAGCAAACAAGATAAGCATTGTTGGCAACCATTTTTGGCTGATAATTAATAAAAGAGGAAATAAGGTCCCCTTGTTTAATATCTCTAGAAATTTTAAAAGGTTCATAGTGAACACCATTTGTTTTGCTAGAAAACTTAGCAGAACTTAGAAAAGCTGAGATCCACATTCTTATGCTGTATAATTACCAAAATATCTTTCCATGAAATATCAAGTACCTTGATCAAGTTTATGAGAATGAGAAGAAATTGCCCTTACGAATGCTTCACTTTCTGTATCAGCTCCTGTGCAATAAAAATCTTGTCATGGATAGAACAATAAACAAATACATTGTTCAGGATTTATGAAGGAGTTCAAGAGAGGATTAATTCTGGAAGAATCCACAGAACTTTATCCTTTTAAGCAATTTGCATTTTTGTCCCTGCTGCTTATGCATTGCCCGGAGATTGTGTTGTATATGAGACAAACATTAAGCCTTAAATCTTTCTTAAAAACTCTGGAACCTTCTTGCCTATTCATCATATCAATTATCATTTGATTTGTTATCTGTAAGATTATCCATTAGCTAAGAGCAAGTAGTGCTATTCAAATCTTTTCAATTTTCAGCAAGTTTTGGATGTCTGAATCCTTTCTGTGTGGTATCAAACTGTTTAACCTATGATTTATTCTAGTCTGAATCTCAGGATTTGATTGCTGAGGCTCAGTTAAGTTGATGTATAAATAATATTTTAGAAATTTAAATTTTGTAAAACTCTAGAGAGGTACTCATGCCATGAGCTAAATTTTACAAATGTCATTGAAGTTAGTTTCATATATGATATTTTTTGAGATTTTTCATAATAAATCTGGAAATCCACATTAATATATTGTCTCTATTCCAAGTATCACATGGTTAGTATCTTATTTTTATGAAAAATACATTTGACTGGAAGAAAACTAAGTGAATTCCCACCCAAATATAAATTACACGTCTTAAAACTTGACATATCAGAATCATTGTGTTATTTGACCCAAATTATTGGACCTAAATATTTCTTGTTTACATAGACAGTTGATATCAGATGGAGCTACTTGACAAATTATTGCACATAAATATCACTTGTTTACGTAGAGAGTTGATTTCAGATGGACCTACTTGGCTTTGGAGTATTCTGTGGCATAATGCTGCTTGCTAGCTATGTCTGAGTTTTTTTTAGCACAAATTATGGCATTCAACTCCTAGATAGAGAAAAACAATAATAATAATAATTATTTTTTGAACTACTCTATTCTATGTCTTTTTTGAACTAGTCAGTTCTATTATTCTTGCTGCACCTTTCAGTAATTCTCTGTTATTTACTAAAATTGCTTGTTATCTAATGATTATGAAAGTGACGTTAACAATAAACCATAAAGAACTTATCTTTTCTAATTAGTGCTGTTATCTTGCAGTTGGAAGAGAACAACTTTTTAAAGAATGAAGTCTTGCAAAAAGCACGAGAATTAGAAAAATACGTAAGCACTCAAGACCACCATGCCATCCAGGGTTATAGTTTTAAATTGTTCCCTGTTATGTAGTATCAAGTCAGTTTCATGCCCTAGCATTTATCTTAGTATTAAATCAAGCTTAGTCTGGGATCAATTTTAGTTCTCAATGGTATGGCATATCATAATTCTAAATGCTATTTGAGCTGTCAATTGTCAATTATAATATGAACTAGAAGTTCACGGAATCATCTTTTTGGGTGTGCTTATTAAGTCGTTTTAAGTGTTTCAGATGCTAATGCCCAACTGCCTGATAATGCAACTAATTATTATAACTGAAAAGATTCTCTTAGCATTTTAGTAGTGAATTTTTGCTGTTAACCTTGCCTGCATGTAGTTTTGAAATTTTATTGTGCTTGAGCAGAAACTGGTTGCATCATTGTGTTGTTATTTGTAAATAAAGTAGATATTCTTTGGCAATCCAAACATTTATACGGAAACTGACCTTCCATCTGACAGCAAAATCTTTGCTGATTTATTCTCATGTGGCTAGATTGTGTTGATTGATATATCAACGTCAGGCATTTGTCCCTATGCATAATGTCATCTTAAAAAGTTTGGCAAATGTGTGTGCTAATTTGGTAATTCTTTGCTTGTGCCAAACATAGGCGGGAAACAAACTTCTATTATCAAGGAAATAGTGGTGTTAGCAATGCAACTATATATTCCAAAGCATCTTTAGGCACTTATTCAGAATGGAAGATGTCAGAAAATTACTTTGTTCATTTGTTTTCTTTCTATTTTAATCAGTTTTAGTAAACAATGGTGAGATGCTAGCAGAATTCCCTCAATGATTAAAACACAACTCCCTCATGGTTAAAACTTAAGAAGTCTAGCTTCATAACTAGGTAATAATATCAGTGTCTTAATATAACTGTTACTTTATTTCTACAGTTCATACCATTTTGATCTGATTTGAGTAGTCAGTCAATGTGATCTTTCTCTTTTTATTGTCAGAGGTCAGCAGTCACATCATTAAGGCCTGAGGTACCTACAAAAGACCAGGTGGATTCCTATAAAACCAGTTATTCTAATTCTTCTTCTGGACACGAAGCAGAGAGGAGACAGGTAGAAAATCATTCACCTTTGAATCCTCAGGCTATGCTTGTGCTCCATCAGAATGGAGTGACTGGAAGGGAGGAACCGTATTTGGATTCTGGTACTATTAATCAACCCACATTTGGAGGCAACAAGGTTAACGATGACCTTAAAAAATTTCCTGGAGTACATTCTGGTTTAGATAGTGCTGGTCCACCTCAATACTCTACACCATCCTCTAGATCCTTGTCTCCAAGCAGGTAAGCTAATGTAGAGCATGGAAATTTATAGTGCCAAGTCTACCAAATTTGAAACCATATGCTTATAAGATGTCACATCCTGGGAGTATATTTCCATGTAAAAGAAGATACTCCTCTTGGTGACTTTTGCTAGAAAACAATATCCATGACCATGTCAACAAGAAATAACACGTGATAAAGAGATATCATATGTAGATAAAATAAATGTGCATTTTATTCTTTTCTCAAGGTAACAAAACAAGTTTTCATTGTGCAAGCAAGAACATTTTGTACAACAAAAGAAAATGCTATACAAAAAATATTATTTTATTCTGATTTTTTTTCGATAAAAGAAAGTACATCAGACTATACATTAACAGAATGCTAAATGGCAGGAAAATAACTAAAAAACATATTTTTTCGACAAGATGGGTTTTTGATGTCTGGTAACTTTGTATGTTTTTTTTTAAAATCGATAGAGACCTCAAAAATTTATTCACCATGCCTGTAAAGTTTGAGGCCAAGGAAAATACAGAGTAAACAAAATTTTTTCTAAGTGGTTCATTTAAAAAAATGTGCTTGAATTATATTCTTGATTAAGAATTCAAGAGCTCAACAAGAGTACAATTTCATACCTTGTAAAATTAGAGACTACAGAATAAACATAATTTTATACTATGGTTGAAACCAATAGAGACCTCTAAAATCGAACTGTGTCTGTAAAATTGGAAGCTAAGGAAGAGAATGAGCAAAAATTTGATGAGTGGGTAAATATCAAAAATGTGTATGCATTATAATCTTAATTAAAAATTCAAGAATCAACTAGATTATAATTCACATCTCAGCATTTATGTTTTACTTAAGCATACAATAGTCTTTTATCTTTAAATTCTTGCAAATAGTGGCTCTTGTATGCTCTTTTTCTACGCACATATGTTCTTTTTTTTTTTCATTTGTTTTAGAGTACGAATAATTATTAGAAAGTGAATTGCTAGGGCTAGGTGCACAGGGTATAGGAAGTATCATTTGATACCTAGGCCGTAGCTTTTATTGGTGATAATCAATGATATAACATAACAATCAATACTGATCGCATGCAACACATGCACTGACATTGCATGTGGGCGGTTAAAAGCTCTAATCATATGGCTAGGCACAAAGTATTCAATTTTTAGCATTTGTTTTACCATATATTATAGCCCTTCCATTCACTTTATGGTTCTCACAACACCCAGCGCCTGTTATTCTGCCTTTTAGGATACACATTTATATCACTTTTCACAATTTAAAATGTGATTAGTTTTTTAAGGGTCTAACATATGTCACAATTTATCAAGCATTCAACTAATTAGACAATATACTTCTCTTGGTTGAATCTCTTCACAAACAAACATAAAATAACAACATGATATTCACAACCAATGGTTCCAGTCTTGATCCATCAATCACAATTCAAGCTAAATTGAAGTAAAATGAGCCGACATGAACAAAAACAGCCCCTAAACCTAAACCCCTAAATTAACAAAGTACTCCAACATTAACACCAATTCAACCAAAAACAGAAATGAAATAAGATAAAAACTCATGCAACAACTCTCTCAATCAAGGAAGCATTAGAAGTACTTACGATGATGGAGAACAACTTGGATGTCCTATCTGAACAATTGATATCTATTAATTCGAGAAAAGGTAACCATTTAACAATATAAGCAAGAAAAAAAACTGACTCCTACCTTGACGAACCTTAAGCACAGATGCATATGGTAACCAATCCAATTTGGTGGCAATGAAGCAGTAGTTACTGCTGGAAATTAACCTTGGGAAAGAAGATAATTTTTGTCCGATAAAAATAGGGTATCACACATAAACAGGAGGGATCCAAGGTTCACTAACCCAATCTGATTTGGAAAGGTAACGAATGGATCTGCTCACTGATTTGGAAATGGTAGTAAAAGAAAACCCTAGCAATTGACACTATCACAATTGGTGGATGATTCCTTGTCCGTGTTCACAAGAAGAGGGTCAACCGCAGGGAAGAGGGCCACAGTAAGGGAGAGGCTGGGAGAGAAGAGTTTGTAAGAGAGGAAGACTATTGCAAGGGAAAGATGCTGCTGCTGCTTACTGTAAGAAATTGTCTGCTGGTAGATAGGGGGGATCACAGTGCCACCCAATTGGGAGGAAGTATCTTGGAGTGAGGAGGGAATGTGAAGGGAGAGAGAGAGAGACTAGCGCTAAGGCTAATGGAGGAGAGAGGAGCACCGCAGGCAGCCGACTGCTTCAATTGGAATCTCTGCACACTGGGTCAGGACAACATCACAAAGAGAAGGGTGAAGTTTCAGCGGAAGTGGGTTACATGTGGAGAGAAAGAGGAGATGTTTAAATAATCCCAAGAAATTCTTTTATTAACCCAAGTAAAACGTGACTGAACTGGCTCAGCCCAAACTTGAACTTTGTTCAGCTCTATATTGGTAAAAAGAATAAGGCGAAATTGAGTGTGATTTGATAACCCTCAATACAAGGCTTACTTGATGGCCCAACCAAAGACTAAATAGACCTTAAACAGACATTCAAAAGCTAAATTGTTGGTTTGGTTCAGCTTCAGTTGCTGTAAAATTTCAAAATTAAACCACAAGGAAATTAAAGGGATGTACATTCAATATATAACATAAGATATCTTTTATTGCTCTTGAAAGGCATCAAAAGGAAGGAAGGGACCAAGATCAGAGGTTTGTTTCATCTGGAAATGTTTTGGTGCCAGTGTCTGGTGTCAATTCTAGTACTCTGTGGAAGCAGGTAGTTTCAGTCGCTTAAAATTGTAGATCTTTCTGCAATTTGCTATTTCCAGTTGTTTGAGTTGTAAAATCTATGTATAAAGGAACTTATTGTCAAGGTCAGAGAGCATGAAGAAGAGATTGCACAGTTAAGGAAGCATCTTGCTGATTACTTAATAAAGGTTAGGAGAGCTTGTCAAGATGCCTGCATTTTTCCTTTTGGTTGATCATTTTCAACCAATCAATAATTACGGCATTGTATATAGGAATCACAAATATGCAATGAGAAGTATGTTCTAGAAAAAAGAATTGCTTATATGCGTACGGTGAGCAACCTAATAATTTATTACCTTTTATAGTTTTCCATCTAAATTTGTGATTGCTAATAGTGCAAAATATCTCAAAATGAATATTGCAGGCATTTGATCAGCAACAGCAAGACTTGGTTGATGCTGCATCTAAAGCTATTTCATATAGACAAGATATTATTGAGGAGAATATTCGTCTGACATATGCCTTGCAAGTAATATTCTTTGCTTACCTCCCGAGTATATGTTGTGAAATATTGGATTTATACTCATAAATTTGAGTGGCTAATATTAAATAATTTTTTTGCTAATTGCTAAAGTAATAGAGTTTAGTTTCTTTATCGTCCCGGAGCCAAGTTGATTCATATTTTGTTGTTGGTCCATTGGACCAATGTAGATAAGAATGATAATCTTTTCTAGGTTTCTAGTTAAAGCAACTTCTTCTTGTCTGAGTCATGCTACCTTTGTCTAAAATTATGTTATAACGCTTTTAAATGGCCGACCTTTTTCTTTTTGTTGTTGCCATTTTGTAGAAGTAATTTTGTAGTAATTAACTGACATTTGCCATTTTTGTTTGATTGTCTTATTTATGTAGGCTGCTCATTCAGAGAGATCCACTTTTGTATCCTCTTTGGTGCCCATTCTGTCAGAACATGGTCTTCAGCCTTCTGTGGCTGATGCTCAGACAATTGTCAGTAATCTTAAGGTAGAATATTTGGACTTTCTGCAAATAACATGGCAGGTAGCTTAGTAGTGAATCATTGTTCCACATTGCTATGTTTGTAGATAAAATAAACTTACGTTCCATTTGGCACATCCTTTTTTGTTTATTGCCCTTATACATGATGATATTTTCAACGTTGTAAATCAACAGTTTCACAGTATTTTTTTGTTTTCTGACCTTTCATATTCCATATCACTTTACTATTGTAGGTTTTATTCAGACACATGCAGGAGAGACTGATCAATGCTGAGGTATCCTTTTTATTTATATGTTGTGCTTTTCTCTTTATACTAAATTTTGTCTTATCTTGGTTTTCTTATGAGATTCCACTATGGTGGTGAACTTTATTTAATCTTTTTTTCTTCTAAAAAAACCAAAATGTTGTTGATCAACAGATATGTACAAGAGTAGCTTTCTAATTCATTTATCCAAATATAATTAATTACTATATACACATTGATGTAGGTAAAGTTACCCATTAACACCGAGAACTGTTGGATGTGCAACTCCTGTATAGTGCAGGGCTCAGCCAATATGAATAATGTGTGAAGCTAGGCCAGTTTGAGCTTGACATGTTCAAGAATAGGAAAATGCAGCAACATGGAACGACTTGATTCTTTGATGGTTGTGTGACTTGTGACAAAACATCATTGAAAAGGCTCATATCCTGAGGCCAATAAAGGAAGGAGCCTAGGAGGTTTTTAGCCAATTGGAGGATTGAGGATTGCTTATCATGTAACCAAGTTTTCTCCAACTTGGACATGCACCTGCCCCTTCGGCTTTTCCTCCAACTTTTTCCCTGCTTTGACACATTAATCTTTAGAATCTTTTGTGTGCCACAACAATTGATTGCCTTACCCAAACCCATTAGTCATATCCAAGCACCTAGCTCAACTTATACTTTGGTCGAAACACTTAGACCCGACCACGGTTTGGAACCATTAGTCATATCCAAGCACCACAATTGCTAACTGTATGGTATGTCCAATGTTTTGATGTCTTGCTTTTCTTGATGATATTGAGAGGATAGCTCATTGATTGTTCTTCAAGTTACTTCTAGAGGAATTGATGGGTGACTTTTTGTTATGAGGAGATCAGAAGGAACAAGTCTAAATGCCCCATAGTTTGAGGTTCTTCTAGAAATATAAACAAGAATCTGGCTTTATCTCAACCATGTCTAACCACGTCTGCATTTCACAAGACTGATAAGTCCAAGTAGGTAGATTCCATAGGGATTATGGGCACGACACTGATGAATCTGTACATTTGAATATTCAAATTGGGGAGTTGATTAGGAAAGGACATATAAAAAAGTTTGTTAGGCCTGAGAAGATTGAAAAACCAAAGGAGGCAAGATTAAATAGGTATCAATGCAGAAGCACATCGATGTCATAATTGGGGGACCGACCTTAAGTGACAAGAGTAATAATAAGTCTAAATCTTATGCAGATACTTTGCTCTTTGCTTAGAGCCAGAGTACAATTGGAGTTTGGAAGCTTACTAAGAGGATGTGTAGGGGTAATTAGCCAGAACCATCAGGATGTGATAGTGATCTGAGTTTAAATTGCTAATTGTTTAGTCTGAAGGGTGATTGGGGTTAAGACACCTACTAATTTGATAAAATAACATATATTCACTTTTATATGGAGCTTTTGACCTTGTTTACTTATGAGGAAAGAGAATAAAAAAAATATTTTCAATAGTTATGTTTTCCTTGGAGAGAATTATTGTAGAATTTTCCTTCTCATATTTCCTTGGAGGGAACGAAAGAGGGAGAGAGTTAAATTTAAATTTTTATTTGTTAAACATATTCCTTCTGAGCATTTCCTTGGAAGGAAGCAAAGAGAAAGATGAGAGAAACTTAAAGTTTAAAGGTTTATTATTTAAAAAATAAGCATAAATAAAAAAAATAAAAATAATTTTGATTTTTTTAAAAAATCGGATTTGATCTTCATTGCATGTGAAAGTTGGATTTCTATCTGAATCAAATGGCACCAATACAGTGAAATCTTAGTAAAGACTTTCCACTCTTTTCTTCTTTCCCTTTTTTTCTGCCAAAGGAAATGGGAAAAAATTACCATTTGGAAACTGTTTCAGTCACCTTATTTGTGTCCGCTTCTATCTAATTCTAGAAATGAAGCTTTAAGGATCACTGCTCTTATGAATGTTTTAATTCATCTATACGGATGGAGTAAATTTGGAAGAAATTTACTGCTCATTTCTTATTTCCCTCTTTTTTTGCCAAAGGAAATGGAAGAAAATTACGATTTGGAAGATCTTTCAGTCATGTTGCGTCTGCTTCGGTCTAATTCTAGAAATGAAGCTTTAAGGATTACTGCTCTTATGAATGTTTAAGTTCATCTATACTGAAGGACTAAATTTGGAAGAAATTTACTTCCCAACGCTGAATGAGCCTCACATAAGATTTGCTCTACACAGGAAAAGCTGAAAGAGTCTCAGTATCAGATAACTCCACTATATGCAGAGATATCAGATGCAAGCTTTCCTGCACAGTCACCTTTCCACAAAGTCACACGAGTGGCAGTTTCTGTATGTCATGAATGCTTTCTCATTTTGTTCGTTGCATTGTCTTCATATATTCTAAATTTTAATCTATCATATTGTAAGAACAAGAATAGCCTGGAAATTGTGCCTCAACCAGCATATTCACGTGCAAGGTCTCCAATTTCTTCTCCTAATTTCCAAACAAAACATGATTGGGAGACAGTTGGGATCCAAAACCAGCAACTTGGTCCAAGCAGTATTCCTGCAAATGATCTGGACCAAGACATTCCTGAAACAAGCGGTTCTTCCATGAGGAGGTCAGGTTTGATGATTATTTCTTCCTTTAGATGGTTTAATCAAAGTTCAAACAATTTGATTTGTGTAATTTTTTGTTGATTTAAATGATGCATTAATGTGTTGTATGAGGTTCCTTCTCGAGTGGGGCTTGAATTTATCTTGGTTCTGGGAATAACTTGTTATGCCTAGCAAAGTTCTGTGAAATTAATGCAACAGCGCATGGCTGAACTTCAGTCACAGATATACCTTTTCTTCCCCTTGTTTACTTGAAAGTATCACAGGCTTAGAATTGCTGCACTATAAGCAACTAACAATAAAGAATACAGGGCAGCCCGGTGCATGAAGCTTCCGTTAATATGAGATCTAGAGGAATGATCTATCATACGCAATCTTATCTTGCTCTATAAGAGACTGTTTCCGTGATTCAAACCGTGACCTTTAGGTCATATGACAATAACTTTACTATCATAGCAACTAACAATAAAGAATGAAGTTTGAACTTGGTGCATGATGGTATCTCCAGATATTTATGTTATTATAGCATCTTCATTTATATTGAACACCTTTTTCTCTCGCACGTGGTTTGGAATATCATTGAAACATTTTCTTCTGCTTGCTAATCGGCACGTGAACAGGTCGAGACTAGCTGGATGAGGGTTGTCTCTTCTAAGACATGAAAGCGCTCGGTGACCATCTTCTTCGAGTGAGAGGAATCAAAACAAGTCCTCAGGGATCACTTGGAGCAGCACTTATAATTGGTGAATATCTTTTGAGCCAAGGGTTATGCGATGACTCAGTACAACTCAACGAGAACTACATTGACTCACAAAGAGCTCCTCAAGGACAACACCTTGTAATGGAGTTCCACAAGGGATTTCTTTAGCTTGCAAATAACTCTCCAATTAGCCACCAGCCCCATGTGTTGGTACTCCGCCATATGTCGGCACTCTGGCACAATGCCAAAATCATCTTGATCTAATTGACCATTGAAACTCTAGCTTGAAACGAGATTTATACCTTGCTTTCTTATATCATTATTTGTTGCCAATAAAATTTTTCCACCTTTTTGGTTATTTTTCATTTTGAGACGAACAGAGTTCATCTTTGGATTGGGGTGTTGATCTGTTTGCTAGTTGTTGCTCATTCTCATTGATTATTTTATAATATGCTGTATCATTGTCGGTCTTCATCTTGTGAGATCTTGTTACGATACAATGGATATCTCTTTTATATGAGATATTTGTGCAAGTATTTGTGCTAATCGGGGCTGTGCTTGTGGTATTAAATACATGAATTGTACCTGATTCCATCCCTTAAAATTTACCCTGGTGTTTATTTGACTATTTTCAGGGATTACAGTACCTCCCAGGATGCTTCAGCCCAAACAAATCAAGGGGAAACTTGTACTGTTGAATCCAAAAGCCAGACATCTTTCAAAGGCCCTGTTAGAAGTTCCCAAACTGATGACCCAGAGCCAACTGCTCACCATGGAAAAGAACCTCCTGTTCATTGGGCTCCTGGAAACTCACCTTACATGAGTACAGGACAGGATGAACCAAATGCTTATTCTTACCTTCCTACTGTCCTTGAGGAGCCTAATTCTTCATTCTCTGAAGGTGCAGTAAAAATTTTTGTATCTCACGAATTAAGGTTTTATTCCAGCATCTACATTGGTACAAATGGAATTTCTAATAATTTTCGTGGTATGCAGTAGATGATGATCCACTGCCAGCTATAGATAGTCTTCGAATTTCAGGTGATGCTTATCCTGGATGTGAACTTCATGCAAGTGGGTACTCGATCAACGGAACAACAAGTTGTAATTTCGAGGTATGCATATTGAATTTTGTCATCATCCCATATAATACTGTAGCATTTTCTTTTGAATTATTGACTACTGAATTCAGTCCTATGACATTAGTTATTTTATTCTGCAGTGGGTACGATATTTAGAGGATGGCTCTGTTAAGTACATTGAAGGTATCCCTTAACTTGGCCTGGATGTCTTCTCATCCTTTTTCCAAGAATTTCTAGCTGATTACATTTCTCTATATCTCTCTCATGGTAGGAGCAAAACAGCCTGACTATCTAGTTACTGCTGATGATGTGGACTCATACCTTGCTATTGAAGTCCAACCTCTGGATGATAGGAAGCGGAAGGTTATTTCTTTTCTGTTGATGTGTATGTGTGTGCATTTCATATTTAGTATCGATTCATGGTATATCTGTGAACCCACTAAGTCATAAACATCATGCCATCATATGATAGCCTGCTTGAGTTGGAAGGCAGATCATACTCCTCTCTACTTGGTTTCTCCTGTATCATGTCATCATATGATAGCCTACATGACTTTGTTTCTCCTATCTGTTGCCTTGATTTAATCTGTGCTCTTTTAGCTAAGGGTTAGGAAAAGATAGAGACAAGGTTTTGGTTCACATTATTCATTTTGAGAGTTGATTAGTCTGGTACATGGAAATTAATTGCATGGTAGAACGTTGAATTCTTTGTATCGGTTGGCTAGAAGAAAATGTAATTTTAGTTAAAATCTTTTCATTTTGACAGTTTAGTCTGGTACGTGGAATGATTCAATACATGTATATGTTTGTACCAAATCATGATGCAAGGTTGAATAATATGGGTGAGGTCATAAAATTTCCTTGTATTATGCAACTTAGCTTATTATATAAATATCCAAATAGTAAAAGCTCTGACTTTTCTCTTTACTTCCAATGTTTCATGTTAAAAATGTAATGCACTACTCACCGATGTTTGCAAGAAAGGGGAATGATTCTTCTGATCTCTGAAAATGAACACTGGTTGAAACATTGCTGCATTATCCAAATCCTTATTCCATATTAGTACTTCTATAATCCCGGTGATTTTTATTTAATCTAACAGAAACTATTTTTTCTTACTCTAGGGTGAACTTGTAGTTGTTTTTGCCAATGATCAAAGGAAGATAACTTGTGGTGAGTAACAAGTTTTTATTGTGTTGGATTTTCTTTTCCTCTATATCATATTTAGCCATTGCTTCCTCACGAATGTTTACCAGCTTATTTTGCCTAAAGTTTTGCCAATGGGGATGTATGACCTACAAAAGGTTTCACGTTCTGAAGCAAGCAGCTTTTATGTTTTGGGATGTGTTTCTTTGAGATTGAATAAGGCGATTGACAATCTGTTAGGAGTTAAGTCGGCTGTATATTTATTCTGTAGAAGAAGACCAGTAATACTGGTTTACGCATCTGCAGTTTGCTACAGTAACATGGTAGCATAAACTTTCATGTACAAGGTGTAGTTAAATTTGTTTTTACCCATTTCATTGGAGCTTCCTCTAGGATTGTTTACTTTGTAGGAAGATGGGAGGGTGAGGGGAGGAGGGAAATGCCACAATATGCACGTGTTTCCATATGTAATTTTGTGAATCTTTCACTCTCCCACCTTCCCTTCCCTTCTAACTTTCTACCTTGGTAAACTCAGCCCTAATATCACTTGTATACTATTTCCAGATAGAATTAACTGTACTACAGTGAAGTTTTGTTAGTTCCTTACTGCCTCAGTTTTAATTACCAGTCAAATGATTTACTTTTGATCTGTGGCAATTATACAAATTTAGTTTTTTTTTCTCCTTGTTTGGTCACAGATCCTGAAACACAAGAGACGTTGAAGAGAACTTTAACTAATGGGCACACAACTTACGATGTATCATTATCGGTACCTTTCTGCTTTCCTTATTTTTGTATCTCTGTGATTTCATGTACAATACTCACACTCTAGAGCTTTACCTGTTTCACATGTTAACTTATGCCAGACTAGATATCTTGATATATGGGAGACTGCTATTTTGGCAATAAAGAGAGATGGCTACAGCATAAGATGTATTGGACAACGAGGTGGTGTTGTTACAGAGAAGTTTCAGCAAAATACCATAGTATGATTTATTCAATTATGCATTTGGCTCTAAGTGTACTCTTCCCTTTCCACCAATTTCTTATCCTTCCTCTCCACACGTTATTTGTAATCTTATGCTCTTATTTTTGATTTAATCTCAGAATATGTTCAGTTATAGTCGTTTTTATCTTTTTTTTTTTGGCCTTTTTGATTTAATTCTACTGCATGGTCTTGTTGATTAGGTTAATATCTTTGAACTGTGTCGAAGTAAAATTCTGTCATTGATTATGTTGTGCTTCTTGCAGATCTCCATTCCATATGGATATCCCACAGCGTTTCTAATTCAGGATGCTAGTGGGGAGCATCTACTAAAAACAGAAGAGAGTAGTGTGTAAGTTAAAAATATATCTCTATGCACCACTTCTAGGTTGCTTTTTATTATATGTAATTGTGAAAATTAGTATTCTCATTGCACAAGTAGTTCCCTTTACCTGCCTTTATTATTTATTATTGCTACTTTGCAGTTGACACCCTGGAATATGAATTATCCACAATTAGTTCCACAAGTTGGTTCAAAGATACCATTGAGGAGACTTATCTTAAGGATTTTGCTAGGACTATTGGAGCCGATAAACATTGTGGCAATTTCATTTGATTGCACTTTCATCCAATCAATGTCTATCGGTTTCGCCATCTCGTGAAACACTAGATTATGAAGAGAGAATGATTGATGTAGGAGTTACAAGATTTCTGATATTGTATTATGGGGAAAATTAAAAATCTCATTAAGTTTATTTATTCATTATACACCCTGGAATATGAATTATTTATAATTAGGTCTGTCACAATATGAATACTTTTTTTCAGCAATACATACTCCCCACGATACTTGGCACTATGACATACAAAATTTAGCTATCATGATATCCACTTTCTAATGTCTTACTGTTGAATTTTTCAGGTCGAGAGATACCATTGTCCTGACATTGAGATTATTCATAGTGATGGTACCTACTTAACTAAATACATTCCTAATCTCCTTTGCCCTGGTCTTTTTTGCCCTTGTTATATCAATATGTCAAACCTGACCACTCGATGTGCCATGTTTTTTTGGGTTTACGATTGTTCTTCTTTTGTTCTAAGATCCAATTCATTTATTCAGAAGCTAATTAAGAAAAGCGAAATAACTTTGTGGAAATTGGTTTGTTGTTCCAAGGACAACAATTTCATGAATGATTGTAATAGCATGTAGTCACACTGTTCAGCTTAGTCTTCCCTTTGTTTTTGGAAGATAATTCTATCATAACCACTTGATGTGATGCTTACTATCTTTTCATCTCTGGTGAGCTTCCACTAATCAACCAACAAACTAACCACTTAATGTGTTTCTTTATACATTTTTGGGATCACAATTTGTGAAATAGTTGCTTTATAATGTCTCTATCTAGAACCCAGCATTTCCACGTTGCGCTTCCATTGAGAATCTGAATTCATGCAAATAGTATATTCCAAAGAGTACTCCCAATACTGTTTAGGAGGGGCGGACAAACACTCCCAATAGCGTTTGCACTTCCATTTTTCTAGCTGTTTCAAATTATTTAGTGTTTCCGATCGAAATTATAAAATCAGTTGCACTTGTATGAATATATTCCAAAGACATGCAAGCTTTTGTTAAATTTTGATTGGGCGATAAGCAAAAGCTTATCATGTAAGTAGGATTTAAGAAAGGAACTAATACTCATCTTGCCATTTCCCCTTGGTGGTGGGCAGAGAAGAACTCATATATGTCCTTGCCGAACTGGCTCGGCTAATACTGATCAGTATGTTTTCAGTCATCGATTGATAATGAATTCGGATCTTCCTCCATCCTTCTGGTCTGGAAAGACTTGTCTTTTATTTATCCACACTTTTTCTAATGCCGTTTGTAGGAGGCAAACCTATGCGCCTTGATTTTTCTTTGGCAAAATGTAACCATTCTTGTAACCTGATCAAGCAATGCTAAATGAGGTTTCCACTTGCATTGCAGGCTGGTGAGAAAAGAAAAGGGAAGAAAAAGGGTCTATTTTTCAAGTAGAGTTTACTAACAAACCAAATGTTGATGTATATTTGTTTTTCCCCCCCCTCTTTTTGGTGCTGTACGCAAGTGAATTGCTGAGAAGGTAATCACTCTGTGCTGCCATTGTGTAAAATTTATTTATCTATTTTATTTTACCGAGAGGAAGCTTTCTCAACTTGCATATGTTTTTGGATATAGCCGGTAAAATTTAATACGGTGGTAATAGATGATTACGTAATGAATGAAGTCATACAAATTGCAGTAATGTTTCAATTCATTAATTTGAGACGATAAAAGACTTGAAAATTAATTGGGGCGCCCTAACCGACCTGATTTCTCACGTCAGGGATCGCCAATTCTGACAGCAAACCAGTTTATTTGCACATCGCACGATTTTTTTTACTAGCACGAGCTATTAATTTTGAAATAGTTGATTATGAATTTTTGATGGAATGTTAAATAATTTTTATACAATATATATTTCATCAACTTTCAAAGTAAATTATAAAAATATTTGCAGATCAACCGTTTAAGTCCAATGATATAATTGCATCGTTCTTACAAGATAGATTCAATGTCAAAAATTTTATTTGCAAAGATAAATTTTCGATATTTGATTCAAGGCTCTATTTATTTTATTTTTTAAAATTTAAAATCGAATTTATTTTCACATAGAATCAAATCGTATTAATATATGAAATGTGAGGCATTATAAATTATTTTTTGAATTTATTTGATGGACGAATTAAAAGAAAAGGTCGTCTATCTTAAAAAAAAAAGAGTGGATTATGTCATCCTAAAATATCAAAGGATATACAGTAAGAATTTATAAGCACGTTTTTAATGTCTAAGCAGCTATTTCATGTATTATAATCATAAATAAAACTAAATAATTGAATCGTATGAAAGGCACAATTCGATAGCAACAGTGTCAATGCCCCTATTTGCTAATCATAGGTAAATGTAATTATTAATGCTGATATATTTATCTTGCGCCAAAAACTAAAATTTAAAACAAAAATATACTTTCAAAAGAACATTTTTCTGTGAGGCAAATAAAAGTATAGTCGAATTTAATGAAAGCATAGTACCCACATAGCCTAATTTATTTTATGTGATGTATACTATCGAACTCCATACGTTTGTATATTATTAACCAACGGGGGAAAAAAAATCGCTAGCAAGTTTCACCAAATTAGTTCATCATTTTTACAGCAATTAACATAATGACAAGATTAGGCCCGTACAGTTATAATAACCCAAAAGGACTTGTAGAACATACAGTAGTCATAATAAATCATAAAAACATTGAACATCGTATTCTTTTGAACAACTAAATATCTACCTGCAACTGATAGTATTTTAATTTTTTTATTAATGTTTTAGTACATGCAGTGAGTTTATCTAAACAGTTCCATAGAAAAAAAATCGGATGAGTAATACCATACAGATTTGTATCAAAAGAACAAGGATAAATCCTTTGTGTTTGTAAGATATCTATTCTCTAATATATCATACGTCGATACGATCAAAGATCAACCATGATTGAAACATGTCTAAAGTGAACAAGTTACCTTATGCACCAAGAGTTGATCAAACAAAGGTATCATTTTTTTTATTTTTTTTTGTGTTTTTTTTTAACTAGTGACCATCAAGAAAAATTTATTGAAAGAACGACGAGTTTGTGGATGATGAAACAATCACTTTACACTTTTTTTTTTTTTAAAGAAAAATGTCTTTTTCAAAATACCTATATTTTTTCTCTATTTTTTTATTCTTTTAAATATTAAAAGAAATCATAAAATACTTTTTAACAAGTATTTTCTGCTAAATAGACTAAAACCTTAACCAACTTGAGAGCATGGCACACATACGATCCTATACAATAACTCGGCACTTATCTCATCGATCACAAGATGTAGAATAAACAAATTAATGTGACCCAAAAAAGGATCGTAAATCAAAATGTACAAGTTCAATTATATGAATTTACTTCTCTATGAATCCAAAGGAGCTAATTATACAACAGTAACAAAGCTTCTACGATGAACAACACCCTCGGCAATGTCCATCCTTGCAAGCTGCTCTCATTTGGCATGGGTGTTCTGTTCGCGAACAAGCACTGCCGATCCGCTTCGAAGTAAAGTTTGTGCAGAAGCAACAGATAGCTGTACAATGAGTATCAACTCAGTTGATTATGGTGTTTGAACTGCATGGTGGACTTTCCTTGTTAACTGACTAACCTTCACGTCGAGTCGAGCAGAGACCCCGACAGTGGTCGGTCTCACTGATCTCTGTCGGACCAGGTGACAGTATTCAGGATCTTCTGCCTTTCCCTCATACCTTATCCACTGAATCATGTTGTGGTACATCGGGAAGAATCGCATCTGGATTGCTGAGTAAGTGAAATACGGGATGAGGGCTGCGGCGACGACAAAAAGTGTGACAATCCAGTAGGAGGGAGCTGGTGCCAATCCTTCTATGAACACCAAGTATGCCGTTGTCGATATGGAGGGAGGTATGGCTCCATATACAACTAGAAAGAGGTACCATACGGCAATGCTTCCCCAGATGAAGATGTGTTGTATTAAGGTGAAGTAGTTGATGTACAAAGCCATTTGACAGTTGACAACCCAAACTAGACATGTGTACATAACGGTGCCAAGTATCTCGAGGCCGACTACCTGACCACCTCGACGGAAGGCCTGATGCTGCATAGCCCTTGTACAGAAGAAGAAGATGATGTTGGCATTGCAAAGGCCAAGGAACATCCAGCCAAGGATCCGAGACCAGCTGAAGAGAACATTTTGTACACCTTCTTGGTAAAGCATGGGGAACTGTATCAAAACACAGTAGAAACTGAGTCCATTTCAGTATAGCAAAGGAACATTTTAAGTAATGTTATCACTTTATCAGCTTATCGTGGATCTGCGATACGGAATGTCAAGGAACTAAACAACAGATGAATTGGATATTGTCAAAAGGATAGTTGAGAATTTACTGTCGTCCGGTTATGGACTTACCTTTAAACAAAATCTAGCTGAAACATCTTGGTCAAAGACCCCGAGAGCGATCACGGGAAGAGAGGTGAAGATGACATTATACAATGACAAGAACCAATCGTTATACGCAGTTTTTCCAGAAAAAGATGCGTATGCCTCGTACAAGAAGAGTGTGACACCAAAAGTTATGTTCTTGTAGAAGAAGTAACATATCTGCAAAAAGTTGGAATGTGTCAATTTCCAGATTGGAAAGAAGAGAGTGCTTCGACCTTGTAGGAGTAGAGTAGAGATCAAACCATCGATGAAATCCTCCGGTAACACCAGTGTCCATGCACCAGTAGTAAGCGCTCTAGAAAGTGAAACTGAGCTATAGCAACATCACTGGACATGACAGCCTGAAAGTTATGTACAGAGTGTTTTTGGTAAAAAATGTAGTGTGTTGAAGATGCAACACTAAGGTACAAAAAACCCCGTCGACCTCGAGAATCGTATTCTCAGACTTGTTTCTTTTTTCTCATGCATACAACATAGGCTAGTGAATTGTATACTCATGCTAAAGTCTGAGTAACATATGCCACACTGACCTGCATTCCTTCAGCACCACTGATTCCAATCCCTATATCAGCTTCCTGAAGCATGCCAACATCATTGGCCCCGTCACCGATTGCTAATGTCACCTTACGAGTGCCAGCTTTTACAAGGCGCGTAACCTGGACAGTTCAGTTGATTTTTCCATCACATAAGAGGATTGATGAAGAATCAAGCCAAGGAATTTGCCAAACTCACAAGTGCCTTCTGCTTGGGAGAGGACCGGCAGCATATAACAGATGCACATCCCATTGCTAGCCCCAAGAACATGTTCTTGACATCATCTTCCAAAGCATATCCAAGTGACTTCCCATCAATGATCAAGGCAAATGAATCTATACTCGATGAACTTAGGAGCTTCTTCCCTTCACTTATTTGACGGATGACACTTTCCTTCGAAGCCTGAAATACCAATACCAGATTTGTAGATGGAACCAAACTAACTAGGTCCTTTTAAAGAAAGCTTATACGACATATCCATTAGTAACAAAGCAATTTGAAGTTTCATTAGCATCATAAAGTATTCTGTGGCAAATTGAAAGATCGAATAACATAAAGTTGGTCAGCATACTAAAAGTGGCTAATTGAATTACCAAGGCCTCTTCAGTAGCTATCAAATTCCTATTGGAAATATTGTCATAGAGTAGAATAAGATAAAATATACTCAAGTACCTTAAGAATGGCTTCCTTGTTCCCATCTTTCTCCAATCGAAGTATTTCTGGTGATTCCAAAGTAATTATTATCTGTATCATTCCTTGCCGTAAAAGACTACATGCGAAGCTGCAAGGTATACCGAAGTAACTATAAGATGCATAAAGACAAACACAACTAAGTAGTCTAAGCAGGAATGGAACAGAAGCATAAACATACCCAATATTGATGGCTGTTTCCATCTTGTCTCCTGTCAGTACCCATATTTTGATTCCAGCTTGGGCTAGCTTGTCGATGCATTCAGGAACCTGTGAACCATTAGAATTACAGGAGAAAATGAATAACATTGTGTGTGATTAAGAAACAATGATTCAAGAAACTTTGATACCCACTCCATTTTGCAGTTTGTCTTCAACAGCTGTGGCACCAAGAAGAATCAAGTTCCTTTCGATCATATCTGCAGCTTCCTCAATCTTTTCTTCTCTATCAGCACTGACTGAATTCTTGGCTGCTGTGAATTTCTTGCTGAAATCCATGTATTCTTCTTCATCAAGCTCACGGTATGCAAGAACCAAGGTCCTCAAACCAGCATCAGCATACTCATTTATTTGCTCTTTAGTACTTTGCTCAAATTCTCTCCCATCTTCTGCAAGCCTCTCAAACATAACACTGAACGAGAAAACAACCTAATTTATACAAACTATTGTAGTTACAGTGTGCATATTAACCACTAAGTGGTTCCTAGAAAATGAAGGGAACATAAGAAATGACAAAAACAAAGCAATTTACAAACCTGTCAGCACCTTTGCTAAATAGCAGCAGCTTCCCTTCTTCATCTCGAACTATAACTGACATACGCTTCCGTGAGCTACTGAACTCCAAGATATTCAGTAGAGTATATGACCTGTCAGAAAAGATCATGCATTTAAGTTTCCACTAGTTAGTCTATTCCAGAATCACATAGGACATAATGTGCAAGAGTTACCATATGATGTTTCTTACCTGTCGATTAGTTTCCCTGACAATGGATCCAGCTCATGCAGAGAGATACTTGATTGTGTCCTTCGATAAAACTCAAAGCCTAGTTCCCTAGCAGCAACAACAAAAGAAGCCTCGTCCGGTGACTCAGCTTCGTATGATATCTTTCTTGTCTCCTCATCAACTTCAGGTATGACAGTATGGCAGATTGCCAATAATCGAAAGAATTTATGAATGACATCAAAGCGAGGCTCATTAATCCAGTTTCCATTCGTGATACGCTCATCAGTGAAATTAAAACCCTTTACAGAAGGTTTTGCAACCACATGATTTCCTTCACTTATTTGCTCGGTATCTGGCTGATCGACCAGCAGTGCTCCTTTCCTTCTAGCCATTGCTCTCTCAACTTCAGTCACACCATGTCCATAAGCAGTTCCAGCTATTGAGCACTTAATAAACTCCATTGAGTTACATGTTAGAGTCCCAGTCTTATCTGATAAGATTGTGTCTACTTGACCAAGCTCCTCGTTCAAGTTTGATGTGCGAGCATGAGCAGGCTTGTCTGATTCTTCATGGTACATCTGGATATCTTGATTGATAAAAATGCTTTGCAAGATCTTGACTATTTCTATGGAAACATATAAAGAAATGGGAATGAAATAACTATACAACATCATAGCTGTTAAAAAGTGCAGCACTGCTGCACTAGCTGCTCTATCTGGATCAAAGTAAATTTTAGAATCACCCGGTTCGAGGTACCATCTATTGTTTCGACGTGAATCTTTCTTAGTTGATATGCCAAAGAATACCGAACCGATAAATGAGATGAGGACTAGGAATGACAATAGAAGGTAAATAATCCTGTCTAATTTTCTTTCAGTTTTGCTTCTTTTGGATGGGGGGTCTGTGGCATTCTGCATGACCTTTGTGTCATGACCTGTGAAAACAACAGCACCATAAATGTAGTCCGTATTACGCAACTTCGAATCCCTAAGAAGAAGCTGCTGAGGTGCAAGAGGATAGTCTTGGTCCTCATACTCCATGGTTCCAACAAAAGAGTAGAGGTTTGCATTTGGATCTTCACATTTAATTATTGCTTTGAAGCCACTAAAATCGGTATCCGTTTGCAAACCTGCAGTCACCTCCAGTGATTGTTTTAATTTCAAGTTTGTTTCTCCATCAAGGTTCATGGTTTCAACATAGCATATGGCATCTTCATAACTGGATGAAAGCAAAATAAGGTCTGCAGGAAAGAATTCATCCTTCTCTACCTTGACAATATCACCAACTCTAAGATTCTTCCACTCTGTGTCACCAAACCTGCCATCTCCCTGATGTACTTTGACCTTTCTATTGTTCACCTCAATGTCCTGCAGAAGAAGAAACGTTGATTGGACAACAAGAACAATAGTTTAACATAAAAAATAATAATCAAACTTGGATAATCCAAATAGATACCAATACTCAATCGACACAATTTAGAATGGTCAAATTAAACTATAACTTCAAAGTTGCAATTAAAGAGATCAATTGCCTAGTGACCATTTCTATTATAGAAATTTGTTCAAAGAATCTGCAATTACTTCAGATGTGTAGGTAGACAAAATAACACTTTCGCTATCCAACTGTGCAATTACTTTGCGAATGGAACTTATCCTTTTTCTGTTTTGGTGAAAATAAACTTTTTCTTTACTTGTTGAATCAGAAACAACAATCAAGCACAACAAAAACACATAACAAACCGCTAAATGAAGAGTCGTTAACTTTGATTAGCATTATGGTAGTTGTCGTAGTTGCTAAACGAAGTAAAAGAACATCATAACGTCTGAAACAATACGACAAACCAACAGTTACACAGCTAAACGCGAAAAGAGATAGCAAGCGACCTGTTGGTATCTGCGCCAGTCCTCGATGGCCTCCTTCAGCATCGTCGCCCCAATCACCACAATTAGAGGGACAATCGCGCTGACTGCACTATACGGAGCCAAGGGAGTGAAGGCAAGGCACCCTGTAACCAGAAAGTACATGTTCGCAACTCTTCTGAATTGCTCGAACAAGGACTTGGGCAGGAAGGTGGCCAAGGTGTACTTGGTGGTGGAGACATAGTTTGATGCATATTCCTGGTTCGTGGCCTCGAAGCAATCTGGATCATTGGCGAAGACCACGCGCGAGAAGCCGGGGCCTCCAATCTCGCCTTGGCCTTCCTCCGGCCTGGCCCTGCCGCAAGTAACAAAGGTGTATAATTTACTGAGGCGAAGACGCCTTCTTCTACTCCTTCCTTCCATTTTTCCTCCTCCACCAGGCCAAATCCGGAAGCTACAGCAAGGAAATTTGAAGATAGAGAGACGGGGAAATCCACAAATAGAAGCTTCCCAAAGCGAGGAAAACAGAAGAAGAAAAGAGGGGACAAAAAGTAGCCTCCTTTAATTCACTGGAACTAATTCAAACCCTGGTCCCCGGTAACAGGGTCATCCCGAACAACCATTCTTTGGGAAAAAAAGGGAAAAACTTGCAAAGCTGCAAAGCTGCAAAACCTAAACCCCATTCCATCTCCTTCCAGTTCACGATCAGCACAACTAGGAGATGAAGAGCTAGAAGAAAGAGAGGGAAGCAACAACAGCAGATCAAACGTAAAACTCCACAAAAGTAAAATGAAATAAAAATCAGTCCTTTTAGTTTCCAGAAACACAATAATTCGCCGATAGCAGCCCTCACCCCAATGGACGTCGCGGTCGATGACGGGACAACTTTGAAACAACAGAACGAGCTGGGAATCGCTTCTCGGAGAGGGACAGCAAACGCTGAACGGATTAACCCGCAAGGCAAGGACACATCCCGCACCCGTCCTCGTTCCTAATAAAAACTTCGGAGCCCAAATGGAGTCCCGATTTCTAGAAGGTCAACAAGGCCTTGCCTGGCGAGTGGCGAGAGCAGCCACAACTACTAACCAGCGGGCATCCAACGAGAAGCCACAACAGCTCTCCCACTGGAAAGCTGCGTTTTTTATTCCGCGATCCGTCTCTCGCCTCTCTAGTCGCCGCCACGAGGGAATAGGGGACGCGGACGACGATGGCAATCTCGGTTGCATACAAACTACAAAGGAAAGGATGCACGTAAAGGCTTCCCACCTGCCAAACTTCGATCTGAGACAATAAATTTCGAATCTTTTCGATCTTCTCGTCCTCCAAGTCTCCGAGATTTCTTTACTGATACGGTTAACGGTTGAGCAGGGATGAATGTTATTGTTTTCATTAAACGCCTACCACTTTGGCCAGTGAATTTAACCATCGATTGGTCAACAAGTTGGTCAAACTTTGACTTTGACCATGCCATTATAAATCTTTTTTTTTTGTATTTTTTAAAAATTATCAAATGCTTTTCAAATTATTTCACTCCCTAATCCAAATACTAACATTATTATTATTATTATTATTATTATTATTAGATGCAAATATTGAACAATTATATTTTAAAAAACCATTCGAATTTGCATCTGACCTGACAATAATATACAATACATTTTTTGATGGCCAGTTAATTCCAAATAAATAATTTTAAAATTCAGTGCATTTGCACTGGCAAATCAAATAAAATAAATGTCTAATTAATGCCATCGGCGTGATGGAGGAGGTAATTAATATTACCGTGGACTCCACAAAATATAAAAATTCATTTGACATTTTCTCTCTCTCTCTCTCTTTTAAAATTAATTAATTATTTGTTTTTTTAATAATTGAAACGATCACATTTAATTATTTAAATGACTGCAAATACGAGGATGTCGTCCCTCTATGCATTAATTACTAGTCTTAAAGGTTAAAAATTTATCATGATTTATCTCTCTTACGATGATCCGGAGGCGAATTGGTAGGAGCCGCTAGGTTGACGGATTTTAACTTTTTGCACCGGAGATAGAAATCGTAAAATAAAGAAAATATACGCCTCATTTGAATAAATACTTTCATTGTGAGTAAGAAATACGACTAAATTGTTTAAGATGAGCTGTTCAATAATTTCTAGACTCGATATTAATTTTTTATTTAATTTTCAAAAGTCTTGCATTAATATTCATAAATTTTATTGAATTTTGACAACTATTAATTAGGCTATGTTTGGTTAGATATAATATAATCAAAATTATAATGTAATCAAGATTATATATAATAAAATACAATGTAATTTTGGTTACATTATTATGTTTGATAAAAATTATATATAATTTTAAATTACAAAGGTATTTTTTTTTATTTGATATTCATTACAAAGACGGTAGGAATCGACCGATAGCGACGACGATAATGATCGATCGACCGACGGTGGCGACTGATCGACCGGACGACGACGACGATAGTGGTGACGATCAACTTCAATTATTGAGCATCCAATATTTTTCAGATTACGATTTGAAATGTAATCGGACTACATGAATTTTGTTTCGTAATCTAAATTATAAAATTATAGTATCTTTTATAATTCAAATTATATTACATTATAATTTTAAAATTGTAACAAATAAAATAATCAATCTTTAAATGTAATTTAAATTAAATTACATTATAAGACAACTTACAACGTACCAAACACACCTTTAGAGTTTTTTCTATTTTGAAATTAAAATATTGGCATAGGGTGAAACATACATAATGCTAATATTGCTTATAATAATATTTAAAAATCTTTAAACTTAATAAAATAAATAAATATATACATTTGGTTAATCCCCTCTTAAATCACAATTCTGCACCTCGTATGCTACGAAATCAAATTTTGCCTTTTTTTTTTTAATTTAACCCTTTATTATAATTTTATTAAAATTGATCAAGCATTAATTTTGAAAAAAAAAATTTATCGCATAAAAATTTTTAATTTTAAAATTTTATTTCTACGTAAGAAAAATAATTTACTTCTAAACTTATATAGATGTTATGTCTTTATTAGTTCCTTAACATTTTGCATTAATCTTTTAAGTTTAAATATTTTTAAAATTTTATATCTCTTAATATATGTTGCCCGTTGAGACGGAGATGGTGAGATGTCCCAGTGACGAAGACGACAAGGGTCGACAACTTGGACAAACAGAGCTGACACGGAGGGAGAGCGAGAACAACAAGAGCATCATCTCGGTGGTGAGCCGAGCCGAATGAGATAGACCGAGCCGAGTTGAAAGTCTTGCAAGACAGCAAGTGATTAAGGGCGCCGAGATGGATCTCGACAAGGTCCCTCCGACGCTCAAAATAGAGATTAGTAAGCAAAGGGGTGCAGAGAATGAATAAGTGGAGTAGAGAATGCGTTAACTTTTTTTCTTCTCCTCTGGGGAGGCTATATATAGAAGAGAAATTCTCTTGTTAAATGGTACTGTCGGTAAGGGCGATATGACTTCTGAGATATGTACGCCTGCTCTAATAAATAATAGGGACATCACCCTCATAAATGGTGTAGGCACGTAAGCTGTAATTAATACACAACGTGTGGTTGATATGAAACAACTCCTCATTAATGCGAGAAACATTCCTCTGAAACCCAGTATGAGCATTTATTCCTTGGTCAGAGAGAGATGCTGACAAGGACTGCCTAGTGGATCCTTGAGTAGAAAAAATCAGTCACGTCATCTGATTAAATAAGATAAATCGTGTGATGAGAAGTCATACGTCTAAAATAAAGTGTATGCCGAGAAGTGAGATGGTCGAGCCGAGACGTGGGACGTATGACTTAATACCGGGGTGAGACGTGGGGGCACCCGACATAATAAATGACCGGGCCGAGATGCGGGGTGTCCGACATAATAGATGATCGGGCCGAGATGCAGGACGTACAACATAATAGATGACCGGGCCGAGACGTGGGACGTCCGACATAATAGATGATCGGACCGAAACGCGGGACATCCGACATAATAGATGATCGAGTCGAGACGCGGGACGTCCGACACAATAACAGATTGAGACGAGAGACACCTAGTATAATAGAGGGTGTGATATAGATAATTATGTGTCTAGTCATAGATTAATTTTTTTTTCAGTATCAATATATTTTTAAAAAATATTGTATAATTTATCCCATTATTCTCAACGCCTTTTTCTTTAAAAAAAATATAATTTTAATTTATATTTCTCAAACGTGTTTGGGCGAGCACGTTAGCAAATTTAACAAAATAAAGAATCGATGATCGGGATGCTCTTTCTTTAACGATAAATTAAAATACGTTTCATGAAAAAAAAGGTATTCTTTTTAATTTTTGCCTTTATTATTTATTATTTTATTTTGTATTTTATAATAATATCGAACCGAAGTGTGGTCGAATCTTACAGGACCTTTTGTCTGAATCTCCTGCTTATTCATATTCCTGCTGAAAGAAACATAACGAACAGCAATGCCATTAAATTTGCTAAAGAATTCTAATTTTTATTTTTAAAAAATTAAATATTTTTTCAAATTATTATTATTATCATTTTTATCAATTTAATTCGATGTCAATGTATTAGCTCATCAAACATGTCAGTGCATTTGTCCTCTTCAGAACGTTGGGATCGTGAATGAAAATATAATCGATGGTAGATAAAATAAAGGGGAAGAATATTTATCTTCAAAATTAATCTGATAAATTTCAGACACCTAAATTTAAAAAAAAAAACACATATATAGTATTGCATTTAATTTTATATTCAGTTCTAAATTTCCGCGAGATTTTTCCTTCACTTGTGTTAGAAAAATTGAAACTGTCAATCTAACAGTCTTCTCTTATAAATATGAGAGAGAATAAATTACAGATGATTACTGACCTTAATGTAAAGACAAATACAATGGAGGATGTGATTCGATGCGAATAAAATTGATCTTGAGCAAAGACAATTGGAGCTCCCGCTCAGAATCCAAAGTAATTTTTTCAAAATTTATTAGAGAAGGAATTCAATTTCTATTGAAAAATATTTTTTTTTATCCATGAAAGAATCTACTTTTTATTATTTTGCTCATGATCCTAAAATATCAAGGATCAATTTTGGATGTGAATATTAAATAATCTATAGATATTAAATAGTCTACGAACTTTATTTTTTATATAAATTCTGCGTTGCACTTACCGCGGGAACAAGACTTTTCCTTCACGACTCCATTAGTAGATCTATACACGTGATCGAAAAAGTCAACCCCGCCCGAAATAGTTCGTAAAAAATTCCAACCGCATTCATTACATTAACATACACCGCGCGAATAAATAGAATTCAGTAGGCATTATTAAACGTAGCCATCGAGATTTTGTCTCGAAGACAAACAAAAAATGACAAGCCGCGTTTACCAATTCAATCTTTAGGGGGCGAATTATTCCAAAGCTAAGTTCTCCCTCTATTCCTCCAGGACAAAATTAAGAGAGCGGCAAGTGAATTAAGAGTCTCGCTCAATAAAAGTATTTTACACTCTCTCTTTTATTTTATTTTTATTTATTTTAAAAAATAATAATAATAATAATAATAATCAAGAAAAACCGAGACAAAAACAAAGGAAGGAATGCGATACACTTCTCTTTGAGGTTGGAGGATGGCAAGAATATCCTTTGCCTCTTGCGCTGACACTGAGTGCATGCATGCCCCACCTTGGAGAAAAATATGGAAGCCGGGTGGTTGCGGGAAAGCGAGGCGATTTGACCAGCTGCACGTGGATGATGGATGAGTTTTCGGATTTACCATGCAGGATATTCAATTTATTTTCGTCGACATAGTCGTCGTCCATCGATTTTTATTATTTTTTAATAGATATTAAATAAAGAATATAATTATCCTTATAATTTAATATTACATATAATTTTTATTCAAATATAATAATATAATTAAGATTACATTGTATTATATTATAATTTTAATTACATTATAATTTGAATTATATTATATCTTACCAAAATATAGTCATATATATACAGATCAAATTGGCACCATTCGATTGTTCCGATCGATAACTCAAAGTCATAATCTTTTTAAAAATTAATCTCTATTTATTTAAGAGTTATTTTTTATATTTGCCAATTAAATTAGCTTTCATTTATATTTTTAAGAAAAAAAAATTAAGAGCGGGATTTTTGTTCCCTCTACAAATAGAGAGTGATTAAAAAATATTATTATTTATTTTTTAAAAAAATAAAATTAATAAAATAAAAAAAACCATTGTTCCACGGTTAAAAATTAATTGTCGAATAATAATTATAAAAATGGTACAAAATAGTTTTTTAAATTAATTATTATATTATTTATATATAATATAAAAATATAACTAAATAAAATATTGAGATATTTTTTTACAGTGAAAATACGAATGAAAATTTTCTTCCATTGCAGATGACGTAAGGTTAAGATTAATTATATATATTTTTAAAGATTGAATTATATGATATAAAAAAAATGATGAAATTCTTCTTAGAAAGGATTTGATCTAATTTAAAAGTGCCATTTTTTTTAAAAAATTTATCTTTGTTGATGCCGAGTAACAACTTACCTCGATGATTAATAGCACTGACTTTTTTTTTTTAATCCAAAATAAATCGAGATGCTTATAGCATACGGTGGCGATGAGTGATGATATCAAAATATGATGCCATTGATATTTAATAGTATGGCACCATCTTTATTAAACCAACTCCATTAACATGAGAGAAGGCCAAGTTAAATATGCCATGCAAAAAAGTTGCTCGATAAAATAATATGAACGTTTTTTGTTATTTTAATGGCCAGATAATCCTTTGAGCACATATTCTTTTAATTTTCTTTGTTATATCAGCTACATTATATTTCTCCTTTTCAAAGCAAGGAAAAATTTAAAAGAATCCTTTAATTAGTTATGCAATTAAGAACTTAAATACAAATTCACGGAGTTAATGGCCAGCCTAAAACCACACAGTTGGGCCTTCACTATATTCGATGGGCTTTAGCCTATTAAGAAAACTGGCCCATTAACCCCAAGGCAGAACCCACCACACAGACAATGAGAGATTTTGATCTACTTTATTTTTATAATTTAATATATATATATATATATAGAGAGAGAGAGAAATCTTCTCCCGTGCGACAATTTCGTGTGCGTCCGTGCGCTCCACGCATGAGCCATGTGCATTGCCGCTGCGTCGTCCGGCTACCGGACAGGGTGCGATCAACGCACAACTCGTCGACGGTCCGACGGAGCTCGAAATCTGGCCGGTTAGCACCCGGAATCCTGTGCAAACCGGTCGGAAATAATCAAACATCTGGCCGGCTGATGCGCGCGACCCATCGCCGCGATCACGCCGGATTCGACCAAATCGCGATCGAGTCGGACGGGCCTGACGACAATGTCGATCCGTCCGGTATACTCGGTTGGCCGCGATTCGGCCACCGGCCGACCGAATCGCGGTTAAAATTGGCCGCCAGAATCGGGCAATGCGCATGGCAGCCGATTTTGGCCACGATCAGGCTGGATTACGATCGGAATTCGGCGGCGGACGAACTGATAATCAACGTCGGCCGCGTGTTTTGATCATTTCTGATCGATTTGCACCGAATTCCGGGCGCTAACCGGTCGAAATTCGAGCTATGTCGGCCCGCCGGCGAGTTGTGCGTCGATCGTGCTCGGTCCGACGGGCGGCGGTGGCTGGATGGCGCAGCGGCGACGGGCGTTGGTCGGCGTGGAGCGGACGGGCGCGCAGAAATTGGTCGTGTAGGTGAAGAAAATTCTCTCTCTATATATATATCGCGATTCGATCGGCATCGAAGTCCGATCGGATGATGGTCGGATTCCGATCGAGTCGCGGTCGGAATCCGGCCAGAAATGATCGCGATTGCGATCGCCAACGCCGCGGGCATTGGCGACTACAATCGCGATCATTTTCGACTGCGATTCGATTGAATTGCTGTCGAATTCTGATCGAATCGTGATCTGAATCTAGTCTCCCGTTGACGATTTCGAATGACAGAGGCGCATGGATACTGTATATTTTTCACCGTCGTGTATAGGTCGCGCAAATAGTGACGCGCGGAATATTTATATATATATATAGAGAGAGAGAGAGAGAGAGATTACTCGCCGCGATCCCTCATGATCCTCCGCAGACGGGAGCCGTGCCGCTGCAGCCGTCCGACCACCGCCGTCGAATCGAGCGATCGGCGCCGACTTCGCGGGAGGTCTGGCGATGGCCGGTTCCGGGATTAGCGCGCCGTCGCCGTAGAAGCAGCAGCTTCAGCCAAATCCGCCGATTCGGCGGCCGATTTCGCGATCGGCCAGCCGGCGGCCGAATGGCGGCCGACCGTTATCTGACGGACCGGCGTCATTGCCCGGTCCGTCCGGCACGGATTCGACCGCAATTTGGCCGGAATCCGGCCCGATCGCGTCATAGGCGATGGCGCATCGCCGGCCGTGTGAAGCGGTCGTTCCGGCGATTAGCCGGGCTCCGGCGCTGCCGGACGGCCGATCCTGCCGTCGGACCGCCCATGAGTTAGGCGTCGATCGCGCCCGATCCGTGGCCGGGCCGTGGGAGGCAGACGGCTGTGGCGGTGACAACGACCGTGACGGCCCCTTGGCGCGTCGCGGAGGGAACGCGGACAGGGAGTCGCGCGGCAGATAATTTCTCATATATATATATCGAGGTAAATGATTATCGAATATTATTTATTAAAAGTACCAAAGCTACCGTCACTCGTGGACCATACTTATAGGCCACTCAAAGGGCCCTACTTACGGGGCCCACTTGCACCGAGGATACCGATAACGTGTGTGTGTCTCTCTCACTCTCTCTCGCTTCTCACATCTATTTGTTCTGCTCGCCGACAGTTCGTCGGAGGAAAAGTAGGGATCGGGTCGGAGGATGTGCGGGAAGATGACGGACACCACTGACGACATCGCGGAGGAGATTTCGATGCAGGCCTTCGAGGACGACTGCCGCCTCCTGGGCAGCCTCCTCCAGGACGTCCTCCACCGTGAGGTCGGACCCCGCTTCATGGAGAACATCGAGCGCAAGCGCGTCCTCGCTCAGGTCAGTTAGTTCTTCTCCCGATCGATGGATGGGTGGCTTTGTGCGGGCAATGATCCAACGCTTTGGGTTAAAAATGCAAGGGTGTTTTGGGGAATGCTCAGATCTCGCTTAGTTTGTTAGCTTGAGGAAGGGAGATCGTTCTTGATTGATTGACTGATTGGTTCGCTTCTTTGGTTATGGTAGTCTGCGGTTAATATGAGATCGATAGGTATGGAGGAGGCGGCCAATTTGCTGGATAAGCAGCTTGCGACGGACATATCGAAGATGACTCTCGAGGACGCCATGTCACTTGCTCGCGCGTTTAGCCATTACCTCAACTTCATGGGCATTGCAGAAACCCACCACAGGCGTGCTTTCTTCCACCTCCACCTCTTTGATCCGCACTATATTTTGGTACCACCTCTTCAATGGATAGAAATTGCTTCTCATGTAGGGTTCGCAAGGCTCGCCATGATGCAAACTTATCGAAATCGTGCGATGACACATTCAACAAGTTGATTCAAACTGGCGTTTCTCCGGAAGAGCTGTACGACACTTTCTGCAAACAGGTTTGTACTGCTCTGACATTGCTGCCGATGCTTTAACCAGTGATTTTCCGTTGATACAAGTGTTCTTCTGCTTTCTATTTTTTAGATAAAGGTGTTCTTCTGCTTTATTGTTGATACAGGAGGTTGAAATAGTATTAACTGCACATCCCACCCAAATAAACAGGCGTACCCTGCAATACAAACACGTTAGAATAGCGGTGAGCTCTTGACACCATCTCTCTTGTGTAATTTTCATGGATTACGCATTCATTACTTCGAGTATCTATTAGATATGTGTTAGAAGTTCTTCGAAACACACAAGTTTGGAAATATTTCTTGTTTTATCTCGAGCATGATTGTTGTTGTCTAATGACATCTACAAAGAGAGGGCAGTCTCTGTATTAGTTGGGGTCTCATATAATTGAAAGATAATAAGCGACAGTGTAATGCTATTTTTACATACAAATTTTATTGATTTCCTAGTGTGTACATTGAATAATTAAGAACACAATCATGTGCAAATATTGTGAATATATCTGATAAGATGTGTTTGTTGTATCATGATGAACCATGATGATGTTGCAGGAAGAAAATAGATGAATTTTGAACCACAGATGCTTTGGGTTCTAGATTGTGGTTTTGGGGGGTACCATCAAAGGCAGCAAGTTCTATGTACAATTGGACCTAGAAACCTTCTTCACAATATTCAATAAAGGCAAACCACAGCATGTTCTTAACTGGAATCAGTTCACAGTTCATTTTATATGGATATTATCACACCTGCTATGGTTGCAAAGCTACTTTACCATACTAATTCATATTTCAATTCTTTGGTCTAATATGTTGTACCTTTTTGTTTTAATACCTTGACCAATGCTGCAGCACCTTCTGGAGTATAATGACAGACCTGATCTAAGCCATGAAGATAAAGAAATGCTGATAGAAGATCTGGTAATCTCTCACCTAGAGTCTTGTAAGTAACTGAGTCCCAATTGTCATATAAGCCTTTTGTTTCCTTAGGTACGGGAGGTCACTGCATTATGGCAGACAGACGAATTAAGACGTCATAAACCTACTCCTGTTGATGAAGCAAGAGCTGGTATAATTCTTTTTTGAAGAAAAAGAAAAAACTTATATAATTTTGTATCATGAAAGCATTCTGGTGAAGTTTACATATATGTTTTATAGGTTTGCACATAGTTGAACAGTCACTTTGGAAAGCTGTACCCCATTATCTCCGTCGTGTCAGCAATGTTTTGAAAAAGGTTCCTTTCTTTCTATTTTTTGACTTTGATGAGATCTTAAGAACAGTGATTTTCTTTTATCACAGTTTTTTTTGTCACTGACAGCACACTGGTAAGCCACTTCCACTAACCTGCACACCTATAAAATTTGGTTCTTGGATGGGTGGTGATCGAGATGGAAATCCAAATGTTACAGCAAAAGTAAGTTCTTTATATGTATATTCAATGTGTAAGTAAATAGTTAACACCTGAATGTGATATTTCTAACTTTTTTTCTCTCATCGAGAGTGATGTTAGCAATTCAGTAATTTTTATTTAATTTCCCCCCTTGTTGTGCCAAGCATCATGTCAATTATAAATATCAAGTATATGTTTTGGATCCCATCACTTTCCTTAAATTATGAGAGGGTTGTTCCCCTGGTAACATCTGGGTTCAAGATCAAATGCAGTTTAGCGATGGATATACTCAAATTCTTGACGATGTGCTGTGCTATGCTTTAATAATTTCTAACAACTAATTCACTTGGTGCTTCATTAAATGAAAAAGCTACAGCAACACCTTTGTAGTTGAGTTTGACTCAAGATACGAGTGGAAGACGTGTGTGGAGGCTAAACTTGCAAGTTACTTTTCCCCTTCCGCAGAAAGAAATACAACACTACTGGAACTAATTCGTAGGGGCATCTTTGATCTAAAGTTCAGTTAAACGAGAGAGAAATATTACTTCATCACCTTTATTGGTTGCAGTGTGCATGTGGAGCGATGGTGGTGCATGTGTTGTTGCGACAGCGATGCGTGTGCAATTTTGTGTGCGGTGGCTTCACAGTGATGACAGGGACAACACTGTGAGTGTAGTGGTGACAAGAGTGCTGCTTGTGATGGTGGAGGTGATGCTATTTGTGACAACGTGCTTAGGGAGGAGAAGGGAAGAGACAACACTCACCAGTAGTATATGGGGAGGGATGTAGTTGTAATTTTGCAGATAAGTCCACTATATTTTAGAGGTTACAATTAGCCAAAAAAAAAAAATACAACACTATTTTCCTCACTTAATGCTTTATGTTTTCTTTGAGACTTAAAACTCTTATAGGCTAGAACCATGCCTAATTGCCTAATTGTAAGAGGTCTATAAGTGGCTCTCCCTCACATGCGATTACGGAGCCCTATTCAAACACCTCACTGTGGCTAGGATTAGCTCTATTTTAATACAAATTATCACAACCAATATAGATAGCCTTTGACTTGTTAGGTCTAACCATTTACGCAAAATGCTTAAGCACTAGTTAATAGCGTGCAGTATTTGAACAAATAAACTGTTCTTTCAACATTTAAGAAAAAGGCATGTTGGTAGTCACAACTTGTTTGTGATGCTTGTTTGTTGAAACTCATGTTTTTCCTTGCTGTCAATCAAAGGTATCTGTTCTGTTTGTTGCAGGTTACCAGAGATGTTTCATTGCTGTCACAGTGGATGGCAGTTGATCTTTACATTCGAGAGGTTGATAATCTAAGATTTGAGTTATCTATTAACAGATGCAGCGATACATTGGCTAAGTTGGCACAGGAAATCTTACTCCAAGGTTTGTTAGTCTAATATATGTTTGCATTTGCTAGTGCGCTTCTATCATTTATCCATGGACAATATTATCACAATATAAATTTTTCTACTCAGTGCAAGATCTTCCTAAATGGATCTGTTCAATTATGAAAATGGTTTTCCCAATAGCATTTGCATGGTTTTGCCTTCCTATCGCATTTGACAATCTGGGAAAAAGAACTACTTTTAAATGCTAGTATGTCAAGGTCATAGAAGCGTTAGTCACCAAAGTTTGTCTATCAGTTTCCTATTTTTCCTTGCTACAATCTAGGCAGTTTAAGCATTGAATCTATCATTTATATTCTGGACAAAAAAAACTGTTGAAGTTTCAAGTATTATATGATCATCATCATCAAGAACATCAGTTAGCATTTATTTCTAGTTTAATTAGAGCCTGTGATCTCCCTCTACCTATTATATAAATTCTAGTTGATTGATTCAACTTGTTTAAATTTATTAATTGCCTTTGAATATGTTAATACCATCTCAAATTATTTTCTGTCATCTATCAACATTACATATAATTGCTTTGTATAGTAGTATTTATTATTTTATCTTTCATAGTAACCCATGGCCTGCACCGTGTAAAATAATAACATAGTGAATCTTATTTTGGCATTAGTTTATAGATTGTATCAGGTTGGTGAAGTTGTTCGAGGAGACAATTGAATTTTCTTATTCATAGGAAAGAATAAAGGGCAGTCCGATGCACGAAGTTCCTGTCAATGCGGAGTCCTGTGGAAGAATCTATTGTACATAGTCTTTACCCTCTTTGCAAGAGGTTGTTTCCATGGCTCAAACCCATAACTTTTAGGTTGCACAGCAACAACTTTACCGTTGCGCTAAAACTCTCATTTATAAGAAAGAATATGATTATTTTTTCTCTCTACTGAGACAAATCATCATTCTCTGTAGCAAAACTAGAATTACTATGATTCTTGTACATGCATGGCGAGCTTGCTAATCCATCCTCGATTAATAGGCATTAGGAGGGCCACCTCCTGAACATTAGGTCATGTGGGACGAGTGATGTCTCGCCATCCTTTACACTCGAAGGTATGAATTAATGACCTAAATACACCCAAACACAGCCACCGGAATCGAAGGTATAGGTTAGGGCTCTGAGCACAGGTAGGATGTCCTCACTTGGATGCCATGACAGAGATGTGGGTTGAGGCTCTTATATAATGTTAAAGTGCGGCAGAGATTGATTTCTCCCAAAATGACTACCGGGGAGTGGAGTGTCCCTTGCTAGAAGCACTTAATGGATGCCTGCGCTTGGTAGTGTAGGACTCTGAAGTGGTGTACTTTTTGCTATACTTATAGTCAATGAACATCTTTGATAGAATTAATATTCATATTTTTTTAACTTTAGGTTGTGGACGCCCCTATTATATTGCTGAATGGTTTTGAATGGATTTTTTTTCCTAGCAATTATCCTTGTTTGTTAGGTAGTTTCTTTGAATATTGTTCTTCTGAAATCTAGTTCTAATGTGCATACATTGAAACAAGATGTGACAAGGGTAACTTAGAGTTGAAACTATATTAAGTGGAACCTGTCTATTGCTTAAAGTCACATTAATACTTACCAAGCAGGTTTTTTTTTTGTTTATTTTGAACTGAATTATATACTTTTTGATGAGCCTTCATAAGTAATATATGCATCTTTGGTTTCTATTGCTGGGACAATCAAATTGATACCAGTGTACTGGTTGATGGTATGCTGTAATCTACTTTTAGCGAAAATATGTATGTTGTAATTTTTTTTTTCAAAACAAAAGGGTCTTTCATAAAACATAGAAGCAAGGTTTAAAATTTCGACTCGTATTGAGGTTTCGGTCTGCGACCGGAACGATACGATTTCGGTATCGTATCGTCCGTTTCGATATTTTTTAATTTTTAAATATTAATATTTAAATAAAAATAATAATAATAATATAAATTTATATAATTATATAAATTAATTAATAATTTATTTAATTAAATTTTACAGTTATATATATATATATATTTCACATTCGCGTTCACGATCCCGCGAACGTGAACACGATCCCACAAGCGATCGCGCTCCGGGAATGAGATCGCGAGTGCGTTCCCGGAGCGCGATTGCGTTCGCTTTCCCACAGCACATCGTGTTCTTGGAGCGCGATCGCGTTCCCACAGCGCGACATCGCGCTGCCTTCTTCTGCTGCTTACCGGTATCTCGTCCGCGTGCTGGTGTCGATGCCTCGTCGGAACGAAACAAACCGAGCGTTTCAGGCGAAATGGCTCGAAATTTAATACCTTGCATAGAAAAGGAAGAGAAAGAAGAGAGTTATTGGATCTCATGGTAAGTTCATGTGCGAATTTTAATATTACATCTAATGCTTGAAGGGAGTTTAGGACTTTTGGTATGGATGTACCTATAAACTACTATGAGAAAGAGGTGGAGTTCATGGAGGCACCATCTGCTTCACACATAGCGAGTTCATGTGAGTGGTGTTGTGCAACACAAGTGTGGTCATGCAATGGGTGTTGATGTGTTGTCCATGCGGTACACATGGCCACACATAGCAAATGATATTTACATGGTGCACATGAGCCATAATGTAATTGTTAGTTCACTTTGCAGTTCCCTTGTGCACATTATTGCGAGTTGTCTTGAGGCCCATATTTAATTTATGACCACATAGGAAGCTTCTCTCAACTTAGGCTGCCTTGTAGGATAGTCTGCCAATGGATTGCAAGTGCTAATGATCCAATTTCGACTTGACCCTAGTGGTGCGACCTAATGATCTGATAGATGAACTAGTGTCTTGAGCTTGTGCAATTTGGATACTCTAAGTGATCCAAGGGCCTAGATCAAGATTGGATGGATATAGCTCAAGAGACAATCAAATAAGGTGTAGAGTGTTCTATAAAAGGACCAAGGATTGAACTGATCTGAAACACTCGAATTCAGTATGACCAAATCATTCCAACACCCTTTTCTCCCTCCAAACAAGAGTTTTTTTGCTTCCTCCCTATAGATAAAGTTTCAGCTATTGGATTTGTGCGCATATTTCCTTTTTAAGTCAAAATATGCTTTCTTAACATCTATATAAGATCACTTTGGTTAGTCAACTCTTGTCATAATGCTTGATTATGAACAATGGTCTTAGAAATCAAAGATATATCTCATTTTTATCAAGATAAATAACTGAGATCAAGTGTGCAACCGTTAGATGCATATCAAAATCATGTCTGTTCAACAACACTGTTCAAATTGGTGGATAGAAGTTTAACTAAAAACTTTCGTAGCAAATCCCTTCTTCGTGTTGTACGCATAGGCATCTAATTGTTTTTCTACAACTTAATCTAGCTTATCTCCCATGATGCCTATGGGGTTAACCATTGGAAGATTGAACCTTATGCCAATTACGATTTTCATAGTACAATTCTGATTATTAAGTTTTATTAGCGGTGAATAACAAATCCAACATGTCCTACTTGATCTAGAAAAACAAGAGAAAAAAGAAAAAAAAAAAGTAGTTCTTTGGTTTGTAGTCAAGTTTCTAGACCTACATATTATAAAGCTTGGGTTGGTTTCATGGTTTTTTAACCTACTTATGATATATTTTATCATAGCCACCTGTATTGCATACCATATATAACATAGATACCTTATATTGAAAAAATCCGGAAAAAAAATAAAATTGAAAAATACAAAGTCTAACCTGAGCCAAATCAATTTTCTGATTGGGTCTGGGTTTCGGAGTGTATATATACATTTATAAAATACACATACATTGTTTGAGGAAGGGTATGCTGAAGCATCCAATTGTCTAAGCATCTGTTTCTTAATTGTCTGCAAGAGCTTGCTAAATATTGTCGTGGCTTTTAATTTACTTAAATAGTGTTTTTTTAGTACTGAAACATAAGTTTCCTACCTATAACTTATTCTTTGTTGAAACTATGTTTTTATGCAACAAGGCTGCTGCACAACGGTAATTAGTTTTAATGAATAATAAAATGATCACTTGAAATTTTTGTAGCCGTTCTTTCAAATAAATTACTTATTGTTGTAAGTGCAGAATCAGAATCTGAGAACTTGCATTCTGAAAAATGGAATTCAAGCATAAATCGAACCCCGTTAAAGCATCAAAATCAGCATATATCTGCATTGCCAGCACAGCTTCCTGCTGGTGCATATCTTCCAGCTTGCACAGGTAAATAATCATGATATCCTATTGTGCTTTATTCCACACAATATCATCTTTATACTGTAAATTGCAAAAGAATAATGTTTGCAATCAAATTTTAAAGATGCTTTAACCATGGACTTTAACAGGAAATGGGTTATGCTCCCATTTGTAGTGTCTATTTTCTTTTGGTATATGCTCAATGTATCAATATTCAACTATCAGTATTGCTTACAAAAAGCTGCTTTTAACTTGTGTAACAAGTTATTCACTTGCATGTAAAGCAAAAAAATTGAAGGGTTCCACTACAACACGAGGAAAGTTAAAAGATGCCAGTTGATTTTTTTATTGCATTATGGTCCTGAAGCAGTCATCATTGGTTGTTTATTTTTCATGTAGAATGCAGTGATGGAGGGTCTGAATATCCTGTAGTAAAAGTTCCAGGCAACATTAATCGTCAGGTAAATTCTTAATGAATATTGTTTGGATTATTTCACTTATTCATATCCTGAGGTAATTAGTCACTCTATTGTCCTTCAGTTGAGACTTGAGAGATACACATGTATTAAGGTCAACTGACTTATTTGTTTTTCCTACAGAATGATAAAAAATCTGCAGTTCAATTGAGTTTGTCCTTGCCAAAAACTGCAGATGGTGGTTCTTTACCTAGCCCTACTAGCCAGTCATCAGTAACAGGGTCTCAAAAATCGAATAGATCAAGTTCAAGTCAGTATCCTGCACAAAGGAAATTATTTGCTGAATCTCAAATAGGTAGGTCAAACTTTCTGAAGCTTTTAGAACCTAGCTCACACCAACGTCTTGGATTCACTCCTTACAGGATTTTTCTTGGCAATGTCAAAGATAAGGTTAGCTTTACCTTTTTGCTTATCTAGTATCTGGAAAAACAATGCTAAATGCTATCTTGATAAATAATGTTAAATGCTAGAAGTTATGTGGTTTGTTTCTCTAATTTGCCCAAGAAAGTTAGATTTTTATTTTCATTGTTTTAATAGATGTAGCAGGCCTAATTTTGTGCTCTATCAACATGTACATTAGCTCCTCAAGACTCAAAGACGGCTAGAACTTCAACTTGAAGATCTGCCATCTGAACACGATCCTAGAGAATACTATGAAACTACAGAGCAGCTTCTTGAACCACTTAATCTTTGTTATGAGTCTTTGGTATTAGTCTCGTCTCTCTTGCTCTTCTTTTCTGTAAAATATTTGTAGCTTTCTTATGCTGTTCAACAGTCATCCACCAATCTTCCATGTTCACTTCTTTGAAGCATTCATGTGGATCTGGCATTCTTGCTGATGGGCGGTTAGCAGATCTGATAAGAAGAGTAGCAACCTTTGGCATGGTCTTAATGAAGCTTGATTTACGTCAGGTACTAATTGTTGATTTTATTTGTTTCATTATGGGAGTAGTATTGCATTTTGTTAGGTATATTATATATTAACCATGTATTAACCTTTTACAGGAAGCCAGCAGACATTCTGAAACTCTAGATGCTGTTACTAAATACTTAGACATGGGATTGTACACTGAATGGGATGAAGAGAAAAAGTTGGAATTTTTGACTAGAGAGCTGAAAGGAAAACGCCCTCTAATTCCACTTAGCATAGAGGTATGTAGACTTTCTGAGTAGCCGACTATCTTCAAATGTTGTTTGTGAAATTGAAATCACTGTTTATATGACGTCAAATGTTGTTTGAAGCATTCCTTGAGAATAGGTTTACCTTTCGAATTTAGTTAACCACTGAGAATTACAATCGAAATTTCTTTGATAGGCTTTATTTGTTAAATAACATGCTCTTGTACAATAGTTACTAAAATCTCCTTTATATTGACACAAAAACTTGCCATGTTGAAATAGTTCAAATTGGCAAAATGTTTAATCATCTATATCAAGTAAATGTTTGAGATACTGTTTTTGTGGATAGACTTTGATGGAAAAATGAATCTGGTGAGCTACATTACTGGATTATTTTATAATTTTGTCAGAACTTGAAGAACTAGTGTAAGTGCATAAAAGTGAATATGCATGGCTTGGTCAAACCGCCTAATTATTTTATTTTGCTAGATATGGTTCATTAAGCTTCAATAATGGTTTGGTTGACTTAGATAATCAGGAGGAAGAATCAAATGGATAAATTATAATGTGGCGTTGAGGTTGGATTGAACTCTTAGCAGTTCAATTACCTTGGGAGGTTATATATGATTCTGTATCTCACTGACAACAAGAAGACCATGCTAAGCATTATGGTAAACCACAATTACAGAGCATATTTGAAATCAAATATCAAACATTTTGCAGACCCTTTCAGGAACCTGGTTGTTGATTGCAGGGCTCTGTTTTTACATAAATAACATGTAGCAGAATATACTTATGACTTTGTTGGGAAGAGTACTTGTTGATTTCAGAACGAGTTTTTTATGAAATTATGCTCCCACTGATGTTGAAAATATGAGTTTAAGCTTAAATTTTCAAGTTTCTTATTGACTTATCTACTGTGACTTGCTGATCTATTAAAGAATAGAGATTGAAGAATAGTCCAATGTTTGCCTTCTGCACATGTTTGATTGTTCATGCTGCTTGTGCTGATATTTATAATTGTATCTGCTATGCTCAAATTGAACGAGTAGCATTTGTTTCTCATTCGTCCAAAATTAGATGTGTTTCAGGTGACTTCAGATGTGAAAGAGGTTCTTGACACTTTTAGGGTTGCTGCTGAACTAGGGAGTGACTCATTTGGTGCATATGTGATTTCAATGGCTTCAAATGTACTTACTGAATACACTAGCTATTACCTTGCTATTTAAATATTTGCTCTGAGACAGAATCTGCAAATGGCAGGCAAGTGATGTTCTGGCTGTAGAACTGTTGCAGAAAGATGCTAGACTTTCAGTCAGTGGGGAACTAGGAAGACTATGTCCTGGAGGAACGTAAGATTATTAATTATCAATTTCAGCATGATTTCAATGTTATAGAGAAACTATGTAGGTACTTGTTTCTTGAAATTTGAACAATCTAGTTTACATATACTAGAAAATATATTTCTGCATGGATAGAATCATAGAACAAATAGTAATAAATATTTAGGAACAAATAACTCTGGGCCAAATGATGGAAGGAGCATCTACATAAACGGTGTGAGTTATATTCCTTTTACCTTTTACAGGCTTAGAGTTGTCCCTTTGTTTGAAACTGTGAAAGATCTCAGAGCAGCTGGCTCTGTGATCAGAAAGTTACTGTCAATCGATTGGTACAGGAAGCACATTATAAAGAACCATAATGGGCACCAAGAGGTGATGATATTTTACTTTACTATTCCCTTTCTCTAGTTCTCATCGCTAATGGTGATGACTGGCAAATAATTTCCAGGTTATGGTCGGTTACTCTGATTCTGGTAAAGATGCTGGGCGATTTACTGCTGCATGGGAACTATACAAGGCTCAAGAGGATGTTGTTGCTGCCTGTAAAGAGTATGGCATTAAAGTTACACTTTTCCATGGCCGAGGTGGTAGCATTGGTCGTGGTGGTGGCCCAACATATCTAGCCATACAGTCACAGCCTCCTGGTTCTGTAATGGTATGCCAGCCTCTGGTGAAGTATTTCACTGTGTGGAGCCACGCCTATTTTTTCACGTTTTGACGTTTTGTATACATAAGTTAAAATGAACCCTGGAATCTTTTAATCTAGTAATTCAATATATGTGTGCATTATGATCCAGAGACTCAGCTGCCAATAGTAAGATCTTTTACTGAGAAGTGAACGATCCTGTTTCGGATAGACTTTATGTTTCGCATTGATACAGAAATATGCAATAACTTCCATACAAAATCCTCATAAGTATTTATGTTTGTTGATTATTTGAGATTTTTCAGAGGTACTGGTTCTCCTGTACTACAATATGTATGTTCATAATGTAAAGCTGAATCTATTCTCTTCCTTTAATGTTAATATGGAACACTTGTATTCACTAGCATGCTAGTTGTTCATCAAACTGTGTACTCTTATAATGAGCCTTCATATAAAGTTTGAAGAAAAAGGAGAGAGTAGATGTTGCTGAACCCAAAATGCAGCGAGTCTTTATATTCATACATATTTATGCTAAACTGTACCCCAAGTAACCAATGCCTTCTAGGTTTGAATGGAACAAATGTCATTGCTTCTATTTCTTCCCTACCCTTGACATCACAAATGCCTCTTAAATTAGAGAAGACAGTAAAAGAAAGACGGACAAGGCAGAAAGGCCACTTCTCTCAGCATTCATTTTAAATAAATTGTTTAAATTAAGATTTTTGATTTCTTATATGTTTATATGCGTTAATCTTCATAATCATCCTTAATGCAACTGATAGACATCATTCTCTCTGATGGCAGGGAACCCTTCGGTCAACAGAACAAGGTGAGATGGTCCAGGCAAAGTTTGGCCTTCCCCAGACAGCAGTAAGGCAACTTGAGATCTATACGACGGCTGTACTTCTTGCAACAATGAATCCTCCACTCCCACCTAGAGAGGAGAAATGGCGTCATGTCATGGAGGAAATCTCCAAGGCGAGCTGCAATTACTACCGAAGCACCGTTTATGAGAACCCCGATTTCCTTGGTTACTTCCAGGAGGCCACTCCTCAGGCTGAGCTTGGATTCCTGAACATTGGAAGCCGGCCTACACGTAGGAAGGCATCCACCGGAATTGGGCACCTTCGGGCCATTCCATGGCTCTTCGCCTGGACCCAAACAAGGTTTGTGCTCCCTGCATGGCTCGGAGTGGGTTCTGGCCTCAAGGATGCATGTGATAAGGGGTACCAAGAGGACCTCAAGGCTATGTACAAGGAGTGGCCTTTTTTCCAATCCACCATCGATCTTATCGAAATGGTCGTCGCCAAGGCTGACATTCCCATAGCGAAACATTACGAAGAGATGCTTGTCTCTGAGAGCAGAAGGGCCCTAGGTTCCCAGCTGAGGTCAGAGTTACAGACCACGGAGAAGTTTGTGCTAATTGTTAGTGGCCATGAAAAACTCTCGGAAAACAATTGGAGTTTGAGGAGGCTGATTGAAAACAGGTTGCCGTATCTTAATCCACTGAATCTCTTGCAGGTTGAGATTCTGCAAAGGCTAAGGCATGATGATGATAATCATAAACTTCGGGATGCTCTGCTCATTACGATCAATGGCATTGCTGCAGGAATGAGGAACACTGGTTAATATGCTTAGTTTACTTCATAAATATATATGTGTGTGTATATGTGAGGACACCAGGCCGAGGCTCTACTGTATCTTAGAAGCTTAACCTTTTGCTTGCTCGATATGCATTGGTCTAAAAAACGATCTTTTTGTATGCTGTTTTAAAATGTTGTGGTTTAAGTTGAGAGGTGCTTATGTTAATAAGTACTGGACTTAAAAACAATCTTTTTTTAGTCGATGTGATTCTTGTTGTTTATGAGATAAGATGATAGGTGCTTTATGCTAATAAAATAAAGGCACTCATTTATGGCAAGGCAACATAGACATGCTTATCGGTTCTACGGTTCTGGTTTCGATTCTGATCGGTTCGGAATCCATTGACGTTGGAATTGATCCGAATCGGTTCAAAATCAATTTGGAACGGTTCCGATTTCGATTTTAATGGATTGGTTCGGATTTAATTCCGGATTGAGCCAATTCGTTAAGCATGCCTAAGGCAATGCCTTTCAAAGTTCAATTTATGTATTTATGTAGTAACAGAGACAAAGATGTATGTGCGGCAAATGTGGAGAAAAGTGGAGAGGTATTTTATAGAATAAAATAGTTTGATTTTTTACTGACGAATTTAAAAAATAATTATTTAAATGGTCATAAAATTCAGGAGTTTATTCGATAAATAAAGTATGATTTCAATGTTGAATCATTGTTCATGGATGGAGCGATTGTGAAATCCAAATTGAATTGTAAAAAAATTACGAACGCTTTTCTGGTTTATTCTTGATGGTCGATGAAGACTATTTGAATTCATTCACAAGAATCAGTCAGATTAAATATTCTGATACCAATTGGAAAAAAAAAAAAAGAAGGGAAGAACGCAAATAAAAAATTGGAAACGAGGGAAAAGAGGACCAAGGAGGGTGTAAGATGAAGTGGGTGGATAAAAATGGTGAACCACAGCGATCCGTGAGTGTTATCGTTCCAATGAACAGAGTCCTGGGTAGGATCAAACTGGAGGGATTGGGCGATCATTAAAGCAGCGGGTAGGAGAGTTACTTCACATACTGAAGGACAGACTAAACTTCATTTATATTTCCCGGGAAAACGGTGCAAATATAAGCCACAGACTAGCATTGAGGTAAAAAATGTCAAAAGAAATATATATATATATGCAAGGCATCCAAACTATTTTACTTACCAAGGGGAAAAGATTGAAGACATCTTAGTAATTAATATAGACTGTAAGAAATCACTTGCAATTGAATATATATCTGTTAATTCAGGACTTGATTTATAAAAATTTCAAAACAAATATTACTGAATGAGTAGTTGTCTCCAATAAAAGAATGACGTCAAATTGCTTGTGAAGATGGTAGCCCAAACTTTGATGTCTATTTTTGAAGTGTCGGTTTAATCAAGATGATGATCAATGGTTGAAACTCTCAGCCTTAAATTTGGCCTCTGGGTTCCTAATGTCGTCTTGGCTCTGAATTAATCTGATTTCTAAGCTGCTAGATTGTGGATGGAAGCCTGCAGCATTATAGTCTGCTAATGTTCTCCGCAGCAGAGCCTGAAACAGAGTAATAGAACAAAATTCTTATGTTAATTATACATGAAAAGACAAGTTGGACATCACAGAATAACACTGAAGAAAGTAACAATAGAAAAGAAAAGGTAAAATAAAAGGAAGAATAGATAGCCAAAAATTAGATGCTCTAGCATGCAAATGGAAGTTATTTGGTTTCAAAGAAATGTTCATCTTGATTCCTAAGCTTTAAGAGAAATATAGATTGTACTAAACAATCATCAGACTATTGTGCAGAGGTTCACAATATATTCAGATTCATAATTATTTTTATTACAATTTTTCCCCTTCTAGCCCCTACACCTCCCACTCTAATTCATTGGATCCTTTTACCTACAATATATTGTTTACCTTCTTTTATATCATCATCATTGGTGTTATACCTAATTGCTCTTGTATGTTAATATTTTGGATAATTTTCCTCGGTTTTATTAATGTCAAAATGACACCTCTCAATTAATAAATGAGCGATTTAGGTGATAACTTTAAAAGATAAAATAAGAATTTTGACCTTACGGTATTTTGACAGCAAAATAGGAACCTTAGGGGTGTATTGTGATTAATAAACCTTGGAGTTATATAGAAAAATTGTTAAATGTTGGAGGCATTGAGAAAATATCCCTAATTCTTTTTTTGTTTATCCCTACATCTGGCATAGCATACACATCTCACTAATTCTTGTACATGTTCCTAAGGATCTATCACTTTGATCCATAGATACAATGAATTGTATTTCAATCCCACGCAACAAACACATATATAACACTTAAGAGACAAGTGACAATGACACAAGGCTTTAGAAGCTCCTCTCAATCTAAATTGCTAATTCTTTCCTCCTATTAATAATATCGATAATTAATACATCTTATTTGTTTAATAATGCATCCAAGATATCTGAATATGTTCAATGATTTTTTATAAATAAGACTTCTCTTGATTCCATTTTTATAACTCAACTATACTTTATATATTCAGTTTTATGCATTCAGTTTTTAGTTCCAAGTACTCTTAAACTTCTGAAAGCAAAGGGGCTCAGGCACCATTTTAAGGGAGCGATTTGGAGCCAAATTTCATACATCCCAAACTGAGAGGATGCAAGCAATCTCCACAAAAAGAGGAAAAGTCTTATTCCCTTCTCCCTTGGCACAACGATGTGGGTACACAAAGAGCATGGTAATAGTTAGCAGGAGGTGATGCAATGTGTGCAGACGAGTAAGGGTGCACCAATTTTCTCAATTAATATTGAAGAAAATCTCAGATGATACATACTAGCGTCAGCATTTTTTCTCTAATAATTGCCTTAAATCACCATCTCTCCCTCATTTCTTAATGAGAAAAATCATGAAAAAACAAAGGCACAGTTTTATATATTGATGTTATTTTGCTCAGGAGATAAGACAACATGGGCTTGAGATGTGAAACCCTAGTGGGTCCTCACAAACAACTTTGGCCGATGATGTTTATGGTGAAAGCGAACAAACTTTCCAATAAGTTTCTACTCCTTTCTTTTGCTACTATGAGTCAGCATAGGGTTCTAAATAGCAGAACCAGTCTGCACACCGACAAGGCACTAGCACTGGCACAACTTAATTCCAAGCCGAGGATCAATACATCGATACTGAATGAACTTTAAACTCTAATTCTAGATTGACTGTGTTATCAATGTTTTCTTGATATGGCTGTCAGTGAAGTAGTTGAATCAACATGGGACCCAAAGACTAAGCATCTTGTCAATCCAAGATTAGCAACTTTTTGAGCGGCTTTAGAGTGCTATAGGAGAATGAACTAGTTGTTCTCCAAGATCAAAATGGATAATATATAAATCTGAAGTATTGGATAATAATATTCAAGTACCTGTAAGCTTGATACCGCAAGCTCTGATGCTTTCTCAAGATTATCTGGATATTTCTGAACATCAAATATGCAGAAAAGATAAAATGAACACCAGAACTTTCCACATTATATACATATTTAATTGTTATGAAACTACTGTAAAATGAAGCCTTACATTGCTCCATCCTAATAGAAGTGCAGTCATCAGGTCACCTGTACCCTGTGTTATAATAGAACACATTCAACAAAGATTTATCGTGGGTCTACTTAAATTTCACTTGACATTCTTGAGAATGGGACAACAGGCATACCAATTAAAACTTTTGGCCAATACTACTGAGTACCGACAACAACAGAAATTATAAAAGATCCATATGGACAGTGAAAGAAGTATTCTCATTGAATGTGAAAAACAAGTTGGCAAACAGTATGAAGATTGGAATTAACCGGATCCCAGACATCTGATAAAAGAATTATAAGTGGCACGTACCGTAAAATATGCAGGTATCTTAGGGATCACTATCTTAAACTGTTTAGGAGGCTGACCCTGCAATGAAAAAGAATTCAAGCCATATTGAGTTGTTCCAAGTGTATATGCTAGTAGCAAGATGATTCATCTAGCCATATTGCTACTTAGGGTTTAGTCACCTTTCTTCTTATGATCTCATCCCTGTGTTTCAATTAATGTTCTAAAAGCAAAGTAACCATTTATCCAGACAACCTTTACAAGTTACCATGTCAGAATGATTATGATCTATCAATCTCCTCCAAGTACCTTGCCCTCAATTGTTTTGATATTCATACAAAAAGGTTTAAAGCAGTACCTTGACTTTCTGATGACTGCCAATGAGGAGGAGCTTGTCTGTTATATTTAAGCTGGTTATTACCACCTGACATCAAGAAATCAAATAAGAATATGCTGTATAAATGGAAAACCAAAGTATTTTATCCATGGCTATCAAAGCAAATATTATATTCCACATGTTAATTACACAAGATGTTCCTACGGATAAACATTCCATATAATTTATTTGTAAATGAACCAGAATTTTCTTCAGCTAGAAAACAAAGATTTAACAACTAAAAGAGAATTGAATTGTATTTCATATTCATATTTATATGAAAGTGTAAACCTTTGAAGGTCCAGCTGCATGAAGGATATTGCAGGCTTCCCTGCCATCACTTTCAGATGCGATTCTGCAAATTAATATCATTTTAATGTATGGAAAATTAAAATGGTAGATAGCACAGAATAAGTGCAATTGGGAGCGGGGGTCACAATGCAAATCTTAAAAAAAAATAATTCAAAAATATATCAGAATAAAGTCTAAATTTTGATTTTTTTTTTTTTTAAATTATCCTTGGTTTAAAAATACAAGTTTATATCTATGTTTACTAGTTTCAGCACATCTAATCCATTTTGCCCATTCATGGCTCCCCCTGCTTGAACCACACATATGGCCACTTAGGCAGATTTGAAATGAGATTGCATAGCAACCACATATAGCAAATGCAATCTACATACGCAGTTAAAAAATCTTATTTGGTTCATTTAAACTAATTCAAACTAAACCAAGTTGACTTAAAACCTAAGCTAACCTATTTACTAGCTTATAATTTATAAGTGTTAGCTTAAATAGTTATTTTGCAAGTGATGAATGCTTGAGATATCAATATAAATATTGTTAAATATTTTAATACAAACTGTAAAAGTATACCACATATGGCTATGCAGTGGGTCAACTGCATACACTTTTTTGAAACCTTGTGCCTAACCTACCACACGAAGTTATGTAAACTCTCAAGTATAAAAGAGATCATCTCAATGTTTCCTTCATTCAACCACCATAAATAATCAATTTAGGGTCAACTACATAAATTGTATGACTTTGTTGAGTTCTATGTAAAGGGATAATATTAGTAATGTTCCACTGCTTTGTTCATACAATCAATAATGTAATTATTTTCCTCAAATATTCTATTCTCTCTAAGATGTAACCTTGAGGTCTCACCAACTGACACAATGCTACTGCTGTGTTAGGTGCTGTGTCGTGTCAAAAGGATTTTCTATTGCAAAATAAAGGAAGTGAATGCTCTCCAGGGTTCTAGTAAGATAAGATAAGTTTTTAATCAAGAGAAACTGTCACTTTGATAATATAAACTTTCTCAGAGCAGTTGCCAGTCTAATTCTCACGGGTGACAATAACTTGCCATCACATCATCAATCTGAAAATCCGATTTTGTTTTGCATCATGAATATTCCAAGAGGTAAAATGCATCATTACCTCACACCTGTTAGCAACTCAACTTCAAATTGATTAGGGGTAAGCATCGAAGCAACAGGAACAACCTAAGAAAAAAAAATTTGTTAATCTGGACAGGAATAAAGAAAGGAAAGCATATGAAGCAATACTGAGTGAGTCTGGCACATAGTGCTTAGATCTTTAATATAATAAAAAGGGCAGTCCGGTGCTGAAGCTCCCGCCATACGGGGTCATGAGGAATGGTCTATTGTATACAGATTTATCCAGTTTTGCAAGACGTTGTTTCTAAGACTCGAACCCGTGACCTCTAGATCACAATGCGATAATTTTTATTGTTGCGCCAAGGCTCTCCTTCTAGATCTTTAATACAATACAAGAAACAAATAGGAGCACACCTTAAAAGGATATGTAAATTCAAGCAAAGTAAAATATCTCAGTAGCAGAACACATACACACCGAGTTTCTGGGTATATAATTAATAGATTACATTGGATGTTTGAATGGGTGGTTTTTAAATGCCTAAACACGCACACACATTATGAGTTTTTGTATTTAGCTAATAGACTGCATTGGATGTTTAAATTCGTGATTTTTAGATGCCTAATTTGTTATTATTATTAACATTAAAGGTCTAAACCATGATGTGTTTAAGTGAGGTCAGGTTCTCGATCGGCCAAGTCAAGTATTTATGGACAGAAAAATACCAGTATAGAATGGATCAGGATAGTGGTCACACCAAGTGGGTAAGTTAAAATTCACAGGTAACCATACCTTCTCTCAGAAATCCCCACACAATATAGCTACAATACTAATTGGCTATTTTTCCCTCAGCGCTAGATGAAATGATGAATATGGAAACCTCAAAGAAATGAAATTTTGTCATTTCAGAATCAAACTAAGTTCAATTCACTGAAATATCTGAAACGAGCGTAGTAAATAACATCAAAGAGAAATATGAAGAAAAAGTATTATCCGACACAAATGAATCCATTAATCTATCAAAATCTAACCTTCTCACGGTATACAGAAACCAGATTGGGTGGAACATAGAGCTTTCCTTCATCTCCCATAACAGGATCACAAACTGATTCAATTAGTACCAAGGTAAGAATTATAGAGAAGAACATTGGAACCCAGAGAATAAAAAAAAATAGTATCAATATCAGATAAGCAAGATGTAATAACTTGAACAAGGACAGGTGGCCAAATATAGTATCTGTAGGCTGGGTCACTGTAATCGAATATTAATTGAGAGGCTGAGTCATCATTAAAGCATTTTCAGGGATATTGGCTTAATGAAAAAATTCATGCATGGTTTCTCTCATATGTCTAATTCAGCATCTTTTTCTCTACATAAACAAAGTACAGCATGTCAGCTAATATATGGTATGAGTTCTCCATAAGCTCAATTTGGGATTAGGGAGAAAGATGAATATGCAAAGCATATAGTCTACAACTGTTCGATATAAAAAAAACATTTGTTTCTAAATCTTCTTAAACTATACCTTTGTTATCTTCGGTCACAAATTTGTCAAGTAAGAAAAAAAATTATCAAAGTTGAAAATCATGGCTTGAAGGCTTCAAAAAGAATCCAAATGATAAGTAGTAAATGAACTTACTAACAAAGTTAATGGCCAATGTCAGATCAAACATTTCACATTTGACAAAACATAAGTTTATCAAAGAATTACCATATACAAGCCCAGGATTTACTGTGCGTAGTCTCTCAACAACTTGCAATACAGCATCTAAAAAAGAAATTGAACCAATATAACCTGCAGATTCGCAGAGTTAGGAAGATAATCTCAAACAGTTCTAAAAAAAGAATAAAAAAGTCTTTGTCAGCTAAATGCAAGTTCAGCATGTCCCTAAACTTACAAACAACTGTAAGTAGAGAATGAAATACAAGAACTTGATAGATGCAAAAACAATTTTGGATAAATTACGTGTATAATAAGTAACAAAAGACTACATTATCATGCATCATATCTAAACTGCGTGGTGCATTGCAACCTTGAATGGATGCAGAGCTTCAAAACTCGAGTTCATTGATATTTTCAAGGTGTCCCCTGCATCGTTAGAAATGTTGAAAACTCATTGGCAAGGTTTGATTTAATGTCCGTGCCATAAGCATGTCCCCAGTTTAGGTAGACAACCTTCTCTCTGGTTTGTCCACCGAGTAAATCCATAGTACAACTTATGCACATTCAGAGGCCAACCTTCAGATTTATTCGCTCCCAGAGGAATTCAAACTCTAATCTTCTAGGTTATCCTTTGAGTGCTTTACCGCTGCACCACACCCACAGAGGCAATTCAACAGAGACATGGTCATATCAGCTCGACAAAGATACGAATAAATTAGCTCAACAACTCCGCTAGCCACTTACCAGCCCTTAATGCTTATATCGATTTGTGCCCTGGCAAATCTTTATCTTCCTAGAGCACAATAGAGCTATAGCGAGCCACCATAACAAGCCATTTTTGCACTCTATGTTGTTGAATCAAGAATCTAAGAAACCACTTCACTTGAAACAAGCACCCTAGAAGACATGAACATGAACATTCTGCACTGTTTATCTTATTACGCTGATTGTTTCTTGTTTTTGTTCAATCCTTGTCCTACATGACACCATTTTTAGTACAGTGAGCAACATTTGAGAGCATAGGATAGCTCAGTGAAGAAAATTGAGACCTTATACCAGGGTTAGTGAGTCCTACAGGTGTGGTTTAGATAAGTGTACATTTCTACAAGGTCCTTCAAGGTATAGTATACCACCTTGTTTATGATAAGTTGCTTTTATGGAATAAGTTTCCTGATTTTTCACGTAAACAAAAAAAATCCTTAGTTTCGACTTAACAAGTTGAATATAAGCAACATGTCTAAGCAAACCCATAAATACTGTTCCATGGTTGAGTTACATAAAAGTCATGAGTTCACAAAAACCTTCATGAAACATTCAGTTAATTTGTTACCAAATCAATGCCCACATATTATCCAGATTAACAAGAGATCTACAGAGTGAAATTGCGTGCCAATAATACTGGATAGAATGGAAAGCCCACCTGTTAATAAATGGGTATAATATAACAGATCATTTTCTGATAGACCCTCAATTAGATCCAACAGTTGTTGACCATTCAGAACTTGTCCTCTAAATGTTGGATATCCTGCATCAAGTATCAGTCAGTGAACTTCTAACAAAATTCAAGAAAACTTACACACCCTCTCAACCATGAATTCATACATAGCAAAATAACTTTGCACCATATATGAGGCCTTTGATCCAGATACTGTTGGAAGGAAATTATGTAAAACATCTTGCCTGTATGATTTGAAAATTGCACTGAATTAATAGGGTCCACATCATAACCAAGAAGTTGAAGGGGGAAGACTGCAGATTTGTTGCCTACATACCCCTGAGAAAAGACAGGTATAATTTCAACATTATTACAAGCAATAATAACAAAACAACCCAGACACACAGAATCAAGATGAACTAGAAGAAATTTCTCTTCACACAGCAGAAAAATATATATTACACAAGTAGCAAAGCTTGATACAATAGTCTTGGTCCCACATTTGACAAGTGAAAAGGAAGTTTGGCTAGGAAAAGTGCAAACTCTGATCTGATGAAGCAACGACTCGAAGGGTAAGGAACTACATTTATGAGATTTATGCATGTTGAGAAAAAAGAAACAGAATGAGGAACACTTGATGTAGCATATATTAAGGATATAAATATATAAATTGGTTTACTTTCAACAGATTGAACTTTTGGGATGAGTGGTAAGCCAATCAACTTTAACATAATATTAAAATCTATTCATATATTGGGTATAGGCTAATAAAGTATACCCACCCTGTGTATGATTAGCAAATCAACTTAATGACGTACAAGCAAAGATGAACTTTATTTCATCAAACAGAATAGACATAAGAGAACTGTGAACTAATTAATGCCCTTTAAGATGAATCGGCAATAAGAGCCTTTTTGATTATTTGAAACACATTAGCACTCCATATATGATTGCTTCAAGTACGTAATAGATGTAGAAAAATCCATGGCAATGAGGCCATAATTGATAGTTCCAATGGCTTGATTAGTGCTTCTTACAGAAGATCCGTATTCCATTGTAAAGGAGTATCACTGACAAAATTATTAAACAACTTAACGAATTTCTCGCCCAATTGTTAAAAATCTGATTGGTAACCATGAAAACGGGTCGTAGATAGAACGACCAATCAGAAAATGGAAACTAGTTCACACTTGAGCCTAGAATAATATAAAATGTACTTCTCGAACTCATCCTAGGGGAAAGAAGCCGGCAGAGAGACAAAGATTGCTCCATAACAGTTCAAACTTCAAACCGAGATGAACAAATAAGAAAGAACGGGAAAAAAAAAACGTGACGGAGACCACCTGGACGGTGTGAGATTGGATGCTGAGAACACGTCCAGTCTCTGAGGGCAGCGCCAGGGAGAGAATCGGAGGACGCGACATCGACGATCTCTTCGACAGCCGCCTCCACAACCTGCTAAACCCTAAAATTAGCCAAAAAAAAAAAATAATAACACGGGCAAACGAGAGAAACCCGATAGTTGCACAAAAGACGAATCCAGAAAAAAAAACGAAGCACTTCCTGAATCTGCTTCCGAGGAGGAGATACCTGAAAGAAGAAGACGAAGAAGAAAACGACGAGGAAGCGAAGAGCAGCCCGAGCTGGAGTTGGCGTCGATCCACAAGCAGTTGCTCCATGGCTTCTTATGTTCAACGAGACTTCCGATTTGTCACTGCTGACGCAGGATGTGAGTCAGCTTTTATCGACAACTGTCCCCTAAAAAAAAAACTCTTTATTTTATTTTTTTTCATATTAAATAAATTTTTATTGATACAAAAATAAATTTAACCACTAATAACTTAATATTAAATTAAATGCAAATATTATATTACTATTTGGGAGAAGAAACGTAAATAAAAGAGTTAAAAAGTCAAAGTCAAAGATATATGAGTCAAGGAAGATATTTGAACGGTTCACGCGGCATGATACGATGATAAAATCTACGATGGATAATGGATTAGATCAATTCTCAGCTTTATTTATTTTTTTTGTTAGCACCAGGTAGACTAAACCTTTAGTCAGGCTAATTTGAGAGAGCGATCAATTTAATTTCACCTATTACCGAGATAAATTAGAAAATATTCACGACGAATAACCCAACAAATCTATTTTTTTTTTAATCCAATACTTTATTTAAAGAAATTTTTTATAAATGTATCATAGTTGGAGCTCGAATTTTAGATATATAAAAAATTATACAAACATTATACCGTTGCACCGTAGCTCCAGGACATTCTCAACTTTAATTTTTATCTTGGGTTTGAACAAAAGATAAAATCATTTGCTTTATTGTATCTATGGTTGGATCGATTCTATAATTATTAAAGAGATAAATTATAAAAAAATATTTTAATCTAATTCAGAATTAACATGCTTCTGTATTAATTATTTGATCTTCTTATAATAGGGACAGCTAATTTTTATATTATCTACAGAAGGAGATTTTAGACATTAAATTTTTTTAATAAAGTCAGGTGTATTTTTTAGATTTGCCTAATGTGTATTTATAGTATCTCCTTCAAGACTAATTTGAATCATCGTTGATCTAAAAAATATTATTTTAGACATCTGGATTATAAAAAAATTGAACTTATTAATCAGTGAATAATTCAATTATTTTCCTATTAAATTTACATTAATTATTATTATTATAAAAAAAATTGGATTTAATTTAGATTTTTCTTCTCTTCCCACTACAGGGAAACAAAATAAAATGAAGCTTCCTCAGTTCCCACTATTTCCCATTTATTTAAATAATTATCTCGAATAAACAATCCGAAGTAATCTGAGGCGCCGACGACCATCCTATCCGCCACGCGTCGTCATCTTAACGCTCCGTGTGTACCAAACGTCAGATCCGCAGCCGCCCGGCCGACGGGCCCAGCCGCCCACCGGAAACTCCCCCGTCGACCGTTAAATATTTAAATACCCGCCAAATTCCCTCCCTTCTCCACACCATTTTCTCTTCATGTACCATTTCCCTTCCTCGACCCACCCAATGACCCAAATGTATCCTTCCGCCGCCCTCTCGTTCCCTGTTCACCGCAACCTCCGGCGCAGCTTCCCCACTGATCGCGCCCCCGTTCCCGCTCCCCACGTCACTGGCAAGTCGCCACCTTCAGCTGGGACTGCGGCGGCGGCAGCAGCTTCGTCAACGAGAACATGGTCAATCGTGCTGCGCAAGTGAATCCACGAGACGAAGATGGACGAGACGAATTGAACTACGAGGCGCCAGCAGACTTGGACCGGGAGAAGCGCTACTACGCGACCTACCACGCCGACGTCTGCAACTACTGCAAGGTCATGTGCCTGCTGCAGAACGCATGCACTGATGAGCACGAGGCCGAGCTTGGCGATCGGTCTCCTCGCGGCTCTCGCGCTCAGCGTGCCGATCGACGTCGGCTGGGCTCCTCTCTATCCACCTCGTCGACGCCTTCGCCCTTCAAGCCGACGATCCGCGTCGCCGGAGAAATGCACCTTGGCTGATCCCATCGATGATTGTTTTTCCTAGAAAAAAAAACTAATGTCCGCATGTAATACTTTATTGCTATTTCTTTAATGATAGAGGCTAACTAAAGCAAACGGGTGCTTAAGATTTTAATATGAATTTAGTCGAGAGAATCCTGGTTGATGAAGGACGAGTAGAACAATTTAATAAAATCTAGTACGAGAACAGTTTGACAAATACAGTTTAGATAGAACGACTTAATGAGTTCAAAGGTAAGAGGAGATGAACACGTTAAGCATTTTGAAAATACAGGTAATTTCGAGGGTGGAAAAGAAATTTTCCATTGATAAATGCTGGATACTTCAGCCGTGAAAATGTTGACCAATTGGAAAGTCAGGGTCCACTCAGATCTATCGTGACAGACAATTATGAAGAAGGTAGACAAAGGGCACTCTACTTGCTCTACAAATCCAAATTGTACACGTGTAGTCACAATAGAGATTACCCTACTTTAGAGTATCCGCAACAACCGTGTCATTAATGGAGTATTATAATATTTCATGGTGTTAAATATAATTATGAAAAAATATTATAATACTCTTTTAGTGTTAGAGCATCCATAACTTTTTTTTGTTATAATATCCTCCATCTCATTAAAGAGCATTGAGTCCATTGTCATATATTCATTATAACAATATATCTCTTTCACCCATAACCCTTTTAATATTAACACTCATTATGTATGGGTTTTACTGTCCACTCAATTATCTTAAAATTATATCATATTAAATAAATATATTTTAAAATATTAAAATTATTATTATTATTACTTAATAATAATCTTACTTTTTTAAAAAAATAATTTTACTGTTTTTAAAAATTTATATTAAATTTTTTAAATATATTTATTAAATAAAATAGATGTTTGTAAGAAATATCACAATAGAAAAAGTATTTAAGTAAAACGTTATATTTTTCCTTGAAGAGAACCTGAAACAATCAAACCAGAAGAAGATTTGGAATAAGACATGTACGCACCTTATGAAAATTAAATGACTAAAATTATAAAATTGGGAAAACAAAATTTATTTAAAATTACCATGTAATTATGAAATTGAAATACAATAATAACTTCGAATAAACCACACTGGGATGAAATTAAAAATAACATATGAAATACAAATTCACAGATTATTATTGTATTGCCCCCAAATATGCTCAACTAAGTCGGCGTGAAGTTGATGATGAACTTGAATGTCACGTAGCTCATAATTTGTTCGAAGATAATCTTGAAATCCTCGGTTTGAGCCATGAATAGGTTGTGCGGGTTCGTCACCTTCATCGTTGTACCAATTTGTCACGTGACCTCCCTCATCCTCAATAATCATATTATGTAAAATAATGCATGCTAACATAATTTATTTTAACTTTTTCCTATACCAATAACGAGCTGGACCTCTGACAATCGACCATCGAGATTGGAGCACCCCAAATGCCCGTTCGACATCTTTTCTTGCAGACTCTAGTCTTTCTTTGAACAACTTCCTCTTGGGATCCTCCGGGCAAGGAAAAGCTTTAACGAAAGTAGCCCACTCAAGATATATTCCATCTGTTAAATAATAACCCTTCGTATATGTGGTGCTGTTCACCGTGAAATTAATCTCCGACGTATTTCCTTGCAAGAGGTTGTTGAATATGGGAGATTCATATAACATGTTAATGTCGTTACGTGAACCGGCGATCCCAAAGAATGCATGTCATATCCACAAGTCATGAGACGCAACTGCTTCAAGTATAATTGTTAGTGACCCATGTCCCCTTGTAAATTGACCTTTCCAAGCAACTAGACAATTTTTTCATTTTCAGTGCATACAATCAAGGCTACCCAACATGCCAGGAAAGCCATGTCTCTCATCATGCATTTGAAGAAGACGTTGAACATCATCAGCATTTGGTCGTCTCAAGTACCTATCACTAAATATTTCGACTATATATTCACAGAACTTGAAAAGACACTTGATGACAGTTGATTCACCCATACGTAAGTACTCGTCAAGATGGTCGGCGAGGACTCCATAAGCCAGTTGACAAATTGCAGCAGTGCATTTTTGTAGCGGTGACAACCCTTTTCTTCGCACGGCATCGTCCCTATGTTGAAAAAACGCTGAATGATTTTCTAATGCATTTACTATGCGGAGGAATAACTCTCTTCGCATTCGAAATCGTCTTCGAAATATTTCATCGTGATACACCGGATTTATAGAGAAATAATCATTGACGAGCCTCTCATGTCCGGCTTCACGATTTCTTTGGACGAACCTTCTTCTTCTGTGTGTGCTTCCATATATAAGTTGTTGTTGTTGAAGAACCAATAACATTAGTTCTTCATCCGGATCATAAGCTTGCTCATCGATTTCAACATGGACTTCATCTTCGCTTGTTGACCTGGAACTTAAGCTAGAGCTGCCTATAGAATGAGACATTTTTGAAGGAAACACATTTTAGAGAGTAAAATGGGAGAGTATAGTGAGTTGGAATGAAAATATGTGTACATTTTGATGGATATATATAGATGAAATTTCGAATTAGTCATTAAAAATAGCCGTTAAAAAATTAATTATTTTATTTCAATCTAACCGTTCAAATAGTCTTTACCTATAACACCCTTCCATATTGTGTTGAACGAGGGGGGTGTTATAACACCCCCTATTAACACCTCCAAGTGCTCTTATAAAAGACCTCTCATTTGAATGCGTTCAATGTATTGAATTGGATGTGTTCATCTGAATATAGAGTGAGTCCATTCACGTATAATTTTTTTTATTTTTTAATTAAAATATTAAAAGATATATAAATTTTAAAAAACAAAAAAAAATTTATAAACAACAAAAAATATTTTTAAAAATTAAGATTATTATTTAAAAATAATAATAATAATTTTAATATTTTTAAAATTTATTTATTTAATATGATATAATTTTAAGATGATTGAGTGGAGGATAAGATTTGTAAATAATAAGTATTAATGTTAAAAAAGATTTAGATAAAAAAGATACATTATTATAATGAATATATGGTAATGAATCTCATATTTTTAATGAAATAGAGGGTGTTAGAATAGGTTAGAATTATGAACGCTCTTACCACATCGTCCACGGTCGGCTCGGCGGAGCCGCTCGAAGAGCCAAATCTCAACGTTGATGATATATAGAAGCCATGCACGCCGGGTCCAGGCCGTACATCGTTCCTTTCGTTGCTAGCACGCGCTGTTCAAACTTAGGTCATGGCGAGCGATTCTCAGAGCCAGATCGACGGGAGCACTCTGGTGGCTCTCTCCTTGGCTCGAGCTGGCGTGCAGGTCATGTTCGGGGTTGTGGGGATCCCAGTCACTTCGGTCGCAACCCGCGCCGTCGCCTCGGGCGTCCGCTTCATCGCCTTCCACAACGAGCAGTCAGCCGGGTACGCCGCCACCGCCTACGGCTATCTTACAGGCCGACCGGGCGTGTTCCTCACTGTCTCTGGTCCAGGTTGCGTACACGGCCTCGCTGGGCTCGCCAACGCCGGCGCCAACACTTGGCCGACCGTCATGATCTCCGGATCTTGCGACCAGGCTGACGCGGGCAGGGGGGATTTCCAGGAACTCGATCAGATGGAGGCCGTGAAACCCTTCGTCAAGTTCTCCGCCAAGGTCGTGAATATCTCGCAGATCCCTCGCATGGTGTACGAAGTGCTAAGCCACGCCGTCGCCGGGCGGCCGGGAGGATGCTATTTGGACCTTCCGTCCGATGTCCTCCATCAGACGATTACGGATTTTGAGGCCGAAAAGTTGTTGTCCGGGGCGGAAAACCCTAGAATTGAGACAATTGGGGGCGAAGAACCGCTGGACATAGAAAAGGCGGTGTCTTTGTTGAGGACCGCCCAGAGGCCGTTGGTAGTGTTTGGGAAAGGGGCCGCTTTTGCACGAGCAGAGGAGCCACTGAGAAAGCTAATTGAGACTACTGGAATCCCCTTCCTTCCTACTCCGATGGGAAAGGGATTGGTGCCGGATACACATGATCTCGCTGCTACAGCTGCACGATCTCTTGCTATTGGCCGCTGCGATGTCGCCTTTGTTGTGGGCGCCCGTCTCAACTGGCTGCTCCACTTCGGAGAGTCACCAAGATGGTCGCAAGATGTGAAATTCATCCTTGTGGATGTCTCCAAAGAAGAAATTGAGCTCCGAAAGCCTCATCTTGGTTTAGTTGGTGATGCCAAGAAAGTTATTGAACTGATCAACAAAGAGATTAAGGATCAGCCTTTCTGTTTGGGGAAAACTCATCCTTGGGTGGATGCCATTTCAAAGAAGGGAAAGGAAAATGTGGCCAAGATGGAAATTCAGCTGGCAAAGGATGTGGTACCCTTCAATTTCTTCACTCCAATGCGGATCATAAGGGATGCAATTCTTGCACAGGGCAGCCCTGCTCCAATACTGGTGTCAGAGGGTGCTAACACCATGGATGTAGGAAGATCAGTGTTGATTCAGAATGAGCCTCGGACGAGGTTGGATGCTGGAACATGGGGGACGATGGGAGTAGGGCTGGGATATTCCATTGCAGCTGCAGTGGCCTCACCTGAAAGATTGGTGGTCGCTGTTGAAGGGGATTCAGGATTTGGTTTCAGTGCCATGGAAGTTGAGGTAAGATTGCTATTTATGTGCTATAATCAGTTGCTCTTCTTCTCTGATCTTCAACAAGGTATTTATAGGCGTGTATCAGTCCTAGATGTTCTTCTGTTACATTATCCATGATACTGATTGTTGTTGCCTTATGTGCATTATACACCATGAAAGATCCTTATTTTTCGATGTTGCAATGGTGAAATGATATTTTTGGTATCTTCTTAGAAGGTTAAATGATAATCTATTAGAAATCTTGTTATGTTTATTTGTGAATCCTGCATGAGTGAGATGCTTATGTATTTATGCTGATTGTTTTTTCACTTATTACTCATGGTATCAATGTGGTTAGGGAACTATGTGGATGATCTATTCTTTGGATCGACACCATGTATTTAATATTCATGTTTCAAGTTTAACTTTCATCCTCAATACACTGACACCACTATACTATTTCTGACACGGTTGGCCCTATGTCTTGAGAGGAGTTACAACTGATTAAACTTACACCACCACATTGTATAACATGGCTGGCTCTATGTCTTGAGAGGAGTTACTATAAATTAAACAGTTTAGACAATCGAAACAAATATGTTAAACAAGTAGCTTCCTGTGATCCTAAGTCTTGGGAGGAATTACTAGTTAAATTCTTTAGACAATTGTCACAAACAAGTTAAACAAATGGCATCCTATGGTTTTGCAGAGGCCATTTAACAATCCAAGTTTAAATAGATGTGGAGGCTGATACTGTTGATGTGAGTTTATATTTCTTTTGCTGATGCCTATTCTCATGCGTCTTTATATATCTATTCCTTTTGAAACTATCTTAACAATAGTATTATGGTCCATTCAAGATTTTAACCAAACTATCTTACAACACTTTGATTTCCTTCTGTAAAAGATTCACCATGGTAGTGATACCTTCTGATCACTTCAATTTTTTTTTTACTTTCTATGGTTGAGCTAAGGCTAAATAGTTGGCACGAGCATGGTTTGACGATGATAATGCCGGTTGAGCTCATGTCATTAATCAATGCAAGAATAAACAGATGTGGCGATGTCAATTTTATGGATTCATATGCATATAAATATCACTTTCTTCATCATCCTAATAATATTATAGCTCATATAAATTTTAACATATTTATTATGTTGAACTCCTTTGAAGTTGTTCACATTCAGAGGTGTTCCTCTTTTCTATGCTATTTGCTCACTTTTGGCAACTGGTTGCATTTTGAGTTTTACTAACCCTCGGAGCTTTGAACTACCAGACATTAGTGAGATATCAATTGCCGGTTATCATGATCGTGTTCAACAATGGTGGTGTATATGGCGGCGACCGTAGATCTCCCGAGGAAATCACTGGACCATACAAGGATGACCCAGCCCCAACTTCCTTCGTTCCTGACTCGGCATACCATACCCTGGCTGCTGCTTTTGGTGGCAAAGGTTATAAAGCTGGAACTCCTGAAGAACTCAAATTGGCACTTGCTGAGTCTTTCTCTGCTCGAAAACCAGCCGTTATCAATGTCATAATAGATCCATATGCTGGTTCTGAGAGTGGGAGATTGCAGCATAAAAATTAAGTATATCGGTTCGTATCGAAATGATTCTGTCGCATGAGCACTAAAAAGACTACATCATAAAGTGATGTATTTGCATTCTAAGTTTGTTTTAATGCTTTTTTGATAATCAATAAAGAGAACAATGGAAGAACAATATTGTTGCCGTGCCAGCTTCTACTTAAGCTAAATCTCTTCAGATGGATTAGATTCTTCCATTGATCACCCTCGACGAGTGTTGTTCTAGTCATCTCTTCTAACAGTCGGTGTGTTGAGTTCTTGTTTGCTGGTCTCCATTTCTTGAAAGAGGCTTGGTGAGAGAGAAAACATGACTCCGTGGCCACTAGGGTGAACCTTTAGGAGGAGATAATGAGACTATGACGATGAAAATTATTAAATATAGAGAAGAAAATTGAACGATAAAGAATAGAAGAGAAGGCTTCAATGTTGAGATGGACAAAGAGGTATAGTATATTTGTAGGAATTTTCTTTAAATGAGATGTTAGATTTAATAAAGTTAAATTGTTAGGTCGTCCATTATGATTACTTTTTGATTTACTATGATAAACAATAAAAGTTTTGTATGGAACTGAATTAATCTTCCTCTGGATTAAAAAGAAAAGAAAGAGGAGTTTATTCGAATCAATTCAAGAAGAATATATTAAGCACGTAATGACTAATGCAATTTTCATTGATAATTCTTGGAAAAGGAAGATTTCTTTAACAATTTTTTTTTTAAAAAAAATCCTTTCCATTATTATCCCTTTGCAGCTAAAAATTATGAGCAAAAATCAAAAGGCATTTTTAACTTTATCGAATCGCCAAATAGATATTCTCTGTGTAAAATTTATTAAATAGGCACTTCGACGAAGATGAACTATCCAAAATATCCTTTAAGTCATTTGGCCGGTCTATGTTTTTTTATTTCTAAATCGAATTTTAGGATTTTTAGAATTTGAACATGACCCATTATGTAACAAGTAGCTACTGATTGTTATAATAGTCTATTGACCATTATTGTTTTAAAACATTGATGATGAAAAATCAAACAATAATATGTTTTCAAATTACAAAATAAAAAAGGGACCATAGAATTTACTAAATGTAAAATTAAATTCTAAAATTTGTCATTATATTTAAAAAAAAATATAAATACATTGCAATTAAAAATCAAATCTAAAATATTAAAAAGAGTGTACAAAAATTTTACTATTGCACTGTAACCGAGAGCAATATGACATATTATTATAAGAGGATGATCATTAGTTTCTAATGTTAATTTAGCGGTAATTTACCAAAGACGCGTCTAAAATTTGAAATTGTTCAAATATAATTTTATTATTTTATATTTATTAAAGGATACATCTCATTTTTTTTATCTCTTTCGTCAGACGTGGATATCAAATTGATCGAAAAAAAATAACACTAAAAATTTAAATTTCAGACTCATTGTGTTTTTAAGAATATAATTTTCAACATCATCTTTTTTTCGGCCCGTTGATATTATATGTGGTACTGAGAATTTAAATCCCAACACCACTGTGTTTTTGAAAATAAAATTTCCAACACAATCTTTTTTCTATGACAGTTTGATATTGTATGTGATGCTGAGAATTTAAATCCCAGAATCACTGTGTTCTTGAGAATTTAAATCTCAATATCACTGTACTCCTGAAAATATATTTTTCAATACCATTTTTTTTAAGACGAATTTGATATTATACGTAATATTGGGAATTCAAATCCCAAGACTACTGTGTTCATGGGAATATAATTTTCAGTACTATTTTTTTTTTTGACTAACTTGATATCCACATTTGACGGGAGGGATAAAAAATGATTGAAGTGTATTCTTTGATAAATATAAAATTATAAGACTGTGTTTAAACAATTTCAAACTTGCACCCTTTAATAAATTATCGTAATTTAGTTGATAAGTATAAATAGATTTGTCTATAATAAACATAAATCAATTTATGAGAAAATTATAATCTTCTCTTCTTTGAATCAACTGCACTCCTAATTTATTTTCCCCCTGATATATATATCAGGTGATTTTTCTTTTCCGAAAAGGGTGATCATTTCATGATTTGTTAAAATTTAGATGACTTTTTTTTATTGTAGTCCAAAAATTATCATTTTTGGCATTGATTTAATTGTTTAAATTGTATAATAAACAGGTAGGGGTTATCACAATCTCTCTCTCTCTCTTTCTGTTGGGTTTGTTTTTTCCATTTTACTCTTCGGTTTTTTGTATTTACTACTCCCTTCCCTCCTCTGTGTTGTTCTTCCTAGATTTACCTCCTTCCCGTACCTGAAGATCACGATACCGTTCGTATGGGTTCGAATTCGCCGAGGGTCACGGCTTGAACCTCCGAGCGAAAACGGGAGCGGCAGTGACGACTTGTACGAGATGGCGGGGAAGGAGACCAGATCGGGCGTTCCTCCCGTTTGCAGCTGCACATGAGGGAGAGACGAGGGTGCCGGTGATCGATTCCCACCCTCTACCTCTCTCCTCCTGACTCTCATCCGCGGTTCTTGCCTACTGCTGTGTCTTGAATTCTTTCAGTCGCCCAGATCCTTGATTCCGAGATCTGCCGCAACCCAATCGAACTAGATTGAGAAAAGGCATCGATTTTTGACTGAATCGATTGCAGTCGCTATACTCCATCTTCACTGACAACGGCTAGGTCTTCTGCTCCCTTTCCTTATCTCACCTGCTCGACCAGCTCTTTGATCAAAATATTTTGAAACATTGTTTAATTTTCTTTTCGTTTTGTGGAATTTGAAGTTTTTCCTGTTTTCATCGTTTCTCGTTCTCTAACCGTCTAATCGCGTAGCAAAACTGGATATTTTCTCGTTCATTTAGCTGGATTTCTGTTTTTGCTCCGTTCCCCTCTGGATTCACTGTTACTGCTAATGATAGATCAGATGATTTGGGTTAGTTTTATTTCCTTAAGTTCTTTTTTTTTTTTGCTGAATTAAAGCAATCATATTTTCGCTAAACAGTTTAGCAATTCCATTTTCAACTGGCCATGCTGATTTGTTGACATTTCCCTTCCAGATAATCAGTAGGTTTCTTTGTTTTTTTGCTTCTTACTGACAGGATATTGATCTGCCAGCGAAGGAAGTAATTTGATCGCCGATGGAGACTCCACCACTTCCACCTCCTTCTATGGGCTACTCTCCTCCAGTTGCTACTCCTAATACCCCATTGCCTCGACCTGAGCGGCGGCCTACGCCACCTGCATTATCCTCTCCGTCAACATTTTCTCCTCTACCACCCCAGCAAAATCAACTGCCTCGCACATCAGGGCAGACGCAGACTTCTGGCTCGCTGTCATCAGGAGATGGGGTCCATGTTAGCCCTCCAGTTTCACAGTTCAGCACTCCTCCTGGCCCACCGATTTTCTCTCCACCTCTCCGCCCAGCGGCCGTTCCTTTCAGAGCTACACCGACGACTCCGCAGCAAGTACCGTTCTCATCAGGCTCTACTCTACCAACATCCTCATCGTCTCATTATTCAAATGGATCCCATGAGCTGCCGTTGCACCATTCTACTTGTCTGGATGAATCTACTTTCGAGTCCCCTTATGTTCTATTTTCTGCTCACAAGGTACTTATTGCTTCTAGATATTGAATTGCCTATCAACTCGGGTTAGTATTTTGTTTTTTTTTTCCCCGTTTATTTATCTTCTCACTTTTCTTTTATACCATTTCCACCTTTTGCATATATTAACTTGGGGTCGTCAACCAAAATTTATTGGAAGATATATTTGTTTTCTTACTATTATTTGCAAAATTAACTTAAAAAATATAATTTTTTGTCCTTGAGCTAATAAATTCTTGATATATGGCTGGCCATCTTCAGCTAATTTTGCAAGTGCTACTTCCCTTGATAGGTGTTAAAGCGTAAAAAACTTGCAAATGTGCCTAGCTTGGGTTTTGGAGCTTTGGTCTCACCTGGGAGGGAAATTGCACCTGGTCCTGAAGTTGTGCACCGTGAACCTTATCGTTGCCAAAGTTGTGGGGCTTATGCAAACCTTTACTGTGAAATTTTAATTGGATCAGGGCAGTGGCAGTGTGTAATATGTAAGAGATTGAATAGCAGTGATGGAGAATATATAGTTCCTAGTAAGGAAGGTCTTCAAAACTGGCCAGAACTCTCTTCCTCAGCTATTGATTATGTTCAGATGGGAAATAAACGACCAGGTTTTGTTCCAGTTTCTGACTCGAGAATGTCAGCACCTATTTTTCTTGTAATTGATGAATGCTTGGACGAACCACATCTCCAGCATCTTCAAGGTTCTTTACATGCTTTTGTTGACTCCCTACCCCCTGCTGCACGGCTTGGTGTCATAACATATGGGCGGACAGTGTCAGTGTATGATTTTTCAGAGGGCTCAGTGGCATCAGCTGATGTCCTACCAGGTGATAAATCACCCACCCAAGAATCTTTGAGAGCACTCATATATGGCACTGGTGTTTATTTGTCACCCATACATGCTTCACTTCCTGTGGTGCACACTATATTTTCATCTCTAAGGCCTTATAAAGTCAACCTTCCAGAAGCATCTCGTGACCGATGCATAGGTACAGCAGTGGAGGCTGCTCTAGCAATCATTCGTGGACCATCAGCTGAGATGACGCGGGGAATTATCAAACGATCAGGAGGCAATTGCAGAATCATTGCCTGTGTTGGTGGTCCGAATACTCATGGACCTGGATCAGTTCCACACTCGGTTTCTCATCCGAATTATGCTTACATGGAGAAGACAGCTATGAAGTGGATGGAACATCTTGGTCAAGAAGCACTCCGACATGAGACTACAGTGGATATTCTTTGTGCTGGAACATGTCCAGTTAGGATTCCTGTTCTACAGCCTCTAGCAAAAAGCTCTGGTGGTGTACTGATACTTCATGATGATTTTGGAGAAGCCTTTGGTGTCAACTTGCAAAGAGCATCCATGAGGGCAGCTGGTTCCCATGGATTGTTTGAAATACGTTGCTCAGATGATATTCTTGTGACTCAAGTCATTGGACCAGGAGAAGAGGCCACTGCTGATTCACATGAAACATTCAAAAATGACTCTTCATTTTGTATTCAGATGCATAGTGTTGAAGAAACACAGAGCTTTTCCTTGTCCATGGAAACTAAAGGAGATATTAAGAATGACTATGTTTATTTCCAATTTGCAGTTCGTTATTCAAATATATATCAAGCAGACATTTCTAGAGTGATTACTGTGAGGTTGCCTACTGTGGATAGTGTATCCATGTATCTTAGAAGTATCCAAGAAGATGTAGCTGCCGTGCTTATTGCTAAGAGGACACTCTTGCATGCAAAAACGTCTTCTGATGCTGTTGATATGAGACTTACACTAGATGAGAGAGTTAAGGATATTGCCCTAAAGTTTGGTTCTCAGCTACCCAAATCTAATCTTTACCGGTTTCCTCAGGAGTTATCAACTCTTCCTGAAAGCTTATTCCATCTTAGAAGGGGACCATTGTTAGGAAATGTTATTGGTCATGAGGATGAAAGGACAGTCTTAAGAAACTTATTTTTGAGTGCATCATTTGATTTGTCCCTTCGGATGTTAGCTCCTCGATGTTTGATGCATCGTGAAGGAGGTACCTTCGAGGAGTTACCAGCATATGATCTTGCTATGCAATCTAATGCAGCTGTGGTCCTTGACCATGGAACAGATGTTTTCATATGGTTGGTAAGGCTCTTTCATCACCTTCTTGGTTTGACAAACTAGATCATTCTTATCTTGCAATTAAAATTTGTCAAGTACATTTTATGTATTTTCAAGATGGATATTCTCGTCCCCACGAGAGGACCAAGTGGCTAGTACGGACGGTAAAATTGCCCAAGGAGCAAGGGTCAATCCCCGGGAGCTGCAAAGCTTTTCGGGGTGCTCTACCCTTCTACCGTGTTAGTTCTTGGTTTGGTAAAATTGCTCTTCGTAATTTACCTCCCTTCATCTAGCTGTGAGATTGACGATGAGGGGCATCTAGGATGAGCGCATAATCTTTTGCCCCAAGATGGATATTTCCAATATCTTTTTGCTTTTCTTTTATGTTGGTATATGTATGAACTATGGAATCCATCTTCACTTACTGCTGACTTGTTCTGTTAAGGAGTTTGGCAAATCTGGTCCAATTTTAGATGATTTCATTATAAATATGAATGTTTTGTCAATTTTACATTAGTTTTGATCTGAATTCTAAGTAGGACTTTTTAAATCACTGAATTCTTAATAGTACTTTTTAAGTCACTGAAGAAGCTAAGTAGGAGAGAGATATAGTATTGTTTCTTTTCTTGTGTTTAAGTGAACATTATCTTAGATTTTATATTTCTCTGTAATTGGTAAAGTTTTCACTGAATCTGCTTGGGATAATAGAGGATTAACATCATTCACACTTTCCATCACTTTATTCTAATTATGTTGTTTTTAATTTGTTTAATTGTCTAAAATTTATATATGATTAATTGTATCCGTATTCACATAAAATATCCTGAATCAGGCATTCTACCATATTATTGTATTGGTGTAGTCAGGTATTTTTCAATTTACTCATTAAACTAATTTCGAGATTTAGCTTTTCTACAATTTATTCATAGTATGCAATTGGCCTATGACATTTTCTTAACTAACCATGGCTTGTGGTGATAGTTTCTATCCTAACGCTGCATCAATTTGACCACCAGAGTGGGGTCATAATCAATAATTCATGTCTCTGTCCATGTGACAGTGAACTGATTGCTCTTCTATCGGACAATAGAGATTTCAGTGCTTTAGGATCATTAGCTTGTTCTATTCTTTGAATTAATATATGTTTCATTGTGAAGATATGATAAGAGCACTTTATTCTTATTTTTCTCCGGCCACCTTTTGCAGCTCCATGTTGCACCTTGAGCACACTTTTTGTATACAAGCAATTAATGGATCTGGTGTATAAGCCTATAGTTGTAGGCTCAACATCAGGACTTTCTTGACAGCTGAATCCATTTTTAGTAGTTGAAGGAAACAAAGAACTTATAGTAGAAAAGGGATCAATTATATTATACTCTCTCATGTTGTAGCATAAATATCTACCAGTGTCATAAATAAGTATCAGTATCTAGCTTGTCACAGAAAATAGAGAGAAAAAAGATCTACCACAAAATAGAAAATTGCTGCTGACATAGCACTGAATGACTGAGAACCTTGACAGTGCAATGTTTGAGTTGGCTTAGTCTGTATACAAAATTTATAACCTTCTTGAGTCTAATCTTCTTCCTTACATCGTACACCAAAGAATCAATAAATCGAAAATTTCAAAGATGGAGATTTTGCAGAAAAAAAGAGATAGAGTTCCAGTAACCATTCTCATAGGAGAGAATAAAAGGAGAAAATATTTCGAGAAGGGAGGAAAGTCTGATATTTACTCCCGTAGTGAGAAAATGTTAGAAGAGAATGGGAAAAGTTTTAACATCCACTTAGATCTACTTAGGAGAAGAGATATGATTTTATCAAGAACAAGAGAAAAACTAATCTACGTACAATTTTGGAAGAGAGAGACTAATCTACCTTTAACTTGCGATCAGTTGAGAAAGTTAGTGGAAATCTAGTGATTTAACATTTACATTGACTCCTAGAAAAGAAGGGACATGTTGGAAGAGAAAAGAAGGATCATGTTTCAATTAGTTTTAAGTACACTATCTCAGTGCTATTGATTAAGATAAATTTTTAATTGCATGTTTACTTTGACATTCTTCAATATCTTTATTCTGTTCAAAATGTAGAATTGTAAAACAATGTGCCTGTAATTCCTCAGCTGCTTTCTTCCTTATATTCTTGCACTCCTATATTCATTTACTTCCAACTTGCAGCTGATTGGGTTCTCAAAGTTTAGGCTGAACTATTTATCTCTCTGAAAATGAAAATTCTGATGCCCTATAATCTGTCGATCAGTTATTATGAATACGAATGCTTTAATTGTTTAACATCACATGACATGTTAGTTTCACTATTCCTTTTCAGTTCCTCTAAAGAATACTAGTGTACATTTCATTCCACCTTTTGATTGCGTTATGTAGGTGCGTTTCTATTTTCAGAAAATGCCAAGGGCATGCTGAATTGCTTTCTAATTTATAGTCTACATGGCCTTTCCATTTTACTTGCAATTACCATTGGTTTATAAAATTGCTTCCAAATTTGTCAGTCTAATATGTATTCATATTCGTAATTGATTGGGTGCTTTATTTCAGGGTACTGAGCTTGCAGTTCAAGAAGGAAAAAGTGCAGCAGCTTTAGCAGCTTGCAAAACATTAGCCGAGGAACTATCTGAGCAACGTTTTCCGGCTCCTCGGATTCTTTCATTTAAAGTCTGTCTTTCTGCACACGTTATCATCTTTTGTGTGGTTATTTTCTGTAAACCTTTTTCCTGCACGATTCTAGCTGTCCTATTTTGATCTACTATAACTTAAACCCATGCTTTATTATTTTTTTTAATCAATGCGTTGAAATTCCTTAATTCTGCAAGTCAAACTGCAAAAACTTAAACTAGAAAGATTTAGTTAGTTAATCAAAATGACCAATAGCAGCTTCACTAGGACTGAGATCTATTCTATACACTGATGTGCTTCAATATTGTCAGGAGGGTAGCTCCCAGGCTCGGTATTTTGTTTGCCGTTTGATACCAGCACACAAGGATCCTCCTTACGAGCAGGTAGAGATTCTACTTTCTCCCAGAGGGTGTTGCATAAGAAAAATGATATAAATTGTACCATTTTCATTGATCTAAGCGGCATAAATTTGAGATCATTTTATTCGTGTCAAAGAATTTGTCTACTGACCAAAGTGCATCCTTAATCAGGAGGCAAGATTCCCTCAGCTACGCACCTTATCCCCTGAGCAACGAACAAAGCTAAAAAGCAGCTTCATTCACTTTGATGATTACAGTTTTTGCGAGTGGATGCGAAGTCTGAAGCTAGTGCCTCCTGAACCAAGTTAAATTTCTCGAGCAACAATTTTATAGGGTTTGGACTTCTTGGTGACACCACAAAGGCGTTGCGAAAAATGCCTTGAAACTTATTGGAACCATCGGGAACTTCGTGATGATGCTGTTATTTTTTTTCTCTCTCTATTAGTGTTGGACCTAAAATCCAAGTTACTGTAACTGATTTTGCAATACATGTCTAGTAACTGTTGCTCGTAATGTTCAAAGGTGGTTTACAGTTGAGAGATATCAGAATACAAAGACGATTCTTTCTTGTCATTGGCTGACATTTTGAGACTTCAAAAAACAATAAATATCTAGCTTTTTTCTGCAGGCATGCCCAAATATGAAATCCTTGTGTATGTTCTTCATTGAGATGTTTTCCAGCGGCATAGAGCCCTTGCTTTGATGGCAAATGACAAATTTTTTATTAAATTTATTTGTGTGAATATTTTTCGATTTATTTTTCTTTCTTCAAATATGAAATAGTTTGTTAATATGACTATTCTATTTTTTTTAATCCCAACCCTTATCCCGACACGAGTGGAGAGTGGAGGGTAAAGAAATTATTTTTATTCTTCTGCAAAGTCATTTTCCTTTAAAAATTTATCTATATTTTTTATTTATAAAAAAAAAAATTCCTTGACTGTAATTTTTCATTATCCGATTAAAATTCATCAATCTAACTATCTCTGTTAATTCGTTTCTCGACCTATCACAATAGAGATAAATCAAAGAGTCTTTTTAATCCAATGTCTAATGACCAATATATGAAGAAAACTTGTAAAGGAAAACATAGATGTTCTATATATATCAAAGTTGAGCAAATCCAGTGGAGTCTCCTGTGGGAACAGTGGAGTTGAAAACTCTTTCCTTTGCCTTCGTTACCTGAAAAGGGAGAGAAAAAAAAAACACCATGAAAACAGATCATTGAAATGGAAAGACGTATTGCAGCTTGAGCGATTAGTTCCAACCTTGTCCATTAAGAAAAACCATGTTTAATTTTCAACATCAATCAAGGTTATTTACCCTCATCATAGCATCATCATATTCAGATTTAAACAAAAAAAAAACTACAGAAAGAACACTAAATTCTAAGGGATAATTGAACTTTATTGTTGGCAATATACAAAAAAATAATAATAAAAAAAAATCAGCTCACTTCCTTTTCCCAGTTAGTGCATATGGTAATGCCTGCTAGTAAAGAATCCTTTGCCACAAGACCACATATTATGCCAAACCAAAGGCCCTGTTGTTTCCAAAGTAAACACCAATTAACCTTGGAATGCAGCACCAAATTTTTAAAGAAAAATGATGTAAATGATCAAAGAAACTACCTTCCCTCCAACATGGAGGACAAAAGCCAAGACAACAGCTAAAGGATTGGCAATTGCATAATAAGCTCCAAGATTCACCCAAGCTCCAATCCTTTGCCACCCACATCCTCTACATATCCCTAACCTTACAAAGAATCGGCAAGATTATCATCTGATTCTTTAGTGGATATTAAACATCATTTCTGTGAAGAAGGTGCACCTGAGAGCACACACTGAACTCCATCGAGCAAGTTTGAGGTTGCAACAATTGGCATCAAACTCGCAACATAGTTCACTACTTCATTCACATTACTGTAAGCATGACCCCAAACCCGGCGAGCGAGGATCATTGTTATGCCTACTAATAAACCTTGCATGATTGCTAAGAGCAAAGCGACCTTTACTGCTAACTGAGCAGCTCGCGGATGGCCAGCTCCAAGTTCATTTGAAACCCTTGTACTAAGAGATCAAGCATATGGGGATTTACCGATAGCACCGGCAAAAAACTTGAAAATAGACGCATAATCTCACCTTACTGCAGCAGCAAGGCCGAAAGGCACCATGTAAACCATTGTAGCAGTATTCAGGCTGAGAAAACAAGTTTTGTAGATCGATTAATTTAACACTCAGAGGATCTAATTTTAACTAAGTTAAAGAGGCATTGCAAACTTACCTTACTGACAACACTGATGTCTCTAATCTCGGATTCGGAAGGAGGCCAGAGAGAAGCACAAGGAACTCGAATGACCAGAACTCCAAGCTGTCATTTACAGCACAATTAAGTTAGTCCCTAACACAGGAACTAGCCAAGAATACAAAACCAGAAAAGCAACAAAATTGAGACAAAATCACTACTCCCATGGTTCATCAGGTCATGGTGGCTGAAGGAATAGCCAGTTTAACAAAGCTGGTGAGATCCCGAAAAGCAACTCTCGAGAAGCCAGTCCAAGTTGTCTTGCAAGAAGGAGAGACCCAAACATACACATCCAACAGCACCAAATTTGCCCAATTGGAGATGGCATTTGCCAAGGCTGCACCTTTGCTCCCAAGGCCAGACTTGTACACTAGAACCCAGCAAACTAGGACATGAAACAGAGTTGTGGCCATGGTGCTCAGCATCATGGGGAACACAATGTTCTGGGTCTGTAGGAACCTGACATGGCATTGAAGGAGGCCATAGGCAAACAGGGTTGGGATCATCCACCGCGCATACAGTCCAGCTTCTGCTGCTATGTCTGGCTCTTGGCCGCATAAGTTGAGAATCTGCGCGGTGTATGACCAGACCACAGCAATTGGAATGCTTGCTAGTGTGAGAACAAGCATGGCTCTTTGCATATGGATGCCCAGAAGATGGTGTTGTTTTGCTCCATAGGCTTGGCCACAAAGAGTGTCAAGTGCAGTGCTCATCCCCAACTGTTCAAGAGAAAGAGGATGATTTTATGACTCTGGCACAAGCATTCTTTGCTGATTGAGGGAAAATGTGAGAGATAATCAATGATTATGGAAAATTGCTGCAACATAAATACAGTGACATTTCTTGGTACAGATGTGGAGCAATCTGCCAAGAAGTAAACCATTGAAGAGATTGTTGATACGATAACAAGTCCATGGCTCTTCACTAGAACAATTTTCATATCCCCTAACAAAGTAATTTGTGTATCGAAATTTGGGAAGAGTAGCCCCTTTGCAAACTAGAGATACTTGGTTTCTATCTTCTTTTTTTACTGAAATATTTTTTTTGCAAAATCCTTTCTTTTTTGACTGAATGGTGTGATGATTGTATTTTTTTATATATATAATTTCAAAACTTGGAAAGGAAAATGGCAATATTTTAAAAAATAAAAATAAAACCAATGAGTAGACTTCAAGGGCACCATAGAACACCCCTCTCGTACCACAAAAAATATTTCTACCTGAGGAAGACTTTTCTCTTCCACTTATCTTTTCCCTCATTATTGTGAAAAATTAAGTAAAAACTTTAGAAAATTAGTTTATTTGCAAGCAAGTTATTTCAATATCTTGTTTCCCTTCTTTTTCATCACAAAAGTTATAATTTGTTTCCCTTATTATTGTTGCGCAGAGTCGAGTATAAACTTTCAACTTGAAGATTTAAAGGGGAGAAGAAATCTCTCGGTACTGCACACGTAATTCGACAAACTAAGAATGAGAAATACTCGAGATGTATGAACCCTAACGACAGCATTCAGCATAGTGTTTGTAATTAGAAACAGATTAAGATGCTTACGAAGAAGCTGAAACCAGTGACCCCCGCAAAGGAGGTGGCTATGGAGGCACCAGAGAGGGCAAGCTCGCCGAGGTGGCCGAGGAACATCACGGATATCACCTGCAGAAGGTGCTGCAGCAAGCTCGCTGCAATGAGAGGCCCGGCCAACCACAGCTGCCTCTTGACCTCGGTGAGGAATGTGAAGGCCTTCTCTTCTCCACTCCCCAAGCTTGCTCGAGTGATCCCTGAACCACCACCATTGGCGAGGAGAAGAGGAGAATCCATGCTGGGATTTTCCATTTCTTTTTTCTCCACCTCTACTCCTTCTCACCTCTTCCAGTTCCATCCACAGGAACGGCCAGCAAATGCACTGCGTATTATTGTTTGTTTCATTTTTCATTTTTCATGGAAGATAATAAAAGGTTTTTTTTTCCACGGCCACTGTGCGGCGGCAAGAGCGGATACCGTTCGACGATGAATTTAAAAAAAAAATTATTTAGGTAGCTCTGGAATTTATAAATTTACTCCGTAGACGAAATATAATTTTGGCGTTCGATATTCGAACAAATGTAATTGTAAAATTCAAATTGAATTGTAAAAAAATTATAAATATTTTTTAAATTTATCTTTGATGTTCGATAGAAGCTACTTGGACTTCGATATTATTCGATTTAACTATTAGCGAAGCATTCCGAAGGTTCGTAAGGTAAGATCAATCACTCTAAAATATTAGTCGGATCGAAGATTCAAATAGTGCAAATAAAAAAAAAATTTAAAATTTTCATAAAAGTTAAATCTGATCGTAGAGTTGTATCGTTTATGTAAAACATTCATCGTCCAAAATATACTTTATCTGAAAGAGATAAATCCTCAATTTCTATCGTCTAAATTTTTTTTAAATTCAAAATCAAAATTATATGTACTAATTTGATGAACCCACTCAGTACTGAGGTAAAAAAAAAAAACACTCTTGTCGCTGAAAACCAAATGCAAGGCTGTCAGTGATTTCACTGAGTTTGTACAACCGGATTAGCCCATTTGGGCAATTATACAGTCGTATGAATTGTTTCAAGGAGATGACGTACAGAATGATATTTACTATAATCGATTTTGAAAATTGATTTAAAAATTTTCTTTCGTGTTAAATGATCCTTCTTTGTTATCAATCACGTCAAGATCATAAACTCCTTGTAATTTATTTTCCTCGTAATGTCTGTAGAATAGGTCGGTAGAGATCGTTAAATTAACGATTTCACTTTTTACGAAATTGAATATTGTACCACTTAATTCTATCCCATTAGTCCATTCCAACGATAACTACTCCTTTCGAATATAGAATGTAATAATAGATACATGAAAAAAAAATAAACAAAGAATAATTATTCATTGGGAGATGAATATTTTTTATGAACTCAATTTGACCGAATTCTATCAAGATTACTCAATGAAACAAATACTAAAAAATTATTTATCATAAAATATATTTTTTTAAAAAAAAATACATTTTTAGAACATACAAAAGTAATGTCTAATTATGAGAACTAATATTTCAAGTTTGTTTTTTTTTTTATTTTCAGAATACTTATTTCAATATATAAATATTATTTCTAAGAATAAAAAAAGTAGTGCCTAATTAGTCCATATCATATCGAATCGATTCGAAAAGTCCTTATCGAACCCAATCAAACTATCATTTGTTCAAAGAAAAAAAAACAATTTATAAGTAATATTTTATGACATTAAAGAAGATAAATAAATGTCATATTTATCTTATAAAATTTTATCAAATATTTTCACATATTATTGATTCAACAGCAATGTCGCACTATGTGTAGTCCATGAGTCGAATCGAGTCGAGCCGAGCAAGGTAGCTCCGGGACTCGATCTGGTTCACGGGTGTAAGGGTGGCTCCCCTTGATGGGCGAGCTAGCTTGATATGGATCGATATCCGACATAATCACGTGTCGAGTCTAACTTAAAATTTTAAAAATATAAAAGATTAAAAAACAACAACAACTATCCATACTCCATCAAATACTATACCCATCTTAATTTTTTATAAATTTTCTAAAATACTTTTTTCTATTTTTTCACTTTCTCTGTGCGTGAGCACGACAATTCCGAGCACCCCGCACCTAACAACTCCTTGCCAGTTGGCATCGCCGCCGAGCAATCGAAATTTGACCACAATTCGATTGAACTCCGACTCCGATCAGACCACAGTTAGATTTCGACCGGACTCCAACTCCTGTTGGACCGCAATCGAATTCCGATTGGATTGCGACTGAATTGTAATCGGAATCCGACCGAATTACGATCGTCAATTGTGATAATTGTTGGTGGCTACAATCGCAGCCAATTCCAATCGAAATTCGATCACGGTCCAATAGAAATCCGACGTTGGTTGGAATCCGATCGAATTATGGCTACCAACACTGTGACCGTTGACGACCGCAATTACAGTCGATTTCGATCGCAATCCGATTGAAATTCAACCGCGGTTTGATCAGACTCCGACTTTGATCAGATTTAATTTACAACCACTGGCGGGCACAATCATAACTGATTGCAATCTGATCGAAATCTGACTGTGATCCTGTCAAACTACGACTTCGTTCAAACCGTAATCGAATTCCGATCGAATTGTGATCGTCAATAGTGCAACAATTGACGGTCACAATCGCGATCAATTTTAATCAAAATTTGATTGTAATTCGATCAGGATCGGATTGAAATCCGATATTAATTGAATTGAGATGTCCAGCGGCAATGAATTGTCGGGTGGGTGTGGGTGATCAGGATTCAGGATTGCAGTGCTCACACGCGGAAAAAATACAAAATGAAAAAGAGTATTTTATGATATTTATAAAAAAATAAAATGTATATAACGTCTGAATAGTCATTAAAAATAAAATAAAATAAGTGCCATAGCAAACTAACCTTATAACACCTCAATTAGCCAATATTACAAAAGGGGCAAAAGGAAAAGCAATAAACTAAACTAAACTGTTGCGGTGCCTACTCGCTCTCGCTTCAGCCTTTGCGGCAAAGTTGATGCGAACGACAAATCGATGCGTTCGCGCGTCTTCTGCAAGAAGCTCCATATCCCAACCGCAATACTTCGACGGCTGGAAGTAGTACTTCATAAGGGATACTTTTTAAATTGGCATAGATTAACTCCTCCAATGAAGTATTTATCCCTAAACTCTATATCTTAAACCCTAATTTATCTCTTCCATCAATAATGGAAAACGGATCGAAGAGATCATTAATATAATGTATTGTCTGTCGAAACAAAGATGAGGAAGTGTCCAGTGATGAACGAGGCAAAGGACTAGTGATTTAGATGGAAAAGAAGATGACGCGGAGGAAAAATCGAACTGAGCAAGGGCGGTGTCTCGACCGTGAACCGAGACGAATGACGTGAAGCGACCGAATGACATATCCTGCAAGACAGAAGCGGTTAAGGGCCTCGAGAGATCTCGGCAATGCCCCTCTGACATTCAAGACAGGGATTAATAAGAAAATAGGTGAAAATTGTGGAGAGAATTAATTAAGAAGACGTGAACCTCTCTTCTCCTCCTCTATAAAGATTATATATAGAAGAAAATCCTCATGCCAAACAGCACGGTCGGTATGGACGGTATAATGTGTTCATGCATGCTCTAAGTAGTAATAGGGATCATTACCCTCATAAATATCGTAGCCATGTGGATTGTAATTAATACTTATCGTGTGGTTGATGGGAGACAACTTCTCATTAATGCGGTGGACAAATTTATGAAAACCAATATGAGTCTCTATTCCTTGGTCGGAGGAAAATGTTGATAAGGATTGTCTCACTGGTCATATGAATAAGAATATTCATCACGTCTTTTGACTAGATAAGATAGATCGTGTCTTGGGAAGTCATACATCCACAATAATGTGCAACTTCCGAGATGCAGAATAATAGTCGAGACGTGAAGCGTCTGGAATACCATACAGTCGAGATGTGTAATAACAATCGAGATACGGAGCGTCTGAAATATAACATGGCCGAAACACGGAATGTCTGGAATATGATACAGTTGAGATGCAGAGCATCTGGGATATGATCCGACTGAGACGTGAGACGTCTGAGATATGATACGAGTATACGACCGAGATGATCTCCTCATACAACTCGGATATATCGGACTGTCAAATTTACTTTCTTACATGGAATAGTGATGCAATGAATTACGATACTGATTGTTGTTTGTTATATGTTTAGTCATAGATTAATATTTTTCGGTATCACAATAATTCCATATTTTTTTAAGACTTAATCATCAATCATGCTTACCTAGAGAATTATCGCAAAGAGGTACGGAGGAAGAAGAAAATAGAGAAGGAGAGAATCTAGGGTGGGTCGTAGAATTTTTTTTTTATTTTTTCTTTTTTCAGAAAATTAAAAAGCAATTTTTTTATATTTTCTAATTTTTTTAAAAAATACTCTTTTTATTTTTAAAACGTCCATCTAACATCATTTTTTTATTTTTCTAAAAATAAAAATAAAAATGAGGAGGGCTTCAAGCAAACGGCAAAGCAAGAAAGACATGGAATATATTCACAGCTGCATTAGCTGCTTGCTCCACTTCAAGCCTATCCATCTAACTTATTATTCCTTTCCTTTTCTTTCCTTTCATTCTCATTTTATTTCTCGAAGTATATAAATTGACTTGCAAGCATTCCCCCAACTTAGATTTGATCGAAGAGAGTGAGAGAGAGAGGAGGAAGATGGGTTGTTATCCTCCTCTAGGGAAGATGGTGTCAAAGGCATTCGACAAGTGCAAAGGTATTTTATTGCCTTACCTCCATCAAAGATTTGTTTTTTTATTCTGAGTCTTGTACTTGCCTCGTTGATAGGGAGGAAGAGGCGCGGTTTAGCTGCCACCGTGATATACTCGCCGCCGCCGTCGTACTCCTATGCGGGATCGGTCTCCAAGCATGTAACTTTCAGCACGGACCACGCCGTCGTCATGCCGCCGGACACCATCCAAATGGTGTCTCCCGTCTCGAAGCACCACCCGGAGCCTGCGATCTCTCCGTCGCCTCAAGCGGAGATGGCGCAATCGAACGATCAATGCCGGGTTCGATTCGTGCCGGAGTCGACTCAGCACGGTGAGATCCCTAAACCACCGAGGGCGGCTAGATCGAAGCAACTGAGGTTCGCGGTCGAGCAAGACCATCAGGCTATGGATGCCTTTCCCCATCCAGCCAGAAGAGAACCGCCTCAATGGCGAGCTGACGCTGCGATCCGAAACGATCCGCCTCCGACGTACACGGCGTCGCCGCTGCCGTGGGAGGAAGGGGAGAGACGGAGGGAGTATTTCGGCGGCGAGTACCATTACTACCCTACCCCGGTTCGCGAGGGAATCTACCGAATCGCGACCGACCCGAACCGGCTCACCACGATATTTAGCGAGGAGAATCCGAATGCCTGCCACATTGTGTGAACGAACGGGAGAGATTTCGACGGACTGCCTTTGGATGGAAGGCTCGGCACGGCTGCTTTAGGGGCCTTTTGAGGATTCGTTCGTTACGAATCTGATGCTTGGTGTTGGCTACTTTGCTTTAATTTCTTTGGTACTGAATTCCTTAAGGATCGTGTGCCTGTGAATTTCGTCTTTTATAGCGAAAAGCTTCTCTCTCTTCTTTTTTTTTTTATAATTTCATTCCCCTTTTATCTTTTTGTCTGTGGTGAATGGTGATTAAAAGTTGATTTTAACTTCATGCAGTGGATAGAATTGTAAGTAAATAAGTTTGATCTTGGAATGCCTAGTTCATCTTTGCCAGTCCAAAGCTTCGAACGTTTTTATTTTTTTCTAAATTGCTCAAATCATGATACTGACGAGGAATTGAACGAATTGACATGGTGGAGGATGATTTCTATCGTCGAATTTGTTCTTGGAATCGAACTGGTTATTTGATTAATGCTCGATCCCCATCTCCAATGTCATGGAGAAATTCTTCCCCAGAGGCAACGACAGGCCTCCCACTTCCACCGTCATGCTCGTCCTCACGATGCTGCACGCGCCGCTCTCTTCTTCCTGGCGCAGAGGACGCAACTCGTCAAACCAAGCGCCGGAAGCGCTCGCCGATGGCTGCCCCTCCACTTCGACTGCAAGCCCCTGCGCGCGGCCCTCCAGCCCCACCACGCTCACCTTTTCAATCACCAAGCCCTTCTCTAAGCTGAAGGTTCCTTCTGTGACTTCCGACCATACTCTCACCGTCCTCCCGCGAAGAGAGGCGTAGAAGGCCACGTGCGTTGCCTCCCCTTCCACCAAGCTCATCTCCGGCCGCTCGTCGTCGTCCACGTACACAGCGCCTTTGGCGTCCCCCGCCGTGGCGTTCAAGGGGAAGGTGACGACTAGTGTGAACGGCGTCGCCCTGGCCTCCTTCGACACCATGCCGCCTCTCTGCATCGGCAGGATGGTGCCCTCGTACACGTGCACGTTGACCTCGTTGAGGCCGGCAGAAAGGGTTGTGGCATAGCGGTCGGCTTGGGAGACCACCGCCTTGGTCGTGTCGAAGAGGTTGTACCAGGAGCCCGGCGGGAAGACCCCGTCGACGGAGGTTGCGCCCTGCTCCAGGACAGGAGAAACCAGGACGCTTCTCCCGAGCAGGAATTGGGTGCTGAGGCCGTAGCTGGCGGTGAAGTCTGGGAAGGAGAAGAAGAGCGGTCTCGCCATGGGAGCGCCGGTGGTGTGCGCTTCGTAGTTCAACGTGTACAGGTACGGGAGCAATTTGTACCTCAAGCCCAAGGCGTTCCTGGCGGACTGCGCCACGGTCTCCCACTGGTATAGCTCCTGCCTCGGCGAGGCGAAGTTGGCGTGGTCTCTCGAGAAAGGGTAGAACGCGCCGAGCTCGATCCAGCGATTGCAGAGCTCCTCCGTCGGCGCAGGGTAGAAACCGCAGATGTCGGAGCCGACCATCGGCATTCCGAAGAGGCCAAAGTTCAATATGGTTGATATGGAGTAGCGCAGGTCCTCCCACGTCCCCTTGTTGTCGCCGGTCCAGTGGGCGGCGTAAGCCCCCGAGCCGACGAAGGTCGACCGGGTGAGGATGAAGGGCCGCTTCCCCTGCAGCCCCTGGAGAGCCTGGTGGGTGGCGATCGCTTGCGAGAAGCCGTAGAGGCTGTGCGCGTTGTACTCGAGGATGCCTTTGTAGTGCGTCGCGCTGGTGGCGATGGTCTTGAACCCCAACGGAGCAGTAGCACCGGAGGCGTTGATTTTGTACGGGGGGTCGTCCCATTTTGTGTCTGTGATGTTCTTGCAATCCAAGCAGCAAACCCACGGCGTGGTGGAGCCGGGAATCGGACACGAGTGGTTGGTAGGGATATGGCACTCGCCGCTGCAGAAGTTGGAGGCCTCGTTCATGTCGATCCAGAGGCCATCAACCGGGACGAGGTCGTGGAACCGGGAGATCTCGTCGATCCACCAGGCGACGCCGGCCGGGTTGAGGAAGTCGGGGAAGTAGACGGGGCCAGGCCACACCTGGGCCAGATAGGGTTTGCCGTTGTACTTGATGAAGACGTCTTTGGCCATGCCGCGCCGGTACACGCCGTAAGTGGAGTTGACGGCGATACCGGGATCGATGAGGACGACGTACTTCATGCCGGCGGAGTGGATTTTGTTGAGGAAGTTGAGGAGCTTGGGGCGCGGGTAGTTGACGGGGTCGAGGGTGAAGTCCTTGGCGGCATCCATGTGGTCGTCGTCGTTCCATATCACATCTAGCGGAATCTGAGCCTTCTTGTAGCCCTCGACGACGCCTTCCACCACCGAAAGATTCTGGTAACCCCAGCGGCATTGGTGAAACCCTAGAAATAACAGAGGAGGCAAAAGCCTGAATCAGAGGATTCCAACCCGAAATTGACGATTATGAAAAGCTCCACTACCTAGAGCCCAGTAGGGCATGGGCGCAGGGCGTCCGACGAGAGCAGTGTACTGATCGACGACGGCGAGCGGCGTCGGGCCGGCGAAGAAGTAGAAATCGATCACGCCGCCGACGACCTTGTAGGTGAGCGAACTCCCTCGATAAACGACATCCATGGCATTGCTATTGAGCAGCAGCACCGCGTGCGCCTCGGCGCCGCGCCCGCCCTCCTTCCTCAAGTCCATGTACATGGGGTGCGCGCCGTAGAGGTCAGTGTTGAGATTGATGGCCGATATGTCGGTGGTGTAGAGCGTGTAATGGTCACCGGCTCGGAGGCGGATGCCGCCGGGCTGCGTGTTCTCTCCCAAACCGTACAGGGCCGCGTCCGCCGGCAGGCGGGTGGAGACCTCCAGGTACTGGTCCTTGAAGACCAGCGCGCCGGCGCTGGAGTCGAACAGCGTGCGCCCGGTGGACTTGCGCTTCACGGCGAAGGAGAAGGGGTCGGCGGTGAAGGCGAAGAGGAGCTGGTCGCCGGCGTACTCGGCTGTGGCGAATGCGGCGGTGGACTGCTTCGAGCGCAGCGGAGGGGGAGCCTCGCGCGGGAGCAGGTCGTAGGGGACTTCCCATCGCGGCTCGTCGGCGTCGGTGATGTGAACTCTCAACCGATCATCGCTCTCGTGCCTGAATAACAAATATCATAAACAATTCACGAAAAGGAAAAAAACACACAAACACACACTGCGAACAGAGCAAAGAGATCAAAATCCATCTATAATATTTGCCATAAATACCTGACAAAGAGCCTGAGACGAGGGACATCAGGGCCATAGGTGGAGGTGCTGTTCTTGACTTGGAGGTACCCTATCAGTCCCCCGCCATTGCTGCTCTCCTCCAACGACACCAGCTTGTAGCCAAAGCCTACATTTGGAGCTGGAGCCAATGCTGCCGCAGCACTGCATAGAACAAGGAGAAGAAGAGGAAGAAGATAAACGGAGGAGAACAACATCCTTTTCATTTCTCCCTTCAACAACTCGCCACAGATTTTGCAGGTGTTTGACGAAATCTTTTGAAGATTGATGACCAGCTGGGGGGAAAAATATCTGAATTTAAATACATAAATTAAATTCAGGTTCATGTATGGAGACGATTTTTTTTTTTTGGGATGAGTGATCTAAATTGGAATGCATTGATTTAAAAAGCTGGCTGAACATAATTGGCAGGGCAAAATTGAAGAAGAGGAAGAAGATAAACGGACGAGAACAATATATCCTTATCATTTCTCCATTCGGTAACTCGTCACGGATTTTGCGGGTGCTCGACGAAATCTTCTGAAGATTGATTGCCAGCAGGGGAAAAAAAAAATCCGAATTTAAATACATATTAAATTCACGTTTTATGTATCTTTTTTTGAATGAGTGATCGACTCGTTAGACGGGAAAACAAGAATTAATTGACTAGCAAGAATTGAGGGGATAGAATTGGCTGAAAAAAATAATAACAGAAATTAGTTGCCAACAATTGACTGAACATAATTGGTCAGACAGAGTCCGATAGGAAAGAGTTCATTTAAAAAGAATTGACTGATAAACATTGACCGGATAGAATCTGCAGGATAGAATCAACAAGAAAGAATTGATAGGAAAGAATTAACTGACAAGAGTTAGTGGGATAGAATTGATCAGACAGAATTGACTAGATAGAGTGAGAGTTGGCAAGATAAAATGGGAAGGACAGAATTGGCTGTCAAAAGTTAGCAAGATAGAATTAGGCAAGAGTTGACAGCGAGGGCAGAGCCACGTACAAGGTTATCCGAATTTTAGTCCCGAGGTTAAAAAAAAAATACACTGTAGTACCTTTAAATTTATTTTTTTACTTTTAGTCCGGCGAGAAAAATTTAATCGATGATTAATCCAGAGATAAGCATGGGACTGACTCCGCTGGTAGTTGATAAGAAGAGTTGTAAGATGGACTGTCAGTTAGAAGATACGGAACTAGAAGATTGAACTAAGAATTTATGCTGTCATAATTAGACATTGATATTGAAACTATGTTTGTGTCGATTGATATTGAAACTGTGTTTGTGTTGATTCGACCAAACAGTCATAAATACTTGACACTTAATAACATTAGAGTATTGATGTAAAATAGTCGCATTTTCAAACTTAAGTATATGCTTTTCTTGGTATGCGAAGCCATCCTAATCTCCAAAGTGGGGAGAATCAACGAAGGGAGTAGGCTTTCTCCACACCTTTGGCACCATGATCGACTGGTTCTCTTTCTGTTCCTTGCAAATAACACGAGAAACAGTTTGAGCTGACTCTGACCCCCTCGTAGATCTTTCTTCCTCATGACACCCCCCTTGCTCTTGCGGAGGGAGCGATGGATGATTGACTCATCCACTCCTTTGGGTCAGTGCCTCCTCTATAGTTTTCTACATTATCACCACCAACTGACTGTGAGTCAAACCTATAGGGGTCTCCTCTAAAGCGGAAGTTGAAGAGGGAACTCTTTGCAATTGCATCGTCTATGCCTTGCCTCAGAATTTCTCACATATGGTCCTAATGATACAGTTGGGTATTAACTCTCTCTTGCCAAGTCCTCCGGAGAAAGTTTGTTCACCTGGTTACAGTAAAATCTTATCACAAATAACACAAGTCAGAGAGCATCAATGCTTCGACAATGTCCATCCAATGCCTAAGTCAAACAAGAGAAGATGAAGTGAAAAACAGAAGAATAATGTAGATCAAGTTAGCAAAATTGTAATTACTTTTTTATTTATCATCCTTCCTCTTTTATAGTCCCTTCTACTCCTTGCAATTACTGTATACTTCTTTAGCCGTTTCAAATCCACATATTCTACTCCTTTATCATGTCACTATTTATGCACGTACCCATTCATCTCGTGGCCACCTCTGCAAGCACTGCTTCATCACGTTTCCACATTCATTAACTGTCATGCATCTTTGTTGCAATCTTTTCTTGTAGACTAGTATTCTTCAAGGAGTATTTAGAATGAAATTATGTCAATCTCGACTTCTAACTTTTCATAGTCTCACCTTTTTGTAGTCTCAACTTCCTAAGTTTATGCATTCTTGAATTCCTAACTCTCAAATTTTTGACCTCCTAGACCTTTGAATTCCCTAACCTTTAACCCGTCAGGCTGCTCAAATTCTTAGGCTCTTGTATCCCCTATGACCCACTCTAATCAACAACAGAGAGAAGGGGGCACGAGGCTGTGCGGAAGCAACCCCTTCCTCCAGGAGATTAAGGTAGTATTTTGTAGCAGGTAGGTAGGGTTCGCACCCCCTCCCCCATCGATCATCAACCACTAGCCCTGTGCCTTTGCCAGTAGTTACCCTGCATGTTACGTCAGAAAAGAAGGTTGAAGAGTGAAGTCGGTAATCGCTGTGCAGTGTGCTAAAGAAGAAGACTAAGGTGCGGAAGGTGAAAGTGCTTAACTTCTTTGCATTTTTTTTATGTTTAGAGATTTTTTTTATATTTAGAGTAAATATTAAAAAAATTGCAAAGAAAGAAGTCAATTGTTGATTGTTGATTGTTGATTGTTGTTATCTGTTGGCTTGGTTGTTGCCTAATTTAATTAAACTTGACCCACCAAGCCCCAAATTACAAAAAATTATAAAATCTAAGCATATGAATTAGAAAGGAAGCTGAAGTCCTCAAAGAAATGGCATGGTGGCTAAGGCATGGCGAAGCTTGCGGATAAGATAACGGTCGATTTCGAAGGAGGTCTAAAGTTCATTTTTGGATTTAGATGACCTCCACGTGTCTTGACCACTACGTCAAAGCCTATAAGATCCTCCATGAATTACCTTCCTCACAATGGCCATGGGATAGGTTGGTGGAGATCGCTAGGTTAGCGGTTCCAGCCTTTGCGGAGAAAGGAAGCTAAAGCTTGAAGCAAAAAAAAATCATCCGCCTCACTCATTGGCTGCCCCTGCATCGTGAGTCTGTGCTCAACCTCCTCCGTCGATCGTCGCTGCCTGTCTGCCTCATCCTCGGATTATTTCCTGTCATTATCACTCTGCGTCTCAGTCAGTCTGCCTAAAGGTCAATATTTTTTTCTAATTTATGAATTTGTGAATTTCTAATGGTTTTTTATCTTTTTTTTTTAATATTTACACCGTTTAAATCCGGTGTGATTTTCATAATTTATTGAAGTATGATATTTTATATAAATGAATATTTGAATTTTTCGTGACTTTTTTGAATTATGAATTTATGATTATTTATTTGTATAATTATATTAATATTGTCAATCTGAATTTGTTCTTATTTAATAATTTTGATGAATTGACATAGGTAATGGAGAAATTTTTAAAATGAAATGTTGAGTCTTCTAAAAGTTCTGCAGAAGAAAATAATAAGAAAAAATATTCTCGCATTGAATTCAATTCGGATGATGTTGCTAGCGACCCTAGGCTACGCAAACTAATTAATGAATTTGATGTTTCTATTAGAGATCAAATTCGAAGAGAATATTTGAGTAGAGGATCTTATCAACCAATTGGTCATAGTTATCCCCGAAGACAATTTTGTAAAGAGCATAGAAGTTTTTAAGTGACTTGGTTTAAAAAAATTTCATAGTTAAAGTATAACATATCAAAAGATACAACTGTTTGTGTTTTCGTGTTATTTGTTTAAAAATTCTCATAGAGGATGTCGAGTTGGAGATGAAACATTTACTAATTCAAAAATAAATAATAGGAGAAAAGCAATGGAAATATTTAATACGTATGTTGGTGGTGTGGCTAGTGCTCACAATGATGCAAGAAAATAACTTGAAGATTTTCAAAATCAAAGACAAAGTGTGTCATATTTCTTACAAGCACAGGGGTATGGAATGAAGATTGCGTATCACACCCGATTAACAACAATTTTAGATGTTACTCGCTTTCTTTTGAAACAAGGTTTGTCTTTCCATGGACATGATGAGCCATCGAATTCCTCAAATAAAAGTAACTTTTTTGAATTGATTGAGTGATATACCCAAAGAAATTAGGAGGTTGCCAAGATAATGAATGATAATGCCCCTGGAAACAATCAAATGAAGTCTTCAACATTTCAAAAGGATTTAACACGTGCTTGTGAAGTTACAAATGTCATTCTCAATGATATAGAAGATAATATATTTTTCTCTTATGGTTGATGAGTGTCGAGATATTTCAATAAAAAAGCAAATAGGAGTTATTTTAAGATATGTAAATAAACGTGAACATGTTATTAAAAGATTTTTTAGCTATTGTGCATGTATCTGACACATCTGCTATTTCTTCGAAGAAGGCTATTGATGAATTGTTTGCAAAATATAAGTTGTCATTATCAAGATTGAGACAAGGGTACGATGGTGCTTCAAATATACGAGGTGAGTATAATGGATTGAAGGCTTTCATATTGAAGGAAAATTCAACTGCAAAATATGTCCATTGTTTTTCTCACCAATTTCAATCAGTTGTTGTTGCAACTGCTTAAAATAATCGAATTGTGAGTGATTTTTTTTCAATATATTACTATGATTGTGAATATTATTGGCACTTCATGTAAAAGAAATGACAAGTTTAGACAACTTGAGCATGATAGACTTTTAGAAAGTTTGGAGAAAGGAGATATTGATAGTGATAAAGGAAAAAAAAATCAAGAAACCAGTTTAAAATGACTAGGGGATACTCGTTGGGGTTCACATTATATGACTATTGTCCATTTCATGTCTACGTGGACTTCCATTTTACAAGTGCTTGAAAATGTGTATGATGATGGTATCAATGATGACAATAGCGGTATATGCACCAATTTGATTGATAAGATGGAGAGTTATGAATTTGTGTTTGCGATGCATTTGATGAAATCTTTGTTGGGAATCACGAATAAGTTGTTACGCTCCGAGAGTATCATTTTGGTACACTACTTGGTGACAGTATATAATAAGACCTAAGTACCATAAAATCTAAGTATCCCAAAGAATTATATAAAGTGTCTATATTCATAAAATAGATTTTTTACATAGGTTGCAAATGCATATGGATAGAAGATCGATAAAACAAAAATAAAATGCATCGAAATAGAAACTAAATCGGGGAAAATAATAGGTCGATATCTATGAGCAACTCTATGTACAACAAAATCACTGAAATATCAAAAGGGTGCTCGAGCATGTAAACTTGGAGGTCAAAGAAAGTAAACATTAGACAAATTGCTAAGTGGGTAATAAGAAAAGATCTGCATGAATTTAACCTTGTTTAAGAGATCAAAGAAGCTTGTAAAATTATAATTTCTTTTTTCATTTTTGTTTCAAGTCTTTTAATTTGTTTCAAATTCTTATACATACATATATATGTATACATCATCTTTATAATCATCATCAATAGTGTGAATATGATAAATCAACTACAATCTGATATATCAACTGTAATATAATAAATCAACTAAATAGTGAATCACTCGAGCCAGTATTATCAGAGCGTATATAATGTCATCTAATGTATGAGCTAAAAGCTCCATCACTGGTGGAATACAACAAGAAATAACAATATGGCATCGAAGCGCAAACAAAATCTGATCACGGACAACTCATGCTACCACTAGTCAAGTGGGAGGTCAAGTACTCTATTATAAAGCTAAATTCAGAGTTTTCACTTTTAGTATTTCTCATTCATTTCTTTAATATTCAACTTTAATTTTTTTATCACAACTATTCAATTACAGGGGTCCATCTTATAATAAATATGAATAATCAACTTAATTTGAGTTATTTAAGTTCCAACATAAGATTTACATGTAAATGTTATATCATTAAAAGGTAAAAGTATCAACAGATGAAATATTATGAATAAGGAAGGTCAGCAATATAAATAGAATAAGTATCAACAAAAGAATAAGTCAGAGTATTCATTTAAAATTTTAAAATAATTCATCCCATGTTCACCCCATATGAAACTTACATATGAACATGAAATCATATCAATTATTTACCCTCTAGTGGTTTAATTACTTATTTATCCATTTCATTATTTTTAAATACTATTTTAATCTTCATTTTCAAAAACAATTATACAAATATAAATAAATCATTTATCTCATTTATTCATACACAAAGGACATGTAAAGAGTCCAAAAATAGAATTTATCCATCTCTATATACAACAAAAGTATCGAATCTCGATTGATCATTGAGCTCCACTCAAACTAATATCTATAAAATAATATATATAACTCAAAATAATATCCAATAATAATAATAATACAATATTTATAAATTTACTCGAAATTCAAAGTCAATGGATCATATATCATCTAGTTACCCTCTACTAAACAAGACCTCCCCTATTATCGGATAACTGAAAGGATTGTAAACAACGAAAACCTATAATTTTTCTTTGGTTTTTGACACTAAAAAGGTTGTTGATGGAAAATAAAATAACGGAATAAAGAAAAGAAATATCGCCGCTACTAGTGTTGCCTTTACAAAGAGAAAAAATGGAGAGCCATAGCCATAAAGGCTTACACTGGTTTGTTAATTTTAGTTAGCTCCGACGTTAAGTTCAGCTAGCTTCGATGATGACTTCTAACTCTAGCGATGTAAGGAAAGAAAAGAAAAAGTAAACCAAGATTGATTTTACTAGAAATAGAATGAGCAAACAAAGAAAAGAGAGGAAGAAGTATAACAAGAGATGAGAAAGAGACCTTTCTCTTCTTCCCGTGGCTAGCTTTGACGAGCTCGATGATTATTGTAGCAATGCAAGAAAAGCAGCATGATGGGAACGAAAGGCTATTGTGGGTGAAATGAAACCTAAAAACAATTGTTGCACTTGAGGAAAGGAGAAGACAAAGGAGAGCTTGGGCAACGATATGAAAAAAAAAAAATAGGGAAAGAAGAGAAGAGGGAAGGAAGATCAAAAAGAAGAGAGAAGGGTTATGTGGGACTGGAGGCGTGAGTTACATGGGTTGCATGTGCTTTGGTATGGGAAAATAAAGAGGGGGGGGAGAGAAGTAACATGAGTTGTCGTTTGCCTTATATCAGAAAGATCAAAATATTGTAATGACTGTCAGTTTGATCATGACTGTGAAAAATCGATTATAAAAATTTAGAAACGAAGGATGAGAGAATCTTTTGAATGTAATCAACATATTTTGTAGTAACCATATGATTCTAGTATCGAATATGGAAGAAAATATAAAAACTTATTATCATAGCAGATGTAATGGATAAATGATTATAAATTTTTATCACTATCGTGTTGAAATTTTTTGTGAAATGTTATTTCTAAATATTTTATTGCAATTTTAAATTTCAATTTTTTATTAACTTTTTTTATTGTTACAATATTAGGTTCTTGATATGATGGTTCAAAAGATGAATAATTATTTTTCAAAGCAAATATGGAGGTACTTGTACTGCTTGCTTAGATCTAAAAGACCCTTTTTCTCAATTTGACATTGGTAAAGTATTTTGTCTTGCTAAACTTTATCTTGAAGATTTTCCATTGATTGATCGTGTAATACTTGAAGACCAACTTGAGACTTACATTGCAAATGTACGAGATGAATTTTCTATGATTGAAAATTTAGAAAGTCTTTCTAAAAGGATGATTGAAACTGACAAGAGTGTAATTTTTTCATTGGTATATCAGTTGATCGAGTTAGCATTATTTTAACCAATTGCAACTGTTTCTGTTAAAAGAGTTTTTTCTACGATGTAAATTATCAAAACGGATTTGCATAATAAAATGAGAGATAAGTGGATGAATGACAATTTGGTAGTATATATCGAGAAGAAATTTTTTACTACAATTGAAAATAAACAAATTTTATAATATTTTCAAAAGATTAACAATCGTAGAATACAATTATCTCATCTTATTTGTAGATTCATATTTAGTACTAGTAGTTCAAAGTGTTCAGAAATAATATTATTGGTATGTTCATATTTTTATATCTTTATTATTATCATTATCAATTTAATATTTTTATATTTTGATATATTTATTTGATGACAAATTTTTTTTTTATACATTAAATTGAATATCCGTTCAAATTTTAATATGGTTTCACTACTGAATATATAATCTGAAACCTTATCGTTATCGTCTAAATTTCATTTTAGAAATTAAACATTAGATCGATCAACTCGCAGTCAGTTTTGCAAGATTAACTGATTTCCACTTGAAGTTTTAGTCTGAAGGGACCCGATTAGCATCCATAATTCAAACTATTATGGGTAATTAATTCTCAGTCTTCACAATCACAGGGTGTCAGCCACTTTTACTTAGAACAGTATTCTCCATCCTCTCTTATTATGCGTTTTCACGGCTGCTTTAGGGGCCTTTTGAGGATTCGTTAAGAATCAGATGCTCTTTGTTTGTTGGGTAATGAATTCCTTGAGGATCGTGAGCCCGTGCCAAACATGTCATTTTCGTCTTTTGGAGCGAAAAGTTTTTTTTTATTTCTTTACCCTTTTTTTTTTTTTCTTTTTGTCTGTTGTGGTTAAAAGTTGATTTTGCAAATAAAGTTTTGATCTTGCAACGCCTTTTTAATCTGTGCCAGTCAAAAGCTTCAAACGTTTTTTCTCAATTGCTCAAATCATGATACTCTCGAGGAATTGCACGAGTTGACATGCGGAGGATGATTTCTACCATCGAATTTGTTCTTGGAATCGAACTGGTTATTTGATTAATGCTTGATCCCCATCTCCCATGTCATGGAGAAGTTCTTCCCCAGAGACAACGACAGGCCTCCCACCTGCACCGTCATGCTCGTCCTCATGCTGCCGCTCGCGCCGTTCTCTTCTTCCTGGCGCAGAGGACGCAACTCGTCGAACCAAGCGCCGGAAGCGCTCGCCGATGGCTGCCCCTCCACCTCGACTGCAAGCCCCTGCGCGTTGCCCTGCAGCCCCGCCACGCTCACCTTTTCAATCACCAAGCCCTTCTCTAAGCTGAAGGTTCCTTCTGTGACTTCCGACCATACCCTCACCGTCCTCCCGCGAAGAGAGGCGTAGAAGGCCACGTACGTTGCCTCCCCTTCCACCAAGCTCATCTCCGGCCGCTCGTCGTCGTCCACGTACACAGCGCCTTTGGCGTCCCCCGCCGTGGCGTTCAAGGGGAAGGTGACGACTAGGGTGAACGGCGTCGCCCTGGCCTCCTTCGACACCATGCCGCCTCTCTGCATCGGCAGGATGGTGCCCTCGTACACGTGCACGTTGACCTCGTTGAGGCCGGCAGAAAGGGTTGTGGCATAGCGGTCGGCTTGGGAGACCACCGCCTTGGTCGTGTCGAAGAGGTTGTACCAGGAGCCCGGCGGGAAGACCGCGTCGACGGAGGTCGCGCCCTGCTCCAGGACAGGAGAAACCAGGACGCTTCTCCCGAGCAGGAATTGGGTGCTGAGGCCGTAGCTGGCGGTGAAGTCTGGGAAGGAGAAGAAGAGCGGTCTCGCCATGGGAGCGCCGGTGGTGTGCGCTTCGTAGTTCAACGTGTACAGGTACGGGAGCAATTTGTACCTCAAGCCCAAGGCGTTCCTGGCGGACTGCGCCACGGTCTCCCACTGGTATAGCTCCTGCCTCGGCGAGGCGAAGTTGGCGTGGTCTCTCGAGAAAGGGTAGAACGCGCCGAGCTCGATCCAGCGATTGCAGAGCTCCTCCGTCGGCGCAGGGTAGAAACCGCAGATGTCGGAGCCGACCATCGGCATTCCGAAGAGGCCAAAGTTCAATATGGTTGATATGGAGTAGCGCAGGTCCTCCCACGTCCCCTTGTTGTCGCCAGTCCAGTGGGCGGCGTAAGCCCCTGAGCCGACGAAGGTCGACCGGGTGAGGATGAAGGGCCGCTTCCCCTTCAGCCCCTGGAGAGCCTGGTGGGTGGCGATCGCTTGCGAGAAGCCGTAGAGGCTGTGCGCGTTGTATTCGAGGATGCCTTTGTAGTGCGTCGCGCCGGTGGCGATGGTCTTGAACCCCAAAGGAGCAGTAGCCCCGGAGGCGTTGATTTTGTAGGGGGGATCGTCCCATTTTGTGTTCGTGATGTTCTTGCAATCCAAGCAGCAAACCCACGGCGTGGTGGAGCCGGGAATCGGACACGAGTGGTTGGTGGGAATATGGCACTCGCCGCTGCAGAAGTTGGAGGCCTCGTTCATGTCGATCCAGAGGCCATCAACCGGGACAAGGTCGTGGAACCGGTAGATCTCGTCGATCCACCAGGCGACGCCTGCCGGGTTGAGGAAGTCGGGGAAGTAGACGGGGCCAGGCCACACCTGGGCCAGATAGGGTTTGCCTTTGTACTTGATGAAGACGTCCTTGGCCATGCCGCGTTGGTACACGCCGTAAGTGGAGTTGATGGCGATACCGGGGTCGATGAGGACGACGTACTTCATGCCGGCGGAATGGATTTTGTCGAGGAAGTTGAGGAGCTTGGGCCGCGGATAGTTGACGGGGTCGAGAGTGAAGTCCTTGGCGGCATCCATGTGGTCGTCGTCGTTCCATATCACATCTAGCGGGATCTGAGCCTTCTTGTAGCCCTCGACGACGCCTTCCACCACCGAAAGATTCTGGTAACCCCAGCGACATTGATGAAACCCTAGAAAAAACAGAGGAGGAAACACCCTTAATCAGAGGATTCCAACCCGAAATTGACGATTATGAAAAGCTCAACTACCTAGAGCCCAGTAGGGCATGGGCGCAGGGCGTCCGACGAGAGCAGTGTACTGTTCCACGATGGCGAGCGGCGTCGGGCCGGCGAAGAAGTAGAAATCGAGCACGCCGCCGATGACCTTGTAGGTGAGCGAACTCCCTCGATAAAAGACATCCATGGCATTGCTATTGAGCAGCAGCACCGCGTGCGCCTCGGCGCCGCGCCCGCCCTCCTTCCTCAAGTCCATGTACATGGGGTGCGCGCCGTAGAGGTCGGTGTTGAGATTGATGGCCGATATGTCGGTGGTGTAGATTGTGTAAGGGTCACCGGGTCGGAGGCGGATGCCGCCGGGCTGCGTGTTCTCGCCCAGGCCGTACAGCGCCGCGTCCGCCGGCAGGCGGGTGGAGACCTCCAGGTACTGGTCCTTGAAGACCAACGCGCCGGCACTGGAGTCGAACAGCGTGCGCCCGGTGGACTTGCGCTTCACGGCGAAGGAGAAGGGGTCGGCGGTGAAGGCGAAGAGGAGCTGGTCGCCGGCGTACTCGGCGGCGGTGAAGGGGGCGGTGGACGGCTTCGAGCGCAGCGGAGGGGGAGCCTCGCGCGGGAGCAAGTCGTAGGGCACTTCCCATCGCGGCGCGTCGGCGTCGGTGATGTGAACTCTCAACCGATCTTTGCTCTCGTGCCTAAATAACAAGTATCATAAACAATTCACCAAAAAAAAAAAAAAACACACACACACACACAAACACTAAACAAAGCAAAGAGATCAAAATATTTACTTGACAAAGAGCCTGAGACGAGGGACATCAGGGCCATAGGTGAAGGTGCTGTGCTTCACTTGGAGGTACCCTATCAGCCCCCCGCCGTTTGCGATCTTCTCCAACGACACCAGCTTGTAGCCAAAGCCTACATTTGGAGCTGGAGCTGGAGCCGATGCTGCCGCAGCACTGCACAGAACAAGGAGAAGAAGAGGAAGAAGATAGACGGACGAGAACAACATCCTTTTCATTTCTCCCTTCAATAACTCGTCGCCTATTTTGCAGGCATCAAAGGAGTGGCTCGAGCATGGACTCTAATAAACAGTAGATAGATAGATGGGGGAACAACAGGCGCAGAAGGAGGTGGTCAGGCTTCAGAACCACCGTCAACCAGTGCATGTGACGGCATCTTTGCTCGCGGACCCAGATGAAGAAGAGCTCGCAAAACAGAGAAAAAAATGACAGTAGGAGAGAAGAGACTAGTGGCGCTGCATTTTTTTTTTTTTTTTTGGTCGGAGTTCTAAAATTCAACACTCACAACTCTTGAATTTCTGTTAGATAAACATTTTGATACTTTTATATATTTGATAATTTTTAAAAAAAAAAATGGGAGAAAAACGCATGGGTAAACAGTCAAAAATTTTCTGACCGCACGCAACGCAGACAAGCACAGACAACTAGTGCAGAGAGGTTGATCGACGATAATGAAGTGCATTATTGGAGAGCGGTGGTCCAATGAGAGAGTCCCTCTCCTTTACAGAGAGAATGGTGCCATTTTTCTCTCCGCACAAGCAAAAGAAAACTATCTGATGGATTTTGCATCGCGACAGATCTGACAGTTCTCCTTGCGATTTCCACGACGGGGGAGAACGATTGACGAGGACATCAACTTGTGGACGAGACTGGGCGTGCCATGCCTTTGACTAAGTAGAGTGGGGGGCAGGGAAGGACCACTGCACTGCCATCTATCTCTATGATATTGAAGAATGGGCCAATGTAGCAAGCTTTGAGGCTCGTGATGGATAATTCATTGTAAAATCTGGATCATGTCGGGGAGTTTGGCAGCGTTATCAAAATGTTTTAATTTTTTCTTTTTTTTTTATAATACACGTGTTCGTATTTTTGATTTGATTATTTTAAATATCATGTAAATCAAGAGCCTACAATGAAACCAAACGTGATCTATAATTCAGTCCAAATCTTTTAAATGGAGGCTGAAAATTGAGTAAATTTAACAAACACAATTTGAAGTTTCAAAGAATAATGTCTAAAAATGAGATTGAATCATGACCCTTCCGTTCTAACAATTGCATCAAGCCCCTAGAGTATTTTTTTTTTTTAACATTAGGTCATGTGGATTAGCAAGGATTAAGAAATTTTGAGACGATTTCAATTGATCATCCTGGATTAAATGAACACTGAAATAAAACAGAGTGAGATAAATTTTATATTGTGCGATTCACGGTGCATGCACGATGAAATTTTAATAGTTCATCGTACGAAACTCCACAGTAAATAGAAAAATACATAGTGTTGCTTTTTCAATGATTTTCGATCAAATTCTTCGTTGTCGACTACTATTCGTATTATAATTCAATTTCTGAATCCATTGGGATCGTTATTGTCGTTCAACCGATTGAATTACTATCGGATTCATGTCCAATTGAGTCGGAATACGATCGAATTGCAATTGTAAATGTTACAATCATTGACGGTCACAATTGCTATCGATGTTGATTGGATCACCATCAAATTTCAATCAAAATCAAACCGTTTTACAATGATATCATGCGCTAAGTTTCTCTGACAAATAAAATAGTATATATTCTTCGTTATTGTACGCGGACATTCACAATTGTCTCCATGCGTTAGTTATTAGTCTCAAGAGTCAAAGATCTATTGTGATTTATTTTTCTTACGATGGTCTAAAGACAGACTGATAAAAATTAACAAATTTCGATTTTTTATATCACAGCAGATATTCACAATTGGACGTAACGCAACGTACAAAATTTCTAAAACGATAATGCTCTAATAGAAAATTAGAATTATCAAAATAATTTGACATTGGAGCTGAGCATACTGACAAATAGTTGGTGTGCATGACATCGATGGCTATGAGACTACGACCGTCTCAAGATCTGCATGAGCTTTTGCCGGCGTCGATCCTCACAGATGGTTGCAGGCCACTGGTTTTTGGATCCTTTTCCAATTTCAGTGAAATTTTGGCATCGTTGAATCAAAGTCCTTGAACGGGGGAATGAGCACATGGATAAAATCATGGAAGTCACTGATCCCAGACCAACAACCAATGGCATACGCCATTGCAGGCACGGTGTGGTTGGTGGAACAGGGCTGGGCTGCTGGTCTTCTGGGCGACTGTAGTGGACGTTTTAAGGTCACTGGTCGGACTCTGGGACCGAGTACGACATCCAACATCCCATTTGGAAGTCTTTGCCAATGATTCTGATATCGCCTTTGGCATCTCAAATGTCTGATTCACTCACTTCTGATATTCAATGTTACTACTAGTACATGTATATCTCAAAGGGCTATAAGTCAGGCTTCTCCAGAATCTGCGGAAACCGTTTTAGATCTTTTCTGTATTTTTTATGAGATTTCTTGGGAAATAGATCGATCACTAGATTTTCATTTTAGAAGCTGTATCGCATTATACAACCATCAATGAAACATTATCTCGATGGACTTGCTGCAGTAGTTGAAGTTTTAGTCTGAATGAGCTCTGCAATTAGAAATGCTTAGGTCCCGGCCCAGGCCCAAAGAGTAATGTATATATATATTAATTGTTAGGATTAACATTCATAATTCAAATTTGTATGAGCAATTAATTTTTAGTCTTCATAATCACTCGTAATCACACGTCCTGGAGAATGACTGTTGGGGTGCGTTTGGTTCAAGTAATCATACATAATCTTGGTTATGTGATTATCAGAAAATAAAAGATGACCTTGGAATAAAGTATAACCTTTGATAAAAATTTTGTTTGGTTGGAGATTTTAATATATAACTTAGTTTAACAATTTACTAAATTATCCTTTGTCTTTTGTTGGCGATAAATATTAATGCCGTGGCAGCCGGCGACGACGGCTACGACCGGCCGATGGCGATGGTGACCGCATGACCGACGGCGGTGATGTGGATGGCCGATCGCCGTGCGACGTGGCCGTCAGTGCGCGAGACGTCGAGCGGCCGTCGATCGGCAACATCAACAACGATCGATCGACCAGCAGGGACAACGATGGACGATCGATCGGCGGTGGCGGGCTGCCAGCGACGATCGGCAAGACGGCGATCGTCTGTCGCGATGGATGCGATGGCCGGCCGGCGATGGCGAGGCGGTGGCGGCAAGCGATGGCGGTGGCGGCAAGCGGCGACGCGGCGGCGATGGCGATGCAATGGACAGTGGCAGTGGCGGTGGCGGATGGTGACGACGACGGTCGAGGCGGCGGCGACCGACGACGGGCAACGACAGCGGGCGGCGACGGTGGCCGACAACGAGCATCGACCAACGATGGGCGACAAATCGATTGAGTTTTGACAAATTGACATTTAATATATTGTTATGGATAATATTGGAAAAAAAAATTCTTAACCCCAGGAATTAACAAAAACCTTGGTTCTCCAAGGTTTTTCTATTCTCCCTAAAAAGATTTTTATCCATAACCAAGTAATGAACATAACTTAAACCAAACAAGGTTTTTATTGATAACCTAACAAGGTTATCAATAAAAACTCCCAACCAAACGCACCCTAAGATCTTCGCCTAAACTCGAGAAAAATAAAATTATAAGAAGGACTTAATTTTTAAATTTTTTAATAAAAAATATGATTCGATTTCCAAATTTTATCGAGAACCTAACTTTAAATTCTAAAGTCATGACGGAATCGAGTGTTAATCCCTTTTACACGAGAATAGTATTCTTCATTCTCTCCTAGTATGTCTCTTCACAACAACAGAGTCGGTTTAAAGACAGGTCTATGCTTAGATTATTCTATTAGAGCCTCAAACATAACATATTTTAATATTATTCGTATTAAATTTTTTAATAATATAAAAACTAATATTAAATTTTAAAAAAAAACTAATATATATATAATTTATCCATAAATATTTTTATTATCTATTTAAATAAAGAAGGAACCGTTAAATTCTAAAATTATATATATAAAAATATTATCTCATATAATTCATTTATTAATATTCATAAATATTTATATTATTTATCATTCTCTTCTTCAAAATTATATATATATATATATATATATATATATATATATATATATATATATATATATATATATATATATATATATATATATATATATATATCAATGCATATTAATCGGGCGATCAATTTGGCACAAACCGATTGAAAACGATCGAAACACGCCGTGGCGCAATTATCGCCGGTCGCGATTGGGCCTGATTCACCGACCAGGGTCGAAATCCAACGTCGGCCCGTCGCCGGATTCGATCGACCGATCGAATCCGGCCCGATCATCTCAAATCGACGCTCGATTCGCGGCGGGCCGATTTCGGCCGCGATTCGATCAGTTGGCGACCGAATCGCGGCGATCGAGATATCGATCGACGGACCGGCCGCTTGTTGGTCCGTCGACGCCAAATTCGATCGTTATTCTCGGGAATCCGACTAATCGCGGCGCAATGGCCGCATCTAACGTCGTCGCGTGTTTCTGATGCGTTTCCAACCGCTTTTGGCCGGATTTCAGCGCTAATCGATCGAAATTGAGCCATTGATCACGACGAGTTGTGCGTCGATCGCATCACACATGAGAAGATTTCTCTCTCTATATATATATAAAGTCGTGATCTTCTGTGTATTGATTAATTGCACACTTGTGCGCAACTTCGCTTATGAATAGTAAATTTACTGTTCGCAACAGACTGTGTGCGCGTAGTGATAATCTCCCTATAGAGAGAGAATTGATCTGTCGAGCATCGTTCCCCTGTGCGATTCGCGTGCGATAAGGAAATGCACAGTAATCGTACGCTCGACGTATCGATCTCGTCGACAGAAGGCCGGATTTTGACCACGATCCGATCGAAATTCAACGGTGATCCGACTGGAATTCGAGGCGGTCCGATCGGAATTCGATCGCGATCCGGCCGGTACCAGAGTCCAGTCGGATTACGATGGGATTCCGACTGAATCGCGGCCGTTTTCGATTGCAATCTGGTCGAGTGCCACTGGCGACTGTAACCGTGGCTGTTTTCGGCCACAATCCGATCAAATTCTGACCGCGATTCGGTCACGATCCGATCGAACTTTGGTGTCAATCAAATCACGGTCGGAATCCGATCAAGCGATGATTAATCGATGTCTATAATCGATGAAATCATATGGAAGAAATATTATGTATTTTTTTATTATTGTATAATCACGATTTTGATCTGACAAGAATACATCTTCGTGTATGAAAGATTATATATATATATAAGCCCTCGCTATTTTCTTTGCATGCTTCTTAACAATCACATGGTGTCAGTCTCTTTAGCATGCAGAATTGATTCTTCACGCCCATTTGGAACCAGACAAAAGTACCACCTGCTCAGTGGCTCAGGCTTCTTGCTTCGGTGGATGCGTTGATAATGCATGATTCCCCGCCTCAATTTGGGGACTGAATTTGTATTTATTCTTTAGCAGAAATTTCAATGAATGGAATTAAGAATTTCTTTAAAAATATTATATTGAAGATTTGACATCCAATGTGATAAGAATGGTGTTAAAAGCAAAACAAAATAGAGTTCGTAATTATGGAAAAAAAATATCGCATGGCAATTTGTTAAGACATTTTCTTTTCCTTCCAAAATTAGTACACTTCGAATTTCATACGGATAAACATGCAACCGCAATGACGTGTATTCCTCCTCGATATCTTTTTTTCGGCATCATCAATTTTTTTTTCTCCTCAAGCGCGGGGGCTAAAACAGAATGGAGCTTGCATATAGGAGACCAATTTAGAAGAATATCTAATGATTATCATGTCAAAATTTATAAAATTCTTCGTAATGTATTTTTGTAATTCGATCGAAATCCGATTCGATTGTGGTCGAAATCGACCGTCCAATTCTGACGATCGATTTCAGCCGCGATTCGATCGGTCGACAATCGAATCGCGACTGGCCGAATATACCGGATGGATCAACATTGACTGTCGATTCATTTGACGTCGAATTTTAATCGCGATTCGATCGGAATCCGACTCAATCGCGGTCGACAGTGACCGTGCCACTGTCGACTATATATTTCAGTCGTTTTCGATCGATTGCATCGGATTCTGGATATTAATCGGTCAGAATCCGAGTCCTACTAGACCGTCGACGAATTGTATATCAATCGCACTTGATTTGACGGTCGACGATGACCAAACGATGCGCACGAGCATACACGAAACATCGTGCAAAATATATATATATATATATATATACATAGACACACACACGTGTGTCATAAAAATCAACGCAAGACGAAGCCAATTCCCACCGCCGATGGTTTCCTTGATTATTTCGTAGTTTTTTAGTAATTAAGACGGGCGAGAAATCCCGTTGTCTTCGTTTAAAACGAAGACGCATCTCTTCACGACGAATCCCGTTCCGTTATGAGCCTTTCAACCGCGCCGAGCCTTTTACGTCGTCGGCTGACGTTAATACACTTCCCTTCTTCTTTTCTCTGGGCTTTAAGAACCTCAGCGGCGCTGGTTAATGGCAGGCTTCAGATTTGCTCGTTTTCGCCCCTTTGCGAGGGGTTTCGATTCCTAGAGCTCGTCTGCGAATGGGGAAGGGGATGCAGGCGGCGTCGGGGCCATTGCGGTTGCGGTGCGCGGTCCAGAACTACGATTGGGGTCGCTTCGGTGAGGAATCCACGGTCGCGACGCTGTTCGAGCGCAACTCCGGGGCGAAAGTTGAGTTGGGCCGGCCTTATGCCGAACTCTGGATCGGCACCCACGAGTCCGGGCCGTCCTTCGTGGAGGCGGACGGATTGGGGACGGAGGCGGTGACGCTGAAGAAGTGGATTGGGATGAACCCTGGGGTGCTGGGAGAGATGGTGGAGGCGAAGTGGGGAAGGGACCTTCCTTTCTTGTTCAAGGTTTTTTTTTAAGCTAATCCCCTTTTCCTTGAGATCGTCCTTTGACTATGACATTCTTTGCAGTAATATATTGCTAAAGTTATCGTCTTTTTTTGTCTTTTCGCGTCTCCACAACCTCTTCGAAGTTGATCTTCTGATTTGATATTTCTCTTTGTTGCGTGATCGGTGGTAGGTCCTATCGGTGGCGAAAGCGTTGTCCATTCAGGCTCATCCCGATAAGGAGTTAGCGAGGATGCTTCATAAGATGCGGCCGAACGTGTACAAAGATCCTAACCACAAACCAGAATTGGCGATTGCTCTGACCGAGTTCAAAGCGTTGTGTGGTTTCATCGGCGTTGAGGTGCATACCTTGTTTCCTTCTTGTAATTCAACATACCAGTATGCTTTTGAACGGAGGTTTTAATCCTTTACAATAGCATACTTTTCTCTAATTTCATCCCTTTCTTTCTGAATCTTTTATCAACGATAATTCTTGGTAGTAGTAAAAGGTACAAAGCGATAATTGCATATTCATTGTTTTGGGGCACCATGATATCATATGCAATCCGTCTGTTTTTAAGCCTTTTTCTTTTGTCCTTGATAAATTCAATTACATGGTTTGTTCAGGAAATTAACTTTGCTAATTCTAGTTAATTAGTTCGATGATGTATTACTGAATTGATTTGCTTAACATACTTATGAGTGCTGAGTGGGTTCAGGATCATATCAACTAATTTTTTTTCCCTGCTTTTTGTCATTTTCAGACTCGTCGATCACCGCTATTGTTTTTCTCGTAGTTTTATGAGCAGTGTTACCTTTTTGTGCTAGGCTAAATAGCTACATGGACACCTGGATTTCATTGCTTTGTGTAGGTTTATTTCGACTTTTAATTAACATTGCCTCCGTGGCAAATACTTGCGTCTACCTTTAGTAGCTTTCCTACTTTTTTTCTTTATGTTGCTTTAACTAACTTTAATCAAAGTGCTTGGACCACTTGGTTGTTCATGCCAAAATTACCAAATTTATGAGTAAGTTATTGATGCAACATAGGATTCAGTCCTAGTCAGCAATATCATGACAAGAGAGGGGAGGACAAGGGATTTTTTATTAATAATCAAATGTGCTTCCATGCATTATCTAGTGTATGGATAAAATGCAACACATTATCTAAAAATATTTTTCGTTTTCAAGCTTTATTGTTGACATCCTGTGCTAGTACTAGTGGCCCTTCGACGATTAAAATATTCGGATGTCATAGTGTGTTACTCCATTTTGAGTGTTAGGAATGGTTCTTTGAGATTAAGGTATGAGATGAGTTTTTCTAGTGAAAAGAAGTATCAAATGCTAAAATTTATAGCTAGGAAGATCAAAAAGAGAAATTCATTGAGAGGTTGCGATTATACCAAGTTCACTTGAGTGAGTCTTCTAGTGAAAATGTCAAGTGCACAATTCTCAACTCGACAAATTTTGTTCTTTGTAAATCTTGTTTAAAACTCTCTCTTGTAATCTTTTGATGCATTTGCATCAATTTCTACGTGCTAGATCTTGTAGGATAGAATATGACCCAACTAGAGGGGTGAATGGACGATTTTTTTTTTTAAAACTAATATTCACTTAAAAGAAACCATTCGTCTAAATGTGTGTGCATGTGAAAATTTACAGATGTTGATAGCCGAAGTATATAAAATGTGTGAAAGCATGAAATGTATGAGACAACAATGCTAACACAATAGTTTGACGAGTTTTGGGGAAACCACTTTACTTGCACACTCATAGTTGAACTTGTTAAATCACAAATTTCTAACTTAAATGCGCTGATTAAAAATAACACTATGATCATTGCTAATCACAAGAGAGGAGCAGACAGATTTCCCTTCTTTCTCTATCTCTCTATTTTAGAATATTGCCAGTTTGTAAAAAGATGCTTGCATGGCCCTAGTTCAGAACGCAGAACACCCCTTGACTCCCAGGCCTAGAGACACCAAACCACTCAATGGAGATGGGTGGCTAGGCTGTACAGTAGAAGAGAAAAAAAAATACATCTTAGTAGTAGTTGGTAGAAATGATAGGTTAGTAGTGGCGATGGATAGGTAACTTGTGCCAATTTGTTGGAGTTTGCACAGGTGCTGGGCAAAGGGTGACATAGTGTTATGGTAGTGATCTAAAGCAAGAGATAGGTAACTCGTGGAATGCACACACATAGATTTGTTGGTCAGTGGGGGTTTGTGCATCTAAATGTAAATGGTAAAGGAAATGAAATTTCCTGATTGTGACATTGTGTGCATTTGTTGTGATAACAAAGACACAAGTTGTTGCGTGCGTTGCTAGTTCTAGATGCCTTGGCAGAGGATGTTTGTTTTTGTTGGTGCCTTTTCTTTGTTTTTGGTCTCAACATCATGATATGATGTAATAGAAGGATGAGGTGGTGTAGACGTTGCACAAGGATTCAAGAATAAAAAACCGGTGGGCCATGACTGCTGCAAGCAATTATTGAGAATTGTCTTACTTTGATATCACTTTAGACAACACTAGATTGTTTTTCCATATTTGGCAACCTTATAGGCAGAGCAGAGATGAGAGAGAATTTTTATTAAGAATCAAAATTATCCCAAACAATAGGCATAACTCTCTTGCATGTTTCTTTTTTAAGGATGGGCATAGTGTATGGCATAGCTCTTACATATGTTTCTCTCCCAAATTTAATGGATGTACTATGCTAGTTTATGCTTAATTTAGATTCTCTATGCACAATGTTGTGAGTTATTTTCACAATCAACTTATGGTTGCAGGAGCTCAAGAATGTTCTTACTTGTGTACCTGAAATCACAGAACTGGTTGGCAATGAAGAGGCAAGCAAAATAATTAGTGCTAAAAGCCTAGATGGAGATTTGAACACAATGGTTCTTTTAAAGTCCATCTTCACTAAGCTTATGTACACAAGTAAGGAGGCAGTTGCAGATCTGGTCTCTAAATTGAAAGATCGTCTAGATGTTGAAAATAAGGTAAGATTCTTTGCACCATCTTTCTCTAACTTCTGAGTTTTATAGTCAAGGAGTCTTTACTTTGGTAAATGCTTTGTTGATATAAATCTGCATCTGAACAAGCACTAGTCCTTGTTATCTTATACTGAGCGGAACTAGTGTCTGTATTATTTGTCTCTCTTTGGTAACTCATGTAAAATACTTTGAAACTGAAATGTCTCGCATGGTACCTCATGGTGATTCGCTGGCTTTAACTGACCATCCTTTTGTCACATGGGCTGCTGTTGCCGGTTGAAATTGAAGAATTTCATGGTTAACATTTCGTACAGTTATTACTAGTTGATCCCCGACTACATTATAGTTTCAGCCATATGGACACATTGGATTGCTTGAAAACACAGAAAATAAATAGTCATGTCCGGATAGTTACATGTTTGTTGTTTTAATCTGTTAAGCAGTTAGCTTGCCTCTCATGTAGCCGTCTTCTGATGCTGTTATCTGATTTTTCTGCATTCCTTGCTATACATAGTTTAGCTGTATCGGAGAATACTCTCGAAAATGTTAGTAGAAATTTTGGGCTTTTGCAAGCAGAAACATATTTCCCATTTGTAGCACTGAAGGATGCGACAAGTAAATCAATACACTTGTGACAGCAGGGATGAATAATTGCTGCCAAGAGACATTTCTCATTGTTAAATTTTGATCGATCCAATTGGCATATTTACAATTTTTATCTCAATATTGAAGATTTCCTGAGAGTTCTTTTGCTGCAATTAGATTAGGACACTAACCGAGAAAGAACAGCTAGTATTACTACTAGAAAAGCAGTATCCAGCAGATGTTGGAGTCGTAGCGGCATTCTTCTTCAACTACTTGAGGCTCAACCCTGGCGAAGCACTGTATATTGGACCAAATGAACCTCATGCTTATCTATCAGGAGAATGCATCGAGTGTATGGCTGCATCAGACAATGTTGTGCGCGCTGGACTGACACCCAAGTATATAGATGTGCAAACTCTGTGTTCAATGCTAACATACAAACAGGTAAGTGAAGTTCTGACTTAGCATTTGGCACATTTGCATGTTTAAAAATCCATTCACTTGTTTGATATACTCCACTTTAGCACAATATGACCCTTCATGCAGGGCTTTCCTGAAATTATTCATGGGGTTCCATTAAACCCTTACGTAACACGCTACACAGCTCCTTTTGATGAGTTCGAAGTTGATCGTTGTTTGCTACAGCCCAAGGAGTCTGTTGTTTTTCCTGCCATACCAGGGCCATCTATTTTTCTCGTTGTGGCTGGGGAAGGCAAAATGCATATGGCTTCTGGAGTGGAGGAACAAAAGATAGCAGAGGGAGATGTGTATTTCGTGCCTGCTCAAAATGAGATTAGGCTGAGTGCTACTGCAGATGAACAAATTTCCATATATCGAGCTGGAGTAAACAGCAGGATATTTGATTAATTCGTGCGTCAGATTTCATTTAATATTGATATTATGATATAGCTTACAGGTGTATCAACAGTAGGAAGAAAATTACATATCTAGAAGAGGTACTGGATTATTGTATATGGCATATTTTCGTGTTTGGATGTATACATTGAGTCAGATCTGACAATCAAAACATGTACTTCAGTCTTTGGCTAAGGAAAATATATAAATTTTGGTTGACAAATTCATTGTCTTTTTATATGCCGACAAATTCATGAAGAAAATTAAACTTCTCATTTAGTTTTTAGACAGAGAATGAGTAGATGTGTAAAATCATAGTGTACATAAAATGCATGAAGAATGAGTTCAGGTTTGCTTCCTTGACTGGCTGGACAAAGTAAGCAAAATATGTGGCATCGAACTGTCAGATTGAGAGCATTCAGGAGAGGTGGTTCATATGCCTCCGCGGGAGCAGTCAGAGTTGATATTTGAATGATAAATTTATTGTAATTAGCTAAGAGTTAATTTCCGATGGAATTAATTTTTTTGAAAAAAAAAATATTCTTTTACTTAAGAGACCATTTGGTCATCGTGATTTATCCCATTTATCCCTCTTTAAGTATTGTAGGATCAATTTGAAGAGATAATCGGAGTGAACGTTATAACAAAGAGAGGTGGTTTATACTACTCGATCAAAATTCTTCACTAGCAATCTTAAACGTGGTGTGTGCTTCTGAAAGGTAGCTCAACATCTAATGATCGTATGTTTTGTCCTGATAGTAATTAGTAACACCTTGATCATCATCTGAAGACATAATATAAAATATATAAATTATACCTAACTAATACCCTAAACGACAACCTATAGACAATTAATAATATTTTATCACTAGTACTTTAGAAATGTTGGTATAATTTTTAGCAACAAGCATCCATGTTTATTTTATTTCTTTTTTCATTTTAGTTTTTGATCTAAACAGAACTAAGCTAAAACTTTGGATTCCATTTCAGTTCAATTTAAATTCAAACTGTTTACATTTGTATGCTATTTTTTTTTTTGAATAAAATAGTGATAAATACAGATCTTTTAAATGGTTAATCATAGCAGGTCTCAACAGATCACGATGAGTATGTTCTCTTCCCTTGCGAGGATTTAATCTTGAAAAAAAAAATGATGGAAATGAAAGAAGAGAACTGATCACTGCCTTGATGTGGGGCATGTGCTCGCTTCAGTGTTTATTACCCTCGTATTGTATGAACCGCATAGGGTGCATTTGTGGTACAGCCAGTGGAAACGAGACGAGCCTTTGTTCCCGCAATCATTGCATAGAATTTCCTTGTGGAGAACAGAAACTTGAATGATCAGAATTTCAATTTGGTTTTAAGTGTGCAACATGTAGCAATAGGAAGGCTGAAATGAGAGATGCAAAACCTGGCAACGATCTCTGTATTCTTCCGGAAGCTGTTCTGCAGCCAACAAAGCATCGAGCATGCCGAAATAGACCTGATGAGAAAATGTCACTGATCTGTATAAAATATTGAAAGACATTGAATAACTCGAACAGCTGACCTGGGAAAAGTTTGGAATTGGAATTCTAGATTTGTTTTGGTTAATTCTTGTGCGTGAAACTATGGACTTTCTAATAGCAAAAGAGAGAGATTAATAATGCTTGGCTTCCTCGCTTTTGTGGTCAATTAAAGTGGCCACTCCCAGAAATGCCCCTATATGAACTCTCCCAAACACAAGGTTTGAGGCTTGAATTTTCCCTTTTTTTTTTTTTTTTGGCTAGAACGGGGCAAATGCTGTTCCAGATGGCAGGGATTGAATCTTGGCGTGATATCTAAAACTCTCACTCGAACTCAGGAGCCCTCCGTCGATTCTAGTCAACGGGTGTAGTCCTCAAGATGATACCTCCCTCCATCATCACCGAGGGACCGACAGTGAGGGCCACCGGGAGCAAGCGTAATTGACTTTTTCACCACACAAAAGCTTGAAACCGCCAAGCTAGCGGCCCCCACCGACCGGCCCCTCGGCCATTGTGAGGGAGGTAAATCGCGGGTGGACCTTTGGCTCTTGACTCGGTGGTAAGCACAAGGAAGGATATTTCATTCCGGGAAGGTTTTAGACCCCTCGTCTGGTTTCGAACCCGGGCTTCCTCACAAACGTCACCTTGTGCTTACCATCGAGCCATCCCCGGGGAGACAAGCGAAATTGACTTTTTGCTGCTACAAAGGTTTGAATTTTTAGAACTCATTTTGATTATAAAACTTGCCCCTTTATCTTGAATAAATATGAAAGCTTGAGGTTATTTATCGTTTGAAGTTCCCCAATTATCATTGAATGTTTACATCTTGTTTTAGAATACCAGAAAGATAGCATAGTTCCTAAGGTTAGGATGAGAACAAATTATAAGCTTTCTCAAGCAAAATGGATGGTCATAATAGTGTAGAGATAACGTGCTAAAAGAGTTCATTTAAGTTGACAAACATTACCGTCATGTCTCCCAAAGATTTGCTGCAGATAGGGCAGGTATAGTGACTGCAAGCATATGCCTGTGAGGTTCAGAATACAAATTAGCCTCTACCATCCTATAAGTTCTCCGAGAGAAGAAACTGGAAATGTTGCTGAAATCACATCGATATTTTTTCAGGCAAAAGTTACCTGAAAGCAAGATGAATGCATGAAGTGGCCACAAGGTGACGCTCTAACAGGCGCGCTTGATGTAAACATGAAATCATAACATATGGGGCAATTGGATTCCAGACCTTTCTCCAAACAGTTGTGTTCAACTAGCTTCATACCCAAACAACAATTGCATTTCATGCAGTGAAAGAAATCGATTCCAAGTCCTTGTCCAAGACGACATAAATTGCAAAAGGGGCAGTGATACACAGTCCTGAAGTAAACCAAAGCATTTCAGCAGAAAATTTCAGAACAATAAAACATAATGTTAGTAGAATACTCTTGTTGTTTCAAGGCAAGGCCAACAGAAAATCATTTTTGTAAGATTTTTCTAATACAAACACATACAGTGGCACGGTCTACTTCTAATTAAGATAAATATAGACCCAATATCTTTATCGAAGCACATTGAACCCTCCATGTTCAAAACATTCTCTAATTGTCTGGTATAGGACTTGTAAAATAACCCTTTAGTCACATTGCAGAAGCAATATATACTAGGTTCCAAATTGGTCTCTCTTAATATCAACAGTCTAATTAAGTAGAAACAGAGGCTTAGCTTTATATCTGCATGTTGTTGCACATGAATAAATATTGATTGACCACTTATTCTGAAAAAACAGAGTTGGTAGGAAAGAACCCGTCATCCCCTCATAATAAACTGATCCTAAGCTTAAATATTGCACCAAATGTGCAATTGAACAGGGTAGTAGGAGCGAGCCTTAATTCAAACCCATAAAATATTTGATTAAGGTAGTGCAACGGCCACCCTTAGGTCCACCAATTGCACCATAGGCTGAAAATTGGAATTTTTATTAGTATTCGATAGTTAAGAAAACTAAAAGCTAGCACAATAGGGTTGGCAGCAATGGAATAAATCATGAAAATAATGAAGAAATTCATCAGTAGAATGCACAAAAATACAAGCAAGCAATCATATAAAACCATTTATTTGAAAAAAAAAAGGACAATCTGGTACACAACTTCTGCCAATGCAAAATCTCGGAGAAGAATCTATTGTACGCAATCTTATCCTATATTGCAAGAGGTTCTTTTACTACAACAACAACCAAGTCTTATCCCACTAGGTAAGTCGGCTATATAGATCCTTCTATGTCATTGGGCTCCATCCCCTACTATATTATCATTTATACTTAATTTTATCTTGTTTTATTGTTGCTAACCAAGTCTTTTTTGGTCTTCCTCTTCTTCGTTTGATGTGTATATTTGTCATCGTTTCACATCGCCTAACTAAAGCCTTTACCACCTTAAACGTGTCTCTCGAAGTTTTTCTTCAATAGATGCAACTCCGACTTTTTCTCTAATGCTCTCATTTCTTATTCTGTCCATCCTCATATATCCACACATCCACCTTAACATTCTCATCTCTACAACTCTCCTCTTTTGTTCATGTGCTCGAGTCGTAGCCCAACATTCAGTATCATATAACATAGCAGGTCTAATTGCTATTTTATAGAACTTTCCTCTAAGTTTTAAAGGTATTTTACGATCACATAAAACACCTGACGCTTTCCTCCATTTCAACTATCCTGCTTGTATTCTATGTAAAATATTTCTCTCAATCCCTCCATCACCTTGCAAAAATGATCCTAAATATTTAAAGCTCTCAGTTCTAAACAACTCATCATCTTCTATCTTAATACTTGTCTCATTATGTCTAATATTACAATAACAACAACAACAACAAAGCCTTATCTCACTAGGTGGGGTCGGCTATATGGATCCTTCTATGCCATTGAACTCTATCCCCTACTATATCATCATCTATATTTAAATAAATGTTATCTTGTTTTATTGTTGCTAACCAAGTTTTTTTTTGTCTTCCTCTTCCTCTTCCTCGTTTGATGTGTATATTGTTGGAGTATTGGGAATACAATCAAAGTCCCACATTGGTAAGACATGAAAAAGATCATGTGCTTATAAGATGAAAAGATATTCCATCGCATTTAGGCCTGGGGCTTCCAAAATAAAACCACGAGGGCTTAGCCCAAAGTGACAATATCACGTCATCGCGAGATATGGAATCTTATGCACCAACAATCGATATCAGAGACATGGTCCATGCAAGCCGCGAACCTCAACGAACGGCGAAGTTGAGCTCCTACGTCCGATCAAGAGAACCGCACATCAGCAGAAGTCCAATGGCCTGAGGACCAATAACCGACAGAAGTCCAATGGGCCGTAAGGGCTAGAAAATCGCAGAAGTCCAATCGGCCAAGAGGACTGCATACCGCGTGAAGTCCTGGGGTCGAGGATCTGACAACAAGCGCATTTATGTCCCAGAGGGATGATAGCTGAGGGAGGTCAACGGTCCTTCGCTTCGAGGGGGATTGCTGAGTATTGGGAATACAATCAAAGTCCCACATTGATAAGACATGAAAAAGATCATGTGCTTATAAGATGAAAAGATATCTCCATTGGCATGAGGCCTTTTGGGTGAAGCCCAAAAATAAAACCATGAGGGCTTAGGCCCAAAGTGGACAATATCATGTCATTGTGGAGATATGTGAATCTTATAGGCACCAACATATATTTGTCATCGTTTCACATCGCCTAACTTGAGCATTTATTGGTCATCTAAATACATGTTCGTACCACCTTAAACGTGTCTCTCGGAGCTTTCCTTCAATAAATGTAACATCGAATTTTTCCCTAATACTCTTATTTCTTATTTTGTCCATCCTCGTATGTTCGCACATCCACCTTAACATCCTTATCTCTGCAACTCTCAACTTTTGCTCATGTGCTCGAGTCGTAGCCCAACATTCAGCGTCATATAACATAGCAGGTCTAATCACCGTTTTGTAGAACTTCCCTTTAAGTTTTAGAGGCACTTTACAATCATATAAAACACCCGATGATTTCCTCCATTTCAACCATCTTACTTGTATTTTATGTAAGACATCTCTCTCAATTCCTCCATCATCTTACAAAAATGATTCTAAATATTTAAAGCTTTCAGTTCCAGACAACTCGTCATCTCCTATCTTAACACTTGTCTCATTACATCTAATATTGCTAAACTTAAATTCCATATATTCTGTTTTTACTCTACTAAGCTTAAAACCTTTCACTTCTAGTGTTTCCCGTCAAGAATCTAGTTTAACATTTACTCCTTCATGTGTCTCATCTACCAAAACAATATCATCTGCAAATAATATGCACCATGGTACTGTGCCTTGAATGTGTCCAGTGAGTTCGTCCATGATTAGTGTAAAAAGATAAAGACTTAAAGTTGATCCTTGATGTGACCCTATCTTTATTGGAAATGCTTCAATTAATCCGCCTGAAGTTTTCACTCTGGTCGTTACTTCCTCATACATATCCTTAATTAGTTCAATATATGTTACACTAACGCCTCTTTTTTCTAAAATTCTTCATATAATTTTCTTACAACTCTATCATAAGTTTTTTCTAAATCAATAAATACCATGTGTAGATCCTACTTTTGCTCTCTATACTTTTCAATTAATTATCTGAGAAGATATATAGCTTCTATTGTCGACCTTCCTGACATAAATCCAAATTTATTTTCGAGAACCATAGTCTCCTTCCTTAATCTTTTTTCTATTACTCTTTTCCAAAATTTCATGGTATCACTCATTAGTTTAATATCTCTATAGATTGCACAAGTTTATATGTCTCCCTTATTCTTATATATGAGAATTAGGGTACTTATCCTCCATTAATTCGGCATCTTTTTTGTTTTCAGTATCATGTTAAATAATTTTGTAAGACATTCAATACCTTGTTTCTCTAGACACTTCCATACCTCTATCAAAATATCATCTGGTCCAACGGCTTTTCCATTTTGCATTTCATTTAAAGTTTGTTCTACTTCTGAAATTTGAATTCTACGATAAAAATTTAAATTTCTATACTCATTTGACCTACTTAAATTACCTAAATTAAGTTGGTCGTCTAAACTTTCATTAAAAAATTGATGAAAATATATCTTCCACGACTTTTTTATTTCTTCATCATTTACTAGTACCCTATTTCATTCATCTTTAATATATCTTATTTGATTAAGATATTTTGTTTTCCTCTCTCTCCCTTTAACTATTCTAAAAATATCTCTTTCCCCTTTTTTTGTATCTAATTTTCGATATAACCGTTCAAAAATTTCAGTCTTAGCTTCATTCACTTCTTTCTTAGCTTCCTTCTTGGCTATTGTATATTTTTTTAAGTTTTCCTCATTTTTACAAATATATAATTCCTTATAGGTTGCTCATTTTTCCTTCACTATCTCTTGTACTTTCTCATTCCACCACCAAGATTCCTTACTTGGTGGTGCATGCCCCTTTGACTCACCGAGTACACTCTTGCTACAATCTTAAACTTTGATACCATCTTATCCCATGTCGTATTAGAGTCATCGTATATTTCATCTAATACTTGTATTTCTACTTTCTCTTTAAATATGTTTTTTCCCATCCTTTAACTTCTACCACTTAATTCTATGAGTCATATATATTTTTCTTCTATTAATACTATGTTTGAGGCGTATATCCAATACTACTAACCTATGTTGGGAAGTTAAACTTTCTTCCGGAATGACCTTACAATCTTTATAAATCTTTTTATCCCTCTTCCTAACCAAAAGAAAGCCAATTTGTGATTTATTATTTCCGCTTTTGAACGTGACAAGTGTTCTTCTCTTTTCTTAAAAAATGTATTAGCTAATATAAGATCATATACTATCGCAAAATCCAATATAGTTTTACCTTCTTCATTTATTGTTTCAAACCGATAACCCCCATGCACCCTCTCATATTCCTCATTTTTCACTCCGACATGCCAATTTAAATCGCCTCCTATTAAAATCATTTCGTTTGGCATAATATTTTGTAATACTTCATCTAGGTCATCCCAAAACATTAATTTGGTATTGTCATATAATCCTACTTGAGGTTTATATACACTAATTACGTTCATAGTTTTTTTATCCACTACTATTTTGAGAGTTATAATTCTATTCCCCTTTCTAATTACTCCTACAGCTTCATCCTTTAACGAACTATCTACAATAATACCAACTCCATTTCTTATTTTACTCTTTCCGGTATACCATAACTTAAAACTCAAGTTCTCTATCATCTTTGTCTTCTCGCCTACCCATTTTATCTCTTGCATACACACAATATTAATTTTTCTCCTAATCATCATATCTACTACCTCCATTGCTTTACCAGTGAGAGTTCCTATGTTCCATGTACAAAATCTTAGACTATTAATTTTTCTATAATATTTATTCTTACCCAACCTATGGTGTGAAAACTCTTGCTTATTTAACACTACAACCAAGTTCTCATGGAGATGTAGCGGTCCTTGCCGATACGTTACAGTCGGATCCTATAATGCGAACTCTTGCATATTTATTATTACACCTGAATTCTGGAGATGTAACGGTCCTTTCCAAGACGTTACAGTCGGATCTTGTAACGCGTTCCTTCCGAGGAACAACCTAGCATTAGCACAATAGTCTGATTGATCCATTCATTGAACATTTGCCTTAGTCTAACGCTGACTGGCAACATAATGCAACCCTCCTTCTTTATCCGGGCTTGGAACAGACCACAGCAAGAGGTTCTTTCACTATTCGAAAAAAATACTACTAAGTCATTTGATAACAATTTTACTGTTGCGCCAAGGCTTGACTTCATTTGAAGAAAATAAAACATTAATAATTTTTTTTAATAGCTTAGATCAGTTGTATTCTAAAGGTATCTAACATTTTAAGTATACAAGTAAATATCATCTATGTAGAAAACTTTCAATGTCACTATCCTATTTCTGAAAAGTTATTTTTAAAAAAAATCAACATTTTTTATTTATAGATATTTGTCATTCTTAGTTGCATAAATTATTTTCTAGCTTGTCATGTGAAAGACATGTCTAAAAGCATAACTATCATTTGTAATCCAAGGTAATAGCCAAGTACCAATTAAAAAAGCTTACTATCGACTTATAAACTATGCAATCAATTTTGATTCCAAATGCAGAAGAAAGAACTAACATTTTGGTGTAAACTTTAGATACAAGATCTACGTACCACTTCGATTTCAGGAAAATTGCTTGTGTTTAAATTGATAACATATGTTAAAGGAACTAAGAGGAGTACCGTTCATCATCAAAAAATTTACAAAATTTGCAGAAATATTTAGCCATTGGAAATTCATTGCAGGTCGGTGTCTTGCATGTTGGGCCAACAGGTTGGACTTTCAAACAGTTCATGCACATCATCTCTGTCACTGCTTTCCTGCAGATTAGTTAGAGAGAAGGTTAAACCTAGGAACATCCAAGCTGCATCAACTCCTGGATATATGTAAATTCAATCTACATGACTATAATGGCATGCAAGCAAAGAATATGCACTTTCAAATATGATTCTCAACAAATAAGTAATCTTTTATATGGTACAAAACTACAAATATTCAGGATCATATTGACCAAGAACTAATGAAAATTTTAAGGTTGTAACCATGGTTTCAGGTATCAAATGATAGCAAGGCCAAAATGTATAATCTACCTTTCAACCGATGCCAAATCTGTTAACACGGATAAATGTTATTGTGCCATCCAAATCAACAAAATTTCAGTCATAGCAACCGAGCTTGTCCTGGCCAATACCATCCAGGATTGATCGAGATAAGAAGATTTTATTACCATGATTCACTCTTTGATGGCCAATACCATCCAGGATTGATCAAGATAAGAAGATTTTATTACCATGATTCACTCTTTGATGTCGTTTACCGATCATGAGTAGAAAACACACTTTAAAAGAGAGGGGAAGTGACAAAGCACCAACTAGAGGGTCACTATACCTTGTGCCTGTTCTACTCCAATTGTGATAGTCCCCATTGATTAATCAAGATTTATTTATAGGCACGTGAAAAAATTAGTTTGGATATCATAAATCCTAAAAGCATTACATAATTTGGGTTTTAAAAATTACGAGGTTATGCTCACTAGAATTTTATAAGAACCAATGCCCTCAAATAATGCACAATATTACTTTTGGTACGAATAAGCTATACTCATCACACCACCTAATTTTGGAATTAATAAGAATGATCATTAGTTGAGATAGTTTTTACATTTTTGTAACTTATCACTCCAAACTTTTAACTCAAATGGTTTTCTAATTGCTTTAGACTTATATTTAGGAAGTAAATGGAGAGGACTGTCATATTTAGAGATAAGCATGCTATTTTGAGGTGAAGAGGACTAAACACTTGTATTTGGAGGCATTTGGAGCTTTGACATGACACTATACTGAAACCATGAACAATAGTTTAAGCATAGGTTAGATATCAATAAGATACTATTTCTCCATATTCGAGCTTTAGTGGTCCCAAATGCATGAATTAAGTTGGTTGCATCGTCCCCACATGTTTTTTTCCCTCAACTTTCTGTGTTGTTACAGTGATCTTCATCCAATTATTTTTATGAACACAAAAAGAGGTGTCAGAGGACTAATATATTTGGCAAGCCAAAGTCAACTTGCGAGTCTTCTCTAAATACAGAATAGAATTAATTAACTTAAATTTGGTGGTTCAAATTTCTAATCTGTGTCCTCTTTCTGGTAGGTTTCAGTTTAATAATCTCTTTGGACGAATTCTACTCACAAAACACTCTCCTGTTGGGTCTTACAAATATGCTCCATAACTTCGATGTACGAGTTCCAGACCAGCAGAAACTGTCTCCCACTGATATACTGCAAGAAGTCATGTGATAATTTTTCAGAACTACAAAATAGCTTTGTTTTTTTCTCTTAAAAAAAAATCGATATAAAATTTATTTTCACCTAAAACATACATAGAACAATAGCTTATGTCCAAATTGATCGTGCATATGAAATGAAATATAAAAAAAAATGTTTCCTAGTCTGATTGCTGTCAAACAGCTATTGGACACAGATGAAAAAGATGGGAAGTCAACTTAGGCCTTGATGGCCAAAAGGTATCTATAAATTTTGTCAAGAGAAAATATTAGAAAATTTTGATAACCAACAAGCACTAAGAAACCAACCACGAAAGCAGTCAATGGTATTTCTGAGACGTCACCTTTAAGATAGCAAATAATTTACCTATCCATTGTGTGGTCGCTGACATTGTCATGGCAGAACCTGCATGTAAAGAGCTTCTTACAACAGACAGCAAGGACCTTGCAGTTTCTTTTATAGTGCTCACAACCAAATATCTCTTGCTCTACATCGCGATAAGAGGGTGAGCATCCAGGGATATCTTCATCTTTTTCATCTTTAGTGGCAGATGAGTCCGGCAGTTTCTGTTGAGCAGCTAACCAACGACTGCAGCAATCAATACAAGGGTCAAAACAGGTAAATAAAAGGTATGGAAATAATAGATTGTACAACAGAAACCTTGTCATTAGATTCTGAATAAGATATGCCTTTCCCCTTGGATCAAGCATTGGGTCTCGAGAAACCTTTCGAATCTCTGCTTCCAATTCATTTTGATTCATTCGAAAAATATCCTTCCAACCAGGCTTGAATTTCTGATCATTGTGGTCACAATGTTCTTGCAGTTCAGATCCTAATAGAGTGTTGCAAATCCAAAGAAGAAAAAATATCTCGGTTTTATTTATATTTGTCAAAAAATGGCCATAATTCAAATTATTCTTACTGTACAAGACAAACCTTTTGGAAGAATGGTTGCCTCTCCAGATGGCTGAGAAGAACATGCAGGCCTCTCAATCCACCATTCACTTAACCACTCATTGAACATAGTGTTTTTGGTTGCTTCCCTCCATGTTTCCATCATCATGTCTTGTTCCTCTTCTGTCAAAGCAGAAGTTACCCACGGTAACATTGACTGAAGAATTTCTGCTCCAGTCATCCCAATTATACGACCAACTATTTTTTCCTGCTCTTCCACAGAAAAGTACTTGTCAAACAATGGCCAGAGTTCAAGTTCTTCCATATAAACATGTTGGTCCAAAGTAACTCTTATAGATCTGCACATGCTTTGAAGCTTGGTGGCCAGCTCATTGTGCTTCCTCGTCCAACCAAGATCATCGACAGAATAAATGCAGTGCCTTCCAGAATTGTCAGTTTTCTCATAGGTATTGGTATTTCTGTCATGTAGTAATGAAAGTTCTGAAAGAACTGCAGATATCTCGGCAAATAGCTTCTCCTCCTGTTTGTGGTCCAGAATATAGGAGTGGCTTACATTGTGAAGAGTTTCTCTTGATTCTAAAGCTGGAAAAACAATCCGATCTTCAGCATTACTGTGAGCTTTGTATAGACCCCACAACAAACAAAATTTACCACTAAATTTCCGAAGAAATGCCTTGTAGTCATCACAATTTATAAGCTTTTCAGATTCTGTATCCAGATATTCCAAATCCTTACGGATTGCTTTATGAAACTTAAATATGCTATCAATGGGCCTAAATGGATGGGGCATATCTGATAAGATGGTCTCTGTCTCCCTGGAAACGAGACTTGAGTTTATACAAGGAATACAAGAGTTGGAAGACACAGAAAACTGAGATTTTCTAGCGAAGGAACCTACAGCTACAGTACTGTCGGTGACTCCTAATTCAGGAGCAAAGCAAGCTTGTCCACTGCAAATTTTCTTTTGTGCAACTGAAATATCAGAAGATCTGAGGATGTTATTGTTTCTATGAGACTCTAAGAAACTACATTGGTAAACAGGACCCTTGTCAGTTTCTCTTTCTACAGCTAGTAACTTGCTTGATGGAGGAGCAAGGGCAAAGACTGTTTGACTGCTGTCTTCCTCTATCTTATCCTTCTCTTCCTGACAGACGCCCTTTGCTATCTTTGATGACAAACATATACATCTTCTAGATCCGGAGATACTGGGAAGATAGCCCTTGCATGCCCAACCAGAAAAAAGAGTAACCAGTGCAGTCTCAGATGATGATGCTACAAAATAATAATATAAAAAATAAATATATATATACATATATTGAAAGAAAAAGATGCATAAGAAACAGCTTCAAAAAAATGTCTCAAGCATATAGGTTTTACAAGATAATCTGGTTTTAAAATGTGCTAAATGGCAATAATCCTCACTTGAACAGATTGACAAGTCATCTGCCTAAAAGTAACATTTGCTTTACATGCACCAGAGTATTATAAAGGATGAAATAAGACCTGCCAGTTTCATGTTCTGGAGAAATGAACTTGCTTCCTCTTCGCAAAGGGTTGCAACTAACCATGGCAAAGCACGCTCAATTAGTTTCAGTGGCATTACACATATGCTCTGATAAACAATCTCCCGTTGCCTTTCTGGGGAAAAGGATACCCTTGCTAGTGGAAGCACCTATAAGAGCAAAGGTTTACACCACCAACATCATGTTAGTATATCTTACAAAAGTGGCCTTGCCAACATATTGATATATACCTCAGCTTCCTCAGCATTGAAATGCTTTTGAATAGTGTCCATAATTCGATCAGCATGTGAACAAAGCTTCAAACAAAATTCCGTGGTTAATGAATTGGCTCCATCTTGTTGAATATGCTTGAATAGAATTCTAAGATTGTTAAATTGTTCCTTTTCCACAGCATGAACATCCACAAATGAAACTGGCATATCCACCGCTGGAAATAAAATTTGATCTTCAGCTATACTGCAGACAGAATTCCACAATTATCAGAAAGAAAAAGGGAACACCCTAAAGAAAGTTCCAACTATTTAGGGTTAGTGATTACATGGATCTTACCTTTCCACTGAACTCTAGGCAAGGTTATAACACTAGTAATATTTTAATCCCTCAAATAACTTTTAATTACATTATTTAGAATGTTATTTGATGTCCCTTTTTCTTTCTCTCTCAATTCTAATCAATTCAGTTTGGCTAATTATTAGAACTGGTTGACTTTGGAAATGTTTAAACTATTTCCTTACATTCTAATTATAGAACTACACCTAATTGCTCCCACAAATTAATCTGGTTAAAAAAGCAGAGCCCTAATGATTAACACAGGCAGCTAGCATGCAGAAATATGAACAAATGTATTTAAATGACAGGATATTGCGATATAGTGGTTCAGAGTACATGTGGCCGTGCTGGTCTTAACTCTTTGGGGTTGTCATCTTTTACAACTAGATGTCACTAGTGACTACAAATTGAAGAAGGAAGGGGTATCATAACTAACTAGAAGGCAATACCTGTGATAAATACATACATCAGCAACAAATTCAAGCCTTGAATAGAAGGTTGATAGCTCAGTGAAATCTCGAGTTAACTGTATTTGCCTTGCTTCTTTTGCAATGTCAGTGACCTCCTTTCTGATAGCATTATGCCAGTCTAATATTTCATTTATTGGATAAATTCTTGGTGAGCTGAGATTATAGTCTGATTCTGCATGTTTTCTCTTCCTGGTATTAGGATAGTTGACACAACGTTTTTGCAAATGTTTCCCTCTCATCCAAGCAAATATAACCTGATGCATTTGGAGCCTCAACGTTCAATTTAGATAACTAATCGAAAATTTGTGATTATGGGATCACGTTCTTACTTGCTGAAGAAGTTTGTCTTCAGGTAGTAGTTTGTATAAACATGTTATCATATCCTTATGTTCCTCTGGTGAAACAGAAGAACAAAGCCAAGGAAGGAATTCAGCCATTATGTTCACAGGGATGCTACATAAAAAATGCCAAACCAAATCAGCTTGCTCTTTAAGTGAGAAATTCTCGACAAGCAGTGGAAAAACCTGAAATTAAAAAAAAAAACAATTTGGAAGCATACAAACTGACATCAAATGAGTGAAATGATTGATATATTAAAAATTCACTAATGGAGAAATTGCTAGACAGAAGTAAGCCTTGCATGTTAACACCAATTGTAAAAGAGCCAGTTAAATATAATACACAATGGAGAAACTTTTGCAACTAAAACAATTATTGACTTAAGTGAATAAAATCTGGACAAGACACCTAGATGAAAAGATAATTTAATTTTTTTTCTAACATTTGAAGATTCAACATACACTAGATTGTAGCAAAACAGGAACAGTCATGTTGCACATATGACAACTGCTAGGTACTCCAGAACCTCAATGAGAGCAACTTTCTTAAAGCTTCAGTATGCATGGTTCAGCCAAGAAATCAATAACAGCTACTTACAGACTGAACAGAAAGATTAAAAAAAAAAAGTGCATCAGAATTATACAAGATAATAAGCAAACCTGCTCCTCCTCCTTACACATGTGCTGCATCAGTGATGCTTGTATAGCACCGGTGCATGAGGCAATTTCTCTTCTAACACTAGCATCCTTATGAACATTCAAGTCCAGCAGTTTAAATAATTTTTCAAAAAGGCCATGCTCCCCTTTGTGTTCCAGGCAATATGTCTGTGCTACATTCTTCACACGTTTGTCAAGAGCTGGAAAAATGACCTGCAATTCAAGAAGTTTTAGACAGCTAACAGTGATAATAAATATAGAAATGTATTTCTGTGCTGCAGCATGACACGTTTTCTTTAGCGGCAATGCCTGAATCAAAGAAGCCACCTTGTGCTGTTACGCTATCATCTAAATTTAAAATTTTCAACTCCAACTTTGATACTGATGCAGTCTACAGTTAATTCCCAATACAAGTTAGGAAATGGTGAGGTAGAAGCTTATCTTAATACAGAAACAACAAGCTAATAGATACTTGTTAATAGAACACCAAAAGTAGCCACCTTAATGGTCATATCATTGCTCGCCAAACCGGACAGTCCTGCCATCAATATCCCTTAACTCAGTCAAAAATATTTCCTCGGTTAATGGAGGCCAAATTTATGGACAGATTCGATGCCCCTATCAGGAGGATGTAATTGTCGAGCATCAAAACATGGCTGCGACCAAATCGAGATGAAATATCACAAGTTTCCTTATTTTACTCCACGATTCATGAATCCCATTAGAAGTATGATCGTAGGAATTATTGAATAAGATTCCAGCCGCATTAAAGATTCCATACATTAACCTGATTCATCAAAATGGACCAGGCGAGTACCTCGTCCTCCGCATTTGAGTGGTGCTGGTACATGGCGAAGATGAAGCGGCAGCGCCGTGATACGTCTTCAACGTCCCCAACACCATCAGTGGCAAGATCTACGGCGGCACGGTGGAGGCAATCAAGCTCGGATCGAATCGCCTTGTGGAAGCAGAGAAAGAAGATGAGTGGCGAGGACCCCCTTCCCGAGCTCCTCAGCCTCTCAAGCAAAGAACGGGAAGAAGACGACGAAGAAGAAGAAGATTCCATGGTTTCGGACGGCCTTTCCTCCTCTGCCGTCGCCGTTGGCGTCCTCGTCGACATCCTCGCTACCAAACTGGATAATGGAAAAGGCACCTTTTTTCCGCATTAACGACGACAAACACCGAACCACCGACGAAAGCACGAGGTTTTTAGAGAGCGTCGGTTACGTCTGATCTCTACGAGACTTTCTTACGCATAGCCGGACCCAGTTTTCCCATTCATCATTCCTTTGGTTCCCCCCGGTAAAAAAGCGGGTGACTCCTCGGGTTTGTTTCTCCTCGAACCATCCGGACACCAAAACAGCATCGTTCCCGTTCTCCGAGAATATCAACCGTTCGATGGATCATATCACGAATCCTGGCCTTACAATCCAGGGAATGTTGACCACTGACCAGGCTCGTGGTCATTTCCTACGCGGGGAAACGTACAAAGCAGGCGCTAGGCTAGGGAAAATGACCTCAGGCGGTTGACCTCCGCGCCTATTGGTTATCAGGCAGATATCCGCGGGCCCCGCATCGCGGTACTCTCTTCTGCGTTAAGGTAATTTTGTAGGTCATCAACGTCTGTGTAACGTGATGACATGGAGCGAGGCGAGGACGTGGTAGTTGAGGAAAAATTTTCATTGGCACGTGGACAGCACGAGCCTGTATTAAATAAATATATATTTTTAATTCCTCTTAGTCAAATATTAATTAGATCGATTTAGTTACAATTATTTGCACGCGTTGACCTTGTTAGTTATTTTTAGGATGCTCACAAAAGATATCTCGTTGAGATATTATCGACATTGTGTGAAACGTCATGACATATATTCGTAATTTTTTAGTAGATTATTAACTTGTTATAAATTAATTTATCGAACAAATAAATAATAATAATATCTGAGACGGTTTAAGTTACCCATAATTAGTCTCGAGAAGATATTTAGCTCGCGAATGTATAATAATTACTATGAGACAGTTAAAAATGATTATTAAAATCAAAGATTTCGTTTGCTGACCCTTATTGCAAAAGGCCCAATTTTGGAGGTGGGCTTCGGCCCATTCTGTTCTAAAGGGCGGCTCTATGATATGAGTCAACGACGAGAAGATGACCGATCCATCTCCTTTTATAGGCACATAAGCAGGGGAGAAGACCTTGAACTGGGCCGAGTTTTCTCTGTTGGGTTGACCTCTGCCCTATAGCCATTGGGCTCCCTCACTTATCGGGCTTACGTCCAAGCCCATTCCGACCGAGGTGGACCCATTTGCTTCTGAGCCGTCTAACCTACCCCACATCATAAAATATTTTTATTGGTCTTCGTGAGCCAGCCATTAGTGTCTTCGACCGTGATTTACAAAAATAAATCAAGTTGCACGAGTAATATATTATACGGTCTGCATCAGATCGAGGAACGTCATTATGTCGAACAACACATGATGCTTCTTACAAGGGAAACAAAGTCTTTCCTATTTGTTCTTCGAAATTATAGTTTATAATTGTGAAAATCAATTATATTCGCCTTCGATATTTTTCATCGTCGAACCTTTATGATAATGAAAAAATATAAATCACAGATATCATTTCTGTGATTCGATTTCTATTTACTTCTAACAGTATTTGTAATGTTTGATCGTTCTTCAAAAAATACAGTGATTCATGTGTGCAGCATTTAATTCGTTGGAACTGTTATATTCCGTGTGAACTGATGGTACTTCATGAGTTAATTTCATTACTTTTTTTATTTTATTTTAAAAAATTAAAAATATGGTGAGCTCAACTAATTATGTCTCGTTCGAAACAAGCGACGTAAAAAAAATAAAATAATAATAAAAGATTGGCATGCCTGATCCTTGTGCATCACCTCCAGTTCATAACTACGTGTCTACGTAAATAAAGAAATGATCAGAACACAGTCACACAGTTGAATTCATTTGGAAATTTACTGCTCGATTTAGTCACAAAAATAATATAAAATTAATTAGAGAAAAAAACCATCCCAAAACACTTTTCGAGTGTCGCTACGTACTGAACACTTTTGTATAAGTGATGGGCTACCGACCGCAACTATATATATTATATATTCGATTGATTGTCGATTAAGTTAGCTGAGAGGATATTTAAACAACAATAAGCACACTTTTTGGCACAATTTAAAATTAAGTACTTTTAGATATTTAATAAAGTCAATGATCGAATATATATATATATACTTCCAAATGAAATTGAATATATATTTATAATGGACAAGTGTTTAGATCGCAGGATGAATTGCACCGAAAATTAATAAAATTTTCTTTATTTACTTAATAAAAAAAATAAAAAAGAATATATTTAAAATTCATACTAGATTTATTAAGGTAATCAAATAATCAAATTTAAAATTAATTAAATTATTGAAAAATCTATTTAAATTTGATTTGATTTTTTTTTTCTAAGATCAAATTTGACTTAACCTGATCTGGAATTATTTAATGGATTTTAAATTTCTAATGTTCAAATTTATTTAAATTCTATTTGTTTAAAAAATATCCAACTCTTAAAGTAAATTTATTTATTTATTTAAATCTATGAATATTAATCAATTAAACACAATTTAATTTATCAAATTATATAAGTTCCGAACGCGCAAAAGAAGTCAACGCTGTGCGTTAGTCAATGCATCCTCCTCCATCGCTTTTGTATCTTCTGGTCGGTGACGCAGATCCGCAAGCAAAGGATCTCCCCGAAGTCATCGGATGCAAGTCCAGTCTTCTCTGCCTACGTGTCCACGCGCTGTCTATCGATTTCACGCGGGAACCATGCGTCAGCAAGCGTGTCAGTGGAAGAATATCCACCTCGTCCTTCTCTCGACGCCACTTCAAACTCCCATCATCATTTGTATAAAACAAAGACCCAGAGTTTTTCCAAGTCTTGAGCGAGTTTGAGTCGAATCTTCCCCCACCAAATCGTCTCCTGCTCCCAGAGTTGCACAGAAATTGCCACGACTGATGCCGATCGTCGATGATTACGATTTCAAGCGAGATGCGCGGTAGTTGGTCGTTGGAACGGGGGCGGACAAGTCGACAGCACAGCCCCACACATTAACCGTCTGGTGTTTACTACGAGCGCTCGAAACCCTTTGCCTCACCTTCCGAGCTTCTTCCTCGCAGCTTCCCGATCGCGCTATTTAACACTCCTCGCTCTCGTTGCGGGTTGCTCATTGTTCATTCTCCGTGAATGCCCCGCGCGCTCCGGCTTCTGATCGACCACGGCTATACTCTCTGTCCCTCTTCTTCCTAAAATAGTCTGAAGACGGAGGAGATGGCAGCGAAGAGGCTTCGCCAGGACGCCGACCAGGACCCCGAATCTTCCTCCGATGGCAAGCGAGTCCGTCGGCTCCCTTCGTTTTCCACGTTCGTAGTGCTAATAACCACACTTCTACTTTCGTCGATTGGCTTGTTTTCATGTTAATGGCTGTTTAACATGTTCCCGCGGCGCTGTGACAGTGTGATCAGAGAGGCGATGATGGCTAAATCTCTGCAGAACATTTTCTTGGCTCTGGAGCCATTGCTTCGCAAAGTGGTATGCTCGATTCCTCCAATTCCAATTTCCAATAAGCTTTTTGCATATTAGGAAGATAAATTAATGGCTTTTTTTTTTCTTCTTCTGATGGGATTTAGGTGCAAGAAGAGGTGGAGAAAGGAGTGATCCATGGCATGCGCTCGTTCCAAAGGTATGAGAATGTGCTAAGTCTGTTTCTTCGTTTCGACGATCACCAAGATGCGAGCTTTTCCAACCTCAACGGTTGCCCTCTCAGGTCTAACTCGATGCATATCGAAGCAGCGCCGGAGCTATCAAGCTTGAAGCTGGTATTCAAGACCCAGCTGTCGCTGCCCATATTTACAGGCAGTAAGATAGAGTGCGAGGAGAACAAGCCGCTAGAGCTTGTCATCGTCGACTCCGACACCGGAGAGCCTCTGGCCTCGCCGCTGCCGTCGACGGTCAGAGTGGAAGTGGTGGTGTTGGACGGAGACTTCCCAGCCGCGGACCATTCCGAGTGGAGCAGCGCTGACTTCCAGAGGAATATCGTGAAGGAGAGGACGGGAAAGAGGCCACTGCTCACCGGGGACGTGAATATCACCATGAGAGACGCCTCGGCCGTCATCTCCGATCTTTCTTTCACCGACAATTCGAGCTGGATTCGCAGCAGGCAGTTCAGGATCGGCGCGAGGGTCGTCGCCGCCGCCGGGAGCCACAACGGGCAGAGGATTAAGGAAGCCATGACGGTGCCCTTCATGGTGAAGGATCACAGAGGAGAATGTAACCGCCAATCTCCTTAATTCCATGCCAATCCAAATGAACTCCAAATCAATCAACTACTTACCATTACGATCTATTGGTCAGTGTACAGGAAGCACTATCCGCCAGCTCTCAATGACGAAGTTTGGCGACTGGAAAGGATCGGAAAAGACGGTGCTTTCCACAGAAAACTCTCTGCTGCAAACATCCACACCGTTCAAGAGTTCTTGAAGCTGCTGGTCGTCGAACCTCGCTCACTCCGTGATGTATGCCTTATCAATTGTCTACTCCATTGCTGGTTTCAAAAATTATGATCGATAAACTAATGGAGGTTTTGCATGATCTAATGGATCAGATTCTGGGAGTAGGGATGTCAGACAAGGTATGGGAGGCCACAGTTGCTCATGCCAAGACCTGCCCCGCGGGGGGAAAGCTTTATCTGTATCCAGGATCACAGTGCAGCCTTTTGTTGAACTCTATATGCGAAGTTATGGGGATTGTCTATGGCCATGCCACTCTCGGATTGCAGGAACTGAGCAAGCATCAAAGAGTAAGTACCACTAGAATTCTTCTCATAAACTCGAGAGTAAAGAGGAACACTGATGCCCTAATATCTTGCAGGTCTACGCGCGTCATCTGGCCAAAGAGGCATATCAAAACTGGGACAGAGTGGAAGAGGCCCATGATCTGTTCAACCAGAGGATTCTTCCCCAAAGTCAGTGAACCCAATTCGCTTGATCGAAAAGAAACAGGTTGAAGTTGAATCAAGGTACTAACATTGTAGTTTGATCATTCACAGATGTGGAGATGCAGCAGAGTGGAGTAGAATCGCTGCCTTGGTACCCAGTGGAACAGGGGATCGCAGTGGATTACCAAATGGAGGACTACGAAATCGTCGACCCTGCACTCGATTTCTTTGACTGAAACAAAGGCAAGAAATCAAACAGGAGCTCAGTTAAGATCGATGCTCCTGTTAATGTACATTGTTTATGAACATAATCGCGTACTGTGTTTTATTGGTACCAATTAGTCGCCCTGGTTGCTTAGTCTATGAACTGACAGAAGACTCAGCAAGCTGCCATGAGGCGCATGCATGTATATTCTTTTATTTCTAACCTGTTTCTGCAGTCTGCACTGTAAAAAAGGTTCAGGTAGACGGAGCAGATTGGTGTCCTTCATAAAGACTCTCATTTGTGTATCCGTGGCGATTTATCTCAACCATTTTCTATTTTTGTTCCAAAGAGTCCGTGTTTATTCAATTAAATCGATCGAATTCAAAATTTCAATTAAAAATATCTATTTTATTAATTTATCATGATTTCATTTTAATTCTCATCCAATTTCTCTAACTTTCGATTCCATCATCATCAACCGGTTGAACATAATTAATAGATTAATGATGAAAAAATTCGATCAATTCGATTTTCAATTTAATTAATCGATATTTATTGATTCAATTTGTTAGATCTTTATTGAAAAATATAATCAATTCGATTTATTAAAAAAATTATATTTATTTCAATTTAATTAGTTTGATCGGTTCCAATTGTTAACCGATTATTCATTGCTATTTCTGTCTGATTCATATATTGTTCCGTATAGACTTCGTATGTTTATTAGATATAGCTTAGTAGTGTTTATTAGATTGTGTATTTGTGTCGCTGTCCTTTCTTTATAGCGTTTGAAGTTCCTAGCCACTCTCGAGCTCCTTTGTTGTTAAGATGTTCGTCGGAGGAGGAAGAGTCTTGTGTTATGAGTGATGATTCTCCCTCGATGATGTTGTTCATTGACTTATTGTTTCATTCAAATGTAGGCAATCTGATACCACCGGTGCCTAACTTTGATAGAAAATTGGGTCAACTCCAGTCTACTGCTATATATATATATATATATAGTTTGGAAATTATAGCAATGTTTCCGTAACAATTACTGATTTACTAGACAAAGCAGAAAGTACACTGGCATACAAGCAAATCGAATAACAGTACGCAGACATTTAGAGGACGACGGCTAATGTATATAGTTGGGAAATCTTAAGATCACTTGAAACGTGAACTCGTTCAGCCGGAGATTTCAATGGACTTTACCTCCGGCTTCTTGGCCTCCTCCTTGGGGATCGTGACCGTCAGCACGCCGTTCTCCATGCTCGCCTTCACCTGGTCCACCTTGGCGTTCTCCGGCAGGCGGAACCGGCGGAGGAACTTGCCGCTGCTGCGCTCCACCCGGTGCCACTTGTCGTTCTTCTCCTCCTGTTCCTTGTTGCGCTCTCCGCTGATCTGGAGGACTCGCCCCTCCTCGACCTCCACCTTCACCTCCTCCTTCTTGAGGCCGGGGAGGTCGGCCATGAAGACGTGCGCCTCGGGCGTCTCCTTCCAATCGATGCGGGTGTTGGCGAAGGCCGAGGTCTCGTCGACGAAGCCGGGGCGCGCCTGGACGAGGGAGCGGAAAGCGTCGAAGGGGAAGCCGTCGAATGGGTCAAACACGTCGAGAGAGAACGGGTCGAAAATGTTGCTGCGCCTCACGATCGACATGGCAGAATCGGTATGAAGTAGACGAGAGGATTAATGGAAGAAGCAGAATGCCAAGAGTAAACTTGAACCGATTGTAGGAGATGATTGATGTTGCTCCCAGAGATCGTCGAACGAATAATTTATAGGATACATTGGATGCAGCTTGAACTCTCCAGACTCCTCCAGAGAGGACGTGCTTATCGTGCAAAGGGCAGTGACAGCATGGATAGTCCAAAGCCTTATCAGTAGCTTGGAAGAAACCAGAAACCACCAACTAATTAAATCCGAGATGGTCCACAAGTCTTCTCCAGTAGCTTCCGGCACATGCTGTGACTTTCCTTTACATGATGGCACGTACATCCTCTGGAGAGTTCATGCGGCACCAATTGCATCCCATAAATAACTCGGCCGATCTCTGTGAGCAACATCAAGCAGTGATCGTCTTCTACAACAGATTAGAGCTTACACTTGGCATTAGTCCTCTCATCTACTCCATACCAATCGTGCCATGTCGATCGTGAGGCGCAGCAACATTTTCGACCCGTTCTCTCTCGACGTGTTCGACCCATTCGACGGCTTCCCCTTCGACGCTTTCCGCTCCCTCGTCCAGGCGCGCCCCGGCTTCGTCGACGAGACCTCGGCCTTCGCCAACACCCGCATCGATTGGAAGGAGACGCCCAAGGCGCACGTCTTCATGACCGACCTCCCCGGCCTCAAGAAGGAGGAGGTGAAGGTGGAGATCGAGGAGGGGCGAATCCTCCAGATCAGCGGAGAGCGCACCAAGGAAAAGGGGGAGAAGAACGACAAGTGGCACCGCGTGGAGCGCAGCAGCGGCAAGTTCCTCCGCCGGTTCCGCCTGCCGGAGAACGCCAAGGTGGACCAGGTGAAGGCGAGCATGGAGAACGGCGTGCTGACGGTCACGATCCCCAAGGAGGAGGCCAAGAAGCCGGAGGTAAAGTCCATTGAAATCTCCGGCTGAGCGAGCTTCCATTGGTGGTTAATTCTATCTAAATAAATAAGCGAACACGCCGCTGAGTTTGTTCTTCCTGCAAATTTGCTCTGTTTCTGGTTTGTACGATGTAATCTCTATGCTTTGCCGTGCTGTGACAGTTACTAGCAAGTAATGGAAATAATCCAAGTTTTTGTGTTTAAATGCCAAACGGCGTGCCTGCTCAGTGACATCGCTAAGATGTTTTAATAATTTTAAACATATAATTCATTTAATATTCCGGTAAAAAAAATTTAGACCGTGCCTTAAAATAATACCCTTCTTTTAAATATGTTAAAAATAACATTTTGATATTATTTTGTTTGTTAAATTATCACATTGTATTTTTGTTTTTTGTTTTCTATTGGCGCCGAGATATTTAAATTATTTATATGATTAATTTTTGAAAGTGATCGACTCTATTTTAAGAATTTTCAGGATATCTCGTAAACAGCTAAATCGAATAAGATTGGAACTCAAGTAGTTAGTGATCATCGACCATCGACCATCAAAGATAAATCAAAAAAATATTCGTATGTTTTTCACGGTTCAATTCGAACTTCACAATAGCATTATTCCTGGATGATGGTACAATATTGAAGTCGTATTTTGTCCACCGATTGAACTCCTGAGTTCTAGAGCCGTATGAATGAATTTTTTTAAATTCATCATCGAATAATATTACAGTAAAGAATTGAATTGTATTCTTCTAAAATATTTTTTCACTTTTATCGTTGTACTTGCTCTTGGAACGGTAAATCTTTTTTCTCTTTTTTAAATATATATATATTTTAATTGTTATAAATTTAAGTTGCAGGATGGAACGTAATCAAATTTATAATATAATCATTATTATATTTATCAAAAAGTCATATAGAATGATTATCTTTTTATTTAATATATATTATAGAGACAATCGAGAAAGTCATCGATAGATGACAATGATAGATGATCTATGGGCGATATTGAACGACGATGATAAGTGATGACCAACGACGATGACCATTGGCAGACGAACCATCGACAGCAATTGATAGGTCATTAACAATGGTGAGCGACGACGATGGTGTGCGATGCCCAATGGTGATAATCGACGATCAATGATACTCAATTGATGACTGTGGTATTGATGATGATCAATATTGATAATTGAACTTTCAATAGTTTTTAGATTATTTTATAGGATGTAATCGAATTATATAAATTTTATTTTATGATCCAGCGTTTTTTATTTAATAATTAGTGTTCATGAATGGACACCCCACTCCAGTTAACACACTCCACTGGTCCACTCCCATCGCAGCTCGAGGTTAATGCGTTAATCAATTAGAGAGGGAAAGGATAATAATCCCGCGGGATCATCGACGGGTGCTGCTATTTGAGGCATAATTGCGTAAAGCAGCTTCGAGAGCAAGCTTACCGACTTTACTAAACTCCATCGAACGGTGGTGCGACCGTCAATGGCGGTGATCTCCATCGCGGTGGCCGTCTGCCTGGTTCTCGTTTACGCCCTCGCATTCGTCCTCGCCGTCGGCGCCGAGATGCGCCGCAGCACTGTACGACCCTTCGCTGCTTTCTCTCTCTCTTTTTTTCCCCCTCCTTTGATTTCTGATGTTGTCGGTGGTGGCGATCTAGGGCAAGGTGGTGGCCGATGAGTACGACGATAAGACGTACTGCCTCTATGACTCGGACTCCTCCACGGCCTACGGGCTGTCAGCGTTCGTGCTCATTCTGCTGACCCAGGTGGGTGTGAGCGCCGCCACCCGCTGTCTCTGCTGTGGCCGAGGACTCGCTGCAGGCGGCTCCAGGACCTGCGTTATCTCTACTTTTGTCATCTCCTGGTGGGTATTCGTCATTTCGCCGTCCTCCTCTCCTTTTTTTGGCTTTAGAGAATGAATTTTATCTCTTCTTTATGCACACGCTTTTTAGGGTGAATTTTCGCATCTTGCCATCGAGTTACTGTTTTTCTATTTGTAGATCGAGGAGTGTGCTTAGATGAAAAGGTACAGGTTTTTGTGATTTGTCTGATTGTTGAGTCGACATTTCTTCGAGATAAAGTCGCAGAACAAACACATGCTGCGGAGAAACATCCACATATATTTTATCCATGTTCACTTCTAAAACACCACTGCACAAATTGTGCACAGATTTTATGACCAATTTTCTTCCTAGAAAGACAAGTGGGGGAAAAGGATCTACGTTGTGTATCTGCTGCTAAATGCAATGAGCGGAATCTTCATTCAAGGCAAATTCTAAAATGCATCCAGAAGTAGCGATGTCTATTACCAGGTTGAATCAAAATTGAACTTTTATTTAGATATTGTTAGTTGCTACATATAATTGTGATTTTGTGCTTGAGAAGGGTAAGAGGAAGAGAAGACCCGTGAATATATCAGGATTGGTAGGGTATGCAACCATAGCAATAGAAGGGGAGGCTTATTTTGACTTGGATTAGTTTGGAATATGCCTAATTGCAAAAGAGTTTCAATATGCTTCTGGTAATTTAGATTGGTGGTGATTCAATCAGATATATCAGTGTTCCAACAACTGGGTTTGGCTCAATACAGGGCTAGCAATCTGGTGTTGTGTTCGGTCAACCCAATAGTGCCAAATAACCCCTAACTTAGGCTTTCAAGATGGGTTTTTTCATTAAACCCTGACAGATGAAATTTCACAAGGACTTCAAAATTCTTTCCAGTGGAGTGTTTCATATCCTAGAAGACGCTTGGGTGCATTTGGAGATTGTGCAAGGCAATAGACTCTTAGAGAATAAGATCTTTTCTCCCAGTGAGAGTTCTTCAAAATGAAGAGTGCTAGAGGTGTTTTTTTTTCAAAAAAAAAACTTTTCTCCATTAGTATTGAAAGATATGAAAGACTAATAGGCTCTTGCACAATGTGTGGACATTGATATGTTTTTATTGTACTTTTGTTCTCTTATCTTTTTCTCTATGGATGTAGACTTACTCAGTGCATGAAGTTCCCACCAACGCGCATGAAGTTCCCACCGACGTGGGATCCTAGAGAAAGGGCAGATCACATTGGACCTGTTGTATGTAACTTTACCCTACATTAATGTGGAAGGATATTTCCTGACACAAATCCATGACCTCAAGGTTACGTGTCAGCAACTTTATTGTTGCGCCAAGACCCCTTGTTGTAGTATGCTGCACAGGAAGATAAAAATTTTATTTGAGTTTGGCCTCTTGCCGTGCATTGATCACCTAGTGGAATGGCCTGTCTATGTGATACTAGTATTTAAAATGCTGAAACTAGGTCAATCCATGCCATTTGAAAATATTTTAAATTTATTAAAGAAGTAATAAAACAGCAAGTATCCCCATCATTTGCCTCATTTATTAAAAATTCTTTGTTGAAGTTGATAGGTTTAATTGGGCAGTTGATCTACTAAGCTAACCTTGATGCTACTAGATGATGTCCTCCTGAATTCTAGAATAGAATTTGATAAGTGAAACCTAAGATTTTTAGCATTTATACAATCTCGATATACATTCTGGTGTCAGCACTACAGGTGAGAAACCAATTGTAATTGGTTACATTTAGATCTTATCCCACCCTTTGACTTTAGTTAAGACTATATTGCTCGCAATATTTGGGCCTTTAGTATTCTCGCCTTCCTATTTTAATCGATTCAATTTGTCCAACTATAGAATTTATTCGTCATTTTAAAACATTACATTGTTGGTTTATCATCTATTTTGCCACACCTAAATTCACTCAGTAACCTTTTAATTTTATGTTTTCTTATAACGTCATGCATCTATCGTAACAACTTTATTCCTGCTATATCAATATTTTGTATGTCCTTTTCATCATTTTGGCTTGTAAAATAAGACTTTTGATTTTGTGTTGTTTTCCTTTCAGATTTGGGACATAAGGAATTCACAACTCCAAAATTCTTCTGCATTTTAGTCAGTTAATCTATATCTTATTATAAAGTTTCATCATATCTTCCCTTGTTAATATCAAAGATATAGCTCTAATAGATGGTCAAATGGGAGAATAGTGGTATAGATATGTTCAAGGGCAATCAATAGGTTTGGTAGGTGCAAGAGTTGAATGTGTAAGAGAGAAAGGTGCAAGAGGTAGAAATTGTTAATTAATGTAATAAGATATAATTTAATTGATTTTTGATACTACAATAATATGACTAAGTACTGAGAATACTGAGTCGGGAAGGAACGACTCGGGAAATAGGCAGAGTGCCGAGTCAGGAGAGGCGACTCGGAAAGTAGGTCGAATGCTGAGTCGGGAAGGAACGACTCGGGAAGTAGGTGTAGGGGATCGATCGGCCGGCTAGAGGGGGTGAATAGCCCTCTTTACTTGGATGGTGGATTTTGCTCGTCTACAAACAAGATTAGCGCAAGCGGAATACTAATAAAGACAAGCAAATGAACAAAGAGGAATACAAATAATGCTAACAAGATAGTATAACGTGGTTCACGGCTACGCCGCTAATCCACGGTCCCCGATTCGTCCTCGGTGAATCACTCCGCCAAAACCAATCCACTAATGGTCTCTCCTTTGCACCAAGCTAGGTGGAGGTAACCTTTACAAATCAAGATCACTCTTCTTACAATAGAAATGAAGTAAAAACAAGTAAGAAGAGTTTAAAGCTTGTGGGACACTTGGAAGATCACTTAAAGCATAAACATTTGCCTCTCAAAGGCTCACACCCTCTCTTTTTATAGAGAGGGCTCCTCGAACACGCCGGATCCCGACCGCCAGTCCAACGGAACACTTGGCCGATCACGATGGATTCCATCAATCGATCACGCCCGTAGTCGACGCCTACCACTACGAGCGGTTCTGCGTTCGCGACATCTTCGCGCGATCGTTGTCGCTCCATAATCATCACGGCTGGCATGAACTGTCGATCGAATACCTCGAACCACATTCGATTAGAGCGCTGATCATTGTCATTTCACGGCGATCGACCGATGTCGAAAACTCATCCGACACTTAGCCATTCGCCAAGTTCACCTAACGAGCTACTTACAATTCACTCATTCTCTCATCTCACTAAGTCCTCGCCGGCCTTCGCTTAGCGCCACGCCCCTGGATCAGACGACTGCAATGCCCTTCGCCTCGCCTCTTGCCTTGTCGCTTCGCTTCAAGTCATCTCGTCCGGCGGTCCTCTACAAAGATGCCGATGACTGAATGCTCCTTCTCCGACTCAAGCACGAGGTTATGAGTGGTGAACCCGCCAAGGCTCCATGTGCGAATTACTAAGTTCTGCAAGACTCCAACGCACATATCAAATCATAATAACAATCTAACTTAAACCCTTTGTCACACACATCAAAACCTTATCATGGCAAGAGATTGCCCTAACAATCTCCTCCTTTTTGATGTGTGGCAATCCGTTTATGTTAGGTAAAAACATTTGATAGAAATTTATAAGGTAAGAAAGCATGTAAACATAACCATGATATAGCAACATGCAACTCCCCCTTAATCCATGAAACTCCCCATACATATTTCTCCCCCTATCATAATTTACTTAAACATAATCATTTCTCCCCCTTTGACACCATCAAAAAGATCAACACTAAGGTATAAACTCATGACATCAAATCTAATAGAAGGAAAGTACCAAAAATTGGTTTAAAAATCGAATTCAGCCTTTACTGTTCTGATTTTCAGGCCACCAGTCGATTGCTATCAGTATGACAATCAACTGGCACAAGGAAATCCGAATTTCTGATTTTCTGGACGAATTTCAGAAATGCATTATAAATTCCAGAAAATTCGAAAAATCATGAAATTTGGGGAACATATTTCTTTTAAGTATATCTATCAATGAAAAATAGTTTTTCATGAAAAATCATTATATTTTCCGAGATTTGCTAAAAATCCAAAAGCTTTAAAAATCACTAGTTTTTGAGCATGTTAGTATCCATTTTAACACCTAGTCTTGCTTTGGATTGTTTCAAAACATGAATACACAGATTTTAGGGTAAGAAATTGTTTTGAAAACATGTGAAATATCCAACCATGATCTTTGGGCAATATGTCTATGAATTAAATATAAGCCTTCCCCATGATTGGTCTATTATTGTTATTTTGATACTTTAAATGACCATCTAAATGTCATAGGCACTAGTGGACATTTGTATCATCCTAACATCTCACTCATGCTAAGTTTTCAATCAAGGTAGCCTATTGTGAGTGTGAGATGTATTCTAGAGGTATTTGTATATACTTAACCATTATATTCATGCAATTCTATCAAGGTTAAGTATCATCCTAACAATCCTCATGATCATAAAGACATATATGACTTAATTTCACATTATGATCATGAAACACATGTATTCATCAAATAATAATCATGCATTAGGTATGATATCATGATAATAAACAAAGTATCACCTAAAGCACAATTTAAACCCTATTTCTCATAATTATGTGCCAAATATCAAAGATATAAATCATGATTGCAAACATACATAGCAATTTCATTAAACATCATGATTTAAGCATTATTATCAATTTATAGGCACATTATCATCACCCAACACTATTTCAAAATGTTGTCCCGCCATCCTAAGTCAACCAAAAATATGATATAGGTCAAGTCCATATGGTTGACTATCCTAGAGTTTTCCTAACCCTTAAGGATGAATTTTGGAACCCAATACAAATTCTTGCCTATAGGGTTCACTAGAAATTCCTTAGGAATCCATTTTCTAGCTATTACCTTCTTCTTATCTTGTCCCCTAGCGATTAGACATTTATAGGCCTTTTCATTTTTCTTTTCCTTATATCCTAGGTCTTTTTTGTTAAAACTTGCTCTTTGGCTCCCAATTATCATGTTCAATGTATTTGAGCCAATAGTGAATTTTTCTAGGGCTTTTGTCAAATAGTCTACCTTTTCCCTTAAAGCCCTATTTTCCTCTATGCATGCATCATTAACATCTAATGACACATAAAGATCATGTGAGCATGCATCATTATCATTATCATTAAAACATGCTTTTTCTAATTTTTATTCTAATTTCTTAATTTGATCAAGCATGTTTTTGTTCTTTTTCTTGGCTCTAAATAAATCCTTAGTGAGGCTAGAAATCATAGAAACTATTTTACTAGGTGAAAGGTTAGTTACCATAGTTTCCATGTCCTCTTCTTCGGATGAGGAGGTAGAGGAGGCTCCCCCTTTACTTGAGCTCCTTCTACTTGAACTTGATCCTTCATTTTCGGAGGAGGAGCAATCCAAGTCGTCAAATGCCATCAATGCTAAGTTGGTGACAAATGCGTTTTCTTCCTCGGATGATGATGAGGAGGAGGAGGAAGGGTCATCCCAAGTCCTTGCTTTTAATGCTTTAGCCTTTCCCTTTTCCTTTGCTTTCTTCTCCTATTCCTTTTTCTTCTTGCTCCCCTTTTTCTTCTTCTTTTCTTCCTTCTTTTTCCTTTCTTCCCCGCTCTTGTTTAGGAGGGGACAATTATCCCTTATATGTTCTTCCCCTTGGCAATTGTAGCAAATGACTTTCCCTCTTGGTCTTCTCCTCCTATCATTAGATTTGTTAAATTGAAAACCTTTTAAAGCACGCCTTACCATATAAGCTTCTTCCGTGCTATCCATGGAGGAGGAGGAGGATGTTTCATCATCGGAGGAGGAGGGGATCTCTATCTTCTTCTTCCCCTTGTTTGCCAAAAATGCTACTCCTCTTGAAGGTTGAAACTTTGGCTCTTCTTGTATTCCTTCAAGTCTCGTTTCATGGAGCTCCATTGTTGAGAAGAACTCCTCCAAGGTGCTCACTTCTAAGTTCTTGGAGATGTAAAATGAGTCCACCATAGAGCTCCATCTTGAGGACCGGGGAAAGGCATCTATGACCTTCATTACCATATCCCGGTTGGAGAGCTTTTCACCTACACTTGTCAAGCCGGTTAGAATTTTCTTAAATCTAGAATGTAGGGATTTTACCTTCTCTCCCTTTTCGAGTTTGATATTGGACAATTGGGAGCGAAGGACATCTCTCCTTGCTAGCTTTGCCTCGGATGTGCCTTCATGAATCTCTATTAGTTTCTCCCACATTTTCTTGGCGCTAGCACACTCTCCTATCCGATTGACTTCTTGTTGGGGGAGGACATTGTATAGGTGGTGCTTGGCCTTTGAATTTGTCAAGTATTCTTCTCTTTGCCTCTTGCTCTACCTTGATTTCTCCAATGGCTCCCCATTTTCGTTCCTAGGCAATTCGAAACCATTTTCCATGATTAAAAGAATTTCAAAATCGGTCTCGAAAAATACCTCAATTCTCTTTTTCCACCAAGAGAATTCCCCCTCGAACTTTGGCGGATGAATATTAGAGTCGGCCATTTTTGAATTTGCTTGTTGTGGCGGTTAGTCCTTGACAAGCTTTCCTTGGCTTTGATACCACTTGTAGGGGATCGATCGACCGACTAGAGGGGGGTGAATAGCCCTCTTTACTTGGATGGTGGATTTTGCTCGTCTACAAACAAGATTAGCGCAAGAGGAATACTACTAAAGACAAGCAAATGAACAAAGAGGAATACAAACAATGCTAACAAGATAGTATAACGTGGTTCACGGCTACGCCGCTAATCCACGGTCCCCGATTCGTCCTCGGTGAATCACTCCGCTAAAACCAATCCACTAATGGTCTCTCCTTTGCACCAAGCTAGGTGGAGGTAATCTTTACAAATCAAGATCACTCTTCTTACAATAGAAATGAAGTAAAAACAAGTAAGAAGAGTTTAAAGCTTATGGGACACTTGGAAGATCACTTAAAGCATAAATATTTGCCTCTCAAAGGCTCACACCCTCTCTTTTTATAGAGAGGGTTGATTTCTTCCCGTTGGCCGCCACCAGTCGGCAGTCGACTGCCGTCACTACAACGGCCTTCGAACACGTCGGATCCCGACCGTTGTAGTCCAACGGAACATAGCCGATCACGGATCCCATCACGATCCTGCTCGTAGTCGATCGCCTACGGCCACGAGCGTTCTGCGTTCGCGACATCTTCCGGCACCAATCGTGCTCCATATGCAGAATATATGAGAGATGTCCTAAGGCAATCGCCTTATGTATGAACCATTTATATGATAAATGAAGATTCACTATTTGAGTATACATGTCTTCATGTATTTGATTGAATCTTAAACTCATTTACTGAATATCCACGATACGATTCACAGCATGAGAGAATTTGTGATTGGATCACAACTAGTGAGTATCTCTACATGTGTAATTGTGATGTATCAGAATTATCCCTAGTCGATGAATTGATGGATTTGGACACTATCAATTCGCTGAGATCAAAGACGGCAGGTATACCTCGGGTGTATCCAAGCACCGATTCTCACCGGGCCGGAGACATTGTGATGTTTCGAGTTAATCGTGGATGCTAGTTATGGTAACTAGTTCATCGGAGTGACCACCGTAAGACTTCATAGTTCTCTCGATATATAGATATGTCCAACGGTTCTATCAGATCTTAAGTGCGATGTTCCTTTGACTTGCGGTATTCAAGTCATCTTGATCATGGAGACTTATGCTTTGACATCTTAAGCAAGCATCTCTAAGGAGATGTGGACCTGGGATGATTGGGTATAAGTCGAAGTGATCGAAGGTGTTTGAATAGCCTATAAAGGATTCACCACTCCTTGCGAGGAGATGTATACCCATGGCCTCTCGTCGGATTGTTACTAAAGTCTTTGGCCAAAACATTACATGTTTAGAGTAAGGTACTCTTCACACATTTGCATAGAACTAGAATCCTGGACGAGGAAATGATATTCGGGCTGGCGACGTAGTCACTAGTAGAGGACTGACACAATAGACCATGTCCTGAACCAAGTGGGTATAAGATGAGTGAAGGGAATGGGCACGATTCATTCGAGCTGCTGAAGGGTTTCAGAAATAGTCCTGGATCAACCGTTGATCTTTTCGGTTAATTGGGGATCATGATGTACTACTAGGTGCCACTCATGATCGTTCTATAATTAATGGTTAATTATAGACGGCCAACATAAACCGAGAACCTATTTGTCACACGCACAACGAGCGTAATCCGGGATTTAAAGCGAGCTTGAGAATGAGATTCTCGCCGAGAGAAACTAGGTTTGCGTCGACCAAACACGTGAGCGAGCATGAAATCGCTTTAAGTCGCAATGGAAGCATGGATGGGCCGTGTCTTATGAAGACATAATGGATGGACCAAAATGGTTTGGTTCTAATCCAACGGAGGAGAATAAACCAAAGGGTTTGGTTTATTTTAAACGAATGAACCAAAAGTTGGTTCGGTTCGTTTTAACTTAAAATAAACCATCATGGTTTGGTTTATTTTAACTTATATTAATGGAGCGGGTTAACGGGCCTTATGGTTATGATCCAATAACCATTAAGAGAATTAGTTCTATAAAAGAGGCTTAAGGTGTTGTTATCCGAATCCAAAACCCTAACCTAGTTTTGGCCGCCCACCTCTCCCTCCTCTCCTTGGTGATTTCGGCGCCAACATCTCCTCTTGCCGCCGCCACCATCAAGCTCCTCCGCCCGGAAGGTCCGACCTTCCCTCTTGCCGGTGTCGTCAGAGGAGCTCCGGTGATCTCCCTTGGGTTCGGTAATAAGGTGAGCCTCCACCTTTTCCTTTTGGCCGGCCCCTACTCCTCCACCAAAGCTATCCAGTTTTCTGGACAGCTTGTTTCCCTCTCGTCGGAGCGTCGTTTGGACGACATTCGAGCTCGGCGGGTAGCTCTGGGGATTCGATCTCCGTAATCCTCATAGTGGAGGACGGATTCCAAACGCGGTTGATGAATACCTCTCCGGAGAAGCGAGTTTTGAGGACTCGTCTTTGGATCCGAATTTGGATTCGGATCGTGATCCTCTCTCGATCACGTCATCTTCAACACGAGGCTAGTAACCCGTACGAAGACGAGGCTCGTGACTTAGTGAAGTCATCCCGAAGATACTCGGCGTGGATACGGATAGAGACGATTCTAGCGAGGATCGTTCCGGTTGATGCCGTTTCCGCTACACGTGATACGAAAGGTATACGTAGTTAAATTTCCTTTTATTGCAAAATTTAAATTTACGGTTATGTCTACACATGTTGTACTATGCATGCGTGTGATGTGTGTGTTGTAATAAATGTAGATTTATTATTTTATTTCTTCCGTTGTGCACATGTTTACGAAACATGTTCGAACACACACTCGCCGCGGTGCCGGAAACCCAACATTATAGCGATCACGGGCATGAACCCATCGGGCGAATACCAATGAACCACGTCGACTCGAAGCGATCGTCATTTCATGGCGATCGATGCGTCGAAAACTCATCCGACACTTAGCCATTCGGTCAAGTTCACCTAATGAGCTACTTACAATTCACTCATTCTCTCATCTCACTTGAAGTCCCTCGCCGAAGCTCTCTTCGTTCGCGGCCACGTCCCTCGGCAGCATCAGGCGCACGTCTCTGCAATGCTCCTCCGTGTCTCTTGCCTTCGAAGTCTGCTTCCTTGGCTTCGCTTCAAGTCATCTCGTCTGACGGTCCCTCGGCAGCATCAAGCGCACGGCTCTGCAATGCTTCTTCTCCGACTCAAGCACGAGGTTATGAGTGGTGAACCCGCCAAGGCTCCATGTGCGAATTACTAAGTCCTGCAAGACTTCAACGCACATATCAAATCATAATAATAACCTAATTTAAACCCTTTGCCACACACATCAAAACCTTATCATGACAAGAGATTGCCCTAACAGTAGGCAGAGTGTCGTGTCAGGAGAGGCGACTTGGGAAGTAGGCAGAATGCCGAATCAGGAAGGAACCTTTCGGGAGGTAGACAGAGTGTCGAGTCAGAGGAAAGGTGACTCGGGAAGCCGACAGAGTGTCGAGTCAGGGAAGAGATGACTCAGGAAGTCGGCAAAGTGCCGAGTCAGGGAAGAGGCGACCCGGGGAGCCAGTAGCGTGCCGAGTCAAAGAAGAGACGAATTGGGAGCTAAAATAAGTGGTTGTATCTCGGTGGAATAAATCATGGAGGAAGAATAATAAGTCGTTAGTATGAGACAACTTCCGGATGAAAGAATAGCAAGTCAGTTAATGTGGGACCTCATGAAATATTCCCCTAGCAGTTTGTTAGAATTCGCTCATACACGTCACCCTTTTTAGTAACGGCTTGACGACGCCTTATAGGCCCCACAAAAGATTCCTCACAGGAGTCATTCTCTAACGGCCTAATAGCATCGTCACCTCGACCCGCGTGACTGTCCATGTGGACGATCATCCTTGCGGGTTATTACGCAATGGCCTGCCCTAAAGCATCATGAAGGAGTCGTAGGGAGGGGAGGCTATAAAAGGAAGGAGAGGAGGAGGAGGAGGAGGGGGTCTGATTATTTTTTACACTTACTTTTCTCTACTACTTCATCTTTTACTTCGGTTACCTATTTATCTTCTTTCAACAGCTCTAACTTAAGCATCGGAGGGTTGTTAGCCGGGACACTGACAGTCTGACCTGTGTTAACTTTGGCAAGAAAGAATCGGAGATTTACTGTTGCGGTCAGAGAGAACCCATCCTCGACGGCCTAAGATCGAGGAAGAAAATTTGTACCGCATCAATTTTAAATAGAACTTAATAAAATTTATGTAGTTAGTTGGAATAAACATATGGCATGATGATGATTCTTATGAATTGTTTTTCAGAAAAGTTGTTTAATAACTTAGTTGATCAACTGCATCTTCACTTCGACTAAAATTTTAGTTGACTGAGCATTTTAATTGTTTAACTGCAACATGTCTCCTGTGTGTAGCTGCTAACCGAAGTCTCATCCTTCTTTTCTATCAGGATAAGTTTTCTTGTCGCGGAAGTTTGTCTTCTTGCAGCATCGGCGCGAAATGCATACCATACAAAGTATATGGGCCAGTATCTCAAGAAAGATTTAACATCATGTGCCAATCTGCGCAAGGGAGTCTTTGCGGCAGGAGCTGCATTTGTGCTGATTAACATGATAGCATCGCTTCTTTACTACTGGAAATACTCCAGAACTAACACAGGCGGATGGATAAAGCACCAGAATGAGGGCGATGTCGGAATGGCAGAATTGGCTGAAAAATAAATACTGAAAATGCAAATGGCAAATGCTGGAAGCTGTCATGTCTGCTCTTTCTTTTTTCTGTGTATTATATATAGCACAATCGAAGGAATCTGTTAGTTATTGTTAGTTTGTCTTTTATGTTCTTGTTTACTTTGTATTGTATTGAAGTATCGCAGTTCATAAACATTCCAGTGAGTGCATTTCTTCTCCAGTCGCTTACGCTGATTTGTTCTTGGAGCCCTGTTGTACTTTTTAGATAGATGTCGTCTAAGGTTTAATAAATGTCGGCTTCAGTTTAGGGCATGCTGAAGGGACAGCTAGTATTAATAACTGCCGTAGCTATACTTTTGCAGCATTAGATCTCAGCGATGCTCTTAAAATTGGAATACCCCAGTTTTAATTCACTTTCATGAATAATCTATGATAATTTTGTTTTTTTTCCATATGTTTATTAGATTTACTTTAACACCGAAGGTGGTCGACCATTGAGAGCTTATTTTGAGATTAGATGGACGGCTTTGGGAACTTTGAAAAAGAACATGATCACCTTGTTATTGCTACTAGGACCACTCGAGCAGAGACTGATGAATTTAAACACAAATTTAAATCTTTATTAATAGATATTAAGAGGCATCGAGATCTCTAGAAAAGATTTCTTTACACCATGCTCAAATTCATGGAATATATAATTATGAATCAAAAATAATTTATAAAAGAACGTGTGTAACTCAACACTAGTTTAAAAAGATTATACAGGTAGGCCTTTGTACTCTGAAACCTCTGATAATCACCCATCCAAGACCAAAGCCAAAACTCTGTCCAGGAGCACTACAATAATCTTGGCAAGACAGGAATTGAGGACAGGTGTTGATGTAGCAGTAGATCATCCAAAAGTAGTACCGAGCCTGCAAAACATGCCCAAGAAGCTTGTATGGTTTTAAATCGCCGACTGATCAGGGCATCTCAAAACATTCCATGCCCTCTCAGGGAATCTGTGCCTCCTACAAAGCACAAAAATTAACGTTTCCACAGCCACCAGAATTCTCCATGTAGACAATCAGAAGACCCCGTATGGCTTTCAGAGTTCACCACCAACCTTCCTTTCACTGGCTGATCAACCTTTTCTTTTCTTTTTCTTTTCTTTGTGCCTTTTTTCTCCATCCTCAGTTCTGATCCAACTTATTGTTCAAGTTCTATCTCCGGTAGGTACAACGCGAAGCAAAGAAACAGTAGTCTGGGTGATCGACATTTAGATAGCGCACCCAATTTTCTGCAGCTTGGAGAAGGGAACTCGCCAGTCGGAACTCTGCACCGCCATTGGGAGTCCAGATGGATCCTCTAAACTTGTAGGACGCAAGCCCAAAAGTAGGTAGGGTGACTATAGGAACGCCATTCACCCCTTGTGGCGCAGAAGCAGTAGGACGTTCTGCATTCGAACAAGGGAGGGATCAGTTAGTACACAATAAAACAAGATACGGCTGCCATATGGTGCTTTTGAATACTCGCAACAAGTTAAAAACTTGCATGCTCAAGATGAAACCAAGAACAGTGTAGCAAACATACACATTTTTATATACACTTGACATCCATTTTAATTTTTAAGTAAGAATTTAGGACTTAAACCTCCAATTTGGAGTCAGCGATAATTGATATCATTACAATGTAATTAAGAAATATACAAATGCTATAGTGGCAATACAAGAACGTCGATAAAGAAGCCAATTGAAGAGAAAATTCTAGTCGAGTGTTTGTTCTCATAGTAGAGGGATAGTAGGATGGATTTATGCACATGTAACGATTTTCAAATGTTATTTTCCTTCATTAGTTTAAAGAAGACTTAAGAACAATTGGGATATGACGAGTAATATCTGATACACATTAAAAAAAAAATAAATCACAAAAACATGTCTCTTCTGTGAATAAAGTTTACAAATAGATAGTGCATGCTCAAAGGCATAGAATCCATCAAGATTGTCTTAAATTAAGGGTCTATCTAACTGAAGGGATGAAAAAAAAGGATGAATTGTCATAGGAGGATGAATAAATAGATAGATGATTTATTTAATTCACCATGCCTTTTGTTCACTCCAACAGATGAAACAAAAAATGAAGGGATCCATGACTTGTCCATTAAACATGCACAATAAATCCAAGAAGCTCCATCAGTTCGAACCACTTGGCGCATCTGATTCATCAATCACTAGGCCAATGTCCAACCTGCCTAAGCTGTCCAAACTATCAACCAGACCTCCTAATCCGCACAATCTATCAGACCTCCGAATCGCCCAATTGACCAGCTCGCTTGACTTGACCACATAAACCAGATTGCTTGGCTAGACCAACTCAATTGCACTGATAAAACTGTTTGAACCGACTAGACCAACCAACTCACTTGGCACAACAGGCTCAATCGAACCAACTGGGTAGATAGCCTAGACTGCCCAGCCTATTTGATCTGCTTGGGCTACCTGACTCATTGGCATGGCTGGCTTGCTGAGCCCACTTGGTTTGCTAAGCCTAATTAGCTCATCCAACACACCTAACTCAGTTGGATAGACAAACTCGTTAACCTGACCAACTCGCATGGCCTACCCAAAAAACATGAACCGGCCAGTTTGCCCAAACAAACCAACCTAACTAGTCTCACCAACTCATCCAATTCAACATGACCCACATGTTCCACTGACCTAACTGACCCACATAACTCAACCAACTTACAGGCTCAATCAACCAGGTTGCCTACCTAGCCAATCAACTTGAAAAGCTTGTGCCTAATCAATCTGAAATTCCTACCAAACACCCAATTAGTTGATCAACTAGATCAACCCAACAGGCCTAATAACCCACTTAAACACCCAATTTGATTGGTTGCCTAACCCAATTAGCACATATATCCATCCCGCTTGACCTACTGTACTTGCAACTCGTCTAGTCCAACTGACCCATTCAAATCAATCGGCTTGACCAAGCTGATCAGGCTGTGCGACCTGACCGACCCATCCCACTTCATAATCATGGGTGAACATTGTTTAGATGGATGTTGTTTGGCAAGGATGAAAAATATTAAAATCCAATCCTCTTTGTTAACCATCCATTTCTCGGTTTTCCCTCCAAACAAATGACAACTGAGCAACTAATATTGATAGAACACCTTGGATAATGTAGGATACTGCAAAAGCAACAATTGTAACTTATAGTATTTCATGGTCAGATTAAATATATAACAATAGATGGACACTAGACTAGTACTGATATGATTTTCAAAAACAGTGTAGGACATTGAAAAAAGCAAAACTCAAAGAACAATTGTAACTTTAATAATATTCCATGACCAGCTTAAATATATTGTAGTATCTATTTGTGCAAAAGGTTGGAATCCGCCAACCTAGCGGCTCCTACCAATCCGCTCCCGGGCCATCGTAAGGGAGGTAAATCACGGTGGATCTTTGGCCCTTGAGACTAGTAACCAGCGCATGAAGGGATGGAACTCTCGCTTTTGCGAGGGATTGACCCGTTGTCCATTTTTGTATTGTAGTATCTATGAACAATAAGTACGTGGAAGAGAAGGCAACATCAAACATAAAACAATACCTTTCATCGGTGTAGAAAGAGAATGAAATGACAGGAAACAAGCATCTAGATCCTTCAATGTTGGGCCAGTTGGTATTCTATATATAGGGTACCTACACAAATTCACGTTAGAGAAAATCAATATTCATAAATCCAAACCATAACTGAATCTCAAATAATGCAAACCTCACCATGCAACTGAAATCCAGCTAGATGGAAGTAGATCACAACTTCTAAGAGATTTTAAAGCAGGAAAATGACCTGCAAGATCTGAGATCTGTAGGAACACATTGGGAAGAACATCAAAAACAAGATCAAAGAAAAAAAAGAACCAAAAACCTAGCTAGATTCATAAGGTCACAGAACAGCATACCTTATCAAATAAAGGAACACGAACAAATGGTGGATCCTGTTCAAGATATTCAAACAGCAAGTCAGATTGTGAATGTCCACAATCCCCATCATCACTTGAAGATCCCTCTACTCGGTGCCAATGTTTCTCTCTCAGACAAAGACTATGCATCCTTATGGACAAGTTTGCAGCAACATGCTCTGAATCCCATGCTTTTGAGTATCTGAAATCCTTTTCATGCTCAAGGTCACTACTTATACAACTACTTGAATCCCAATAACTGTCACCATCACTCTCATTACCAGGTCTTCTGCTAAATTAACAGCACAAAGAAGCATGTCAATTCACAAAAAAAAAAAACTAAAATAAAAAATAACAGTTCAGTACGCATTGGAAGAACAATGACAGCTATGTCTTTACAGATTTATAGTAAGGTAGCTAGTAATTACTTATTCTTACCCTAATATATTTCCTTGGTAAATCAGGTATGTGAGTGATTCACTAAAAAAAATAGTTATGTATAAACCATAAAAAGACTAACAGGCAAAAGGAAAACAATAAATTGTAGATTAACATAGCTTCTTGAATAAAAAGGAAACATAGGCTAATAGAGTCGATTATTAAGGATAATTTCCATGCAATGTATACGGAAGTTCATTTTTTCCTTACAGCCAAAGGTTTTCCTTTATATCCATAGTTAAGAGGATTCTTTACACAGAATGTATATTGATTCCATAGAACTGAAAGTGGATTCATTTGGCAAGGTCTGTAATGAGTTCCAAGATAAGAATCATTTGGCAAGGTCAAACATCAAAATGAAGACTCTCAGTGTTCCAGTCATAGGAGAAATTGGATATAAGTCAAAATTTCCTTCCACAATCTATAGGAAAGTTCAAACAGGATATAGTAGCATCATGTAATAAATTAATTAAACTTCAGTCGACGAAAGGTAAATGGGAATTTATTTATTGCACATAAATTAAAAATCAGGATTTAATTATTTTTCATAGCTGAATATCAGAAATGGAACTACTGAAAGACAAAATCAATAGAAATGACAGGTTTGGAAACAAACAATTGAGGTAGGGCTCAGCAAGCATATGCCAACAACTCATTGCAAAAAGCAGCTAACATCTTTCTCCCTTTGCACAAGATGATGTCCAATAACACATTTACAGAAATGACTAAGCAATTCCCAAAAGCTAAAAGTGTGATGAATAAGAGAATCAACTCAAAACGTGGGAACTCATTTAAGGCATTAAGCTAAGGTGTTACTCCTCTAAGTTATGGTGGAGGTCAATTGTATTGAGATCAGTAGTAGCTCCTCCTATTAATAACCTATTAGTACATGTCATGTAGCAAAAAAATCTAGCATTGAGCACAGGTGTATTATGTAGTAGCCCCCTATTAATAACCTATTAGCACATATTATATAGCAAACAAGTTATTGATTCCAAACGTGAAAGAAACAGTTTCCAGATGAGAGGACTATGCTTATGGCACTAAAATAAACTGTTAGTCCTTCAAGTTACTACAGATGCCATTCATTTTGACAAGTTTAACAATTCTAACTAATGAGTTTAGTGAATTATATATGCGGCAACAAACCATCATTTTTACATGTCTTAGATCCAATTCCCAATGTCTTAATTAGAACCAATTCTTACCAGTTTGATAGTTCAAGTCACAATGTATGTCATTCAATTTCCATATTAACAGTATTAGTAGATTCTATTCGTATTCTCACAATACTAACAGCCAATTGAGGATCTTAAGAATTTGAATGAAAGCTTTAGAATAAAATTATTATTGTTTCAGATATTATGGGGTGACGACAAAGGGTAGTGTTGGTTGTTTAAGACATTTACTCACCCAATAGATCAATAAATACTCTCGGCAATGAATTCAGATGGTGAATGGACCAATTCGATAGTATTTTATTCAATCTAGACATTTACATCAAACAAGTAGTTTTTTGATGAAAAACATATAAGACGTGAGACCTACGGGTACCAACATTGGTCAACTCATCTTTCTGACTACTGGAATAATATATGCCTCGACCTACAAGCGCTGCCCAGGTTGTTCTGTGCCCACACCAAACTAAGATCGCAAACTTTCTAGAGAGCGGCTTACTAACAATTCTAACTAGAACTAGAAAAATTAACAAGGCCAAATGGTTGTTTCATTACGAATCCCTTGTGACTAAGATCACAGAATAACAACGAAAACGTAACAGTTTAGCTCTTCTACCTGCAGTCAGTCGACGGCCTGTTCAATGCACCATATAACTGGATGCCGGACAAGAAGGGCACGTAATACTGGATCACGCTGGTTATGCCGTTAAGAACAAGAGGAACACCAGCACCATAGGCGCTCCACTCAGCAAACGACTCCCAGAGGTCCGCAAGAGCAAAATAAGGCCTAGGCTCCCCATCAGAAACCTTACATCTCCCCATCTTCATCTGAAAACCAATCAATCGTCAATTAAACTCCACGAGGGTAAGCAAAGGCGGAGACTTCTAAACCTTGGAAGGGTGCTGAGCGGTAACAACTGGAGTAGTTGACTTCAAGAAGCGTTCCAAGTTGCAAAGATGACCGGCGGAAGCGCTAACACACGAAGTCGTCACTGTCCCGGTCTTCTTCGAAGTCTCCTCTTCTCGAACTCGGTCCTCTGGCTCAGGGACGCCAGGTATCGCCATTGCAGCCTTATCCATGGGAAGACACGGAAGGTAGGGCGAAACTACAGAGGCGGAGGTGCCAGTATACCTCTGCGAACTCTGTATGTATTGTCGGCGGTGGCCATGGCAACTACTCTTAGCCTTGGAAGCATCGTAAAACCGATGCTCCCCATTTCTGCGACCCACCTGCAAGCTTGACCCCGACACTCCATCAAAGGCCATGACCTTGCAAGCAGAAACCCTACTCGCCGCCTCAACCCGCAGATACTCCGGATCTGATCGACTCCAAAGATCAAAAATCGAAGCCAAAGGCGATCGAGGAAGAAGCCGCCGACAGGTAAGCGAGATAAGAAAGAGAAATCGACGCTGAAAAGGACTCGAGTAATGAGGAAGAAGAAGAGGCAGCGGAACGGAGGAAGGAGGCGGAAGGCGGAAGCATATTAATAAGGAAAATGAAACGGAGGAGGACGCGCCTTATTCTAAATCGTACTCGACAGGCTACACGATCTATTATTGGCAAATACCGGCGGGACCGCAGACGCGAAAGCGGGTATCGAGAAAGGACGGCTGCGCGATCGCTGCGATAGACGGGGATTGCGATGAGCTGGACGCCGACGTTGCGCATTAAAGGAAGCCCATCGCGACGTGTTAATTGTGACGAGGGAGACGAGACAGCGCGGGAGAGGGCCGTCAGAGGACGAGGAGATACCACGCGTCGGGCGCGGATGCGCAAGGCAGTTGGTGGCTCGATTCGCCACCCTGGCGCCTGTTCTCCGTTCGCACGCAACTCTTATCGGTGGTCGTGGGGAAACGGCCGGAGGAACCGGGTTCGGGTGGGGAAAGCGAGCAGCCGACTCGCCGGCCAACCGCCAACCGCCAACCGCCAACCGCTATATGTACCGACGGAAGTGGCCAGGGCGGCGCATATCTCTGGCTCACGATGTGACTGCGGAGGTGGCGGTTCACGTGGACGACGCACGTGGGAAGGGGATCGAGAGATAGCAGCCCAACTAATAGTCGTGGGCCTCTGGAATGGCCCATAAAAGTTGCGCGCGCCATCGCATCTATTTTACCCGATTGGGAATTTGAAGCGACGCTCGCATGCCCTTTTCTCCCTTTCGCGTCGATTTCCAGATGCTGAGGCTCTCCGAGGAGGAACGCAGCAGCGGTGACTGGCGATGGTGGTCCGGATCTCTAGGGCGGGCGGGCTGGCTTTGGCGATCTGATGGAAGGGAAGATGCAGGTCGTTCTGAGATCGGCAACAACTTCAATCGGTGAGTTGCCATTTGGTGATCTCGTAGGTGAGATAATTCTCCGCCTCTTTAGGATATGGATCCTTCTACTTCCTTCTGATCCTCGCTTTCTGATTTGAGTACTGTTTGATTTGGTTTTCGTTGCTCGATGTCGCTAGCAAATGGTAACAAAACTTGAAGATTTTAGAGGTCAGACACCGCACCGCATGTTTTTGAGAATGTGGTAGTTTGTCAAGATGAGGAAGATCAATGATAGATTCGATAAGCACTAGATGTGATGGAGGTCACCTTCTTGGTAGTTTTTTTTTTCAATCTTTATGAAAATTTGATGTGACTGAATTTTCAGGATCAATATTAAGAGACCCTAAAATCGTATGAAAAATTGACTAGGCAGCTGAATAATAGACAAGGATATTTTAATATATCAGTCGGTGCAGTGATTTAAATTTATTTTAGAATAAATTTATTTTATATTATAATAATTTGATCAAAATCACTATATTAATACTAAAATAAAAAAATTTCAGACCAAAAGATAGTATGTCTTTTGATTTTGTTTTAAATAAATATATTTTTGAAGATATCAAAAATAGGAATGACTCTCTTGGGAAAGAATAGTTTGTTCAGGGGTGTATGTGAGAAATATCCAAAAAAAAATTGGCCCATGCAGGTCTCGAACCTGCGACCTTCGCGTTATTAGCACGACGCTCTAACCAACTGAGCTAATGGGCCATTGTTTGGATGTCAATAAAATTTAGCTAGGTATGACTTGTATTAATCGATCTTCACATTTTATTACCGTAACATTCACTCATTCCTATGCTAGGATTTAGAAATTTTAGTATTATTTTAAAATTCAGTGTCATGCTTTGGCTCCTTCGAATATTTTTATTATTCAATTGTAGGGATGAATTCAACGAAGGAAATTGCTCCTCTTAACTAGTGCTAGATAGGGCAACTAAACAGTAGTTTGCTAGGCATACATTCAAACGTTGAATCGATTAAATTATTTATATTTTTATACAGAAAAATTTAAATCTGGACAATTTTATGATTTTGAATTAGATATCTCAAATTATCTCTGCCAAAAAAACTCTAGAAAGTAAATTGCTTTTCCCACCCCTCCTGACACCGCACCCCCCTCCTTTTCCTCTCTTTCCTATTCAAATGACATATTTACCCTTTTTTCTTTATTTTTTTATTTTATTATATATATAATTTTTATTTAGTTTTATTTTTTAAATAAATTTTGTTTATTATTTTTTCATTAATACTATATATATTTTTAAATTTAATTTACTTTTTATTTAGTTTTATTTTTAAATTAATTTTGTTTAATATTTTTTTAAAATTTTACCCTTTTTTTCTTTGTTTTTTATTTTATTTTACCTATATATAGATTTTTTAATTTTATTTAATTTTTATTTAGTTTTATTTTTTTAATTAATTTTATTTATTATTTTTTCATTAATACTATATATATATATATTAATTTAATTTTTATTTAGTTTTATATTTAAATTAATTTTGTTTATTTATTTTAATTTTATTTAGTTTTATTTCTTTAATCAATTTTGTTTATTATTTTTTATCAAATTTTTTTATTTTTTTTATTTTATATAATTTTCAACATAAATCAGAAGCTCTCCTTTTTTTAAATTACCTTCCTAATTCGACACTTAAATTACCCTCATCCAACTTTTGACACATGTCAGAACCTTCTCTCCCTTTAAATCATCCCTCCCTCCAATCCTTGACACATAACACATGTCAGAATCTCTCACCCTCTTTAAATTACTCATCCTCCAACCATTGACACCTGTTAAAACACCCCCTCCCTTTAAATTACCCCTCTTCAATGCTTGACATACGTTAGAACCTCCCCTCCCTTTAAATTACCCCCCTTTCAACCTTTGACATATGTCAAAATCACTCATCCCTTTAAATTACCCTCCTTCCAACTCTTGACACATATCAAAATCTCTCATCACTTTAAATTACCCTCTTCCAACCCTTGACACATGTCAAACTCTCTCATCCATTTAAATTATCTCACTTTCAACTCTTGACACATGTCAGAACTCCTTACTCTATTTAAATTACTCATCCTTGTTGGGATGTATACTGAAAGCCTAGCTCTTTGGTATAAACATTTTATTTTGAAATAAGAATCACATGATCATTCTTTGCACTTTATATTAATATATGTGCATATTGTCTAATACTTTACATTGTAGATAACATGGTGCTTGGGTGTGGCACAGAAGATCATGTTATCATTCCCTTGTAGAGTATAAGTAGAGGCTCACAACCAAGATGGTTTTGGACAAACCATTGGCATGGTTGTAGTGTAGCTTGGTATTGGTTTGTCTTGACCATAGAGTTACACTAGTACACCTCGGTGTATTGGCGGGGCAAGCGTAGAGGTGATTGATTTGTTCACTCGTAATTGAATCGGACCTCGGATATTATGTTATACATGCTCTTAATCCCGATATAATAACGGGCACATGTACTTAGTATTTATTTCTTTGATTTACGGTGAGATTTCTATGGATTAAATCAATATGCAGTAAGTTGGGAAATGATATTATTTACATGGTGTGCCATTGATTATAGGAGGAATCAGTGTCCTATGTATTAGGTTGATGATGTCCCCTTGAGGAGCTCATAAGGTTCATCATGTAAACCCAGCTGGTTGACTTAGTCAACATGATGATAAGGTTGAGTGGTACTACTCGAGGAGTTAGATGTTAATTGATTGATGGTCGATCAATCAATCGATTGGACATTCGATATCTTAAACACGGGGAGATGGATGTACAAATAATATATGGAGCCCATATTAATTTATGGGGGTTGGTGAGGTAGTTCAATGATGATCCTCTAGTGGAATGGAACATCATTGATGGATCAAGTTTGTGTGGTTCCGATCCATCGGGTGGCCAAGACCCAACTCCTCCTCATGGTCCCTATCGTAGCCTAATATAAACCTCATGAAGTCTAGATCAAATGATGGAAAACAAATCTCTAGATCTGACGGTTAGGATTAAATCCCTAGAACCGACGGTTGAGATTAAATTTCTAGATCCGACGGTTGGGATTAAAAACATATAACCGACGGTTGAGATTAAATCTCTAAATCAAGCGATTGAGATTAAAACCCTAGAACCGACGGTGGAGATTAAAACAAGGCCTAAACCTAACTCTATATAAAAGGGAGAGGAAAGGTTGGATAAGGTGTCAAGAAAATTGGGAATTAGTTCCTATATTTTGGCTACCTCATCAATAACCAATTTTCTCCTAAGTTCTATAAAGGGTGGCTATGGGTTGGGCGGAAAAAGATGAGAGTGGTTGATGTTGGATGATGGATGCTAAGGAGATTAGGGTTTAGCCTCCAATTGCTTGGCGTGAAGCAACCCTAAGGAGGAAACCCTAATTAGGTTTGGCTCCTATGGGTTGGGCGGCCAAGGCTTGGAAGATGAGTGGGCGACGGCAACTTGAGGAAGATCTCTTCTTCTTCCTTGAAGATGGCTAGCTCCTAGATCTCTTCTCTCTCCACCATGCTTGGCGTGCAAGGAACCCTATGGAGGAAACCCTAATTTGATTAGGGTTTTGGCTCCATTGCTTGGCGCCATGGATGGGAATGAAGAGTGGGTGGCAACTTGTGGAAGAGCTTGTCTTCTTCCTTGGAGGTGGCTAGCTCCTAGATCTCTTCTCTCCACCATGGTTGGCGTAAGAAAGCCTAAGGAGAAACCCTAATTAGGGTTTCCTCCTTAGGTTGCGACTAGGGATTGCAAGGAAGTTGGCGGCAACTATAGGAGAGGTCTTCTTCTTCCTAGGGTGTGGCCGGCTCCTTCCTCTATTCCCTCACCGTGGCGCCGACATATTCCCTTTATCCTCTTCACTCCATCTTGGCCGGCGGCACCAAAACTAGGGTTTGTCCCTAGTTCGGTTCCTTGGTTGTTTCCATATTATTCTCTCTATTCTTGGGGCCGGCGGCATCAATCCTTTATGGATTGGTGGTTGGCTCAAGCAAGAAGGGAAAGAGAGTTCTACATTCTTTGGATAGAAGAAGATCTAGGAAGCTTCAACTTGTGGAGGATCTTCGCCCACACGAAGTCTACAAGGAGGTTAGGACATACGATAGAAGATCAAGAGGTATAAAAGTTTTATAACTTTTATTATTGTTCTTTGCATGTTCTTATTGATATGCTAGCTTATGTTTTTTATGTTAGTATATGTTGATTATACTAGTATGTATTTGTATAATCATGGACCCCGATAAGAAACACAAAAATCGGCAATCCGTCCGTCGTCTCTTCCGCGGCTAACCGACTAGAAGAGTTGTGTTGCTTGAACAACTAGTTTGTTCAAGCGATCGCTCAAGTCGTTAGCACGACGACGAATTGGTTGTGCTTAGGAAACTCATCCCATCCGGATTAGTTTTCATTAGTGAAAATTTTAATCCGGGGACATGGGAGCCTATGAGCATTCCGAGAAATAGCACGATTGCCAACAATCCTCCAATCCTTGACACATGTCAAAACACCCCTTTCCTTTTAAATTACCCATCTTTCAACTCTTGACACATGTCAGAACTTCCCCTCCTCTTAAATTACCCATTCTTCAACTCTTGACACATGTTAGAATCTCCCCTCCCCTTAAATTACCCACCCTTCAACTCTTGACACATGTTAAAACCTCCCCTCCCCTTAAATTACCCACCATTCAACTCTTAACACATGTCAAAATCTCTCCCTATAAATTCTCCTCTCATACTTCATTTTTAGTCACTCTTCAATCACACCTCCCTCCATTGCTATCTCCCTCATAGCCTCTCCTTCTCTCTTCCAAAACATAGTTATCTTCTTAGTCATTACTTTTCATAATTCATAGAAAGAAACTATGAATGACTATTTGAGTTTATTTTCAGATAGTTGATCAATTGAGAATAATGTTCCTGGTGAAGAGAGTATCTCCAACAATAGTCGCGATTATACAGTCGAATTTACCACAGATGAGGTTAGTTATTATCATTGTTTTATGCATATTCGTTATTTATTTTATAAGTAGAGAAATTATATTAAGATTAGATAATGTCACACTTATACATCTTTGTATTATTTTTTTATATAGATATTTAAAAGTAGAGAAGATATGATAAATTGGGTAAAGACAGTTGGTCTGAAGAATGGTATTGTAGTGGTTATTAAAAATTCTGCTAATTTAAAAGGTGGCAAGCTATCAAAGTGTCATCTTATGTGTGAAAGAGGTGGAAAGTATAAACTGCCACGATATCTAGTTGATGGACAATCCTTAAAAAGAAATACTGGGACTAAAAAATGTGAATGCTCATTTGAGCTGCGAGGTATATCAATACATTTAGATGGTGTGATGTGGGGTTTAAGGGTTGTTTGTGATTTTCATAATCATCAATTAGTAGAATATATTGATGGCCATGAGTACCCGAGTAGGTTAAAACCAATAGAGAAAGAATTTGTGCTCGACATGACCAACAACACCACACCTCGTGAAATTCTTAGTATTTTGAAGGAAAGAGACCCGTCAAACACTACAGGGATCAAAAGTATTTACAATGGTATTTTCACAAATAAATCCGCTAAACGGGGTGGCTTAAATTCTATTCAGTATGTCTTGGACCAATTAATCAAGAAAAAATACCTCCATAATTACCATACAAATCCAGACACCAACGAAATCACAGATATTCTTTGGGTTCATCTAAAAAGTCTAGAGTTGTTTGTCAACTTTTCGTTTGTGTTGATCATTGATGTCACATACAAGACCAATGAGTATCGGATACCACTATTGGAGGTTGTGGGTATCACATCTACAATGTGAACTTACTCACTTATGTTCGCATATCTTAGTAATGAGAGGACAGAGCAACTGACATGAGCATTAGATACATTAAAGAAGTGGATGGTTGAAAAGAAGGCATCGTTGTCATTGGTGTTTGTTTTAGATCGGGATTTGACGCTTATTAATGCCATTGAAACATGTTTTCCCAATGCACGTCACATTCTTTGTATTTGACACATAAACCAGTGCGTAATGAAGAAATGCGCCCCTATGCTTGGTCTGGAGTGACAACATTTTTATGCATCATGACACTCACTCATTAATTCATCGACACAATGGTCTTACCAGCAGAAGTGGGATGTCATGCGCAAGGAGTATCAACAATTCAAAGGTATTCTAAATTACCTTTGGGATACATGATTACACCCTTACAAGGAGCGGTTTGTTTCAGCATGGGTTGATACATGTATGCACCTCGGGAGCAATTCAAATCAAAGGTATTGTCACTTTTATAGCTTTATTATTTAAATTTTATTCATTATTGTACTATTTCAATTCTTTTCAGTATTAAAACATAATGTATTTTTTTTATTACAGGCGAGTAAAGTTATATTTGGGAGATACCATGTCATCTCTACGGACATCTTTTGAAAAAATACATAAGATGTTGAGAATTGATTTGGGGATATTAGAAGTCGTTAGAGATCTCTCGACATTTCACGCCATCAACATTTATATGATGACATTTTTTTCGATCGAATAAGGTGTCGGATTTCATTAGAGGCAATGAAGTTGATTTACAGTCGGCTAAAATGCATTGAGGAGGCATCTCACGGCTAGCTAGCGGATCTGTTGCTCTATCAAAATTGTATATGGATTGTCGTGCGAGCATGATCTTGCAGATTACTTTTCCATTCCAATTCCGCAGTATCAATGCTCATTGGAGGAGATTGTCGATGCATCGTATCGGTTTAATGACGAGGAGCCTGACCTAACAAGACATCCCATGTTGTTGACATATTAGATGGAATGGATCCACATATGCGAAGCGTATGATAGCAAGTTTTCGATATGATAAATCCATCTCAAAGTACAGTTCGAGCTCCTTCATACAACACAGAACATAGAGGTCGACCTATGGGTAGAAATGAACAAAGTGGACGTCGCATACCTTCTTTTGCAAATGCATCCACTTTAGGATCTAGGGTCTCTCAACCGACTGTAACATCTCGAGGGAGAGGAAGACGTGGAAGAAGTCGAAGGTTCTGATACTCGAATGACCCATGATCACTCTCGATTCCACCCATGCATGATACTTATATTGAAATTACTGTGCCTCTCTACAAAGTTATATTTCTCACCGTTGATGTTGACCCGATATAGTCATTGTGGATTCAGGGCAATAGCTGTACTAATTGGGTATGATGAAAAAGGTTGGTTTCAAGTACGATTCGATCTTATAGAAGAGATTCAACAAAATAAGGATTTATGTGATCAACTTTATCCAGATCGAAATTTAGTAACTAATCTATTATTCTCATTGAATTGGTTTGAGTCGTAGGCACCAAAAATGTATTGGATGGACTCGGGAATTGTATCGCATCAAGGTACAATCTGATCGCATACATTTGGTGAGAATATTGAGAGTTGTTTTACTCACTTGCCATTAAGAACTCCTCCAGTTCCAAACCAAGAGCGTCGAGAAATAGCTATTGCTCATGTTGGCAATCACTTCGTACAAATTTTCTTACATCCTCATTATCCTGTACCACCTATTTCAATGTGGTGGTGTCAACATTCATCGTATGAAGCTAAAGGATGGGTCACTCGTTATAGGACACATATTCATTTGTGGTACGAAGTAATAGGTACACCGCCACCAGACATGTCAGAAGCAGAATTTGGAGGCAATATTGATTAAAATTTCTATTTTTATATATTTTCGTGTTTTTTTTGTATTATTACATTACTCTTCATTTGAAAAAAAAATGTTTGTTCGTAAGTTATGAATGTGTTCACTATTAATTGTTAGTATTTTTGTTAGTTTTTTATTTTGATCCATATTTTTATACTTTTTAAAATTTTTATAAATAATAACTCCTAAAATTTATAACTAAAATAAACAAAAGATTATAAACATATAAAAAAAATATTCAAAAGAAAATAAAACTGATAAAAAAATTGATTAACAAAAAAATAAAATCAATAAAAAAACAAAATTTAAAAAAAAAATAAATTTAAAAAATACAAGTATTATGAAAAATATATTAAATAAAATTAATTAAAAAATAAAATTTATATAAAATTGAAAAAAAATATACTAAACAAAATTTATTAAAAAAATAAAACTAAATAAAATTTATATAAAATTCTAAAAATAAAGTATTGATAAAAAATAATAAATAAAATTGGTTAAAAAATAAAACTAAATAAAAATTGAAAAAAATTGAAAAAAATATCGTATTGACGATGAAAAAAAAAATTGAATTAATTAAAAAATAAAACTAAATAAAAGCTAAATAAAATTAAAAATATACAAGTATGAGAGTTATTTTTAAATAAAATTAATTTAAAAAAAAACTAAATAAAAATTAAAAAAAAACAAAGAGGACAAGAGTGTCATTTCATACGGAGAGAGAGAGGAGGGGGTGAAATGTACGATGTAAAAGGGGGTGGGAAAAGCAGGTCTCCTCTAGAAAATAGCAATAAACTGCCGGACACACATGCTAAATTAATGAACTGATAATCAATAACATATATTTTTATCTAATTATTTGAACTCCAAAATCGTTACTTGCTCACAACTCGAGTTTAAAGTTCAAAGGCATTTAGATCGGCAGTGATTCGAACTCAGGCCGCGAGACTCGACTCGATCCCTAATTTTTCAAAACTCAGCCAGAGATCTCAATGGACTTTGCCTCCGGCTTCTTCACCTCCTCCTTGGGAATCGTCACCGTCAGCACGCCGTTCTCCATGCTCGCCTTCACCAGGTCCGCCTTGGCGTTCTCCGGCAGCCGGAACCGGCGCAGGAACTTACCGCTGCCGCGCTCCACGCGGTGCCACTCGTCGGTCCTCTCCTCCTGTTCCTTGGAGCGCTCGCCGTAGATCTGGAGGACCCGCCCCTCCTCTAGCTCCACCTTCACCTCCTCCGTCTTGAGGCCGGGGAGGTCGGCCTTGAAGACGTGCGCCTCGGGCGTCTCCTTCCAGTCGATGCGGGTGCTGACGAAGGCGGAAGTTTCATCGACGAAGCCCGGGCGCGTCTGGGCGAGGGAGCGAAAGGCGTCGAACGGGAAGCCTAGAACTTCCCGTTCTACAGCTAGAACGGTCTAGCTATAGAACGTTCTATAATTTATCGAGAGCGACAGAAAGGTCTAGAAGCAACTAGAACTTCGAAGAAGAAGAAATCCTTTTTTCTCGTATCCTCCACGTCACTATTTCCAACGTTCTACAGCTCATTCTTAATGAGTTAAAGAATGTCTAATAATTATTTTAATATCACATTTATTTATTTTTTCCATAATATAAACAGCTTCGATCACTCCTTGCAATAGCAAATAACCTATTAGATTAGCCCTCAGCGGGCACCATGCAGTGGTCTAATAACCTATTAGACCTGTCGGCATTTCGAAAGAAGAGGAAGATAAAATGGTGGAGGAGGAGGAAGAGAGGTAACCAATAAAGAGAAGTGCATGGGAACCGCATTGGACGAGAAGCAGAGGAATGAACGAAACGTAACAGGAGATGAAGAAGTAGGGATTGATGCGGATATATATAATTCACCCTATGGATCAGATAAACACCTGGTCTCCCTTTTTTCGGCAACCTCCACCAACTCGGCGCGCAGCCCCACCGCACCCTTACCTCGCTTGCCCGCCGCCATGGCTCCGTAATGCTCCTCCACCTCGTCCGCGTCCCCGTCGTCGTCTTCTCCTCCGCCGCAGCTGCTGAGATGGCCCTGAAGACCAACGACCTCGTGTTCGCCACCGGCCCCGACTCCACGATCGTTGACTGCCTCTGCTGCCCCTCCCGAGAGTAGATTCTCATCACTAAGTAATAAATCAGGACTAGGAAAAAATATAGATGAGTTGGATCCGAGTGAGCTGAATCGAATGCGAGAGTGATTTGAGAAAGGACGAAGGTCGAAATGAGTCGAGTCAGATACAGAGACGATTCGAGAAGGAGCGAAGGTAGAAGTAAGTCGAGTCAAATATAAGAGTGATTCAAAAAGGATGAACGTCGAAGTGAACTGAGTCAGGTGTGAGAATAACTCGAGAAGGGGCGAAGGCTGAAGCGAATCGAGTCGGGTGCGATAACAACTCAAGAAGGGGCGAAAGCCGAAGTGAGTCGAGTCGGATGTAGGAGCAACTCGAGAAGGGGCGAAGGCCAAAGTGAGTCGAGTCAGGTACGAAGGCGACTCAGCAAGTATCGGAGACGAAAGTAAGCTGAGTCGGAAATGGTGCGACTCGAGAAGAGTGATAGGCATCAGTAAACCGAGTCTAGGAGTGTAATGACTCAAGAAGCGGATGTAAGTGCTTATAAGATCTCGTATATATCTCCACTATGATTTTGATTGTATTCTCCATACTCCAACAGCGGAGACTACTCAAGAGATTCCTTCTGCGTGCGGAGTATACTCGGTCTCCTAATAGTTTTTTCTAATGATAACTCTTATCCATACGTGGCTCACCACGTGGAGATTCCTGGTAGAGGTTGTCCCATAACAGTTTGACAGGTGCTTGTTGGCGCAATTGATCACAGGTCAAGGTTGATCAAGCTCGAGTGAGACTCGAGTTGAGTTTCAATGTTTGACAATATGATTAGAGATGAAGGATGATTTGAGAGAGATTATTGGTGAAATCAACCTCATGTCAAGATTAACCAAGCTCGATTGAGACTTGAGTTAGAGTTGTAGTCATATGAAGATGAGCATGAAGTCAAGTAGATCAAAATTGGCCGGATATTTGACGAGTGAAAAAATCCAAGTTGTTTCGGGATGACCGGACACTTGATGGTCGGAAGTCCAACAAGACGTTGGCAAGAGAGAGATCCAAGATGGTAGAGAGGACTGGACACTTGGTATTGAAAAGTCCAATTGGGAGTTGACAAGTGGAAAGTCCAAGTCGATCAAGGTTAATCAGACACTTGACACGAAGAGAGAAAAAGTCCAAGCAAGTCAAGAAGGACTGAAGGCTTGGTGTTGGAAAAGCCCTTATAGGTCTAGAGACTGAAGGCAAGACAAAGAAAGTCCAAACAAATCAAAGAGACCCGGATGTTTGGTGAAAGAAAGTCCTGCCAAGTCAAGGGGATTGAATGACAAGGCAAGTGAAGTTCAGGCATGTCCGGGAGACTGTACTCGGCAAGTGTAGTCCTGACAGGTCTAAGAGACCTGTACTTGGCAGGTGAAGTCCCGATATGCTTGGGAGATTTTACTTGATAAGAGAAGTCCTAGCTAGTAGGTCACGATTGATCGGATACTAAGCAAAGGAGGGTCCGACAGATCAAGGGTGATCAGATATTGGACGAGAAAAGTCCTAGTAGGTTGAGGTCAATCGGATACCAGATGAAGCGAGAGTTAGCTTAAAATTAGGTTGAGACTGATGTATCAGTCGACGAGTGTTACTGTTCAAGCATCGTCAAATTTAGAACTCGATTGTGAATAGTAGTAGTCAGTAAATTGCTACAGTAATCGACCACTATAGTAATCCACTGCTACATTACCCTGTTATAGTGTTGACTGCTACAATGTTGACTGTTACAATAACGGTCGAAAAAAAAATTCGACTATGAACAATAGCAATTGACTTCTACTGTTCACTAGTTAAATGTGAATCATTTTTTAAGCCTATAAATCGAATAGAATGTTTCCAACTCAACCAACCAGTTCGACTGGAGCTTACCAATCGAGTGGTGGATTTTGGCAATTGATTGATGAGACCTAAAACAACAAATTTGATGAATAGAGTATTTCGAACTCAACCGATCAGTTCAACCGAAGCTTACCAATCAACTGGTGTACAATAACAAATCAAAATACGACGTGGATTTAGCCATTGAAGAGCAACGGTCGATTGACCAGTCAACTGGGGGTAAGATCAATCGACTGGTATTTGTTATTGCATTCCAGACCCAAGTCATTCCAAAGCAACTAAAAAGCGATCAAGTAAAGATTTAAGTACTTTGATTCTTGTTCTTCATTTCACTTGTGTACATGTATTTGGTTTTTCTTCTTGTATAACTTTCAGGTTGTAAGAGGTTTCTCTATCTCCGGAAGGTTTTCGAGAAAGAGGAAGTGATAGTGGGACTATCGATAGGAGTCAGGTCGTGGAGTAGAAATCGAAGATTCCGAATCACGTAAAATTCCAGTGTACATTCTGGTCCTAATAGTGCTATCGTCTAGGTGCATAACAATCATCATAGATGCTATAAAAAGATAAGTTAAGGTAAAAGAAGAGGCTCTCTCTCTCTCTCTCTCTCTCTCTCTCTCTCTCTCTCTCTCCTTCTTTAGAGTTTCATTGCATTGAATATATTTTTATTTTCATTTTTCCTTATCTAATTTAAGCATCGGAGGGGCGTATATCGACTCCAACGGTGATCTCTTTATTGGTGCAATCGGCCCAAGTCACAATTGATTAGACTCGAGTGGACTTGAGTAGTATTTTAATATTTGACATTGTGTTTACGTGTAGATAATAATATGACTATGGGATGGTTTGGAACATTCGTAGTCATATGGAGTTGAGCGTGAAGTCAAGGAGGTCAAGGCTGACCAGATACTTGACAAGGGAGAAATCCAAGTCGGTCAAGGGTGATTGGACACTTGGTGTTGGAAAGTCCAATAGAGAGTTAACAAGGGAAATCTAAGTCAGTCAAAGGAGATTAGATACTTGGTGAAGTGAAGTCCAGGTGAGTCAAGGTTGATTGGACACTTGGCACAAGAAGAGAAAAAGTCCAAACAGGTCAAGGAGAATTGAATGTTTGGTGAAGAAAAGTTAGATCTGGTAGGTCATGGGGTGACTGTGCTTGGCAAAGGAAGTCTCGACATGTCTAGAGACCGTGTTTAGCCAGGGAAGACCTAACTGATTAGGGAGATTGAGCTTGACAAGAGAAGTTTTGGTAGGTCACGGTTGATGAGGCTAGGCAAGCGAGGAAAGTCCAAGGATGGAGCCTTGGCAATGGAAGTCTCGGAGGCACGACCTCTTGGCAATGGAGAAGTTCCGGAGACGCGACCTCTTGGCAAAGGAGAAGTCCCGGAAGTGCAACCTCTTGACAAAGGTATCCCCTAGAGCATGACATGACTGATGGATGCACCTGAAGGCTAGCACAAGGATGAATTAGTTGTGGAGGACTCGGATGGATCTTAAAGTCACGAGGCTGATAGAGGTGATTTGAAAGCTTAAGTTTAGACTAAGAGTATCCGATGACATGACAAAGGCGATGGAAGTACCTGAAAGCTAGCGTGAATGGTGAAGAAGTCGTGAATGACTCAAATGGACTTTGAGGGTTTAAGGCGGATGGATGTGATTAGAAGGCTTAGATATAGGCTAAGGGTAGGGTGGGCAATCGGTCGATTAAACCGAAAAAATCGATCGAACTGACCGAACTTGAAAGTTCGATTCGGTCTAATCGGAAATTCAATTTTTTTATTAAAAAATATCGATTTATTCGGTTTATGCAGTTCGTTTTCGGGTTTGAACTGAAAAAATTCGGTTTAACCGAACCGATCGATTTTAACTGAAGCAGTCGACTGATTGTACCATCAGTCGACTAAGAAGCATTCTGTGCTCCTGTCCACTTGATTCAGTTGACTGCTATATAACGACAGTCGATTGATTGGACCATCAATCGGCTGATTTGAGCCATCAGTCGACTGGATGTAAAAAATCAATTTTTTTCCCAGTTTTTAACTGAAAAAACCAATTTTTTTTTTGCCAAATCAGTTTGGTTCGGTAAAAAATTTCGGTTGCTTCGATTTAGATAAAAAAAATTCGATTTATTCGATTTCGGTCTTAATCGATTCGGTCGGTTCGATTTTAACCGATTGCACACTCCTAGCTAAGGATGGTTGATCAAGTATGAAGGGATCATACTTGAATCAAATCTCATATTTGAGATTTAATAGTCGACTGAATATTTTGGCCAGTTGACTGGTCCAGTGTGGTTGACTCCCGCTGTGAGGCTCGATTTTCACACTAGGTGGTCCGTAGTCGATTGATCCAGTAGGAAGCCGACTTCCCTTGTGGGGTTCAACATTTAGGTTGAGTGCTTGACACTATACGGCTCGACAAACAACTTAGGTGCTCAACAGTCGATTGTTGTGTATAAGAAGTCGACTAGCCAATGTGAGCTCTAGGAAAGCTGATTGGTGCTCAGCAGTCGATTGATGGTGTAAAGTAGTCAAATGGTCGTTGGTGTTCAGAAAGTTTAAAGGTAGGTCGGGTGAGGTGAAAAACATTAACCCCGACAAGCAATCGACTGTTAAAAAACATTAACCCCGACAAGCAATTGACTGTTGCGGTAAAGCAGTCCATTAAAGGCTAGACAACAATAGGTCAAAAGCGAGGCAGACTTAACCAATATCTCGACTGGGCTGACAATCGAGGTGACGACTCACCTGGCGAAGTTACCGTTGAGCAGCAATGATCAGAAATCAGCCTGACGCGAAGCCATAAGAAGAGTAGCTCGGTGGTGATTTCAATAGCAGTTTCTTAAGAAATTTGAAGGGGAATTATTGTTGCATTTCAGACCTTCCAAGCATCTCAAAAGCAACCAACAAGATTAAGCAAAATTTTATTCGTTTGTAAAGTGTTATTTACTTGTATTTGCTCTGTATTTTATTTTGGTTGCATTTTGCTTTTGCAAATCCAATGTAACAGGTTTCTCCATCTCCGGTTTATTTTCGAGAATGAGAAAGTGTTAGTGAGGGTAGATCACTACACCATTGTCTTAGAGTAGAAATTTAAGTTCCGAACCACGTAAAATTGTATTGTGTGTATTTATTTCTTTTGTATTTGTTTCTATTTGTTTTGCATTCCGCTACATATAACGCTTTTGTAGAGAAACACGATATGAACACGAACCAAAAGTACGAAATCGAAGAACGTTATTCACTCTCCTCTAGCACGCCAACGGTCCAACACTCTTGACGTGTATTAATTTTGACGGAAATATTATTACGAATGTGAGAATCATGCCTCTTACGAAGGCTCGACCAAAGATATTAAAAAAAAAAAAAGAGGACCGTATCAGGGATGCTTTGCTCTGATTAATTAAAACAGCCAACTTAACCCTTTTTATATATTTTATGTATTATGATGCCTGTCGAGACCGTGATGGCGAGGTGTCCAGGTAGCGTAAACCGGTAACTGTGGATGCTTCGGCGGAGAGATGCGCAACCCGTAATCGTTGAGCTGATTACGGAAGATCAATGCCGCCAGATAGTCGAGCAGAATGATGTGGACCGAGCCGAATGGAGAGCCTGCGCAGTAGCAATCGGTTAAGGGCGCTGAGAGAGATCTCGGCACGACCCCTCCGACGCTCAAGACAGAACTTAGTTGGAAGAGGAAAAAGGAACTTAGAACAACTAGTATCAATGTTTGGAAAAGCTTACCTCCTCCTTTCCCAGGAGGGTCCTATATATAGAAGGGAAGCTCTGTTCTCGAGGAGCTCTGTCCACAGAAGTGACGGAGCCTAATGGACCGTACAGTATAATCATTGTTACTTGGACTGCATTCCGCGCGTGGGCTGCCATTACTACACGTCGTGCGGTTGATAGGAGACAAGTTTCAATTAATGTTGCGGCTAATCCCTTGAGATCTTGGCAGAGAAATCTGCCCTTGGACGAGAGCAGTAATTAATACACGGTGCGTGGCTGATAAGAGACCATTCTCTATTAATGCCGCAGACATTCCTCTGAATCTTGTCAGTGATTTATCCTTTCAAAGGGGAATATGCTCCTTCAACTTGATGACATGGCCTTCCTCCTTTAATAAAATGGATCCTTTTTTATACGATTCTTATATTTCAGAGGCGGGGAGCCTGATATAAAGGAAATCCGAGCCGAGACGCGGGGCGTCTGGTATGTGTGAGAGAAGTCCGAGCCGAGACGCGGGGCGTCTGGTATATGTGAGAGAAGTCCGAGCCGAGACGCAGGGCGTCTGGTAAATGTGAGAGAAATCCGAGCCAAGACGTAGGGCGTCTGGTATATATAAAGATGGGGCATTCGCAGCGAGTTCATCCTGTTTGTTTAAACCCTGTCTTTCAGTCTTACCCGGGTATCATTAGGTATCACCTGAGTATCACTAGGTATCATGGGTCCCCCCCCCCTCCTTGAGTCTAGTCGAAGGATAGGCGCAGCCTAACTGACTAGACTGGTTCGCACTAAACCATGATTTTCCCTCCTATTGCTCTTTTAATGAGGCATGGTAAAGGCTCCTCGGGAAACGGGGAGGGTCCGCTTTTGGACACATTCATCAATGGCCATTAATGCGACGATCCGATGACGATCCTCCTGTTCTCCCTAGGGTTTCTCCGGTTGCACCACGTGGCTTTCCCGAAGAAACCTCGGAAAAAGAGGCCGCCGGGTTGCCGCTAAAAATAAATCCTCATCCTTGCTTCTTCATCGTTTTCTTGCTCGCTGCTTTCCTCCCTCGTTCCTCAACTATTCCTTTCTCCTTCCCCGGCGCTGCTCTACTAGTAAGTTCTTCATTCCTTCTCTCTGTGATTTTGATTTTCGTTTCATGGCTCCAAAAACCGACCTCTAGTTTTTGAGAACCCGCAGCACCGTCGACTCGGAGATTCGCTCCGAGGCGCGGGTTGCTTTTCACATTCCCCACTCCTACCGGCTTCGAGCCCCTCAACCGGACCAACGCCCTCATGAACCTCCCCCTGAATTCACCGCCTTCTTTCTTGATCAATTGCCAGCCGGCCTTCGATTCCCTCTTCATCCTTTCTTTACCGAATTATCTATATACTTTGGGATACCTATTAATCAACTGGCTCCTAACGCCTTTAGTATTATCAACGACTTTATTATTATCTTCCTATTTTATCACCTCCCACTTTCTGTCGAAGCCTTTCATTCCTGTTTTTTCCCAAAGAAGAAAGAAGCCGACGTCTTCTTCTTCTCGGCTCGACAAGAAGTGAAATTCTTGTCGAACTTGATCACTTCTCACAAATATTGGAAGTCCAAATTCATTTTTGTCCGTCCCGAATCCCCTTTCCTGTGGCCCACCGGATGGCAACTCGAGTTGCCCCCTTCTCCTTCCATTCGGTCGTTCCGAAAGTCCAAAACTTATCAAGAGATGGCCTCAGTTCTACTCGGCCTGAGGTTCGATGTGAACGTCTTGCTGGAGGAAGGACTTTTACATCATTTTGATATAAGCCCAATAGAAGCCGAGCTGAGTGGCTCCTTAGGTAAAGAATTTCTCTGGCTTCCTTCTTTTCTTTTATTTATTATTAATTTTTCTAACTTGTTTCTTTCCCTCTTAACAGCTGAAGTCATGATTCGGGCTTCTATCAGTAAGAAGTTGAAGTGGCGAAGGGCGCAGGTTATTCCCCCGGAGGATGCTCCTTCCGAAGCACCCGAAGGGGAAGACTCCGAAGTTCCCCCTCCACCTCGACCTTCTATGGTGGCCGAGGTGATTAGCTCCGGGGATTCGGAAAGGCAACAAAGGCAAAGCAAGAGGAGCCGATTAGTACTCTCTTCTGCCGAGGGGAGCTCCTCCCAGCGGTCGTCTCCCCATCCTTCTCCCTCTCCAAGCCCTCGTCATCCGGCGGGTCCGAGTGGCGAAGGACCTAGTGGCACGGGGTCAGACCCCCCAGAGCCCCCACAGGAGCAGTCGAATGACACCTCGGTGCCAGAGGGACCTTCCTCGGATCGATCCCCTTCGGAAGTGTCCGCAGGCGCACAAAAGCAGGGACAACCATCCGGGAGCTTTCTCCGAGAGATCCGGGAGGCTGTGGGTGACTCTGTTAAAGGGAAATCCATCGCAGCGATTAGTGATGAGATGAATATCTATCTCACCAAGGTAATTTATTCCCTGCTATTCTTCTGATTTTCTTGTCGGTAAGTCTTGCTAATTCGACTCATCTTTTTCGCAGTTCTGGGGGTATCATCTGGAGTTGATGGCTCGGATACCTCCCATGACGGCAGCCTTCCATCAAATGCGGGCTCAGATGGTCGGCCTGAAGACCCAACTCCGAGACAAAGAAATGGAGCTTGGCTTAGCTCAGTCCGAGGCGGCCATCTTTCAAGCCCGGGCTGCTCGTTTTGAAGATGATCTCCGGCTGAAGGCACAGGAGATGAGACTTCAAGGGGCCCAACTAGAGGCGAGGGCCGCAGAAACGGCGGAGTACAAGGCCAGAGCCCAAGAGGCAGAGGCTCGAGTTTTGCAAGCCGAACAGGTTCGGGCCGCCCAGGCGGAACAAGAGGCCAAACGACGGGACGAGCTGTCGGATCGAGCCGAGAAGGCCAGAGAGGAGCTCGTCTCTTACCGGTCGGGCGAGGAAGGTGGTGGGAGAAGCGGAAGAAAACCTTCCTCGCTTCGGAAGAATTTGCGGACATCCTAGGAGGTCGTACTCTAGACCTCCTAGAGATAGGCTACGAGAGGGCTATCCGGCACTTCAAGGAGGCCGGGTACCCACCCGAGGGAGTCTCCGCCGACTTCTTGGACTTGCAACGTCTCGTCGACGAGACGCTAGATTCGGCTTTAGGGGGTCCTCCTCAGTAGTGTAGGTCTAGTCTAGTTGGTTACTTTTTGTAGTTTTTTGTAACTAAGGAATTTTGTAGCCCTAGCGGCCTTTTTTAAGCAGAAATGTCCATCTTTTTGATATAAAATCTATTACTCTCTATAGCATCGAGTGTACTTCGTATAATAAGAAACTAACCGAAACGAGTTACTAACCGGATGACTTGGGAGCCCCGTGTACTACCTTTAACGATATGGGGGACAACCGAATATTCGAAACCTTGGTTACCATTGATAGTCAGCTCCACGGAAGCATCCGTGACCCCCATAGAGAATAGCCATATCGAAGACATTTGGGGCCAGCCGAGAAGCAATACCCAAGGATGGCCGCATTGAAAATACTTGGGACTAGCTGAGAAGCGATACCCAAGGAGAATGACCGTATATAATATGCTTGAGACCAGCTGAGAAGCGATACCCAAGGATAATGACCGTATAGAATATACTTGGGACCAGCTGAGAAGCGATACCCAAGGAGAATGGTCGTATAGAATATACTTGGGACCAGCTGAGAAGCGATACCCAAGGAGAATGGCCGTATTGAAAATACTTGGGACCAGCTGAGAAGCGATACCCAAGGAGGATGGCTGTATTGAAAATACTTGGGACCAACTGAGAAGCGATACCCAAGGAGGATGGCCGTATAGAATATTCTTGGGACCAGCTGAGAAGCGATACCCAAGGAGAATGGCCGTATAGAATATACTTGGGACCAGCTGAGAAGCGATACCCAAGGAGAATGACCGTATAGAATATACTTGGGACCAGCTGAGAAGCGATACCCAAGGAGGATGCCCGTATTGAAAGTACTTGGGACCAGCTGAGAAGCGATACCCAAGGAGGATGCCCGTATTGAAAGTACTTGGGACCAGCTGAGAAGCAATACCCAAGGATAATGGCCGTATTGAAAATACTTGGGACCAGCTGAGAAGCGATACCCAAGGATAATAGCCGTATAGAATATACTTGGGATCAGCTGAGAAGCGATACCCAAGGAGAATGGCCGTATGGAAAATACTTGGGATCAGCTGAGAAGCGATACCCAAGGAGAATGGCCATATGGAAAATACTTGGGACCAGCTGAGAAGCGATACCCAAGGAGAATGGCCGTGTAGAATATACTTGGGACCAGCTGAGAAGCGATACCCAAGGAGGATGCCCGTATTGAAAGTACTTGGGACCAGCTGAGAAGCGATACCCAAGGAGGATGCCCGTATTGAAAGTACTTGGGACCAGCTGAGAAGCGATACCTAAGGAGAATGGCCGTATGGAAAATACTTGGGACCAGCTGAGAAGCGATACCTAAAGAGAATGGCCGTATTGAGAATACTTGGGACCAGCTGAGAAGCGATACCCAAGGATAATGACCCCAAATTTTCCCGGAAAAGAGATCAGGTGGAACTTTGATTATAAAGACACCTTGTTACACAAGAGTCTGTCAAGTATAATAAGGCCGCAGATGGAAAGCATTCCAAGGTCGGCTGAGTTCCTTTCCTTCCCTATCTTGGAGGTAATAAGCGCCTGAGCTGAGTTTCTTGATGACCTTATACGGACCTTCCCATCGGGGTGATAGTTTACGGACCTCCCCGACTGGTTGGACTTTTTTCCATACAAAATCTCCTGGCTGAAAAGAGCGAGGTACTATTTTTTTGTTGTAAGCTTGGGTCATTTTCCTCCGGAAGGCTTGCATTCGACTGACTGCCTGTTCTCTGGCTTCAGACACCAAGTCCAGCTCGACTAATCTCTGTTCGGGATTGACTTTCTCGGAGTGTGTGTAAGTAGATACTCGGGGAGATCTCTCGCCAATTTCTACCGGAACGAGTGCCTCAGCCCCATAGACTAGATGGAACGGAGTGAGGCCAGTACCATCCTTGGGGGTAGTCCTGTAGGCCCACAAGATACCAGGTAGCTCATCCACCCAGCTTCCTTCCGTGTGATCAAGTTTGGTCTTCAGTCCTCGAATCAGCTCTCGGTTGGTGACTTCGGCTTGTCCGTTACTCTGCGGATAAGCTACCGAGGTGTAGACTTGCCGGATCTCCAACTGTTGACACCAATCTTTGAAACTGCGCCGTCGTAAACCAGCTTCCTGGGGATGCCGAATCGACATACTATATTCTTCCAAAGAAATTTTAATACGGCTTATTCCGTTATCTTAGCCAACGGCTCTGCCTCTACCCATTTTGAGAAATAGTCCACTGCTACTAACAAGAATTTCTTCTGATTTAGCCCTGTAGGTAGTGGCCCCACTATGTCCATCCCCCACTGGTCGAACGGACAAGAGACAACAGAGGCCCTCAATAGTTCGGCCGATTTCTGTGAGAAATTTTGATGCTTCTGACAGCTAAGGCATACTTGTACCCAACGTGAGGCATCTTTCTGCAGAGTGGGCCAAAAGTAGCCGGCCAATAATATTTTCCTCGCGAGGGAGATCCCCCCCGCGTGATTTCCGCAGCAGCCTTCATGTATTTTCCGCATAACATACTCTGCTTCCTCCCGGCCGAGGCATTTGAGTAAGGGCCGAGCAAAAGATCGTCTATACAGTGTGTCCCCTATTAAGACGAAATGAGTGCTTCTTCTTTTAACTACTCGGGCCTCTGCCAGGTCCTCAGGTAGTACCCGGCTCTGGAGGTAATCGATCAAGGGCTTCCTCCAATCTGCAGAGCTGTGAGATACCAGTGGCTCTTGATTTATGCTGGAGACGAGCTGCACCTCGGCTACGGAGTCTTCCAGGCTCCATGCGGCGAGGGTACTAGCATTACGGGCCAATTCATCGGCTTTCTGGTTGTCTGCTCTGGGTATTTTGTGTAGAACTACCTCTTGAAACCCCGCGGCTAACCTTTGATAAGCTTATTTGTACCATTTCAGTCTTGGGTTATGAATATCGAACGATCCCCTAAGCTGTTCAACGGCTAGCTGAGAGTCGGAATGCAAGGAGATCCGGGCCGCACCTAGATGGCGGGCGGCTTGCATCCCTGCTAATAAGGCCTCATATTCGGCTTCATTATTAGAAGCCCGGAAGTTGAGCTGCACTGCTATCCGTATAGCATCCCCTTGGGGGATATTAGTAGTAACCCCACCCCACTGCCTTGTTTGGTTGCCGAGTCATCCACATATATTTTCCATTCTTCATTCTTCTCTACTCCGAATGTTTCCGCCAAAAAATCTGCCAATACTTGTGCTTTAAGAGCTGGGTGGGGTTGATACTGGATATCATACTCAGCTAATTCAGTGATCCACTTGACTAGCCGGGTTGATGCCTCCGGATTGTTTATTATCCTTCCGATGCCACTGTTGGTTAAGACTGTGACCGGATGAGATAGAAAATAGGGCCGGAGCTTCCGAGCCGTTATAAGCAGGGCCAAAGCTAACTTCTCCAGAGTTGTGTACCTGCTTTCAGTGCCCTTTAATAAATGACTGACAAAGTAAATGGACAGTTGTTTACCTTCTTCTTGGCGAAGCAATACGGAAGCTACGACCTCCTCCGAGGAAGCCAGGTATAACTGAAGCTCTTCTCCGGGGACCGGCTTGGCCAATATGGGCAAACCGGCTATATATTGCTTTAATTCTGCAAGGGTCTGCTCGCATTTATCATCCCATGAAAACCGAGTTGACTTGCGGAGTATCTTGAAGAAAGGGAGGGTTCGCTCTGCCAACTTAGGGATGAATCTTGAGAGGGCTGTTATTCGGCCCAACAATCTTTGTACTTCCTTGATACTGCAAGAGGAGGCTATGTTCTGTAAGGCTTGGACCTTTTCGGGGTTGACTTCAATGCCCCGCTCGGTAGCGATGTACCCGAGGAATTTGCCTCCGCGGACTCCGAATATGCACTTGCTTGGATTAAGCCGAATCCCATAATGCCGCAAGGTGCCAAAGGTCTCCTTCATGTCCGAGATGATGTCTTCAGCTTTGACACTTTTGATAAGGACGTCATCTACGTACACCTTTAGGTTTCGGCCTATTTGTGGCCGGAACACTTTATTCATCATCCTTTGATAGGTGGCTCCGGCATTCTTTAAACCAAACGGCATGACCTTATAACAGAAGGTCCCGTCAGCAGTGATGAAACTAACCTTTTCTTGATCCTCTAAGGCGAGCGGAATCTGATGGTATCCCTGGTGGGCATCTAGCATGCAAATTAATTCACATCCAGCAGTGGAGTCTACTACTTGGTCTATTCGAGGCAGAGGGTAGCAATCTTTAGGGCATGCTTTATTGAGATCCCTAAAATCTATACAGACCCTCCATTTTCCTCCCGGCTTTGGTACCAATACTATATTAGCCAGCCATTCCGGGAACTGTCAGATTTCTGGATGTATCCGCTTCAGGAGCTTCGCACTGGCTCGGATGATTTGGTCTTTTTCTGATCCAAAATGCCTTCTTTTTTGCCGGATGGGCCGAGACCCAAGAAAGATATTCAGCTTATGCTCCATGACTGTTCGGGGGATGCCCTGGTGTTGTTCATCCGGCCACGAAAAGACATCTATGTTGCTGGTCAGACAATCTTTGATCTTCTGCTTCAAATTTTCCGGAAGATCTGCAGCTATTCGAAGGATCCTCTCGGGCTGATTCGGCCATACTTGTACCTCTTCTTCCTCAGCGTTCGCAGAAGAGACTTCCCTCAGGGTATATATGCTGGCGTTCTCTGTCTTTTGGCTTTTCCTAGGTCCTGTACGAACCTCCTCCACATAGCACTTTCGAGCAGCCATTTGATCTCCGGCTACTTCCCCTATCTGGTTGCCCACGGGAAATTTGATTTTCTGGTGATAAGTGGAGACAGCCGCTTCAAAGGCATGCAGGGCGGGCCTTCCTAAAATGATGTTGTAAGCTGAAACTGCATTCACCACGGTAAAAGTGACTGTCCGCGTCTGGCGAGATGGCTCTTCTCCTAAGGAAAGAGGGAGGTTGATTCGGCCGAGCGGAGTGACCTCGTGCCCCGAGAAGCCATACAGCGCGGTATTCATTGGTTGGAGCCATGTGGCTTCCTGTTGCATACAGTCAAAGGTATCTTTAAACAATATGTTAGCTGAACTACCTGTGTCAATGAAGATCCGTGCTATGTCGTAATTGGCCACTGTAGCTCTTATCACCAAGGCGTCGTCATGAGGAGTAACTATTCCCTGCAAATCTTCAGGGCCAAACCTGATTGATGGTTTATCTGTGAGGGCCGGGTTGATGCTTACTTGCATGTTTTCTAATCGTCGGCCGTGAGCTTTCCTGGCCCGATTCGAGTCCCCATCAGTAGCTCCTCCGGCGATCATGTTGATCGTCCCCCGATGCGGAGTGTTGAGCGCTTGAGGTGAGTGGGGGGAGGGGAGGTTCTCCCCAGGAGTGTCCTGCGACCTTCGGGGGACCTGAGCCGGTCTCTGCTGTTCGGGAATTGGCTGAGGGGCTCTTCTAGCCGGATTTCGTTGGGCGAACTCTCGTGATTCTGATCGCCCGTCGCGAGAGGCCTCGCCCTGCGGTTCCCTTATTACTTGCCTGATCTCATAAGCTAGAACGCGACACTCCCGGGTTGAGTGACCGTATACTTGGTGAAAGGCGCAGAAAGGACCTCGTTCCTGCGGTGTGGCTGGCAGTTCTCAAACGGTATGGATGGTCCTATCCTTCATAAGCCGTGGAGGGTAGACAGGAGCCCTAGATGATTGAGGAGGCGGAGGGACTTTCTGGATGCTTTTCTGGGGTCTGGGCCGTTCCAACCGATGTTGTCCATCAGCTGCCTTCTCGGCTTCTTCTAAATTGATGTATGCTTCCGCTCTGGCCAGCAAGGCTTCAAAGTGAGGAGGAGGCCTCTTCATTAGGGATTTGGAGAAATCCCCCCGTACGAGGCCATGAGAAAAGGCGTCTACTACTGTATTTGGCGAGGCGTCCGGTACGTCCACGACTACTCGGTTGAAACGGTGCAAATAGCCCCTTAAAGATTCTCCTCGCTCCTGTTTCATGGTCATGAGGTACTGGGTTGTCCGCCGATACCGTTTACTACTAGCAAATCTTTGTAGGAATAGTAAGGACAGCTCTTGGAAAGAATGAATGGACCCCGCCGGCAGTCGATCAAACCACCTTTGTGCGGGGTCGATTAGATTAAGGGAGAAAACCTTACATTTTGCTCCATCCGAGTAATTATGGATTAATGCCGCCTTCCTAAACCTTCCCAAATATTCTTCTGGATCAGCCGAGCCATTATACTCCCCTATACAGACTGGCCTGAAGGACTTGGGCATTCCGTCCGCTATCATGCTGGGGGCGAGGGGGGATTCGGTGTCGATAGCAGGAGTCTTACCCTTTTTGGGATCCCTCTCAGATGGTGCATATGAAGGCGTCTCCTTAGAGGATCGTGAGGACGAAGCGGTAGAGGATGACTCGGATGATGGTCAAACGGTGGGAGTCGATCCGGGAGTAGCTAGAGTAGGCGGCACAGAGGCCGGAGTAGGGCCCGGGACTGGGCTAGAAGGGGTTGCCAGTGGGGGATTTCCCTGAGGGATGAGGTCACGTAGGACGTCTTCCATGGTTTTCTTGACCAGCGTCATGATGCTTTCTCTTGTTAAGCCTTCGCCCGCGAGATTGTGATTACCTGAATTCGCTCCTTGGTCTGCCATCTTTGCCTCGGGCGTTTTGTTTTTTAAGTTTCCAACAGACGGCGCCAATTATGATGTCTGTCAAGACCGTGATGACGAGGTGTCCAGGTAGCGTAAACCGGTAACTGTGGATGCTTCGGCGGAGAGATGCGCAACCCGTAATCGTTGAGATGATTACGGAAGATTAATGTGTTAGTGCATATAAGATCCACATATCTCCACAATGGTATGATATTGTCCACTTTGGGCCCAAGCCCTCATGGTTTTGTTTTTGGGCTTTACCCAAAAGGCCTCATACCAATGGAGATATCTTTTTTTCTTATAAGCACATGATCTTTTCCATGTCTTACCAATGTGGGACTTTGATTGTATTCCCCATACTCCCAACAATCCCCCCCTCAAACGAAGGACCACATTGGGCCCCCCCTCAAGCCTATCCCTCCTCGAAGGATTTTCTCTGCTTGATGTCCGATCTTCAACCCACCAGGACTTCCTGCCAGTTGTTCGGTCCCCCCGACCCAACTAGACTTCCTTCCTGATGTCTGGTTCTCTTGATCCGGACGTGGGATCTCAACTTCCTTCGTTCGAGGTTCATGTCTTGACATGGACCATGGCTCTGATACCAATTGTTGGATCGAAAGTGTCGCTAGAGGGGGTGGTTTAATATCGATACGGTGTCGTTAAAAACTTTTGCAATAAGTAAAAAGCAAGTAGAGAGTGCAATGAAATATAAAGTAGACAAGATATTTTTACGTGGTTCACAATCTTCGATTGTTAATCCACCCTAGTGATCCTTGATCACGCACGGAGGGCAATTCACTAAAACCACTCCTCCTCGCTGGAGGTAGGAGCAACGACATAAAAGAAATCAAGGCAAAGGGACACTCCTTTCCTTGTTACGATTAAAGCACAAAGACAATTTAAAGAAGTAGAACTTAAATAAATATACCGACAACTCTTATAAGTAGAAGATGTAGCTTGTCGGCGGCACTTCGTCGTAGCAAATGTGAGTAGTAGTAGCGGCGTTACGACGGCGTGTTGAGAGCTCTTGATGTCTTGTAATTTGCTTGGCTTGAACATGTCTATTTATGGATATTGATCTATGAATTTAGACATAGGTAGTGTCCAAGGTGAGGTTCTTATCCCAACTCAAGGATGAGGTGTTTCATCCAACCACCTTGTGCCACCTCCAACCTTCTTGTGCTAACTCAAGGATGAGGTGTTTCATCCAACCACCTTGTGCCACCTCCAACCTCCTTGGGCGCCAACTTGTTGGAGCCATTCAACTTGTGCCACATCATGGGAGCCAACCATCTTGTGCCAACTCACCTTATTTTGGGCGTCCACCACAAGGAAGCTTGGTGATGGTTTGGATGTCCACCTTGATGCCACATCACCCTTTGTACCAAAACACGAGTCAAGACCAAATTCACCCCCTTGAAATTCGAGCTCTTCTCGAGGCTGGAACTTGACTAGCAGTTGACTGTAGTCAAAGGGTTTTGGACTGCAGTACAAGTTAGCTTAAAATATAAAGTACGATGGTTCTAACCATCTGATCTCGACCTAGACCTTCCATTGGAGGTATTGGGTCGGATCTACGCTTAACGACCTTGCTTCGCTTTCACACGAGCTTACCTTGTAGCCTCGCTTCCGGTCTTCACCCGAGTACCTCGGCTTCCTCCGAAGTCCCTCTGGCGTTGCCCGACCACCTCGGTTCCCACCGGGTGTCGCAGACCTTCCGCTCAACTTTAGCATTTCTGCACACTTAATTGAGCTCGTAAGATAACAAATATACCCTTAACTATTGAGCCTCTTGCCATAATCAAAATACCGGTTCGACTTTGGTGCCCACTGCACCAACATAATGCCGCCAGATAGCTGAGCAGAATGATGTGGACCGAGCCGAATGGAGAGCCTGCGCAGTAGCAATCGGTTAAGGGCACCGAGAGAGATCTCGGCACGACCCCTTCGACGCTCAAGACAGAACTTAGTTGGAAGAGGAAAAAAGAACTTAGAACAATTAGTATCAATGTTTGGAAAAGCTTACCTCCTCCTTTCCCAGGAGGGTCCTATATATAGAAGGGAAGCTTTGTTCTCGAGGAGCTCTGTCCACAGAAGTGACGGAGCCTAATGGACCGTACAGTATAATCATTGTTACTTGGATTGTATTCCGCGCGTGGGCTGCCATTACTACACGTCGTGCGGTTGATAGGAGACAAGTCTCAATTAATGTTGCGGCTAATCCCTTGAGATCTTGGCAGGGAAATCTGCCCTTGGACGAGAGCAGTAATTAATACACGGTGCGTGGCTGATAGGAAACCATTCTCTATTAATGTCGCAGACATTCCTCTGAACCTTGTCAGTGATTTATCCTTTCAAAGGAGAATATGCTCCTTCAACTTGATGGCATGGCCTTCCTCCTTTAATAAAATGGATCCTTTTTTATACGATTCTTATATTTCAAAGGCGGGGAGCCTGATATAAAGGAAATCCGAGCCGAGACGCGGGGCGTCTGGTATATGTGAGAGAAGTCCGAGCCGAGACGCGGGGCATCTGGTATATGTGAGAGAAGTCCGAGCCGAGACGCAGGACGTCTGGTAAATGTGAGAGAAATCCGAGCCGAGACGCAGGGCGTCTGGTATATATAAAGATGGGGCATTCGCAGCGGGTTCATCTTGTTTGTTTAAACTCTGTCTTTCAGTCTTACCCGAGTATCATTAGGTATCACTAGGTATCATATTAGATTAATGTTAATTATAAAATCGAACTGGAGCTCCCATATAATTTTTAATTGTCTCCGTCCAAAACATTTTTCTAATAAATAAACTTTGCAATTGTTGTACGACTGGTTTTTCTCCGAAGAAAAAAAAAACACGCGTAATTTATTTTAAGGCGTGCTGGTTCGATCGCGTCGGCTTGGAAGTCAGAACGACGAGAGAAGCTGGAAAATGTGAAACATGCACGTCGCAGGAAGCAGGATAAGAGACGAAAAAAGGAAGAAGACAGCAATTTCTTTTCCTACGGGAAGAACACCGACCTTTCTCCAGTGTCTGTCTACAATTAATTAATATTAATTACGCTGATTTGACTGTCATTCTGTGAACAATCGAAATATAAGAGTTACATTAATTGGAGGTAAAATTTTGGCTGTTTTCACTGAGAACATTGCTCGACTCGTTCCAACGGAGATGACATGACTTGGTCGTTAAAATACGATGGTGTTTATAAAAGTAATATAGATCGGTTTTGAAAAATATCTAAAATTATTTTTTAAATTCAGATGATCCTCATATGTCTTGATCATCACGTCAAGATAGAACTCTTCATAATTTATCTTTTTCATAATGACCAAACAGATTGATGGAGACGACTAGATTAATAATTTTAATCTTTTATAGAACATTGCTCGACCCATGAAAAAGATTTATTATTAATTTTAAACAATTGTAAAGTATGAGACCGTGAGAAAGATGTTTGGCTTGTAACACATCAAATTTAATTTATTAGATTTGTTATTTTCAAAAAAATTTATATCAAGTAAAACAAAGATGAAATATATGAAATTTAAATTTAATAATTATTAAATTATAAGATAATCAATTATTTATAATTGAAAATTTAAAATATTTAAGATTATTTTTATAATAAAATGAATAAATAGAGAGAAATATGATATGAATATGATAGCTGAAATGAGTGAAATATATTTTTTCTTTAATGTAAAATATTTTTAAAATTAAAATATATATATATATATATATATAAATAATTAATTAAATCTGTTACGTTATATATGAAATTAAATATTGAATTATGATTCAAATATATGAATAAAAGATACAAGTTGCGATAATATCATGATAGATATGTATACAAAAAATAAAAAAATATTAAAATGGTATCTATCAAGAAAAAATTCAGAAAAATATATTTAAAATAATATGAATATGTATTATATATAAAATAAATCAAATGAGAGAAAAAAAATCAAAGATAAAAAAAAATAAAATGTATTTAATTATATATAATGATAAAACCACATATAAAATCGAATAGCTGGAGGATTCATATAAAGTCTACTTTATCATAAAATTTGATTATTATTGATGGAACTTGGGCACGGGATGTCTCTGTAACCCTCAGACTAAAACATCTCTCGAGGCTTTGCTAGAAGAATCAAACTCGACTTCTTGTGCACTGCAATCCCATACGCTTCGTCCATGTCCAGCTCCTCCCCTCTCTTCCCGTTCGGCAACTCCCAGTCGAAATGGCACAGCAGGTTTGCCAGAGCAAGTCTGGCGATGGCGACGGCGAAGGCGGTTCCGGGGCAGCTTCTGCGGCCCGCTCCGAATGGCAGCAACTTGAAGTGCTTTCCGTTGAAATCGACGGCCGCAGCGTCGTCCAGGAACCTTTCAGGAATGAACTCTTCCGGCTGCTCCCATGAATCGGGATCCCTCCCGATGGCCCAGGCGTTGATTACGACTCTGGTGCCTTTGGGAACGAGGAAGCCGTGGATCTCGGCGTCGTCCGTTGCCTCGTGGGGAACCAGCAAAGGGAGAGGCGGGTGCATTCGGAGAGCCTCCTTGATTACCGCCGTCAGGTAATCCATCGTTTCTACTGTCTCTTCTGCGATGGTTTCTTTGGTTCCGACAGTCGTACGAATCTCTTCTTGTGCGATCCTCATCTTCTGAGGATGTTTGATGAGTTCCGCCATTGCCCATTCTATCGCAGTGTGCGTGGTGTCAGTTCCACCAGTGAACACGTCCTGAATAGAGAACACAAATAGTTGGATTCAGCAAGAAGACGACGACGACGACGAAGAAGAAGAAGAAGGAAGGAGGAGGAGGTAATTAATTGCGGCACCAAGATTATGCCCTTGACGGTGTCTCTGCTGAGCGTAGTGCCCTCTGCGGCCTCCGTCGATAGTAAAATGTCCAAGAAATCGGCCACTGTCGCGTCTCCACCGTCGCCGTTGCTCTTCCGACTTCTAGTCTCGTGCTCCACGAGCATCTTTTCGATGAACCCGTCGAATTCGAGCGCGGTCTTGTTTACTCTCGCGTCCAACCCGGTGACGCGGTCAAGCCAACCCAGCGACGGCACAAAATCTCGGACCGGAAACTTCCCCAGCAGCGTCGTCAAGTCCGCGAACATCTCGTGCACTTTCTTCCCCCCGCCTAATTCCAGAAACTGCTTTCGGCCGAAGGCGACCCGGCATATCACGTTGTTGGTGAACTCGGAGATCATGTCGCTCACGGGAGCCAGCGTTCCGGCAGTGGCGCGAACGCCGGCGACGAGGAGGGAGACCTCCTCTTCCCTGATGGCTCGGAAGGAGCGGACGCGCCGGAGGCTGAGAAGGTGGACGACGCACACGCGGCGGACGTGTCGCCAGAAGTCGCCGTACTTGGCGAAGGCCACGTCCTGGGAGTGGTAGAACAGGCGGTCGGCGATGGTGGAGTTGGGGCGGCTGGATAAGACGAGGTCGTGGGTCTTTAAGACCTCGGAAGCAGCAGAGGCGGAGGAGATGAAGACGACGGGGAGTCGGCCGAGGTGGAGGAGCATGACAGGGCCATGGCGGCGGGCGAGCGAGGCGAGGGAGCAGTGCGGTAGAGCGCCGAGCTGATGGAGGTTGCCAATCAGAGGGAAACCCCGAGGTGAATTGGGGAGGAGGGGTTTGTCGGCTCTGCGTCGGCCGAAGAAGAAGAAGAAGACGAAGGAGAGGAGGGAGAGGGGCAGCCACAAAAGAGCGAGTTGCATGGGAGTCATATGGCAAATCAAGCGTAGGAGATTGCCTCTGAATATACAATTATGCGTTTATTATTATTATTATTTATAACTTAGCTGTCCAGTGTTCACACTTATTTTATTTTTTATTCGCATGTATATCTAAATCTCCTTAACTAATCTGGACGATAATCAATCAAATTATTAAATAATTTTTAAATAAAATATACTCTATCGAATTTGTCTCTGTATAAAATTAAAAATAAATTATATTAATATTAATATATAAGATATTTTTTCACCGTCGTACTATCCTTCTGGAAGCTTCAGTGTCCCCACTTAAGACATGCCTGATTATAAGTTTTCATTGGACCAAAATAAATCTAATAAATATAGACGAATCGAACAATTTTATTAAAAAGGATTGACATGTGGGAGGAAAAACCAAAGGACATTTTATCAAATTAATTTTTTTTTTTTTAACTATTTCATCGATAAATTTCATATAAAAATCTCATTTAAAAAAATATCCATCTCTTACATTTTTTTTTAAATTTTGAAACTTTAATAAAAATAAAAATGTTTAAAATACAAAAGGAGGAAGGTTAAAAAAAAGTAAAACTATTATTTTATTTTATTTTTTATTTTTAGATATCTAATTATAAGGAAATAAAAAATAACATGAAATTAATAAAACAATAAAAAAGTAATTATTTTATCAAAATTTTAATATAAAAATAATTGAAAATTTTAAAAATCTAAAATTTATATCGAAATTTTTAAATTTTTATTAAATCTTCAAAATTAAAAATAAAAATAAATTTAATGAAGTATTTTTTTTTAAAAGATTATCAATATTTTTTTATTAAATTCATTGATAAAATAATTAAGTTTTTTTTATTATTAAAATACAATGTGTCCTATAAAAAAAAATCCAGAAAATTGAGTCCGCTTTTTAGAAAATTTCCAATGAAATGCAAAATTGAGTTCCGTTTCCGCTGGCTCTTCCACAGCGGCTAAAATTAAGAAAAATATATATTTTTTAACAGTTGTAATTTATTTCATTAGGATCCAATAATTATGAAGAAGCCAATTCACAAATCACTTTTGACTCTTCGCAATTGCAACCTAAAAGTCAAAATTGTTATTTAATCACGTGCATGATCAACGAATGAATTATGCACAACAGCTGTGTCGGTGTTGCTGAAAAATAAGAACATTGTCACTGCAATTTGAATGGTACTTATTAAGCAACGATTATCATTTAAAAAACACGATTCTTATTCTTGAATTTTTTTTTTATTATTATCAATTTTCATTCAGAGAAAAAAGAAATTAATTCAAAACGTAACAAAATACTTAAGAAATCATTTTTTTATAAAAAAAAAATACCTATTAAATATACAAATTAACAATTCAAATAACTTTCAATAAATTAAATTATTGACTGATAATTCAAAGCTTACATGAAGACGTGTGCTTTGGTTCCCATCGATGCTAGGGCTCCATGCCGACGCTCATTGAACACGTATATGCTCCCACAAGAAGTAACGGTGGTGCCCATGATAAGGCAGGTGATAACAAAACCGGCCGAAATCCATAGGCATGCATGAGGGTGAGGCATAGCTGAGAAATATAAGAAGAACAGTGAGCGTACATCTAACACAGAAAGGGAGGAAATGTTAAATCTTGCGAGCTGGTAGACAAACCACCTTACAATGAACGAGTGCAACTACTAGACAACCAAGCAGAAGGAACCTCCTCGTCCAACCGCGACAAATCTTACATGTCGAGGATAAATCTGTGCCTCGTCGATAGTCTGATGGAACGAGGGTCGCAAGTTGCGATAACTTCTCGTTCTGGCATTTTGATTTCCCAAGAAGATGGGAGTAGAATGCTGATCTTTCTGCAAAGAGGCCATAGATGAGAACAAACATGGGTGTAACCACCAAGTACAGGAAAGGCAATGTGATGAGCATTATATCTGGAGTTCCTAGCTTCTGTTGACCATCTGGCGAAGGCAGCCTCCAACCAGATAAATACATACTGGCGATGTCGCCGTTCTCAGACGTCGCATAACCCCAAAACCATGGCAATTTCAGCAAGCAAATAAGATATATCAACATGGAACACCATGATACTCTATTCCTTGCGCCCTCCATCATGACCTGGTATATCACAAACAGGCTCTTTCGCTGATAGGATGCATATTTCGCAATATGACAATTCAGAACTTTTGGAAGAAACAGAAGTACAAGAAGAAAGCAAATGTTGCTCCATAGAAGAACCAAATATAAACTCTCCCATTCAATTTCAAAAACCAAATAAGCAAGCAATGTACTTCGATAAGGTGCCTGTTTGCCTTCCACAGAAAATGGTCTTAGGTTGCTTCTAGTCTCCTTGCCCTGCGAGTCCAAAGCAGAGACCTGTAATGTGTAACGTGTTGCTGATGCGCTCCGGTAATTTTCAGCATTCCATCGTCCACAAAAAAGTGGCTTGTTAGATGCAATATCAATAAGCTGCAAAGGCACTTCTTCCACTATTTTGTAGTTCCTAGATGAATCAAACACCTTAGCAGTCACATTAATTATTTTCTGGGTGGAAAAGACAAGAGCATTAATATCATTTCTGAGTGAGTGATTGTTATGTTCGACACTCATCATTCTTGAGTCAACAGGATATGTTATGAGAATAGTTGTTTGAAAATCATCCTCAACTTCGAATTTTCTGAGAAAATCAATATCAAGGAAAGAGACCGCTCCTCCATCGATGGCAAGAATTCTGATCAATCTAGAATCTTTCCAGTCTCCTAATTCCCACTCCCAAAAGCTCCTACTCATTTTGGGAACCTTAACATCAGAAGGTGATTTTGATGAATGGAATCTCCAAAGTTGTCTGCTTATCTTTGCATGAAGGTGGCCGCAAATGTATGAGGAAACAAAATATTTTGCAAATAAGTTTTCATAACGCTGCCCCTTTTTGGTTGAAGCTGTAAAAGACATTGGATAATGCCCAAATAAAACTTTCGTCACTAAATTATTGGGATAAATATCCCAATACTGCAATTCAGATTCAACAGCAGCCACCCTTCTATCAGTTGGATGGCCAAATAAATTTGATGGGCCCCGTATTCCAATGCTAATTGTATCATCGATACCTATGAACACATATTTTCGCTCATTGCCCTAGAAAACCTTCACATAAATGTCAGTTCAATTTTTACACAGGCAAAGAAAAGACAGTTTCAGTGTAAACAAACATGCAAACAAGTATAATTGATGCTGCATTAATTTTCTCCAAACATCAGTTCATATGTTGCAAGGCAAATAACATTAACAGTATCAACATCAAACTGGTCAAAATTAACCCATTGTGATCTTCCACTGTAATAGAATTATTTAGTTTAGTATTTATAATAACAACAAGCAAAGTTATGATAAATGGAGGAGATTTTGGAAAAAATAATTATATGCAATCCTCTATGACAATTTTCCTGAAAGAGAGGTAATAAAATAGAAAAGTATAAATAGCATTCCATTCATGATTACAATGCAGGCCACATGTTGCTCAATGATTCATTATCAGTCTCATGCAAACAGATATGACAATAACTCTAGTAAAAATAAACAAATTTATGTCCACCATGTGAATCTTAAACCACTTTTCAGTAATGTGACAATAACAATTAACATCTACAGGCCAGATAAAAACACAAACAATTAAGAATACCACCATTAGTCTACCACCTCAAGTTATGCAATCCAACTATTTGGAGTTGGTTATGTAGATTTTATCCAACATTGAGTTCTATGTGAAATCATAGTTAAGTGATATCTTAGCCTTTATACCTCTTTTAAATATGTTAGATTTACTCAGGTCTTGAGTTAACTTTCAAACCTTCAACTCTAGTTAATTCAATTTATCTATAAAATTTATTAGTTGGAATCGACATGTTTATATTTTTTTTTTCAAATACTAAAAATTATTCTATTTGCATTCTGAAAACTAGCCTCAACAAACTTTGTTGTTTCCTAATCAATAGCCTTCCTCACCAAAGCAATAGCACCTCTATGACAATGTTATCCTTTTCATATCATTGTAGACATGTTCATTTTATCACACTTTTCAGATGGATCAAATGCCTCACTTCCCAAATCTTTAGCATGTTTAATATGCACCATTGTCAATGATGGCTATGGGCATATCAAAATCCCTAAATGCATAATAGGAGGCAAGGGACAAATGTACTTTTTGTTCCTTCCGTTTTCTGTCATATTATGTTGATCAAACATATGTTTGTCCAAATAGAATATTCTAATAGGAAGATCATGAAGGCCTATATCTCTCACTTGTCTATATTTTCTTTAAAGATTAATTACATTAGGTCTAATTTAATTTATTATGATTTCTCTCTCCAAAAATAAATTTTTGTAGCCGTTAAATAACTTGCACAAATATTTTTCCCATTTTTCTATAATCTTAATAAATAAGAACCTTTTGATTTTTATTTTTACACATTTAAGATTACCATAATATTTACATTTTCTTTCCCTGTCTTTAGCAGTCCAATAGATATTCTTCTCCACATGCTCAAATTTCAACAAGTTAGGAAAATTATCAATGAGATTTACTAAATATTTCTTCCCTTAATCTTAGGTATTTTGTATTTGAAAAGTCAAGCATTAATCTTTTGAAAGTCCAACATTTGATATTCTAACAGAAACAACAAATTTAATCAAGTTAGACAAAATTGTTTATGGTGGTATTTATAATATAAGAGGAAAAAGTGTAATGTCACCCAATGATTTGTCGTAGGATCTGCAAAAATTAAATTTCTATACGAAACATGTAGAAGCAGCTTGCATGCAGATTTAGAAGAACTTGAGAAAGTTAATGAAACTGTAAAAAAAAAAGAGTCTAATTATGGTGTCTAACTTAAGTGTTCTAGGTTTAAAATGGTTATTAGCAATGTGTATGTTTTAATTGTTAAAAACTGGGAAGAATCCGGTTTAATTTCCAATAATAAGAATCCAACTTGGATGTTTGGAAATTAAAATGTCAATGACAAAGTTAATTTTTCAATTTTGCTCCTCTTGCAAGAAAAAATTTCTGTGATAATTGGCAAGGACATATTATAATTTGATAAAGCATCAGATCCAGATTGGGAGTTCTACCACAAGAGAGATACTCTGAATGGTGCTTAGCCTTCCTAGTTGTGCACTAACACTGTGGACTGAGAAAAAATCAAGCGGATGTCCAACATGTGGAACTCCATATTTGTCATGATTGCCTCTTATATCAAATATTATGCTCTTGTCCAAGCCACTATGATTGACAATTGCTTCCATACTGTTTCTGTATTGAATCCATTCTGATAAATCCTGCCTTGTCGTTGTTCTTCTCTTGTTTTTGGCATCTGATTGTGCAAAAAAGAAATAAGAAAATTTGAGAAAAAAAAAGAATAATGAAAATTAGGAATTAATTTTTTTAAAAGGTTTCAACTAAAAGATTATTTGGTAGATCCTTTTATCTGGAAGAATCTGTTAATTAAGGTACCTTTAGTTTGGTAATTATGTTGTTTAGAGAATAGCGAATTTGTTCCAAGTTTGAATGAGTTTTATACTTTCCTTTTTTAGGTTTATTTCTCTCCTGGAATAGTTTAATTTATTTCCAACTTTATTTGAGTTGAAACCTTTAAGGAACCTCAATCCTCCATGTTAATTATCTTTCAGTTTATAAATATTCCCGTTTGTAAGTTTTGCTCTCTGTGTGAAATATTGTTCCTCATGCTGCATAAAAAACTAAACCAATGAGTTGCATTATATCCCTCAAAGGTTGACAATCATATAGAAGACATCAATGAAAGAGTGTGCATGAGAAAGTGCTAATCTTAGGCTATGCTGTCAGTAGAACCATACTAGCTCATCATAGTATAAGAAACAATGGGGTCAGTGAAGCATCATTCAACCTTTCCTTACATCATTTTAGTAAGATAAAAGATAATGGTCAAAGCAACTCTGTACAACCTTGATCTATGTTCATTACTGTAGAAAAAAGAAGTCATGCATCCATTAAGTTATTCCAGAAACCTCTATCTACCAAACTATTTTTATTATATCAGCCAAAAATTTACAACATTCATCAACTCCTATTATCAACACACAATTGTCAACAGCCACAAAGCCAATTATAGTATCAGCCTCCGCATATTCTTCCCACCAAAAGAACTCCATCTACTGATTCCCTCCGATCTACACAACAATAACTAAATATCTAACTGACCACAACACCTCGATCTCCCCGCACAAAAATCTAATCGCTCCTTTTCAATCAGATATAACTTCAAAGGCAAGAAAAAAAAAAGTGATTGCACAACTCAACACCTTCCCTAATTGCCATAAGCTCTCCTTAGCACAAATGCAGCATAGAAATAACAATGCCCTTTAATAGCACTAACTGCAACCCCTTATGAAGAACCAGATAACATAAGCAAAGCTCCATCTCAGTCTTCCATGTCACAATCACAAAGCACCTGCACAACCTCTTCCATAGTATCAAATACATCAACTAGAATTTTACTCTCAATTGCATTACCACATCTATTTTCAGGCTCATTAGCACCATTAAAATCCTGTATCCCCACCATAATGCTTGGTAGAATTGCCACACGAGACAACCAAACCACCTCTTGATACTTCTCCCTATTTCATTTTTCAAATATACGTCACATTGCAATTACACTGCAGATGTCATCTCATTAGCCTGAATTTTACTAGAAGAATATCCCTCCCCTAACCACTTTCCACTCATCAAGCGACTCATAAACTAAACTTCCATCCCTTTATCTCCTCAATCCTCCTCAACAACTCACAAGCATAGGAACAGTCTAAAAACGTATGCCCTATTCCGTAAAATCTATACCCGTATTGAAGCATGCACAGGTATTATTAGCATATATATTTTCATTTCTGAGTTAAACCCATGTATAGCTTTTCCATAATGAGAAAAATCAAGGAACTATTTTGACAGTTTTCATGATCACCAAACATCAGATAAGCAATGAATATCAACAAAATTTACATCCCAGAAAGGCTCTTGACATCAGAGTAACAGGGATCATGATGTTCAACATTTATGTTCTCTGGATTTTCTGGAAGAACAATTGAATTACGAACTGCAAAAATTCTAGTAGTGCTCAAAAAATAATAAAAATTGCCAAACCGATAAAAAAAACACGAAGAACTCCATGTAATTCAATTAGGAAAAAAAAGGGATAGCCTACCTGTGATGTCCCCGGTAATCAGGAGAAGCGCGGGGCGGATAACTCGAAGCGCGGGCGCAAGGAAGCGGACAAGGTCAGAAGCACGGTCGGGATTGTACGCGCTGAGGTGGAGGTCGGAGATCTGGACGACCCAGGCGACGTCCCCATCCATGGGGAAGGACTCTCTTACAACAGACTCCGCCCCGATTGACGACGAGGATGCGTAAGGGAAGGTGAAGAAGAAGAGGAAGCAGCCGAGGAAGACGGAAAAGGCTGCGGGCGCCATGTTTGTGGTCTTCGCACGGCGAGAAAAGGCCGGGAATAGCACGACAAAAAAAAAAAAATTAGGGCGAATACATAAATATAACATAACCTTTTTATATCCTTTTTAATTTTACAAGAAATTATGTAAAATATTTTTTTAATTAAAATACTACATTTTCTCTTACGTCCTCGATAGTTTCCTTAAATATTATCTTATATAATTTATTTATAAACATTTAATTCTTATCATCTGATTGGATGAATATTATAATTTAATTTTTGAACTCAAAAAATTCGAACAAATGGATAATAAAAATATTTAATGTTCACAAGTCAATTATATATATGTCGTACAAAAAAGTAAATAACTAAATAGGAATGAATCCATATTATCCCTATGCAATGCGCATGGAATATATGTCAAATTGATTAAATCGAAATTAAATTAGTTAATTAAATCAAAAAATTAAAAAAAAAAAAATTTTAACATTAGTAATCGACGAAAAATATCAATTGATTATTATAAATCAATCAAATTGACCAATCAATTATAAAATATTACGACTCAATTATCAATTGATAACTATTGATATCAATCGATCGAGGTTAGACCTTTGTAATAATATTATTGATATTATTACAATTATATCATTTAATATTATTATATAAATTTAAAATAGTCTATGTCTTCTCTTTCACGACATGAAATATCAACATTTCAATTTGATTTAATCAATTTAATTGATATTCTCGAATAAACAAAAAAAAAAAATATTAAAAAAATCAAACTTTCTAATAAATCCAATTGACTTTCAATTTATTTAATCAATTTAATCGATTTTTTTTCACGCTCCTGAATATAAGGGCTCAACGCTAATGAACTACTGATTAAATATAGAAAATAATTTTTTGATCTGAAATAAAAAAAAAGGCTCGTTGAAAATTTAATAGTCTAAGCTTCTAAGGCAATCGGGTTAAATAAATAAATATATTATCAAAGATATTGAAAAATAAAAAATGTAATTCCTACTTGGAAATTGCGTTCTGGAGACGGAGACCGAGAAAAATAAAAAAAAAATAGAAAGGAGGAGATCGAGAAAAATAGAAAAAAATAGCGGAAAATGGGAATAAAAAGGGTATATAAAAGCAAGCGCCGTGCTTCCGTTATCTCCTCTATTCCGTTCGATTCCATTCCATTCGACTTCTGCCGCCTTCTCCTCCGATCCCCAACGCAACGGAGAGGCAGAAGTAGGAGCGGAACCATGCCGCCTTCCTCCTCCTTCTTTCCTCCGCCGAACCTTTTGGTGCTGCTCGGCCTAGGCCTCGCCGGCATAATCCTTATGACGCGGCGCCTCCGGCGGCGCGTCCCGAAGGAGGACCTCGGTGCCTTCGTCCAGCGTCTCCAGATTCTCCCACCGCCGCCTCCCCAGCCGCCCAAGGCCCCCCACCCATTGACCGGCCTCACCTTCGCCGTTGCCGACATGTGAGCCTTGGATTCACCTCCTGCCCTATTCTTGCTAGTGCTTTTATTTTTCTGATTGCCATTGATCGTGCCGAATCTCCTTACTGAGGTCGCGGAGAATTATCCTTACTGTGCGTTTTTTAGGGTTTTTGTACGACCTAGCGAATCATGCGGTTTCTTTGAGACTGGATATCTAGTAGTATGGAGGTCCTGTATGATCACTGCGATATCAAATAGTGAAGTGAGACTGTAATTAACGGGATATGAATAGTATAGAGAGCCCGTGGCAGATGACTTTTGAAGTATACGGAGTCGATGGGAGAGACTAATTGAATGCAATTATCGCAGGTGGTAGACCATGTTCCAAGTAGAGAAATCTCTTATGTGATTTTTTTTTTCTATTAGATGGTCATCATCATCAAGCTGCGTTTTTCCCAAGTGATTGTGGTTGTCTAAGTTTTCATGGCCATAGGTTTAAACAAATTGATGTCACCGTCAACCTTTTCATCCAGTCTTGAGATAGTGGTTTTCAATTTTTGTTTAACGTGCTAAACGGATTTTCTGGTGGTTGTAGGTTACGTATAACCATTTGGCCTTCAGACTATTGGTCTCCTCACTTTAAAATATTTCCATCTATAAAATGCAGACCCTATTTTTCTTCTGTTCTTCTTGTATCTGTCATTCAATTTTCAGATTGAGTGTGCTTTTTGTCGTGTGATGTTAGTTTAAGCTTGCAGGCACTCTTATTTCCTAAAAAGAAAGTTATTCTTCTCTGAATCATAGATAGATGTTCTTCAGCCAAAAGTTTAAATTCAATTACAAATTCAATGAGATACTGATTATTTGGTTAATTAACAGATTTGATATTGAAGGATATGTGACTGGGTTTGGCAACCCAGACTGGGCAAGGACACATGAATCTGCAACGAGAACATCTCCAATTATTTTGACTCTTGTGGATGGTGGTGCCAGTTGTGTTGGAAAAACCATCATTGATGATTTAGCATATGGGTATAAAAGTTGCACTTCACATCCTCATTTATATTCATTCATATGTGTTCCCAGTCATATGTGTCGATATTTTCTTATGAGCCATTTGATTTTTTTTTTAATTTTTTTGTTTACAAATAATGTGTACATAAAGGCTTCTAGTCCATCATTTCCATCCTCAAGGTTCTTCCTTCACTATAGCCAATCTTAGTTAATGCCTTGGTAATCTTTTGCCAGCATAAGTGGTGAAAACAAACATTACGATATGCCTGAGAATCCTTCATCTCCTGAGCGAATACCAGGAGGATGTTCAAGTGGGTCAGCTGTAGCTGTTGCTAGTGGCTTGGTAGACTTCTCCTTGGGTGAGCTTTTATATTTTCTATTCTTTTGTGAATGAGCTGTTAAAGTTTTATATAAAATCTCATTAAACTAGTTTATTATGCTTCATTTTTTCCTCACAATTTTTTAACTGTGTCCTTTATGTGCTTCAGTTTGTATTTCTGAAACTGAAAAAAGATTGAACAACTACTAACAGTCATATGTCCTTTGTGTCAGTTATTGATCCATGTGAGATGCTAGATAATACTCGCAACATACGTTCACACAAATCATCAACAAGCAAAGATGAATAACACATAAGCACAATAATAACACATTACATATCAAAACAAATCATATAATTAAAATTGTAACTTAAATTGTCAATCCATGTTGAAGTTTTGGTCTTTGACCTGAACAATACAAATCTAATACCATGCCAAAGTGTCAACAAATGGTGTCAGTAGCAAATTGGAGGAGGAGGGAGGTAGGAGATGAAGAAGAAGAGAATACAATTGTATATTTAGGGACAATGTTTAAATTACTGTTTGGCACCATGTTATGTTGACACAATGCACTGGTATCCATGGAAGCACGTGTGGATGGATTTATTCCTTTAATATCCTGTCACTTTTTTTACTTATAAAAATAACACTCTGGCATTAGATAAAGAATTAAATTATTATTTTTTTGTACTTTATCATACTGATACTGGACATGTTCGGGCATTTTTAATAAAACAATAGCAAAATAGTACATACACAACAAACTGAAGAAAAGAAGAAAACGTTGTGCAAAATTCTAATTGGAATTTTCTGATCCTGATAGTAGGTATTGAATTTTTATTATTTAGTGTGCAGTCAAGTAGCTATTTCTGAGCTCTGAGATTTAAGCTGAAAGCATAATAATATGCATAAAATTATTGCAGTTATTGATAACTTAAGTTAATTGGGCTTGTGCATGAGTATCTACCAAGAGGGTTGATCCAAGTGTCTCACACAACTATTACTAAAATTGTGACACTGATGCATAAGAAATAGAAATGTAAGGTATCCACTCGGAGTGTCAGACTTCTACTGTTGGTAGATACAACTATGAAGGGGGTAGATGAAGAGTCCAAGAATCAAAGTTGATAAACAATTTTGAAATTCTTCACCACCTTCTTTTTGTTTATTTCTGTACTTTTTCCCTATGATCTGACCATGTTCAAACGGTTCTGTTTCTGCTTCTTCTGTTCGTTTATAAAATGCTTCTTTCTACTACCTTCCTGTGGACAAGTGGTAGTCTTAGCTATTGGGTTGATATCTGACATTTTGCAAGACTTTTCTTCTTGCAAAATGAATTTATGTCAACATTTGAGCTTTATTTTACATCCATGTTTTGCAAGTTATGAAAATAGGTAGGCACTGCACGACATTGAAAAAATGAAGATCTATTAGTTCAGGGTTCAATCTTTTAAACAATCAGTGATGAAACCCCCTTTTTTTTTTTCTTTTCCTCTGTAAAATAGGGACAAATTTGCAAGATCACAGAATATTTTATTATTTTTATATTTGCAGGTGTTGACGCTGTTGGTGGAGTGAGAATACCTGGGGGATATTGTGGCATTTTAGCTTTCCGGCCTTCTTATGGTGCTGTTTCTAATATGGGTGTTATTCCTGTTTCCCCTAGCCTTGACACAGTTGGTATGCAAAGTTATTCCTGTTTCCCCTAGTCTTGAAACAATTGGTATGCAAAGTCTTTCTAGCTCTTGAAATATTGCATATTCAACTGAGCATGTGTGCTTTACTGTTTGCCGAAAACTACCATAAAAGTTAGTCATATTTTCAAATTTTTGGATATGGTGCTAAAGGTATAAACTCAGGTGTTAGAATGTAATGACTATTTATTAGACCGTCACATGAGAAGTTTTTCCATGGGACTAATGGCCTAATGCAACATTGAGATGTGTTGAGGACACAAGAACATATTATTTCTTGATTCCATTTAAAATTCTGTATGTTTTTGTATGTTTGATATTGTATCTTACCCTTTATTTGTTTTTACCTCTAAAATTTGTAATAAAATAGTAGTCTGTGTGGTTTCATTTCTAACCAAATTATCAACCACAGATAGTTGCATCTGTATCTCTGGTTTCAGGATTATTCTCCAAGGATCCTAATGTGTTGCATCGGGTGGCTCATATACTGCTCCAGCTTCCATATGGTGGTTTGCGCCAACCTAGAAGTATAATCATCGCAGATGACTTTTTTGAACTGTTGAAGATACCAGCGAGTAGAGTCACTCAGGTGCTGGTCAAATCTGTAGAGAAGCAGTTTGGAAGTAACTATCTTGAGTTTCTCCTCCTTCAAGGAGATGTTTATATCTCCCTTTTTTTATATATATATTCTTGACTTTGTTCTAACAGTAGTTTGCCAATTCATTGGTGTAGAGCGACTTCTAAAGCATATAAATCTCGGAGATTATTTGTCTTCAAGAATCCATAGCTTGAAGCAACTTCAAAATGGAAAAAAGAATGATGAGTCGAGAAGCACACTCTTATCACTTGCAAATGCTATGCAATCACTTTACAAGTAAATCTTTATCGCCATTGATACTTGAGCAATATCTAATTTCCTCTATGGATATGCATGTTTAAGAGTTTTAGTTGATTTTTCTGTTTGGGTTATTGATGATACAGTTTTGCCTTGGAAATTTTTGAATAATTTGAGAAACATGTGTTTCAAAAGTTAAACCAAAATAAGAACAAACATTTTTCTGCAATTCTAATTTAACAAATCCTTCCTGTTCAAGAGGAGATTTTTATTTTTTTTTTGTCTTGATTTTTATGCTAGCTTTTGGATGGTTTGGTGTTAATTTCTTGTCTACTTCATCTTGTTCTTGTTGGGTACAATTTGCCGCATATTTTTTTTCTGTACTTTCAAAAAAGAACTCCGCCTCTGGCTTGGTGAACTTAGTCCATTCCTGTGATCGGGTAGTTATCTTTTTTGCAGTATACGTTATGCCGTTCATTATTTGGTATATCATGCTCTTTTATGCGTTGGCTCCTTACTTTGCACAAATACATGATGGCACTACGTGGGAAATTAGGAGAGAAATTAAAATAGATGGGTTGCAATTGTACTCAGAATCTCAATGCATATGCGATCTATATCAGCACTTAAAGTTGAAAGAGAAAGGCAACAATTTCATATGGTTGTTGCTACGATCTCTAAGGATGTCAAATTGGTTCTATCAAACCAAGCTGAACTGAATTAAGTAATTAATGGTTTTGCCGCTGCAGTTTGACATCTTATGGGCACAAAATGTGGATTGTGCAAGTCACATGCTGTTAGGCGTGGTGTTGACAACTCACCAGCATTTTTTTCCTTTTTTGGTAAATGTCCTGTTATTTTCTTACCTAATCAACCTGATGTTTTTTGTGTGCATATAATTGGCCTGATAAAACGTATTGGATTTTTTTTTTAATATACCAAATCTGTGTTTGGTAGCAAATTCTACCAGTGTTTTCACATTCTTCGTATTGCATACATTTTCTTTATGGCATTGTGGAAGCTTAAATTACTTAATAATTTTGTCCTTTATTCACAGCCATGAGTTTAGGAATAGCCATGACGAGTGGATCAGCTCTACTAAGCCTGTCCTAGATCCTTTTATATCAGCACAAATAAATAGATCGTTGGACAATACACTTGCACTTGATTGTTGCCATTCTGCAAGAGATGAGACGCGCTTGGTCCTATATTCTTTTCTAAAGGTAGATACAAGGGACAGAATTATTCTCTATTTGGTAACATATGTTTACATTGGACGTTCAAATGTAGTAAAAAAATTTATGCAACTCTTTAGTTTGATAAAATTGAAGCATCAAAGTTTTACTTTAATATTGTCAGTTTGCTCGTTCTTCTAATTATTTGTCATTAACAAAACAGTTGTCTTGAATTTTTTTGGCTTATAGTTAATTGAATGTCCAAACGTAGAATCAGCAGAAGTATATTTAATCAATAAATTTTTGAGAACATCAACATTAGAAGTAGTTTATATCACTATGATGTCTCGATGCTGTGAGAACATTACACAAATAAATCTGTTTTCGATGTTGCGGGAACATCAACGTTACTGCTCGCTGTAACTATACTGTTATTTTGACTGAGTTGGTGGCTCTGCAAACAGGATGATGGAATACTTGTTATCCCTACAGTGTTAGGACTTCCTCCAAAGCTTAATGCAAAGGAAATATCATCAGCAGAATATCTTTCTCATACATTTTGCCTGTCTGCTGTTGCTAGTATGTCAGGTTGTTGTCAGGTACAATACCATTAAATGGAAGCTAAGTGAATTTATGTTGGCGGACTTGACTTGCATGACTCATGATATCTCCAATTATTCTATCATGCTAACAATGATTGTTTTATGTGCTAATTCCTTACAACAGGTCTCTATACCCATAGGAATACATGAAAAATCTCCAGTCTCACTTTCCTTCATTGCCAGGCATGGAGCAGACTCCCTATTGCTAGATACTGTCAAGTCAATGTATGCTATTTTACAGGAAGAAGCCAATATAGCATCCAAGTCCAGCTTTTCAAAAAGTAGCATTAGCAAGGAAGAATCTGCTGAAATTGCAAAAGAAAAAGTCAGTTGCAATCTCTTTATTTCATACATTTTCTTCTGTAGATTTATAGCTGATCTTTGCAATATGGAACAGATTATTTATCTTAATGCTATTGACTTTGCACTTTTATGCTGATTGTTCTGTGCTTTCTTCATGGAGGTGGCCTGTTGTAATTGTTTATATGAATTGTTTTAAATGCTGTATTGTTTGTTCAAATTGGAGAAAGTGCCACCCATTTGTTTTAAATATTTCTACTGTGTTTGTCTTTACGGATGCTATTTTTTTCTCTCTTGATTGTGTTGCAGGGTAATGCTGCTTTCAAAGATAAACAATGGCAAAAAGCTATAAATCTATACACAGACGCAATCCAACTTAATGAAAAGAATGCAACATACCATAGTAATCGAGCTGCTGCATATCTGGAAGTGGGAAAGTACATGTTACATTTGGTATCTTGTTCTATGATGTTCTTCATCACAAATTGAATAACTTTATTTTCCTGATTTTCCAATCAGTTACCTTCAAGCTGAAGCAGATTGCACTGCTGCTATAAACCTTGACAAAAAGGTATGTTTTTGAAATTACAGCAAATTTTGTTTTAGATATGGGAAGCTTGGAATTAGTATAGTCCCTCGTTTCCCCTCAATATCAAGCTGTTTTTTGTCCTAATGTTGTCATGACTTCTAATAGTTATATAATAGATATCTGCATTACTTTGTTCTACTTCTATAGTAGTTTTTTTGTTGTCTTGTCTCTTGTGTCAATCTTGGGTAGTATCATGTTAAAACTCAAGCGTTAGATTGTGACATCAGGCACATAATTTTGGTTTATATGCACTTCAAAGATTATTTATCAGCTGAGTGTTGAAATGTATGCTTATGCATTTGGTTTATAGTAATAACCATTCTATTTGCTATCAATTCCTGTAAAATTATTTCTATGCGTGCTTACAAAAATGAAGATTTTTATTTGAAATAACCGATATGAGTGAACTGAGAGTTCGCTCAGTTAAGCATTAAATAGAAGAGTACCATCAAGAACTACCACAAAGCTACTGAGACAAAAAAAAAAAAAAAACAAAGGTAGCAGGTAGCTCGACACCATACAGGGATAGTAGCATAAGTTAGGATATAAGAAGTTCTTATTGAAGAAACTAAGCTGCAGCAGCACCAGTGAAATCCATCAAGTTGTAGCCAAAGATGCTGAAACTACTGAAACATCTGAATAAACTTAACCACCCTCTCTTCAAACTAAATAAGCCTGCCCCATAGGCTGGTCAAATTTCAAAGTGTCTGTCAGATTGTTCAGAGACTCCTGTAGCTTCCTGTTAATGCCCCCACTGCCACCTCTCACTTTCCAACTAGCAAGCATATCCATCCATCTTGAAACCATAGTTCCAATGGAAACATTGAACCCTGGAAAATCTTCTCGCTGCTAAGGAGTACCTGTAGATTTGCGATTCCTCAATCATCCTTCTTAGGTATTCTTTCATTCCTAGGAATAGCTATTCTTGCTCTTATCCACTCTTCAAAGAATATCTATTTTTATTCTATTCAATTTTCCAAGAGACACATTTTGAATAGTTTGGGTGGGCTAATGGACTGATTAGGTTGGATGGCAGGGTTTCTGTCTACATTAACAAAATCAACCATATTTCTGTATCTAGCTATGGAATTATCTAATTACTAGTTGGTCGCTTCGTCGTCATCAATTCTTGTTTCTCCCAAGTGCCAACTATTGGAATTAGCTCTATAAAAGGTTACCTCACTAGTAAAATTATGTAGAATCTATTAGAATGCTGCTAGTTTTCTCATAGTCAATTTTCTCTGGTTTTCATCTTTTATTCAGCATATTATGGGCTTGAAATATTTCCCTTAAATTGGTCAGTATCCATGTTCGATCAGTTTCTGGAAGCACTTGAATAATTATCTCATTCTCAGCAGCATGTATATATTTTTTTTTTTTTTGGCTAGAATGTTAAAGCATATCTACGAAGGGGAACTGCCAGGGAGATGTTGGGCTACTATAAAGAAGCAATTGAAGGTCTCTCTCTCTCTCTAGTTATGAGTCTCCAACTATTTGGAATTGACCATAGGATCTTATTCTGTAATTGAAACCTCACTATATACATATATACATAATACCATACATATTCAAGCTCTCACACAATATACATGATCTACATGAATGCATGGGAATTGACTTATTAATATGCCTGTTTGTACTAGTTGCAACCTTTCCCCTGTTTTGACAAAGATATCACCCAAGGCCTATGTAAAGTCCTAGTACCAAAGAATTGCGTCCCACTTGTATATCTTAAACTTATTTCTAATTTATGATTCCATCCCTTAAATTTGCAGATTTCAAGTATGCTCTGGTTTTGGAACCAACAAACAAAACAGCAACAAATGCTGTCAATAGACTAAAGAACGTATTTCCCTAGATCTTAGACAACACGAAATTCCAGCATTTGAAGTACTTGCAGAATTTGATAGTCACACGGGTTCTAGCTGTGCTCCTTGCAAGAGCACTGGCATCAGTTACAATATGAATGCACATGAAATATGCTCCAATGGTACAGTGCAATAGGCCAATAGTTGTGTTGGTGAAGGTGCCTCAGTTTTCCATTAGCCTTGTTGTCCGATGACAAAATATATTTTCATATTATCTGCCCTTTTCGATGAGCATCTCTTTGTTTTTTTTTTTTTTTTGAATCTGTAGGGTAGCCTCATTTTTAGCTGCTGTTAAGTGGGAGCACTATAGTCGAATAAAATTTCAGACTCATTTATTTTATTTATAATTGCATTTTCTGTGCAATTAATTCTCCTTTTTTTATTGAGCATTTTATCTGAGTTCTATTTCATGTAAAATATTATGATCAGAACCGGAAAACGAACAGATTGTGATAAAATGGTAATGATTTCTAGCTCGGTTGAAAGTGAAGTAATCTTTACAAGTTTGATTGTTTCCTTTCCATCTGAATTTTGATTATATTTTGAGATGATTGCTGAACATTCTCCCGTATACTGAACTGCGTGGAAGTGAGGAGTCGAGGGACGCGGCCGATGATGGATTTGTTTGGGTCGATGATGTCAACGGGTTCAACTCCATTTTTGTGAAAATATTGTGACTTGTATAAGCCTGGGCATGGGCGAAGTTAGAATTCAAAATTATGATTGTTCATCGTTTAATGAGTAAGCATTAGTCTTACGAGTTATGGTGGTTCGAATCAAAAATATCTCAGATATTATATAAATATCCCGTAATACGGAGACAATATTTAACTCGTTTTTGTTTCAACAGTTGGATTCATGCAAGTGAATATATTGGAGATTAACGAGGCGAGTTTACATAGGTTGTGTTTGATTACGTAGCCCAAAGAAGCAGACTTGGAAGACGATTCCCCGTTACATCTCAATTGTTGTCCGATGAACATTGTTTTGATGGTGATTGTTGTAGAGGATCATGTCATTTGGTGTTGATTCATGGTAAATGATTATACTGTGTCGCTTGAAATTCATGCTATTCATCGATTGTGGTCGTGATAAATGGGTATACGGTGCCGTTCGAAGTTGAAAGGTCGAGATGTCGGCATTAGTGATTGTGATTCGTAAAGCATTGCTATCATTCGACAGTATCTAGTCAGACTAGTTCCCATTGTTTGTTTCTTAGATGAAGATTTCAATGCTAGTGATCGACTGTCCTATTAATTGTAATAAAGAAAAAATAAAATAAAATAAAATGGAGGTGATTTTGCGACAATCAGATCGATCACATTCTAGTGCTGCTATGGTTATTTTGTTGCCGATCTATTTGCATCCATTCCAACGCATTCAATTGGAGACATACAGACAGAACATTCAATGCATTTCACATTTCGGCTACTGACCTATACAGACATTTTTTTTTTCCCGATTGACAGCATGTTTTTAAATATTCTGAAGATGGTCTCTCCAAAACTTTTAACGAGACAGTGAGTAATTCTTAATCCAAATCTCTATCAATTCGATTAAAAAGTACTCACAATTCATAAATTAAGTCCGATAATATAGTCATCCTATTCTTACAAGTAGGTATAGATTCGGTGTTAAAAATATATTCCGTTCGATAAGATAAATTTCAAATTCACATCCCATTCATTCTTTATCGCTCCACCGTCCCCCCTAGATCTCTTTCCTAACTATTCAATTGGTAGGCTTTTGGGACGAGTGGTCCGTCATTCATTCGCCCGTGACAAACAAAAGTTTGCTAAACAAATGTTGATTTATGTTTTTTTTTTCCTAGGACTGAATGTTCTAACTTTGACGTTGTTGTCTTTCTGCCAATTGTTTCTTTCAGTTTCAGCTGCATCTTCGCGCTCGCCTCTGGTTCAATTTTAAAACGGTTCAAATTATTTTATAAAAAGAGTCTAAAAATTACTACGAGAATTTTAAAAATTAATTTATTAATATTTTTTTTTTTTACAAAAAAAAAAAATCGATCGAGATCATTAAAATTTTAGATATAACTCTGCATCTCCATAATTTTGCACATTATTTCTTTTGTGGCAGTAAACACACGAGTCACTCGCATGTTTTATTTTGCACAGTGTTTGCTCAAAGATGATTCGATCAGACTGCCATATTGACGCAAGTTCATTATTTTACCTCGTAGAACTATAATGTTTCGAATGAACGACTGAGAATGTACAGTATTGTTCCTCGCTATGTTCCTCGTAGTCGACGTTCCAGAATTGAATCCGTGTTATAGCTTATTTATCGTCTGAATCCAACAAATATTTGTACTGTTCGATCGCAGCTGAATCATGATAGAAATTCAATTTAGATTTAATCGGAATCTAATTGAATCACGATTAAAATCCGATCGACCAAAGTTTCAGAAGATTTGTTTGATTATTCTGGTCGAGAAAGGAGGCGTTACATCCTTACATGTTTTCCATGCTCCTGCTTCAATGCCTTCCCTTCAATTAAATTTAATGCGATGACGTGGACTTGAGTTTGATGGTTTAGGATTCGATCCAATTCCACTCCCCAGCCACGTCATCCGTCTCATCTCCATATCGTGGGTTGTTTATCTTTTATCGCTATCCTTCCCTGTATGCTGCAACGTGAGTTGCATGCCCGATCCGGTATCTGTTCTATTGTCGGATTCGGGTAATCGGGTTTCGCTGTGGTTGGGTTCCATCGGTAGTCACGATACACACGCGCCCCGATCCGTTATCAGGCCGCAGTCGAGCGGTCAGATGCGGCGGAGATCCCCACGTGGCCCACCGACCGGTCTATGGCCTCCTCCCAGCCGTCGGATGATCTGGTTCCTATATATTTCATCGTCTCTCTCGATCTTTGTGCATTTTGATCGGCGGCATGGAAATCGGGCGCGCCCTTCTCCTCCATTATTCCTTCTTCGCCTTCTTCCTCCTCCTCTCGGCCGCCCTCCTCTACCTCAGCCGCGCCTCCGACGCCTCCTACCACGGCCTTCTCCTCGCCTCCGCCTCCCTTTCGCTGGTCTCCGGCCTCCTCGCTCGGTCGCGCCTCCTCCGCGTTCGATCCGCCGGCACAGGCCTCCCCGTCCGATGGTTCATCGGGCCCCTCGAAGAAGACCCCGAGAGAGTCCAGAACACTCGGGGAAAGGTCGCGCCAGAGGGTGTGTTGTTCTTCGGCAATGGGGATGTCTACGAAGGGGAGTTGTCCGGGGGGCGGTGCCATGGGCGAGGGGTGTATTGCTTCTACGAGAAGGGGCGGTACGAGGGGTGTTGGATCGATGGGAAGTACGAAGGGCACGGGATCGAGAGCTGGGCGCGAGGGAGTCGGTACCGCGGGCAGTACCGTCAGGGTATGCGGCACGGCTTCGGGGTGTATCGATTCTACGACGGAGACAGCTATGCCGGTGAGTGGGTCGGAGGAAAGAGCCACGGGTGCGGAGTGCAGACTTGCTCCGACGGCAGTTGCTACGCCGGCGAGTTCGAGCGCGGGGTTAAGCACGGCCTCGGCCTGTATCGCTTCAGGTGACGAATCGGTCTTTCCTTCTCGGTTCTGCTTCTTGAATCAATCTATGAATCCGCGAAATCGTTGTATCATCTTGACGAATTGAACCACAGATGTTCCGTGGAGCCAGTTGAGCTCATCATCTGTTCTTGACGATAGAGTTCTTTTTGACTAATGAATCATAGAAGAATAATGCATCAGACACAAATTTCTTTCGATTTCACTTTTCATTTGGTTTGATCTTGTTGAATATGTTAGGTTGCCATATTTTTCTGCTGTTCTCTCATGAAAGATCTTGTCTTTTGTTTTTTTTTTTTTGTTTACAATTGTGAATTGCTGCTTCGATCGAATTCTTCTATCTACTGCTTCCGCAATAGATCTTTTTGCTCTCTTTTACTCGGTCGGCATAATGGAAGAGTGATCAAGAATTCATTTTCTCAGTCTACAATTGAGCGATTGGCCTTTTCTGTTGCAGGAATGGCGACAAGTATGCCGGTGAATACTTTGGAGACCAAATCCATGGATTTGGGGTTTACAACTTTGCCAACGGTCACTGCTACGAAGGTTCATGGCACGAGGGAAGGAGACAGGGCTTCGGAACATACAAGTTCCGGAATGGTGAAACGCGACCTGGTGAGTGGGACTATGGCGTTTTGAAGAACAGCCTCTGCTCGTCAGTTCCTGCAGTCCAGCGAGCCGTTGAGGTATGCGCCTTGCTTGATCCATCATGGAAATCCAAGCGATCACTACTGTGCCATTGTTCTCATCGATTTGAAACATCTTTCATTGGTTTAGGCTGCGAGGATGGCTTCAGAGAAGGCAACTGAAGTTCCTCGAGTGGAGGAGCAAGTCGAGCAGGCTGTCTCAGCCGCAAACAGAGCTGCCACCGCTGCTCGAGTTGCCGCGGCGCTAGCCGTCCAGAACCAGAAGGAAGACAAATTCTGTGGCGTTTTTGTATAAAGTTTAATCCTTGCAATCGAAGATTTTGCCGGGGAGAGTCATCGGCGGCAGACAGTAGGGAAACACAGACACCTACCTGATCCCGATGGAGAATGAGCCATAGATAGGCTCCAGAAGCTGAGAGCAAACGTTAGAAGACAGCATGATGCAGAAAAAGTCCATACGCCATGTACCAGATCTCATTATCAAAGTTTTGCATAGCTGGCCTTGCTCTATCTCCGTCTGCTCAGCATCTTCTGCACCATCCACATCCACTGAAGAAAAGTATTTTGGAGGATAATGTGACCATGTGCTGGTTGTCAATGTATTCCAAATCTCCATTTGGGAACATCTATTTTCTCACTTCAGTTAGAGCCATCAAATTTGATTAGGTCCGTTGGATTGAATTGAAATTTTGTCAATTCATCATTTTGATGGCCTAAGCGAATTAATCCATGAGAATTACAGGTCTATACGAATTGATCCTTAGTGGACTTGGATTGATTTGCAGATTGAGAAATATAAAAAAAAAAATTATGAAAGAAAAATTATTCAAGCTTTTTACAATATTCTAATACTAATTAGATAAGTTTCTTTTTTTTTATCATATATATATACTTTAATAAAGTGGAAGAGAAATTAAATAAAATGATAAAAAAATATTTGATTTAAGTATTCTAATAAAAATTTTTGATATATTTTAATTAATTTATCATTATTATTTCAATTAATATAGAAAATTATGATATTAAATAATTATAAGTGTTGAAAATTTTTAATTAAATTTCTATTTGGATGAATTAAAATTTGAATTTGTATATTATTAAATTTTGAATATTTTTAAAGTATTGAAAGAATAAAAAAAAATTGATAAATTAGATTCAATTATAAATTTTTAGTTTCTTAAATATATATATTTTTTATCGTGATATTCTATTTACTTTATCGGTTATCTCTCAAGGTCTTAAAATCTCAATAAATTTGAATTTTTATATATTTTTTTTTTTTACTCATGGGTCTATCTTATTTGTAATCTAAATTAGAAATTTTTTAACTTGCCAAGATGGCAAGTCAATCTTTTTTTCTCTATTAAATGTTGAATTTACAATAGACCGTCCAACCATAGATCGACCGATTTTACAGCCGTAACTACCGTCACTAGAAGATGCTCATTTAATTTATTTTGGAGGCTTCTCTTCTCAGCAGACTTGCTTTTGTTTTCTTTCAATTTACTGTATGACTTGGAAACCTTGATAATTGCACTTGCTAATTAAATGCTAATTTGGCATTCAATACCTTATAACCTGTGTAACATGTCATTCTCTCGCAGAATCTTATATCAAACATTGTGTTGAAGGTGGAAATTTTACTTCTCACTTTAACTCGGTCATTTGTTTATGATGATCTCGTCTATATTCTGGATTAAAAAAAAATTAATCCTTAACAAAAAGAGATTACCCAAGCAACCGTTTCATCGTCGTGCTATTCGATTAGAATAGTCACTTGAACAAACTTATTGTTCAAGCAACCTACCTCTATTCTTTGATTAGCCCTGAAATAAACGATGTACGGATCGTCGGTTTTTGTGTTTGTATTCGGGGTCCAAGTATATTAGTCACATACAAAATACACAATATGCATAGAATAAGAAAAGATTCATAAACAAGAATTATACCTCTCGATCTTCTATTGTATGTCCTTCCTCCTTTTGGACGTCGTGTGGACAACGATCTTCCAAAAGTCGAAGCCTCCTAGAACACGTTCTTTCCTTCCTTGCTCGCTCCGAACAAAGGGAAGAATGAAATGAAACTCTTTCCTATCTAGGACAACCACCAAGTCAAGTGACTTGATGTTGTCGTTCGACCAAGGAATAGAAGATGAAGAAGATGGGTGTCGGCCAAGAGCTCCAAAGGAAGAACCTTCACCCTTGTTGCCGTGCGACCAAGAAGAATAATAGGAAGAGGTTGGGCGGCGGCCAAAGTGAGAAGGAAGAAGATGGCACCGGCTACACCTTTGGAAGAGAAGGAAAATCCCTCCAATTGTTGCCGTCCAAGCCCTTTCCCAAACCCTAGCCACCCAAGCCAAAACCCTAATCTCCCTTGTATGTTGTATCGCCTACCCCTTAAGTCTCCTTTTATAGAGTTAGGCTTAAATCTCCTTTTAATCTCCACCGTCGGATCTAGAGATTTAATCTCTACCGTCGGATCTAGGGATTTAATCTCCACCGTCGGATCCAAAGATTTAATCTCCACCGTTGAATCTAGATATTTAATCTCCACCATCGAATCTAGAGTTTCATTTTTTATCATCGGATCTAGACTCCATGAGAGTTTTAATAGGCTACAATAGGGACCATGAGGAGAAGTTGGATCTTGGCCACCCAATTAATCAAGCTCACATAAAGTCCGATCCATTAATGATAATCCATTTCACTAGAGGATTATCATTGATCTACCTCACCAATCCCATAAATAAATATGGACTCCATATATTTTTTGTACAAATATCTCCCCGTATTTAATATCTCGAATGTCCGTCAATTAATTAATTTACTGACAATTAATTAATCAACATCTAATTCCATGAGTACCACTCAACCTTATCATCATGTCGGACCAAGTCCACCTGCAGGGTTTACATGATAAACCTTATGAGCTCCTCAAGGGAACATCATCATCCTAATATATAAGACACGATTTCCTCTTATAATCAACGACACACCATATAAATAATATCATTTCTCAACTTATTGAGCCTATCGATTTACTCTATAAATCTCGCTCATTGGTAAATAAAAAAAATAAATACTAAGTATATGTACCCGTTATTATATCGGGATTAAGAGCATGTATACCATAATATCCGAGGTCCGATTCAATTATGTAGTCAGCAATAAATCGAATCACCTCTAAGTCGGTCCTGCTCAATACACACAAAGTGTACTAGTGTAATTCTATGGTCAAGATAAACCAATACCAAATCACACTACAACTATTCCAATGGTTTGTCCATAACTATCTCGGTTGTGAGCTTTTACTTATAATTTACAAGGAACTGATAACATAATCTCCCATGTGACACTACACACCATGTTATCTACAATGTAATGTATTAGACAATATGTATAACCATAAATATGCAAATAATGATCATGTGATTCTTATTTCAAAAATAAATATGTTCATACAAAACATAGACTTTTCAGTATACATCCCAATATGCGTGACCTTATTTAGTTCGATTTGTTTGGTATCAATAGAGATAAAACTATAAAAATGATATGGCACCATCTAATGGATAACTTGTTCGGCGATTTATCAAACAGCGTACGTGAAGTTTAAAATTGTCCAAACAGCGTCTCATACTTTCATATTTACCAAATAGCACACTTAATTCCCTTTTTATCCCTCCCGCCAAACAAACCTGCACCACTATAGTGTTGAAATTCAAATCCCAGCACCATAGTGGTGCTGAAATTTCAAATTTCAACACCACAGTTGTTGTGTTGGGATTGCAACGCCACTGTGGTGCTAAAATTTGAATTCCTAGTACCACGTTCGGGATTTTGGTGCAGGTCTATTTGGCGGGAGGGGTAAAAAGGGAATTAAGTACACTATTTGATAAATATGAAAATATGAGACGCTGTTTAAATAATTCTAAACTTCGCGTACGTTGTTTGATAAATTACCGTAACTTGTTGTTAGAAAATACATATCTTTTAACATAAAATAACTATTCCTACATATTTAATAGAAAAAATGAATATAAAATGTATTTCTTTTTTTTTTCTATTTTGTATGTTGACCAGTTAGGTCGGTCAGTTTGGTTGGTCTGGGCGAGTCAAATTGAGCTGGTTGTGCCGAATGATCTATACAGATAGATTAGTCTAAGCAAGCCTAAACATTTCGAATGATTTAGATGGTTCGAGTGGGCCAAACTGGTTGAATGTGCTAATATATTTGGAAATACTAGGTGATCTAAACAAGTCGAGAAGTTTAGCCCATTTAGACCAAACATTCTAAGGTGGTTTGGATGATCCAAACTAGTCAATCTTTATGTTTCAAGCTTGTGCTTCATATCAAATATTTTTCGATAATTTATCATTCGACGCACTTCAAGTTTAAAATTGTTCAAATACAGTCATATAATTTCATATTTATCAAAACACATACTTCATCTCTTTTTACCCCTCCTGCTAAATAAATATGCAATTAATACTGAGATTGATATTGTATGTGGTACTGAAAATTTAAATCCAAGACTCACTGTGTTCCTAGGAATATAATTTCCGGTATCATTTTTTTTGACCAGTTGATATTGTACATGGTGCTGAAAATTTAAATCTTAGCATAACTGTGTTCATGGGAATATAATTTCCAGTATCATCTTTTTTCTATGACAACTTAATATTGTATGTGGTGCTGAAAATTTAAATCTTAGCGCCACTGTATTTCTGAGAATATAATTCTCAATACTACTTTTTTTCTAGACGAGTTTGATATTATACGTGGTGTTGGGAATGAGGTGCGTCTTTTGATAAATATGAAATTATGAGACTGTATTTGGGCAATTTCAAATTTGAGGTGCACCCTTTGATAAATTATTGAATATTTTTCTTGATCGATTTAATGAATGATGATAAATCATAAAAAAAAAATTATTCTACATAGTGATCTTTTTGTAACGGAATTGTGCTTTTGTTTCATTGATTGTACATGGAATCGGTTGTTTTTCTGGTTTGTATTATATAAGCGCACAAAACAAACCATTAGTGATTTTTTTTTTTCATATTTCAATTCTATGTTTAAGTTCAGTTGACTGACAAATCACTCGAGAGAAACCTATCTGGCCACACTCTTGAATTATGATCGAAATAAAATTGAAAAACCTTTCATTTGATCCCACTTTAAAAATAAATAAATAAATAAATAAAAACTGATTACTATCTAAGAAATTGAATATGAAGGTTATTTATTATAGGTAACGGTGTCTTTGTCAACCATCTCAGTATGCATTTCTTTCCAAAAGAAAACAATTCAACAAAGTGATATACTACGTTTCGACCATTATGTCTGATCTGAATAGCGACTGTTGGAATATACTGATCCATTCCTAGTGGATGATTTTTCATATTTAAATGAGAAGGAACCATTGAAATTTTCACTATTTTATTTTAGAAAGAATCAGTACCGCGTGATAAAGGTGGGACTTTTGCATTAGAAAAAAAAAAAAGTTGCAATTTTTATGCTTTTTTTTTCCCCATCCTTTGCGTAAATTGTTGTTGTTTGCTACTTCTTCTCAGTTCTCAGTAGGCGTAGCACATTTGTCTGGGCTATTTTGGACGCCCCTCCTCTCCCCCGGCACCAGGTGTACTGCTCGACGCGCACGCAGAAGTCGGAGGGGAAAGAGAGGATCGAATTGGTTGTTGACGACGACAGAGAAGAGAAATGGCAGCTGGTGGCATTTTGAGAAGAAGGAATAAATGCAGTTTTCTGGTTTCGAACGAAAAAGGGATTTTGTTAAGGCGAAAAGGAGCGCCTTGTGGCGTCTACAAGCAATGATGTTTGCTCACGCGGTCTTGATGAGCTAGGAAGAGGCCGAAGCGACTGAAAGCTGTTGATCCTCCGCTTCCTCTCGCCTGCTAGAAAGCTCACATTACGAAGAACAAAACAAGAGGTTTTTAGACGACGACTACAACAAAAAAAAAAAAGGAAAAGGAAAAGAGGGAGACGGGAGATCCTAGTGGCTAGTTCATAGAAGAATCGAGGAACAGGTTGCGGACAAAAGGACAAAATGGTGGAGGAGCGGTGCTTGTTCAACAAGGTCATTTTCCTTTTCTTCCTGCTTGTTATTAGACTTTGTTTTTTTTTTTTTGTAGTTTCCTTGTTTCTGCGAATGAGGGAAAAAAAAATGTTCGAATCTTGTTCCTATATTTTACTCTTCTCTGCGTTGCGTTGTTTGATCGAGCATTGAGCATTTCATTGACTGCAAATGGCTCCATTCATTTTGAGCTATGAACACAGTGTTCGATGTTATGAAACAGAAGCTGCAACGAGAGAATGAGCACTTTCTTTCCACCTTATCTGTCGCCCCTCTCACACCCCCAAATCTTCTCTAGGGTAAGATTATATTTGTGAATAGTCTGGCTGAAAACTTTTAGGTTGCACATTTTTGAGGTCCAGGTGGAAAGAGGGTGAGGTTGATGAGGGCAGTGCAAGAGGAAGAAGAGGGCAATCTCTTCATTGTCTTTCCTCCCAACCCCTTTCCCTCTCACTTTTCTTTATTGAATCTCCCTCTCCTTTTCTCTGCTATCACTTCCACAGCGGTAAACACATCCTAATTGCTGAGTTACTTGCTCTGGTTTCAGTATTCATGTGTTTGATATAGAGAATAGTAATAATTAGAAGAAGAAGAAGAAGAGAGAATAGTCTGACTGCCTCCATCCACCAACCATTGTGAAGTTTCTTGCAGGATACACTTGTTGTCAAGGCACCAAAGAAGTCACACATTGCATTAAAGATGTTTATGTTAGCTACTGTGACGATATGTGGCATCTATATTTGCTCGGTATGTATAAAGCAGATGCGAAAGCAAAGCAGACCTAGAATGTTGAAATTTGAGATAATCAAACCACCTTGCAAGAATTCTTCCATATCACATCAAGAAATCCAATATTCGCACTATCCGTCACCAATCACTTATAGCAGGTACCCATGTTGGCAATTTGCTTTCTTGGCTTTTTATCCATTCATTTATATAACCAGTCATTGTCTTATCAGGGAGGAATGTGCATGTACACCAGTTCATTTTTTTTCTATCGTGTCGATGCAGAGGTCGGGAAGTGGGTGGTTCGAGACTCTCTTAAATAGTCATGTTAACATTAGTTCTAATGGGGAGATCTTCTCTCCCAAAGAAAGGAGGACTAACATATCTACAGTCATAAGGACATTGGACAAAGTGTATAATCTTGACTGGTTTAGTAGTGCTTCAAAAAATGAATGCACTGCAGCCGTTGGCTTCAAGTGGATGCTTAATCAGGTAAATCTGTAGACTTCTTCTCCTTTAATTATCCTGAATATTGAATAGTTCTTTAGCTTAATATGCCTATTGAAAATTTATAAGTTTGCTATACTTGACATTTCCCTATTGCACGAGAAAGGAGCATTGAATAAGAAATTTTACTCATCAACAGAAAAGAATTGTGGGTCCGATGATTAGTGTGCTTCCTGAGTATTTTTGGTTTGAAATGATGGCAAAGTGACTTCTTTTCAATTTGGATGCAATTGAGAGTTTGTTGAACTCCTATTTTGATTTTGAGCTACGATGAGGTTGGTATTGGACTATTGGTATTCTGGCTGAATCGAAACAAATTGTTGCTATGTGATCGATCTTGGCTCGAGTAGTTATCAGAGTCTGAGCGTTGTTTCTTATGTTATTTATGGCATTCATACTTTTAATGCTGCACATAAGGTATGGTTCTGTGATTTGCCAAGGGGAGAGATTGAGGTGCATGAATTGTGTGTGAGGTTCATGTATAATGCATGGGCACATGTAAAAGAGGGAGCCAAAAGCAATAAAACAGATGAAAGGTGCAAAACTTGAGAAAAGAACTCCAAGCTCTTCAGGGATCCTAATGCTTTATGGGGCCTTTGATAGCAAAGTGAGGAAACGCCGATCATATTGTACAAAGTCGTATCATCCACAGATAATTGTTTTCTCACCCACTATTGGTTTAACTAATTTCTTGCGAGAGTAATATAATTCGCTTCTTCACGCAAGTTGACAATTTTAAGCTTTAAGTTATTAGTTAAGCATAATTTCCCAATGTTGCTAGTCTTTTTTTCTTGCCTCATTAAATATGATTGATAATTCTTGAATTCCCACCTGATCTTACTGCAACAATATGATTCTGACATCCATTATCTGGGACTATTTCAGGGTCTTATGGACAATTGCATAAAAGTTGTCCAATATTTCAGGGAAAGGGGTGTCTCTGTAATATTCCTATTTAGGAGGAACTTACTTCGTCGTCTAGTTTCACAGCTCGCAAATGATCATGATCGCATTAGAAAGCAATTAAATGGGACTCATAAAGCTCATGTACATTCTGAAAACGAGGTTAGTCTCTTCTGTAATACTATGTATATTTCAAGGCACCTTTTACTATCTCCTGAATTTTATTTCACCCTTGTTAATAAAATTCAGGCCAACATTCTCGCGATGTACAAGCCAAGGATCAATACCTCTGAGTTAATCTCAAATCTTAAAAATGCTGAAAAGTTTGCGAGAAATGCCTTGGAGCACTTCGACAACATCCGCTACATTGTTCTGTACTACGAGGATCTTTTGCAAAATAGCACTGTGAGTTCAGTTTGTCCATTGAACAATTTACTTTGGAGTTTGGACTCTCGTTCAAATGAATAGTGATTTAATTGTAACTCTGAGCGAACTCGTCAAACAATAATTAAGTTCTCATTTATTATGCTTGATAATGAAGTTAGTAATTTATTTATAAATGGAACACTCTGGCTGAGTAATTTCTAATAATAAGAACACTCATTGGTGAAGTTCTAAAGCAAAGCTTTTGTTGTAAAAATGCAATGCTCTTTAGTATACCACTTACATTCCTTGGTTATTTTCTTCTCCAGAAGATGATGGATGTCCTGGAGTTCCTCAGAGTACCTCAGAGAAAACTAGTGAGTCGGCATGTCAAAATACACACAAGACCACTACCCTATTTGATCGAAAACTGGGATGAAATTTACACCAGTCTCAAAGGATCAGAGTACGAGAGGTTCTTGAAAGCTGATTATGATTCATAGATATCTTGCATCAGCATGCATTCCTGTTAGCTGGGTTTTCCATAACACGGGCATGGCAAGGTAGAGAATTATTTATTTCACCGAACGGATTAGCTGCTTATTATTTTAGTAAACAAAATCATAGAGCTTTCAAACATTAACTGATTTAGCAAGACCAGTGATTATTGGTTCGACTGTTTTCCCCCCCTTTTGGTGTATGCGTATGCGTGTGCGTATGGGACCATAAGAAGCCAAAACATTTTATTGCAAGTTAAAACTACGTACTATGTCAATAATGATCGCTCGGCAAAAGCAAAGGGGGATAAACAAACTACAGTATCAGTAGTCAGCCTTGTTTTAATAGCTTCTCCTGTGAGTTTGTGAGAGCATGTGCCATTTTAGCTTCTCTTGTGAGTGTTGTTTTAAAAGATTTCCCTTGCAAATAGGAGGAAACGAGGCTGTGACCGGAATGGGGTTTACAAAATCCTGGCAGACAGTGGGGAAGTCTCCAAGTTAGTGTTGCTCCTATCCTCCCAATTCAAATACATCTTTCCATACCTTAGAGGTGGGATGGTGGGAGCATCACAGGTTCCAAAATATTTTACATGTGATCAAGAGAAATGTCGGTGTCCAACTGTTAGTATCAGGGGTAGATGACGAGATTAAGTATCGACGGCTTCACTGCCAATTTTGGTGAAGCTAGGGAATGTCTTTTCAGTTAAACTGTGTTAACTAACTCTTGTTTACAAGATAAATACAATGTGGCTGGTGCACCCTGATATATGTTTTTAGTACCCTTTGAAATTCGACAGATGTGGCCACCCCTTCAATTGTATGGAGTTTGCAAGATACATTCTCAAAATCATTCCCCAAAGAGAAATTCTCCCGGCTGTGCATCTTCTATAGTAGGATTCAAATTATCGGCGAATTGCTACTAATATTGTCCGATCAGGTCTGTTAAGGCCTTTTAAACTTTGTTTGGAATTGGGATGTTCCTTCCCTTTCTAGTTCAAGTGAATTAGCTTTGGATTCTCAATTACCAATCACCATTCTTGGTTCCTGCTGTTGTTTTTCTAATGCTAAAGAGGCAGTGAAGTGGTTCATAAAATTTAGTCAGAAGTATTTTTTTTTTCCTTCATGTATTGTAACATTTACAGAATATGCATGCTGCTCATCAGCTACACAAATCACCTTTTTGTTTTCAGCAGATGTTTTATCAAGAGGCTCAAGAGAGAAAGAAACAAGAAAAACTGAGTAGACTTCTTGCACACAGTTATTCTTAGTTAAAGATGGATCATTGCAACCTACAGATCTTTCATTTTATTTGAAGATTATATATATATATATATAGTTCATTGTGATTTTTTTTTTTTGGTATTTCTCCTCATGTAATATCTAATCCGTCCAGTCCAAAAAGCAAGCTAGCAATGTTCATAGTTTTGAGAGAAATTTTAGCTTCGGCACATGAGTTCAATTGAAGTTCTTACATATCCTTCATTAATATGAAATTTGATCCCTTAAAATCAAATCTTTTGAAGTTAAATCTCGAAAAGCCTTCAAAAATTTTAAAAAGTTTGTCGTATCAAATTTTAGTAGGAAATTGATTTTTAGTCATTTATAAACACAAATTTTTTAACATTTTGGGATTCATAAATTTGGTGCAACTTAGATCGAATTGTTTCTGATCTCTTAAAAGTTGACTGCAAATTAATTTACGGTTAAATTCATTTTAAAAGTATATTAGAAGGCATGGTTGTTTCATCTGTGTTCCCTTTTGGCTAAATTTTTATATTAATTTACGCCTTCCTTTGTTGTCTATTAATTAACGGCGATTTACCAAACAGTTGAAGTTTGGAATTGCTGTCTCATTCATATTTACCAAATAAAGTATTTAATTCTCTTTTTATCCTTTAGAAATAATACATTTAATTTTTGAACGTGGTGCTAGAATTGTACCACCACTGTGATGTTGGAAATTTAAATTTCAGCATCACAGTGATACTGAGATTTGAATTCCCAGCACCATAGTGGTGGTGCTGGGATTGCATCATCACTGTGATGTTGAGATTTGAATTCTCAACACCACGTTCGAAAATTAAATACGTTATTTCTGAAGGGTAAAAAGGGAATTAAGTGCGCTATTTGGTAAATATGAAAATATAAGACGTTTTTTGGGCAATTTCAAATTTCAGGAGCACTGTTTGATAAATTGTTGATTAATTAATGCATGCTATAAGAGACTCGACGACTCATTTGACTCGACTTAATAAGAGATCATATGAATCGATGTATTATATTCGAGAGACATTGTTTCTATTGAGATCGTTAATTAGTACGATGCAAATTTATATAAGAGAATAAGGAGTAATTTTTTATTATTGGATGAAAATATCAATCGAAGTGTTTGTCCGCCATTGCATTGGTCGATGCATCAAGATCAAAGATTATCCGTGATTAATTCTCTCTCTTTATCATGGGATCGATGAGAGAGAGCCGAGAGAGGGCATCTCCTTTTTAGAGAGATATTGAGGGAAAAAAAGGAAATAATAATTTTGATATAGTAGAAATACCCCTCGTAAAATGACAAAGTCAAATCAATAGTTAAGCTGAGGTGAAATTCACGAATCCGATCAAAATAAATGTGAGTCAATTCAAATCTATCCGAGGCACATCCGAGCTCAATTCGATAATTAGATCAATACATCTTCACAATCCCTTATAGTAAATTGTGTTTCCATAATCCCTTCTAGAAAGGCACATCACCATGGCACGTCATCACGACGAGGAACCAACGATTCCATATTATGTCCCCATGCGAGTCTCTCTAAAAAAATGCACGTTCTTATTTTCTTATATAAAATTAATAGGAAAGGAACCGGAAAAAGAAAGTAATCTCTGATTTTTTATTCTTTCTCTATTTTACATATTTTTTTCATTTTTTTTTTGACTTAAACTTCGAAAGGATTTTCCTAAGATACCCCTTGACTATCTTTTCAACTGTTTTCGATTTTTCTTAAGTCCGTAGTACTTTCCATTGTGAAGAAGTTCGCCGACTTATGAATATTCGATCTTCGATTTTTCGAAGTCATATATACATTCGACCTAATCAAATTTTGAAAAAGATCCATCTAATTAATTCGGCATATCAAAGACCGATTTAATTTATACTCAGTCAGTCAGTCCGTGAATATTTACTGAATCCTCTTGTCCATTTATTTCATACTGGATCAATAATAATAATAAATTCTATTTGTTAAATAAGAATTATTCTCGTGCCTACCGATTTTATTCTTGCAGGAAGCAGAAGAATTCCCTTTGACATGGATTTCAATCGCTTTACAGATTGAATCGTTGATGCTGTGAACAGAAGGCTACGAAGTTGACGCTTTAGCAATCCATTCCTCACGATGAGGCAGAGGATTTCGATGAGGAATTAAATTCCTCTCGGTAATTTATCAAACACAGTTCTTAAAATTTAAAATTGTTCAAAAAATATAACATAGTTTCAGATTTATTAAATCACACATCTAATTTCCCTTTTATCCTTCCCGTCAAACAGACCTGCAATTTAATGATGAGAGAGAATTTTCATGTATCCGAATCACTACTGAAAATTCCGAACCATCTAAACGTGGTGCTGGAAATTCAAATTTCAGCACCACAGTATTCCTAGGAATATAATTCCCAACACCATCTTTTTTTATCTGATTTCTAATTTATATCGGTCTGATTTCTGAAATATTACTATGAATACCTAATAAAACCTCGAATATTAGAAATTTTGGTCACGGATACACAGAGGGACACTACTCAAACTCAATGGACTTAGATTGGATCGAAAAAGAGGCGAATAGGATCATCAATGAGTTTTGACCGAAACTCATTGATGGACTTAGAGGAGTCCAAATTTCGAAATCTTGACATATATTGAAAGATCTTACAACATGAATTTTAGATATGTCGAGGAAATTTAGTTTTAATCCCCCTATCTCCCAATTTTAACTTGTGTCAAAAAAAAATGGTACTAGAAGTTGAGAAAACTGATAGAAGATGGTGGTAGTGATGCTGGAATTCGCAATTCCAACACCACTGTGGTGCTGGAATTGGAATTTTCAACACCACTGTGGTGCTGAGATTGGAATTCCCAACACCACAGTGGTATTGCAATCCCTGCACCATCACTGTGGTGTTGAAATTGTGAATTCCAGCATCATTGTAGTGTTACAATTTCAACACCACCACAGTAGTGCTGGAATTGCTAATTCCAACACCACTGTGATGATGAATATATTTTTCAGCACCACAGTTCAATTATAATACATCATTAATTAATTATAATTAATTGTATTTGACAATCTTAAAACTAAAATTGCTAACTCACATGCTAAACACTCTGTTTTTGTAGTTTTGTGCGAGTTCGAAATTACTTCAACTATCGTCATCACGTATGCATAGTAAGTCCACAACGTTAACCTTTTCTCTGATTTCTTATTGGTTTAATGTGATCTTAATCTTTTCTTTTTTGAAAAAAAATAATAGGTATTTGAGAAGCTCGGGCCAAGTCTACATGATTTTCTTCGGAAGAATGACGATCGATCCTTGTCACTTGATCTAGTCCGTGATATCGGTAGACAACTGCTAAAGTCTATTGCAGGTTTATGAAATATTAGTTACTTCCTATCGTTATTAGGGGAATATGCTTTAAAACTATAAGCTAAGACGATAATTCTTCTTTTTATTCTCATTGTAGTCATGCACGATGATCTACGACTTATCCATACGGATCTAAAGTTTGAAAAATATTCTTTTGGTGTCCTCGGACTTCCTCTCAGTTTCTGATCACAAGGTTAGTTTTTATCTCTAATTTGTATTAAGAATACAGTTCAGCTTCTTTTCTTCGGATCGAGTTGTTTCTTGCTAATTAAAATTTGATGAAAAGTTAATGATAAAAAATATATTCATCACCATAGTGGTGCTGGAATTGCGAATTTCAGCACCACTACCAACATCTTCCACCAGTTTATCAACTTTCAGTACCATCTTTTTTTTCGACACAAGTTAAAATTTGGAGATAGGGGGATTAAAACTAAGTTTTCTCGAAATATCAAAAATTCATATTGTAAGATTTCAAAATTTGGACTCCTTTAAGTCCATCAATGAGTTTCGGTCAAAACTCATTGATGGTCCTATTCATCTCTTTTTCGATCCAATCCAAGTCCATTGAGTTTGAGTTGTGTTCCTCTGTGTATCCGTGACCAAAATTTCTGATATTCGAGATTTTATTAGGTATTCACAGCAATATTTTAGAAATCAGATAAAAAAAGGATGGTGCTGGGATTTGAATTTCCAGCACCATGTTTAGATGGTTCAGAATTTCCAGTAGTGATTCGGATGCATTAAAATTCTCTTTCATCATTAAATTACATATCTGTTTAGCGGGAGGGATAAAAAAAGAATTAGGTGCGCGATTTGATAAATTTGAAACTATATTATATTTTTTAGACAATTTTAAATTTTAAGAACTGTGTTTGATAAATTAGCGTTGCATGAACTCGATTGGAGAAACTGCTCGAACAATTCAAAGTCAAAACTTCGTGCGGTTGCTGTTCAGAAGTTTCTGTTTTCTTCAATTACTTATTGCTACTAAAAGACAATGATTTCTGTCGTAAAATAACTCGATTAAATTTGTTTATTTGAAAATTCACCACTTGGAGCCGCTCGCAGCCTATACATGAACTGATAGTGCTTTGGCGATTTATTAAAAAACGTATGTAAAACTTAAAAATATTCAAACAGTATTCTATACTTATCAAATATCATACTTAATTCTTTTTTTATCTCTTCCATCAAAAAATAGTCTGATTTATAATTTGATATCATTTATGATCTTTAGAATTGTAAATCTCGATTATAATTTCAGCGATGGTGGTGCGATTCCAAAGTATTATCGTTGTGATCTTTGAAAATTCAAATTTCAATATTATAGTGGTATTGAAATTTACAATCTTAGCACCACAGTGATGCTGGAAGTTATAATTTCAATACCACTATGATGTTGAGATTTGAATTTTCAATACCACCATGGTAGAGCTAGGATTGTAATACAACTGTGATGTTGTGATTTGAATTTCCAGCATCACATTTGAAAATTTTACTATGTTATAGATTTATTTGATAGGAGTGATAAAAAGAAAATTAAGTATGTTATTTGATAAATATAAAAATAAAAGAAGCTGTTTGGACACTTCGGCTGTTTGATAAATTTCCGATAGCCCTTCTTCCTTCCTCGCGACAGGGCCTCAAATCTCCCATCTTCGTTTGTAGCTCGATCCACACGGATTTCATGGAATTGTTAGTTCCTGAGGCATCATCTGGCTTGCAGTTGGACTCCACACTCCCCTCTCCTTGCTCGCTGGAAATTCCGAGGCCTCTGGCAGAGCCACTGAGCTTCCATCGCGACGCTGCTGCTGCTGCTACTCCCAACAGCCCTCGTCACAGAGCGATCGCTCATCCAGAATTGTTCGCCTTCTACGTAATCGAGAATGATGTCGCAACTGCGGGTGAGATTCTACACGAGCGGAAATTGTTTTCGCTGTCGCCGCGGCCGTCGTATCGATCGGAAACGGCAGCCGCGGAAAGTGAGGGCAGAGAGACTGCTAGCTGTCCGTTCAACGAAGAATGATGAAAGAAGGAAAGGGAGGATGAAGTCGAAGGACTTGTTCATGATTACCGGCGCTGCAAGAGAGCAGAGTGACCTTCAAAAAAGCACACAGGAAAAGTAGAGCAGTGAAATGCAGCCCGTTAGGAGAAGCTCAGCAGCTTGCGAGATGTACCACTCCAACACCATATTTGGGTGCATGCCTCGCGCCTCCGCAGGACTAAATTAAATTTGATAGTGTTAATTAAATTGAGTCGAATTAAATTTAAAATTAATTAAATTATTAAAAAAATTGTTCAAACTTGATTTGGTATTTTTTTTAACTTAAGTTCCTCTAATCAAGTTTGTTTGAATCAAATTTATTTAAATTTTATTAAACTCTCAAGTAAAATTTGTTTGTTTATTTAAAATTTTACTAATTTAATCCTGATTTATAAATAAATATAAATAAATTCAAAAATAATTTTTAAAAGAATTTAATCATAAATCGACTTGTTAATGTTCATAAATATTGTTCACAAGTATTATTTACGAATTCTGTTCACAAATACTAACAAGTCGAACACGTATATATTCAAATTTATTTATTTAATTTATTAAGTTGTTCAAACTTATTTATTAATTGACATTAATATATATTAGACGAATGTAAATAAATTCTTACTAAATCGACCACCAAACCAAATTTATTTATGAACATTTAATTCGTTTACAAAGCAGAAGAGGCGTCGGCCATTCTACAGGTGCTTGCTCCAAGGAGTGCAAATGATGATTTATATGTTGTGTTGGTTTGATTATTTTGGATCGTGCAACGAATAATAAACTGTGATTGAAGTTATAGGCCAATTCCCACAGCAAGTATTCATTTCCTTTTGCAAAATTATAATGGATTAATACAACCTACTCTTAACTGCACATATACAGCTGAGCTTTATCGATAAGAAGAATCAGATGTACATCTTCCCCTAGGGGTAGAGCTTCTTCTCAATACACTGGACTTTAGTTTAGCTGGGATAATCCCATCGGTCTCTTTGCTCCTACATCCTGTTAGTTTACTATGATTACTAGTGTGGGAATACACAAAGGAAGATGCCCTATCATCCAGACACTGCTCTCTGCCATCATCCCAAATCCTATCAGCTGCAACACTATCTGTATTCCGATTTGCAGCTGCATATGAGTGGGTCGAGTACAAAGGAGAGCCTCCGCTGCCGTCTGAGAAATCGGAGAATCTTGAAGGACTCCGCCAAGTTTGTCGATCAAAGTTCCCAAATATGTAGTCTGACAACTCTTCGGTGCTCGTTGAGTTCCGAGTGCTCTCTGTGCTGCAGGAAGCCTCGTCCGAGTAGCTGAATAGGGAAGAGCCATCGCCTGAAGAATCTCTGTCTGAGAGATGATACATTACGTCGGAGGGATTACGAGGTTTAAGGCTGAAACCATATTCAACCATCTGATTTGGTTTGTCATGGTGTAGATTAGGCGTTGTGGTTATGGGGCTATAACTTGTTTCTTCTGTGCCATAACCAGAAGAATGAGCTTCTGTTGACCTGCTCCTCTTTGTCAATACTTGGTCTCGGGATAAGGTCCTACTTGTCAAGCTTGGGCAATGTGGTGAACATCTACCATGAGAAAAACGTTTGGATAACTGAATTGCATTACGAAGAAAATAAGGACATGGTCATCTAAACATTTACCTTGCATATAAAAGCATGTATGCATTTGTCGACATGACTTGTTCGACCTCCACGGGTTTCACCTGCACATGTGATAAGGCTTCCATGGTAAATGTTGGCAAGGCAACTAACAAATACAGTTTTTGATTTGGTTTATCGCGATCTTAGAGCAAAAAGGGGATTATATATTAAACCTAGTCGAAACTTACCACCGCATCATCTGTCTTGTACCATTTCCCTTGTATATTCTTCACATAACACACATAGTGGCCAGAAAAAGCAGCATTCATAACATCCAAGTGAACCACCACAGAATAAAGCTTGTACCCCAAAGATTTGTCGGTTGTTCCGCACATATAAGGAGCCAAATCCAGGTATTCAGGAAAACGAACAGCTTTATTGAGCTTACCAAATTTACCAGACTGTAACAGGATAGATAGATAGATACATGTAAACAAACCAATTGCATTGGTATATTCAAGGGAAAACGAATTACACACCATCATTGTTTCTCACAAGAATTACCTGAAACCGTTTCAAGGCAATCGTAAGTATATTAGGGGCATCAACTATTGCCAATTTCTTTTTTGCTCGCTCATATGATTTGCACCTGAGTGGGTGTAAACAAGTTTACAATCACATAGGATCAATCATGACTAACAATAATAAGTGAAGAGCTCATTCTTCAGATGGTTACATCACTTAAGAGTGAACTATAAGACAGGCACAATGCTTGGGAATAGCACATCCAAATATTCCATCATCTTTGTTGCTCGCAATACCATATAAATGTGTATAGCTCTTGAAAATGATAATAGATTCACTAAGTAAAGATAACAGACTTGAAACTTTATTGTGAAGTGAGGAATCATCAATAATAGCTTATAGAAGGAGAAAAATTGCACAGGAGAAAATAGTCAAAAAAGATTCATCAAGATGAGGAGGAAATTTTCAAGCAGAGCCCAGGTTTTATGAGGAAATTTTCAATTAGGGTTCAGGTTTTACACAAGAATGATCATTGACGGTAAAATTTGAATCAGATGATTTCCCATTTCTCAGAAAGATGAGAGAAGAGCTACACTTTTAGCAACAGATATTCAATCAATTTATGCTTTAAGACAAGAAGCTTAATAAAGATTTTCCCACTCCAGATAAGTGTTCCGTCTCTATAACATATGGGCTTAATAACACTGACGGTACAACAGTCTAAAATAGTTAATTATCAAGTGTTTGTATGACACTCACCTTGGGCATTGATATTTATTCTCTCCATCCAAAACCTCAGTCATCGTCAATTTTTTGAGAGCTTCTTCAAGTGTTCCAATATTTCCTTCTATATCTAATGTAAGATCCATCATTCTTTCAAAACGCTCAGATCTATTGCGGCACTTCATACACTCTATCTGACATTTCCAAGAATTTTCAATTAAAATTTTAAATCATAAAATGACTGGGAAACACTTTAGCATTGGAAAACAAATTAGGCATCAAAATCAAAACCTTTGAGAGTAGGTAACCACCAAAAGTTAGTTGTATGAAGGTAATTTCTTCAGTCCACCCATCAACAGAGTGTAAGCCAGCTTCCTTAAGGCAAACAGATTCCATTGCGTCAATGGCATACCTGCAAAAGACTAAAATGAGAATATAGATATACACAAACACACGAACCGTAACAAAATAATGAATACATAGCCATTTTCTGAAAATAAGAGCTTATATTTTTTCAACCTACCAACAAAAAAGCTTTCCACTCTCAATTCTCTAGCATCGGTTTTCTCAGACACTCAGAGTGGATAAGGTAGCATTTAAACATGTTTCATAGTTATATAATCTTAATAATTTTAAATACTAAAATCCAGTTAAATATGATTTATGACATATCACCTCAAAAATTCATGGGCATCCTCTTCTCTTCCAAGACCAAGATGACTACCAATTTTGTGTAGGTGAGAAAGAATGCCAGCGGGAGACAAGGGAGAATTCCCGGCTTCTACATTCAAAAGAAGATTTTCTAGTTCACAAGTGAAGCACCATCCTTGCTTGGGGCCTGTTATTTGAGAGTTTTCAAACATTAGTAAAAAAGCTTGGGCAACACACAGCAAAAAGAATGACACATACATGATTTTGAATGAACTCCTTCAAGAAGATAAGCAGCAAGTGGTGTAGTAAAAGCCAAACACTGGAGCACAACATTCACATAACAGCTGCAGAAAAGGAATGCTTTAGAACGTATTTAAACCAGATCTTAAAAAGACAGTACAATAAGTGAGGAAATGTGTTATACAGAATGCACTTTGTTACAGATACATCTTGTTACAGCTAAAAAGAATCATCGTGTATTGAGTCATTATTATTCTCTTTGTGATATTTTTTAAGGAAACGGTTTCAGAGCTTAACCTGAAACTTAACTGACTGGCTTACAGAAGGTTTCAAACACAATAGAACTTGGACCTTCAGTGAAAAAGTGGAAATTTAAAAGTACACAGCTTTTCATCAGGGGAGAAGTTGAGTGTGTGGATGCTCCACAATTTATCTCCGCGATTTGGCCAACAGGGGGGAAGAGAGTTGGATTCGGTGGCATGATCTGTTATGCTAAAATCCTCTCACAGAGGACAGATAGAAGGGTAGAGGGAAAAAGTAAAATCACTTGTATACCCTTTTGTTTTCAACTAAATCTACCTAATAATACACCTGACTTTGGTGTATTTTAGTGATTTAGTCAATTAATCCTCTTTCCAACCACCTCTCCTCTCTGCTCTCGCCATGCAGGGTTCCGAGAAAGAGTCTATTGTAGTAAGGTGCACAAAGCTCTCGCCATGCAGGGTTCCGAGAAAGGGTCTATTGTAGTAAGGTGCACGAAGCTCTCGCCATGCAGGGTTCCGAGAAAGGATCTATTGTACGCAACCTTACCCTTCTTTGCAAGAAGTTGTTTCCAAGATTCGAACCCGTGACCTCTAGATCACAAGGCAGCAACTTTACCATTGAGCTAAGACTCCCCTTCCTCCAGTTAAATAGAACCTTAGGCTAATAAAAAAACTCAAAATTAAATTGTCAGTTAACAAAATTGAAGAGAGAACAAAGAGCATCATGAAATATTATTCATAAAGTCATGTAAATAACTGGTCAATGACTAATAATTAAATGAAATGATCATCAATTTTTATTGGCGAGTATAAGAAAAAAAAAGAAGGAAAATCCCAAGTGACTACTAATTAAATGAAACGATCATCAATCTTTATTGGCGAGTATAAGAATAAAAAAAAATGGAAAATCCCAAGTGAACCATTTTGGCAAAGATCTCATGTAGAGGAGGAAAATAGATTCAAAACTGCAAAAGACACATGTTCAACCTTATAAGCCAAACAATATTAAATAAGGGCGCTTTCAAACAATAGCTACCAAAACATATTAAATAAGCATGCTTTCAACCAATAATTACCAAAAAAATATGATACAAGAATGCTTCCAAACAATAGTTACCGGTTGTGGCAGTTTATTAGACCACTAGGATGTAGAGCCACTTTGTCAAAATTGTACAATTTGACAAAGTACTCAAATGGGAAAAGCATCTGAAAATCAAAACGAAAAATGTCACTATCTCAAAATACCTAAAAAATGTAATCCCATAACATCGTTTACTGCCAAAATAAAAAATAATAATAATTCAAACCTTCAGTCTTCTAGAAGAATCATTGTCTAAACTAGATGCATGTTGCTTTGAGATTTTTGAAAGCTTTAACTGCTGAACAACTCTTTGCACAGATGTTTTAATGTCACTCGAACGAGATCCTGCATTGTGATGAAATTTCACAGGAGCCTTAGGAGGGTTATTTTCTTTTCTAGATGCATATTCTGATTTGAAGTGTCCAGCAGGAGACGCTTGTTCAAGATATGCTGGTGATACAGAAATCAGACTTTTAGACTTAATTAACTGCACACTGTGACTTTTTGAACCATAAGGAGGACCTGATTCATTAATAGAAGTTGTCGATCTTGCACAGACAGTTCGGGCCATTCCTGACAAAGATCGTAAAGAAAGCATTTCATTTCTCGACTTTCTTTCAGAGCATATAGCCTCATCAGAAAGCTTGTGGAAGACCTTATGCGAATTGGCATCCAAGATATTGTGCTCTCTCTCTTTGAATGTGGTGGAATCTGCTGAATTAACAAGAGCGGCACTTTGAGTTATACTTGAATGATTTGAACAGCTTTCAGAATCTGTAAGGTTTGACTTTAAAGGGGTATATTCAGCACCTTTAGCCGCAAATAAAGGTACTTTCTGCTTAACTGCTGTTCTTACTTTATCATGCGAACCGTTAGAAGATGATTCAATATCACTTCCAGATTTGTGGTGTACACTGGCACAAACAGCAGAAGAAAAGTCATCTAATGGTTTAATAGGGCCAGAGAATACCGAATAGCTCGATGATGAAGAATCAGATGAATCAGACACACTTTCTGTTCTAGATGAGTCCAAGAATTCATCATCACTAAAAGCTTCAGATGAGTAGCTTGACTTAGATGATTGCTTCTTGCTGGATGTCATTACTGTCGTCGGGTAATTTCCTTCAATGCATGGATAATCATTATACAAATCAGATCCATCAACTGTCAACCCATTCAATGGTGTGATGCCAACTTGGACGCCAAAACTATCATCAATATGTGGACCACCACAACTGTTCTTGTGTCCCTGTCTCCAATGGATTATCTGGCATTCTCTTGTGCTGCAATTACAAAGCAGAAACAAACAAATACCAAGTACTAAATGACTTTGATCAGAAGAAAGATTCAAGACATGCTGAAGCTTATGTGGATAGATGTTCTGAAATAAATAAAAAGGAAAAGCTGATAATGTGTAGGGGAGTAAATTCCATAAGCAGTATAGAGAAGTATATGAAGAGCTTAGCAATTTAAACATGCATAGTTAATGAAACTCGATTCTGAATCCATTCAGGTATATGGCAAAAGAAAATAATTTGAGATGACGAGATTTTTATGTGTCTCGTTCCAATGGAAACAATCTGTTAGGGTTGAAGCTACTATAGCACCCCTCATTGGTATCATGATTCTCAAAAGTCCACCTGTAGAATCAATCCCAATAAGGTGATGCTTGAGTTTGCCACCTCATGACCTTTTGCGGATCAGTAATCAGTGCGTCAAGAAAGAAGAAACGCCTTTTCTTGATTGAGAGGAAAAAATTATTGACATTATCCCCAAAGGTAATCCCTTAATCGTTATATATATAACCTATTTATATCTCCAAGTTTGATATATTTACAAGAAATCATAGTCTCTTTACAACTAGGTCCCCAACACCTTCGATGTGAAGCCACACAGCTATATTTTCGTGTTCCATTGTAAAAACAATGCTCCAAAAAACTTGTGTGCAGCCACATCAAATAAAAGGAGAGATAGATCAGATCCCTAAGTTCAAAACAAATCCCATAATCGAGCAGTAAAAAGAAGCAAAATTCAGCAAACAAAAAAAAAACCACAAAAGTCCAATAATTTCCAAAATTGACAGAGTTGAAGACCACAAACCAGTATCTCATAGCTTTGCATCGAGAGCACCTCATCGTGGTAGGGCGTTGGCATACAGCACACAATCCCAATCTCGGCCCAGCAACCCCGCCTTCCGCGGCCGGCATGATCCCACCGCGCCCAAGCACCGCACGCAAATACTCCTCCTCCGCCTGCACAGACTCTTCCGCCGCGAGGAGCGCGAGCCGCATGACCTCCGCCCGCCTCGCCTCGGCCCGCCGCCACCTGCGCCGAACCAGCAGCATCAAGAGCGGGCACAGGGCGAGCGCAACGACGGCGAGCCCTAGGGAGGGCATGCTCCTGCGCCCGGACCACCCCGGCCCCTCGTCCTGTGATCCTCCTCCGGCGCCGAGCGCATAGATCTTCCCTCAAGCTTCAACCTCCCAACTCCCGTCGATCTCCTTCCTCCCCTCACTCCCGGCGCCTACCTCCACTCCCACTACTCCGTTCCGGATTCAGACACCGCCGGCGAGAGATCGAAATCCAGCCCCATCAATAATTGCTAACTATAAAAAGGTAAAGTGGTACCACCAAAATCTTTTTCAATTAACAAAAAATAAATAAATAAATGCATTCGCAAGGGCGGAGAAACGAGTCAAGCATGTCGTTTGACTTGATATGAGTCAACTAGGATGGGGCATCTCATATTATGAGCATTAATTAATTCGTAGAATATTTTTGAATTTCAGACTATCATTCTAAAAAAAACAAAAAGCAAGAAAAATTAAGCAATAACCATTCTCCCATCGTTAAAGATGATAATATTTATCCTAAATATTTTTTTAATTTCGATTGCTCACTTGTATTTTTATTAAACAATGAAAATTAATTCTTATTTACGTATTTATAAATTTATACGTAGAGACAAACAATAACCACTCTCATACTTTTATTTCATCAACGGAAGCTTAGAATAATAATCAGTGCAAACTAATAATTAATTTTGTTTTTTATTGAATTATTAGCCGCCCTAACCTTCCTACATTTGTTTATTAAAGAAAGGGACACAATTTTCTTTTAAGGCACCAAAATATTTATTTTTAAAAAAATCAAGTTGCAAGTAAAACAATGCGACGAGGAAAAGAGTCGCGTGCTTTGACTAGTCGAATGCTGCATGAGATATCATGTTTTCACATTTATTTATTTATTATTTTATTAGTCTTCGTTTAATTCTAAAAATAATTGATTCAATCGTACACAAATTTTCTATCGAAGGATATATAAAAAATATTCGTACTCACAACTTCGATAGTTATAATATTCTTAATTTATTATTTTTATTATTTTATTTAGGATTTTTTTTATAAATTTATTATAATCGAAGATCAAATCAAAAATATTTAAAAATCAAATAAAACGTCCCGTTGCTATGCATCGTAGCTCGAGGCCAATATAATGTTTGGCATGCACCTACATCAAGTGTTTGTTTAAGATGATGCATTTTTGTTTTTCACATACGACATGAGCTATTCGGATATCTACTTTGATTTTTATTGTTAAATTATACATGAATATGATGTTACGATGAAATTCAAGTAGCTAATGGGAGTGGAATGAGATTTAATTTTATCATTTTATGACCGAGCGATGATGTATATATTTTTTGTCCTCGTGAGAATGACATTTTGATGGGTAGTGTGACAATTGTAGAATGGACACGGATTAATTTTGAAAAAATGTCTAAAAAATAATTTTAGATTCAGATGATCTTTCACTATCTTTGACTAATGTGTCAAAGTCCAATGGACTCCTCGTGATTTACCTTTCTCATAATGATCATGAGACATATTAGTAGAGGTCGTTAGGTTGACGATTCCAATCACTAAAAAAAAAACTCTCAAATAGATATTGATTTACAATCGGTCTCTAATTAGCGACCGAATTTAAAAAATCGATTACCGATTAATTTGTAGAAGATGGCGTATATATTTTGTTTTAAAATCGATGGATTGAAAAGTAGGGTCGTGTTAGGGATATGTATAATTACTAGCTTAAATTAGTTATTGAGATGACAATTTAAACTTTAATTTGTAAAACTGTGCGTTGTCAAAATTTTAAATAATTTTGATTTGTTCCGTAGCTTAGTTCGATTGGTAAGAATCGTAAAAATTTAAAATTCGATCGACATCTCTTGTTCATATACTTCTTGAATTTTTAATTTATCTCTCTTTTAAAAAATGTGGTACTATATATATATATATTAAAAAATAACTTGACTTGCACCGTACGTTGGAAAATTAAGAAACAAATAACAAGGTTTCGTGAAGAAGAACACGAGGTTTGAAAATGAGGTAACTTGGCACCGGTGCTTTGACTCCAACATTAAAGTAAATATATGTTAATATCTTTACGGATATATTTTTTATCTTTTAAATTACTCTTCATTGAGAACATTTTTAATATATATATATATACACATAGCATTTAGTGCTTAAAAATAGGCTAGTAAGACCATTCGACCTGGATTGATAGGATCGAACAAGTCAAGTCAAGTAGATTAGGTCGGGAGCAATCGAAACAAATGGTTTAATTTCGAGAGTTTTTTCAATTCGAGTAGATCAATTGAAGTCGACGGAATAGTTGAGTCAAATGAACAAGGTTAAATGGTGAATTGGATCCCGATTGAGTCGGCGGGTCGATCCTAGAGGGTCGATCGGATGAGGGTAGACCGACCATGTCGAGAACATTGAGCGGAGCAGATGACATCCACAAGTTGGTCGATGCTAGCGAACTAGGTTGTTCGACGAGGTAAACGAATCAAGCAATCCAATTAGTCTAAGTAGGCAAGATATGTTAGATCATTTGGCCAATTTGTGGACTCATGGTCAGAGAGCTTTAGGACAAGAGCAAATGGCTCAACTTGTAATCATTCATATATTTAAAATTCGATCTTAACATATTTTTTTCCATTAGAATGATAAATTGTAAGACGTTGGATTGCTCGTATATGTTTTTCAATTTACTATATATAGTCAACGAGAGTTTCTGTGAAGTCTATTAATTTAATCGGATCAAAAATCGGAATATTTAGATTATTAAAAAAACAAATGGCTCATGAAGATTGAAAACCCCACAAAAAAGTTTATCAACGAGGATAAAATGTGTTGGTAGATTAGTGGAGCAAAATTAATTCTCCTAAAAAGTTGGAAATCTGTTCAACTAGTAATCTTACATCCGCCTCTACTGGCGAGAGGAGGAGGTAAATTACGTACGCAACACGCGATGACAAGAGAGGTCATCGTCGGCGTTAGGGAGAATTTTAGGCCATCGGGAATCGATCTGCCTCTCGCTTTAAAGCGTACACCATATCTTACCATCGCGTCATCCCCGTAGAGACCTAATTCTCCTCTTTCAAAATGGAACTATTGTCCTTTGAATAGTTAAGGTTGGAATTCATTGAACTGAAAGAATTCAGAAAACTGACCTAATTAATATCAGTTCAGTTCTAAAACAAGCTCACAGTTTATCAGGACTTCAGTTTTATTTTTCCTTCCTATTTTCCTTTTTCAGTTTTCTTCCAGCCACAGAATATAGTCTTCTCCTTATCCATCTATTGGATAAATCCGGAGTATAATTGATGCACTTGAGAAGCAGAGCTTTTCTGAATACTTTGAGCAGAAGAAGAAGGTCGTACCTTAGGATTAGCGGAGCTAAGTGTGGATAACTGAAGAAGAAGAAGCAGCAGCAGCAGCATCCAATCACTGGGCACGGAACCGGTTTCAGAGCCACCTCCTGCAGCATATTTGCAGGAGGCCCGTGACTCCTCCTTGTCTGGAGCCCCAGACGTGACTTCTTTTTGTCTTCTCCTTATCTTCCTCTCAATACTTCGAGCAGGCTGAGAGTGCCAACAGAGAGCTTCGAAAATATATTAAAGGGACAAGTTCAGTGCGAGTTTTATTCGCTTTGCAGCTGTAAATTCTTAGAGCATTGTGAGATGGTTAAGAAGAAATATGTCGTCGTGATCTAATAAAGACAATCTGAAGGAGATTTGAGATCGCATATTTGATTATTATAATGTGGAATCCAGATATCATCGCCAAGTTAATGCAAAATTATGAGAGATCAATCTGCTATATTCAGAGCTCTGCATTCACTATAAAAGAAGATATCATCGCCTTATCGCACAGTGACAGCGTCATCACTAGCGAGCTCATTCGCCATGGCCATTCCCCAAGTCTTGCTCACTCTCTTCCTCTTCCTCGTCCACCTCTCCGCCGCCTCCTACGCCACTGAACTCCGCCTTTTCCACTCCGCCGACCGCCACTCGCCCTCTCCGCTCGAATCTGACCTCGCACTCGCCGGCGCTGCCGACGCCTCCCGACTCGCCTTCCTCGCCTCCAAGCCCACCTCCGTCCCCATCGCCTCCGGCCAACAGGTCCTCCAGTCCTCCTCCTACGTCCTCCGGGCCAAGCTCGGTTTCCCTCCGCAGCAGCTCCTCCTCGCACTCGACACCAGCGCCGACGTCACCTGGGCCCCCTGCTCCCCCTGCGCGTCCTGCCCCGCCGCCGCTTCCCAATTCATCCCGGCGAACTCCTCCACGTACGCCTCGCTGCCCTGCTCCTCCTCCTGGTGCCCCCAATTCAAGGGCCAGTCTTGCAATGCTGCTGCCGCCGCCCCCTCCGACCCCTGCGCCATCACTCAGTCCTACGGCGGCGACGCCTCCTTCTCCGCCGTCGTCGTCCAGGATTCGCTCTCCCTCGCCTCCGACGTCGTCCCCAGTTACGTCTTCGGATGCGTCAACGCCATCGACGGCAACGCCGCCAATCTCCCGAAGCAGGGACTTTTAGGGTTGGGTCGCGGCCCTACGTCGCTCCTTTCCCAGTCCGGTGACCTTTACCAAGGCGTGTTCTCCTACTGCTTGCCCAGCTTTAAGTCCTACTACTTCTCCGGGTCGCTCCGGCTCGGTCCGCTTGGCCAGCCCAAGAAAGCCCGGTTCACTCCCCTCCTCAAGAACCCGCACCGGCCGTCCCTGTACTACGTGAACCTGGTCGGGGTCACGGTGGGCCGTGTCCAGGTGGCCGTGCCGCCCGACTCGTTCGCGTTCGACCCAGTCACCGGCTCCGGGACCGTGGTCGACTCGGGGACAGTGATCACGCGGTTCGTGTCGCCGGCGTACGCGGCGATCCGCGACGAGTTCCGGCGGCAGGCGAACGCCTCTGGCGGCTACACCTCGCTGGGGGCGTTCGACACCTGCTTCAGCACGAACGAGGTGGCGACGCCGCCGTCGGTGACGCTGCGGCTGGAGGGCCTCGACCTGACGCTGCCTGTGGAGAACACGCTGGTCCACAGCAGCGCGACCCCGCTGGCGTGCCTGGCGATGGCGGCAGCGCCGGCGAACGTAAACGCGGTGGTGAACGTGATCGCCAGCTTGCAGCAGCAGAACCTGAGGGTGGTGGTGGACACCGCCAACAACCGGGTGGGCTTCGCGCGGGAGCTCTGCAACTGATTAACTACGATCGATGCTCTTTAAAATTGGGTGGTTACGTGTTCCGGTGGTGCATGGGATGTCGTTTGGGGATCGGAGTGTCGCCAGTCGCTTGTCGTCTTTCCTTTGCTTAATTGAAGTGTCACGAGTTGTTTGTCTTCCTGTCTCCGGTTCCTATGCTCTCCTTCTGTGTTGTTTGTTCTTTTGTACAGACGGAGAATGGATTGTGGATGCGATCTTGTTAATTTCCGATGCAAGGCGGAGTGAGCTGGACTTTTTATACGATGGGGAGTAAGTCAATTAAGCACCAGATCGGCCGCGACACCTGCAAGAACAGGAAGCCCGTGACCCACAAGGAAGAAGGAATAATCGTTGGGAAGACGAGAGTTCTTTGTCTTCTCTGGCTCGTTTAGCACGAGTAGGATAGCACAAGTTTAATAGTAATGCCCTGTTTACTCGAAGGATCAGTTTAAAACATAAAGTTTTAAAATTTAACAATGTGTTTAATATCTAATACTAATTATCAATGTTAAAATAAACGTTTATTTATCAAAAACAAAAGCAAAAACTTGTATCCAACACACTCAAGCTAAAATACGTACGTGTACGAGTATGATGTGTATGTATATATATATATATCTATTCGATTATTAAAAAAAATACAAACAAATAAAAATTAAATTTTTACCTCAAAAGGCCAAATGGCAACCTCCCTCCATGGTCCATCTCTTTAATTAATTTAATAAATAAATAAATAAATAAATAAATAAATAAAGCAAAATATCAACCTCCTCCCGTTTCCTGCCTTTCATCTTTCTTTATATTTTTCTAGATTTAGAAACTCCACCACTGGTGAACCGCCACGCCGGCGTCCCTCAGCTTGCCGTAGAGCGCCAGGCACTCCCAGTATGCTCGCCGGCCACCTTTCCTCCTCTCGTTCTCCTCCCCCTCCCCCATCTGGTGGTCGCACTCCAAGAACAGCTCGTCCACCAGGCCGATCACCCCCTCCGCCACCACTTCCTCAACAGACGCCGCCTCCGCCTTCACCACCACGTACTCTTCCTCCTTGACGTTACCTTCTAGCCACTCCGCCAGCGACGGCCTTCCTCCCTCCGACTCCATTTCCGCCTCCGCCTCCGCCTCCGCCTCCGCCTCGTCGTCCACCTCTACGCGGATGACCTCGAAGGCGCGCCCCTTCATCGGGTAGTTACGCTCGAACCACGCCGCGCCGCTGCCGACCCCGCCGGTTGGGACCACCTCCACGAACACCCGCCGCGGGTACTCGTCCAGCGAGTCGCCGGTGAGATCCGGCAGGTACCTCGCCTTTCTCTTCCATCCCCGTCGCCCCGGACCCGGAGGCTCCAACAAAACTTCTTCCAGTTTGCTCAGCGCCTCCTTCTTCGCGACCGGAACGGCCAGAAGCCGCCGCATCCTTCGCCCCAAATTGAAATCGGAGTTCTTTTGCGCTGCCACCATCGTGGCGGAGGCCGCGAGGTCGGCGCGCCCGAAATCGTCGGCCGCAGCGGGTAATACCAAGGAAGTGGTCGCCGCTTTTGCAATCGGATCGCGGAGGAAGAAATCATTATCCTCCGATCGAAGCAGGCCGCGACGTCCCAGGAGTTTTATGAAGTTCGGAGGGAAGCTAGCGCCGACATCGAAGGTGCGGTCTTCGTCGCCGTAGCGAAGGAAGGCGGTGCGGATCCAGGTGAAGGAGAAGACGGCCGCGGCGAGGAGAACCGACCGTGCGACGAACCGGATGAGGCGTGGTGTCGGCAAGGGGATCACGAGGTAGTCAGATACGAGATGAACGGCGCCGCCGATGCCGATGCGTCGGACGCCACTCGCCTTCTTGGTCGCATACATATTTCTCTTCGCCGGCGATCTGGAGCGGTGGGCGACGAAGCTTACCGAGAGTTACCAGATGCAATTGTCAGAAGAGTGGAGGAGAGAGAGAAAGATAGAGAATGAAGTTTAGCGGGTTGAAAATCTGGCGGCGGTGTGATTACCGCCCACGAGAGCAACAATCCTGCTTCGAGATCGGAGACAAAGGAGTATCAGGTTCGTCGATCGCTCTGGTTCCCTGGGAATCATGGGAAATGGACGGTGGAGATGCTGAGAGTAAAGACATCCACGGTGCGTCACGAGGTAAGTGTTCTTCGCCCGAGACTTAATAATTTCATGGAAGCACTAACTACAATGGAGCAGGTAATTAGACACAAGATTTTATTAATTAATTAATTTATTTTGTGTGTGTTTTGGGAATGGGGGAGATGGCTTTATGGCCTTTTAAATGCATGGAATGGAACAATTAGTGTGGATAATTATAGGAATAGGAAAATATGGGAGCATGGTATTTAGGGTGGAATTAGATTTAGAGGAGAGGATTTGAGGAAAAGACCTAGAATTATGGTAATCTCGATGTGTCTAGGCTATTTTTGGGGAATGTGTTTGTGTAAGTACGTCAAGGAAGTGGATATAAATAATGTGTCTATTATCAGCAGTTAATTTGATCTAATAAACTAGGTAGATTTAGAGAATTTTTATTAAAGATTAAAGAGTTCAATTTATGTAAGAATATTAAAGATATTATGTACCGCAGTAGAACAATAAATTATTAAAAATTATAGATTTGGAGTATTATCTAGTTTAAATGAAAATTTTAACATGAATTATAGTCTTGGGTTGCCTGTTTCACAATTTAAAATTTATGTGTTATATAGTATATTTTCACAATAATGTAATTTTTAGAAAAAAATGATGATTTTTTAAATGCCTATGGCTTCTGTTTTTTTTTTTTTTTTTTTTTTCAAAATAGTCCTGATGTTTAGTTACTTGTGATAGCCAAAGTATAATTAGATAAATGTGTACATAAGTGAAAATTAAACAATGTTAATATTGTTTAATAACTTATGTGTTAGTTTGGAAGTCTCTCATGCTCTATGGCTCAAGGTGAGTTTAGTCTATCACTCAAAGTAGTTCAATAAGTCATCTATTAATATTGAATCACACCGATCTCTTTCTAATGGTAGAAATGAAAGATAAGAGAAGTAGCCCTGGACTAGGTACAGTGATAGAATGTTCATCGAGTATTTTTTATTTGATTCTCAATTACGGGGATGATAAATTTTGAAATATTGGGCTACTGGTCATCCGCTGTGAGTATTTTTCGATTTATTCAGATGGTCAATAGGAAATTTATATTGAATCGAATCGTTCCTCTTAGAATTAATCAGTTCAAAGAATTAGATATCCCATGCTAATAAATAAGAGAAGTAGGTAAATTAATAAGAGATTGAGAGTTAAAGAAGCCTTGCAATCTTGTTCAAACTTTTGAATATCTTTGAGTACTTCATCTCGATGTATGGAACCGTCACATTAACAATTTTCACTGTCTCACGTCTAAAGGAAAGAGATAAATCGGAGAGTGTTCGCACTGACAATTTCAGTTTTATTGGACTGTCATTTTATTTAGAAGAAAATTTTACAAATTCATTGTAGTTGAGAATTAATTATGAGTATCTGAGTTGAGTTGGACATCCTGTCATTGATGGAGCACAATAAATGGGTGTGAGATGTTGTTGGGTGAGTGTTAAGAGGCCAGAAGTTTTTCAAAATTTTATACACAATTAGCTTCGACATTCACTTACAAAAGCTAACGAATTACCTTCAATTGACTATAACACCCATCCATTTGAATGGACGATAAAAATATGAATGGTGGACTACATACTATTTATCCCAAGTTTCTTGTAATGTTTGAAGGGAATTTTGATAAAGTTGCTGTCGGATAATTTAAAGGTCATGAATTTGAATTAGATAATAGTTTTTTGTTTTGCAAGATAAAATTGTGCATAATAAATTAAAAAAAAAATTTATATTGACGGGAAGGTCATGCCGGACTACTTTTTACTTTTTTAGGTCATTGTAATGTTTGTGATTCAAGCCAATTGATAAATGCAATTTTAGTAGCTCTTACAGTTTTAAGTGTTGGACAATCAAATCACAGATAGCCAAATCTCTCTCTAGTCGATCACATAATAAGATCTTAATGTATGTATTTCGCTTTCTTATTAATGAGTCCTCTTAGCTCCTCCCTCATCCTTCCATATATATATATTATTTATATTAGATGACAATAGGTTCGTTGAATCTAGACAAATTTATATTTAACGAATATATTTTATTTTATTTTGATTGACATCATTCATGCTTTCAATTTGATTAATTTTATAGATGGTCTGTTCGATTCCATCGATCTTTGATAAGGTATTAAGTAATTTTTAGTCGATATTGTCATCGATCATCAAGATAAATAAGGAAAGTATTCGCGGTTCAATAATTAAGTTCGACGATGTAGTTGTATCGTCCTCATAAAATAGATTTGACGTTGAAAATGAATTCCGTTCAAGAAGATGAATTTTTGTTTCGTATCCAATTCAGGATCATTTGTCTAATTTTTTTAAAATTCAAAGTCAAATTTTTTTATAGAAATTTTAATCGTATTAGTCTATGAGATGTTATATTTTACTATTGCATCGCCCCTTGGGGGCACCATGGGCATATTTTATAATCCATGTAAATAAAGTCATCAAATGTGATGGATCCTATTCTTCAACAATTAGTTTAGGTATGTCCAAGTTTCTATGGGGATGGTGTGTTGGTAAGTGCGATGTAGAATTTGTACAAAGAATAAGATTCGATCCTCTATATCAACGGACTGTTTAATGTCTATGCGGAGTCATGTTTTCTATCGTATTTGTCATTACATTGAGATTAGTGATCATCTGTGATTTACTCTCTTTCATATTTATGATGTTGAAGTGAGGGGACACTAGATTGATATTTAATATTTTTGCACAAGGTACGTCCAACTTAAGAAGAAAAATGTGGAACCGCCACATTAGCGGCCTCCCACCGTTGCCTCTACGTGTGAAGGGGGGTAAATCAGGTCTCAGGTGGTTAGTGTAGAAATGCGGAGTCATCGATAGTCTGGTCGTCACCTTCAGGAATCGATCCCTTGCCCTTTCAAATCTTAACACGGCTGCGCTAACCATCTGAATTTGTCCTAGGGACTTACGTCTAGAGCTGTCAAGTTGGGTTAGACCCGCCGGGTTAGCCCGCCCCGCCAAACAATTTAAGCGGGTTGGGTTAAACTTTTATCAATCTGCTATTTTGGCGGGCCTAAACGGAGCGACCCGTGCGGGTTGCGGGACTAGATGGGTTGGCCCGCCGTGGGACGGGTTGGCCCGCGGATTGAGAAATGTCAAAAGACAAGTTTTTCACCATTACAATCTTCTTCTATCATACATACACCTCGACAAAGTATAAAAGAAGTTAAAAGTAAAGAACAAAAGAATATTTTTTATACTCTAATTATTTTTTATTATCTTGTCACTACTATTCTAATCAATATAGGAAATAATAACATATCAAAATCAAATAATTACCCAAGCTGAAAAATCTCAATTGAATCTCTATTTGAAAGAGCAAAAATTTACATTTACATATTATCAAGATTTGAATATTTTAGAACATTGGAAAGGAATCAAAAACATCGGTACTCAATTTTGTAAGTCGATAATTAAATCTCAATTATAAGATTTTAGTTACTTCAAATATTTATTTTTTTAATTATGGTACTCTATCTGCCCTACAAATCATTACCTCAAGCCCTCAACACTTTAGTAATTTTAGATATATTTTTTAAATTTGTACGGTCCGTGGGTTGACCCGCCTAACCCGCAACCCGCCTTGGGTTAGGTTGGGTTGGAAATTTCTCAACCCGCCGAGATGGCGGGTCGGCTCACCTCTCTTCGTTAAATATTGGGTTTACAACGGATTGATCCGTTCCGTTATGGATCGATCCGTTTGACAGCTCTACTTACATCCAACCTAACCCTAACCTAAGAAGGTTGTTAGAGATTCCATCTTACGCCCTGTTAACTGAAAATACCAGAGGGCGTTTCAGAAAAGGTAATCAAAGTATGGAGAAAATTAAAACTCTCGCTGCTTTATTTATTCGTAATAAATTTGGTTGTTGAACTTACCAAATAACTTCTTCTTTTTTTATAATTATAATCACTGCAAACGCGGTCTACTTGAAAATAGAATAGAACCGTATGAAGAGAATCTTTCCGATATTTTATATGAAGGCTTATTTTACAATTATCACCTGTAAATAAATATGAAATTAATTTTTAAAATCCACAATGGATTTTATAGTATGTTATATGAGGATTCGTGTCGTAATCACTTCCATTGCCAGTGCTTATCTTCATCAGTTGACCCAACTCGTCAAGCCAACGCCATTATTCACGTATCAATTTTTTTTTTTCCAATTGTTTTTTTATTAGCATTATGTATTTAGGTTTTCAGTCCGATTAATTAGGTGATGGTCGGTTTTATTTTATAGATATCTAGCAGGACATTAAGTAATTTATAAACGAGATATCTATTATATCATGGTAAATTAAAAAATATTCACGTAGATATTCTTAATCTCTTTGATTTTTTTCTCTCAAAAGATTGGAATTGTCAACCTAACGGCCCCCATTGATTGACCCCTCGACCACTGTGAGGGAGTAAATCGAGCCTTTGGCTCATTAATTCAGTGGCAAGCGCAAGGAAGGATATTCAGTCCAGGAGGAATTTTAGATCCCTCGTCTGATTTCGAATCCGAGCATCCTCGCAAGCGTCACTTTGCGCTTATCATCGAGTCATCTCCGGGGGGATAAATTTTGATTTTTTTTTTCTCCTCCGAGTGGACATGCATAAAAATTATGAAAACATTTTCAAAGGTGAAAAATTTTCCTTATTTGTTTCGTAAAAAAGAAAATGATGAATTATGCAATCGATTTTTTTTTCAAATCTTAACCAAGCCTGGTTCGGCGACTTCGCATGGGCAAGTCGAGGCCATCTTGTTTACCTAAGGCGAAGGTTTGTGCAAGGTTGTCTCCGCAGTAGTCTCGGTCTCGTGCGAGGTTATCTAGGCTTGTGCAAGGTTGTCTCCACGGCGGTCTCGTGCGAGGTCATCTTGCTTGAGATCGTTTTTTTGTTCTTTATTATTCTCTAAGATATTTTCTTTTCATTTTAAATAGTTTTCTTTTTTGTTCTTTATTATTCTCTAAGATATTTTCTTTTCATTTTAAATAGTTTTCTTTTCGGGTTCCCAGAGTAAATAAGGGAGCGTTTGGTTTGATTTGTGAAGAATTTTTTATTTTTTATTTTTTATTTTCTTTTCAGAAAGTAAAAAATATTTTTCAGTTTTTCAAAAAACAGTTTTGAAAAATGAAAATGAAAATAGAAAATATTTTTTTTATATTTTTTATTTTTTTTAAAAAAAATATTTTTTTATTTTCTGAAAAATAGGGATGGAAATTGTCAATCAAATATATTTTTTTATTTTTTTTAGAAAATAAAAATAAAAAATAAAAAAATTTCCGTCCATCAAACGTCTCTTAAAATTTTCTTTCTTGGTTCCCTTTGAGAATAAATAAGGTTAATGCTTGATAAATTTTTAGGATAAAAAATGATGTATTTATTTTAGATGTCCTTCTTGGTCTTACAATTAAATTAAAAAAGATAAATTATGAAAAATATTTTTTATTTAATTAAAAATTAATACAAGTAGGAAAGTAAACATCTTAAAAGTTTTATGGTTCTGATTGACTATTATTTATTGAAATAATTTTATCTTTCGTACTTGTTTTCGTAGGCAGTGTGTGACAATTTTTATAGTGTAAAGGTTGAAATTCGTCAATTTAGTGGTCCCTATCAGTCTGCCTCTGGATCATCATAAAGAAGATAAATCACGGTAGATCTTTGTTCCTTGAGACTAGTAACTAGCGTATGGAGGGATGACACCCTCGTATTTGTGAGAGATTGACACATTATCTTATGGAGTAATGTCTGTATGTACTAACTACTAAGTCCTTCCCGTGAAGACATGTGTGACAATTTCTAAACCTAACGCAGATGCGAATTTAATAGATAAAATTAGAGATGAGGTTGAAGAAATAGTTTTTCAAGGAGAGATAATATTGATTCGAACATATGCCTTGTAAATAGTTTTTCAACTCAAATAATGTAAATATTTTATGTCAAAATCTGGCATTTGATTTGAGTATGGAAATAAAAATATAAATGGTGTTCGATTTGAGTGTGGAATAAGAATGGAAATGAATTTGATAATATTTGTGCAAAGGTTGAAATCTGTCAATCTAGTGGTTTCTATCAGTCTGTCCTGGATCATTGTAAGGGAGATAAATCACGGTGGACCTTTGCCCTTTAAGACTAGTGACCAACATATGGAGGGACGAAACTTTCGCTTTTGCGAGAGATTGATCCGTTGTCTATTTGTGTAACTTTCTGCATGCGCTAGTCACTAGTCCTTTTCCGCGGGGGCATAATATGGTGGAATGAAAATGAGTTTAGTCATTTTAATAATGGTGTTTGATTTATAAGTTGAAAATGAAAACGAAAACGACATCGATGTTGTCATTGATCGGATCGACAATCGGCGGCGTCGGCAGCGATTAGCGTCGGCGATTGACGATCGATCAGCGGCCGACGGCGGCCGGCCGATGACGTCGGGCGATCGACGACGATCGTCGGTCGTCGATCGTCGATCAGCAACTGTCGACGATCGGGGACCATCGACGGTCGACGATTGACGACCATCGACGGTCGACGATCAACAACCATCGGACGGGCGACAACCAACGAGCGACGATGGACAACAACGACAAACGACGAATTGATTGGAATGAAATCCAAATCCATCAATTATGGTGGGTTTTATTGATTCCCAAATAACTAAAAATCATTCTATGTTTGAAATCGATTCTGATTTCGATTTAGATTTAATTTCGGTTGCTAATTTAAAAGTAAAAATTTTTAACATGCTAATATGTCTACCAGATTATTTTATAATAGAAAAAAAAAATAAAATCACCTGTATGTTAGATAAATTTGGAAGCTCAAGTTCGAAGAAGGTGATCCCGAACCGTTTCAGAATCGGGCTGGAACCATTTTGAATTGATTTCGGATTTCAACATCGACAAATCCGAACTGAATCGAAATTAAAATCGATGAACCTATTAACATATCTACCACCAATCAAACGCCGGCCAAAGCAAACGCTTTTATTTACAGAACATTCGGGCGGTTAAAAAAAAATCGAAATCTATTTCCTTGATACGGACGCACATCGTTTTTAAACCCGATCCGTTGCAGTGAACGGACCGGAGGACGGCTCCGCCTCCGCTTCTGCCTCGTGCCCGGATTTGGATTTTGCTTGATCCTCTGTGGATTTGGACTCTGCTTCAACTTTTGCACTGGCGGATTCGGATTTCTTCGCTCCGCCTCCGAGGTCGAATGGAGCTTCCGTCGAAGGGAAGACCCGTTTGCCGGACCCCTCCGCCGGCGTCCCGTCCGTCCTCCGCCGACCTGAGAACGACCGCAGTAGGAATCCCCACCGCGCGCTCCGTCCTCCTCCCCTCCTTTCGCTCCCTTCTCTGTTCAGCGGAGGCCGCATCTCTGCTACACTCGATGCCCGCCGGAGTTCCACCGCTGCCGCCGAGAAGATCTCCCTTCTCACGTGCTCCGGCAGATGCAATCGGTGTCGATCCACCTCTCCCCCCTCGTGGCCCGTAGAGTACCATCTCCGGTACTCGATAGGATGACATTGACCGGCCTCCAAGTCTGGCTCATCCTCCACCACCGGCCTAGCTGGTGGAGACTCGCCGGCGTCGATCTCCGGCGCTGCCAAGTTTGCCCTGCAAACTGGACAGGTGACGTGGGTATCGAGCCAGGTGTCGATGCAATCAACGTGGAAGACGTGGAAACAGGGGTGGAGGAGGCGGAGCGTGTCGTCGCAGCCGAACTCGGAGAGGCAGACAGCGCACTCGAGCGCGCCGCCCTTCCCCTGCCGGTGAGCCTTCGCCTCCGAGTAGGACATTGTGGGGAAAGAGGCAAGCACGGCCATGTCAAGCCCGCGGCGGGAGGCGCGGCCGCCAGGGGCAGCGGCGGTGGCGGCGGCAGTTGCAGAGGAAGGGACGTTGCCGGATGCTCGGCCCCCGCAGCGACGGAAGTAAACAGAGAAGAAGCCTAGGAAGAAGAAGCCGCAGATGAAGGCGATGACGAGGGCGACGATGGCGGGGTTGACGCGGATGTTGTAGTCGCCGTACAAGTTGCCGTCGTAGGGAGTGTTGGAAGGCGACTGGGCAGCGGCGCCATCGAAGAGAAGGAACAGCAAGAGCGCCGCAGGTGGAAGATGGCGGTGGATCGCCGGCGACATTTGCTGAAATCGATCAGAGGCCGAGAAGTAGAGAGGAAAAAAAAATAAGAAAACAAAGCTTTTATAAGACGGACGGCCACTGAGAGAAGCGGTGGCGTGATGCATGGTGCCAGGTCAATTAATCAGACTTTGACTTCAAAGCCAGGTTGATTCGCTATGATTCACACTACAGCGTACAGGCAGTCAGGCGAACGACGACTACCTTCTTCACGAATGGTTTAATCCGGGGGAGGGTGGCTCAGCGTAGGGTTCTGCTGGAAGCTGGTTCGGAGAAGACAGGAGAGGGGAGGTATCTAGAAAACAGTTGGAATTAAAAAAAAATAGGATCGACGTGAATCTCGCTAAGTCAACGGCGACGAAGAAAATATAATATGAAAGGTCGTGTCGACGAAAGGCTCCTTCAAACTTACGGCGACGAGGGAGAAGGTATTTAATGAATGCATAGGCTGCCGGCCGCTGCGGGAGCTCTGAGAATTGAAGCCCAAAGTCGTGCTACAATCGCTTAATTCGACAACGTGATCGAGACTCCATGACCAGTTTCATTCTTTGACGCAGACTTATCAGAGTGAACACGATAAAAATGAAGAGGTAGCTGCGATATTATTGAGCGAAGAATTAAAAAAAAAAAAAAATTATTCGAACAACTCTGAGATCCAGAAGTTTATCAGGCGGACAGAATACGATTTCAACATTAAAACATCGTTCAGAAATGACACGACTGAAAATCTGAACTAAATCGTAAAAAAACTACGAACGCTTTCTTAATTCACTCTTGGTGGTCGATGGAGACTATTTGAATTCCGATCTTATCTGATTCAACCGTTGACGAAATATTTTGAAGGATTGTAGAATAAGACTGTTCACTCTTAAAGATTAATCGAATCGAAGATTCAAAAATCTTGATAACAATAAAAAAACATCCGCAATTGTGATTTAAGAAGTATAGTTTCTATTTTTGTTTTTAAAAAATAATTAATTATGTGGTCATTAGTGCAATGCCAAATTTATTATTCGACTAACGCTCTCGTTTGATCTATATGAGTATCTAATTATTTTATGAGATTCGCCATTTCATTGCAATTTAGTTAGAACATGCAAATGAGTTGCATTATTATAACATTGGTAAAACAGCACTTGAATAATCTCATATTGATTAGAAGCGCATTAGGTGTGAGTTTAGGTGTAGATGATTTATTTTGAGATTTTTTTTTTTTCAATTTAAGTGAAGTTTTAACTCTAAGAAATGAACTCACTATGTTTACATAAAGCTTATGGAAATATAGAAAGATAAAATTTCACCTTTCGGGTTGATGTAACCAATATTAATCAAATCATAATATACTTTGATTATTTCTAGAAATTACATCAATTATGATGAAATTGATGTAAAATGATTTTTTTTTTTGTTTATGGAGGACAAGTTGAGTTGGATATGTCGAATTAACTTGAATTAACTTGTCCTGTCAAATAATTTAAATAGATTAGATTGAAATTTTATCAATCTGCTATTTTGACGGACCTAAACGGATCAATCCGCATAGGTTGTGAATCTAGACGGATCGACCCGCGGTGAGCTCGAGTTAGCACGCAGATTGAGAACTTTCAAAAGATAGAACTTGTGAAAATAAAATTATATAAATTTTTTTTACCAATATTATGATATTAACAAGGTAAATTTTTTACCATCGCAATCTTCTTCTATCACATATACACCTCAACAAAATATAAAAAAAAATTAAAAGGAAAGAACAAAAGAATATTTGATGAAATATTTTTTTTATACTCTAATTGTTTTATATTATCTTGTCATTACTATTCTAATCAATGTAGAAAATAATAACATATCAAAATCAAATAATTACAAGGGTTAAAAAATTTAAATCGAATCTTTATTTGGAGGAGCAAAAATTTACATTTACATATTATCAAAATTTGAATATTTTGAAACAGTAGAAGAATCAAAAACATCGGTATTCAATTTTATAGGTCGATAAATCTCAATTATAAAATTTTAGTTACTTTAAATGCTTATTTTTTTAATCATGATACCCCATCTGTCTTATCGATCATTGTCTCAAGTCCTCAACGCCTTAGTAATTTTAGATATATTTTTTTTTATTTTTGTGACCTCGGATTGTCTAATCCGCAACCTGCCTTGGGTTGGATTGGAGATTTCTCAACCCGCCAGATGACGGATCAGTCTGTCCCTTCCTGTTAAATGTTGAATTTACGATGAATTAGTCCACCCCATCATGATTCAATCCGTTTGGCAGCTCTAATCCAGACAAAGATTAGTTGTACATTCTTAGATATCTAAGCATTATGAATTTGGATATATTTTCACTTTAGTTTATCTATTAATTCAACGGAAGTTTATGGGATATTTTAAAGGTTCAATGAAGTTCTTCCCATACAGAGAGACCTTAGGATTCATACCGTTAATATCGTTGTTACTTTTTCCTCTTCCTCCTCTTCCATCTTGAACTTTCCATTCAAGTAAACTCAACCCGAAAGTCTGTTCTCCTTAAGACCTGGACAACATCAAAACAGAGTGTAATTCCATATGATAATAGATTGCCATACTAATAATAGAGTATCAATATCAAAAATTTAGAAATAAACGTTAGAACAATATAATTGTACTCATCGAAAAACTATCTTTGGTCGAATTGTTAGAACACGGATTTTGACTGGTGCGTGCACAAGTCAAAATCATTATTGATTAACATCTTCCAAAACAAAAAGCATCTTGTTGCGAATCGGAAAAACCAATTCATAGAGGGCCAGGAAAGGTGCCATTTTCGCGTTGTTCATTCCATCGTGTTACCTGTAAAATTAGCAAGTTCTATAAGCGACTAACTAAAGAAGCATACCATTAGCAAGGGATTCAAATTTCAGTTCAGAACTCTTTGATAGATGTATAATCTCTAAAGGGATTATGTACCCATTCACTTGGGCATAGTGAGCGATAGTATTTGGCAAATTTATCGCATTCAGGTGCATCTTCTCCCTTAGCAGCGACACACCTGCCAACCACCAGCACCATGTCGCGCGATTCGATATCAACCGTTCTATAAATCAGACAGAATAGCAAAATCTTGCCTGTGATATTCAATAAAGCGAGTAAAGCAATGCCTTGTTTGATTGGTTGTCGGGAAGCGAAAATCAGCAGGTGCTGTCTCAATCTATGAATTCAACGATTATAGCTTTTGTTTGTCGCAAAGATAGGCAAACACTGATTGCAAACGTTAAGAAAGAATACCTTTATCTCTGGTTCTTCAACTTCCTGTACTTCAGTATCTTGTTCTTCTGTGGTTTGGTTATTGGTTGCTTCAACAACACTGACTTCATCTGCGGCAGGGATTTCGTCAGTCTTCTGTTCGGCAAATTCAGAGATAGCAGTTTCACCGATGTTTTCTGTAATAGCTTTCGATGTAAGAGTCTCGTCAGCATGCTCTGCAATTACTTCACTTGAACTAGCATTGGCTGCATTCTCCTTCTCAGGGGTTTGTTCAATGGAAACCTCAACTCCTTCTATCTTCTCGATGCCTTGAAGTGAATATTGCTGCATTTGACAAGATTTAAATTGGAAATGCAGTCCAAAAACAGTGAAGAAAGGGAAGAAGAAACTCAGTCTTGTTCAAAGGGATGGAAAGAAAACATATAGCACTAATTTTAAACTTATTGCATTTTACCTGTCAGTGATGCATCTCGTATAACATGGATAGTTGATGCCTTACATTTGGTTCAATAGCAGGATAAGATCCATAATGCATATATTCGACCCCAAATAGTTGGGGATCAATTACTTGTGTTGTTATGCTCATCTATAGTTGACAATGCACATAATGAACTCTTTCATGATTATGCATTGTGTTTTTAAAGGAATGCTTAGTATTTTATACAGTCTTGTGACTAATGCCATTCCATTTTGATTGTGCGTAACCTATATACCATTAAATTACCATCATGATTAGCCATCTGTTGTTTTCACGGTATCCATATTATTTTCGATAAATGGAACAACGGTCAGTTGACTTGTTAAAAAGATTAGCTAGGGGCAAACAAAGTGATTAATCAAGAAATCACAAATAAACCAAAGCTTAAATAAGTTTATCTACATGTTATCATTAGTTGGGTAAAGCATTCAATTCCTCAACTGCATAATCAAAATGAAACAAAACCATGGGTAGGCAAAATGAGGAGTCCACAAAGGAGCCCTTGTTAGTCGAAATGGATATGAGAGGTTAACTAAAGAAAGGTAATCAAAGTTAGTCATATCTTGCTTTGTAAATTATTAGGATACAACTCGACAATAAAAACGGGAGTCTAAAGGGGCAGTCCAATGCACGAAGCTCTAATAATGCAGAGCCCCCAGGTGTAAATAGTTCACGAAATTCATAAAAAAGAACGCTAAAGGAGTGGTGTCTTGCATTTTATCTTCTTTCACCGGAACAGTTTGGTTATACTATATTTTTCTCACATAGTTTACCTTTAACCATTCATCTTCCACTTCAGAGGATGTGAACAGCCTCTGCCCTTCACCATGATAAAGTAAATAAGATCATCTATCCATCACGCTCCAGGAATAAGACAAGGAAATCCTTTAATAAAGTGAAACTGTGCCATGAACAGCCAAAACTTATTCCACTCATTTATACCTACAAAGGAACTATTTTAATACGATCTAGAACTAGTCGGAATACAAGTTTACAACTTGTTTCTATGATCTTAGCATTTCACATAAATATGAATCCAGATCAAATTGTGTAAAATCACAAAGTTCGTCTTCAACAAAGCTTGGTTGGATCAAAAACAAAAGAAGCAAACAGCATAGGAAATGTAGAAATTAAGAACAATTCCAAGGTCGAATCTTTTTCAGATCCAAATACCAGGAAGGCAGAATTTAAGCGGAAGGGATCGCGCATCAAGTAATCTTACCTCGGCTAAAGAGTGGGGCTTCTCCGGGACAGCTTCTGCCATGGGAGACGGATTTCGTGACTCCCACCCAGCGGCGTCGCAGCGGCGGAGAAGAGGAGATATGGATGGCAGCGTTGGTAAGGAAGGAACCTTTCCAGTAATGGATGGGCTAAAAGGCTAGGGCTTTTGCCCGCTCCACGCACCAACCAAAACTCTAGCAAGGACGAGAATCCCAAACGCTAGGGCTCGATTACCAGACAAAATGGGCCTCCATGTAGTGTGCTGACCCACGCACCGAGAACACATGTGTCTGTCACTGCCGCTGCACTGCACCGCTCGACTCGATGCATCACTTCCATGATTTTTAGGCTTGTTTTCCTCCGAGGAAGAAAGCAAAGGGAAAGTGGGAGAGAATAAGGGATAGGAACAAAGAAGTTTACTTCACCTTGAGCTCCATCGCCGCCTTTACTGTCCTTTCGCCCTAACCTCAAGCTTGTTCTCGCACTGAGCTCCCCCACCTCCGTCCTTCTTCAACCTGAGCTTCCTTCGTACACGATCATCGTCGGAAGCTAAACGGAGACAAGAAGAAAGAATCTGCGTTGCACCGTTTGGGTTAAAAATAAAAAATAATCAGTGCGCATCTGTGTGATATTTCCTTAGCCGTTCGATCTATAATAAAAAGAATATATAAGGTAATCTTTGGTATTGAGAAATTTTTTTATTTTTTGTTTTTTATTTTTCTTTTTCAAAGAATAGAAAATAATTTTTTAGTATTTTTTAATTTTTTAGAAAATATTTTTTAATTTTTAAAAAATAAAAATGAAAACAAAAAATGATGTTTTAAATTTTTCAATTTTTTAGAAAATGATCTTTTATTCTTTAGAAAATGAAGATTGAAAATATTAATTAAATATGTTTTCTTATTTTTTCATAAAATAAAAATAAAAAATAAAAAATAATTCTCAATTAAATATCTTTTAATATTTTCGTCAAGTATACTATATGTACTATAGCTAATATATAAATCTATCGAGATTTTCGACATCATTTTGCTATACACTTGACGGTTGAATTATGACATACGCAATCGGATCAAAAATCGATATAATTATATACGAAATTAATATCACATACGTACTCATGAATATCCGAGCATAAAAATATACAATAATTTCACTCATTTGGTATCATCGTCAACGATCGCGATCCGATTGTGATCTAATCAGAGCTGAAGTTACCAAATAAAAAGAACAAAAAATTAGAAGGGTACTTCGGTCATTTGGCAGCCTTCGCCTCGATGCCCCGTGGAGAGTGGATTCATGTCTTTATAGTCCGTACGCCTACCGGCCGAACCGAGTGCGCTGTTTCGATCTCCTCTTGCATGACCTAGAGGAGGCGGCGGCGGTAATGGAGGAGGAAGAGCACGAGGTCTATGGCGGGGATATTCCGGATGTGACGGACATGGACGCCGACGTCGACATGTCCCAGCCTGGAGAAGCGGACACCAAGGTAGCTCTTCTATTGTTTATTTCCACCAGCCCTAGTTCCTGATTCGCTTTTGGGCGTCCTGTTCCAGGATCTGGACGAGATGAAGAAGCGGCTCAAGGAGATGGAGGAGGAGGCCGCTGCCCTGCGCGAGATGCAGGCCAAGGTTGAGAAGGAGATGGGCGGCGCGTCCCAAGGTCACCAAATTCTTCCCCTTGCCCATTCCCAATATTGAAAATGTTGAAAAGTCTCTTTCGATCTAGTGGAATGTTTGTAGCTCCGGGACTTTGATGATTCCCTAGATATTTTTGGATTGTTGTTGTTTTAACTGAACTAATTCAAGTTTGCTGGGCCAGTTCATAGGAATTGTGTAATCGGAAAACTTGTTACGAGAGTAGGAATAATTGTCTTCGTGCTTGAGAATTACCCATTGCGATGCCAAGATGAGAATTTGGCCCTACAGAGTTTCTATTTTATGTTCGTACAATTTACTGGTTAAACAACCAGAATAGAATCTATTGTAACATGCTGATCTACTGTATCTGCATGAACTTTGCAAATATATCTTTGAATAATTGTTTTTCTGAGGTTTATCTTATCTGTGTGCATAAATGTAATAATTTCCCCCTCTTGTATTCAGAATCTGATGGTGCAGCCACAAGTCAGGCAAGTAAAGAGGAGGTTGATGCTCGGTCAATATACGTTGGCAATGTAAGTTTCAGACTTCTGTGGACTTGCCTATAACTTAGTCGGGTGACTCTTTGATCCTACTGAATGTTTAACATTGTACTATCTTTTTCAATACAATTTGTGTTTGACAAATCAATTGTTACTTGTACTTATATTTATTTTTCAATGCACTTTATCGGTAGTACCTGTTTACTCATCTTGCGTTTGATGGCTGCTTGTGTCATCAATCATCTAGTGATGTTCTTTGGCATTCTGGCAACAAATGTTATCAAGTGTTTTGTGTGAGTGCTTAGACATAAAACTCAGGATAGGCAGCCTTTTAAATCTCAAGCTATGGATATTGCTAAGAGTGAGCATCTAAGGAGAAACATCCAGTAAGTGCTTACTTGCCTAGTATTTGAATTAGGTTTTGGGGTGTTGAAAGAGATTTGTAAGGATGAACAACAAAGAGAAGAACAAGAACTGATATTACCTCATCACATTGATTGAGAAGGAAAATGATAACTATGGTTTCACAATCTGCATTCAGAAGCTTCATGCCATCACTTTCAATGAAATTATCTTATTGTGTGCTTCTTACGCAGGGACTGTGGATGAAAATAAGGTGATAGAAAGATTTTCTCAGTGACATCTTTCATCTGCTTCCTTTGGTTGAAATAGAGAGGGAGGAAAAAACCAAAGATAAAAACATTTCCTACTTTTCCCAATTATACTTTTATCAAATTTGAACAGAAAAACTACTGTTTAGTGCTATGGAGCTCAAATTCGACCTTGAAAATTTGTTTTTTTTCAAATAAATTTTGATTAACATACTTTGATTTTAACAAATAAAGTTGTAAAATTTAAGGGTCCCTCCCCTTTCATTACCTCCAAGGAAAAAATTGCATTGAAAATTCTAGCTATTTCCATCTCTCCATGGAAACCAAAATTAGGAATATTTCCCAATCCTTTTTCCATTTTTATTCTCTTTACACTGTTCATTTTCTTAGTTATTTCCTCCCTCGGAGGAACAAAGGCTTGAGTTATTACTTAAAAAAAAATGTAGAACCGCCACATTAGTGGCCCCCTCCGGCTGCCCTTGTCGGTGGAGGAGGTAAATCAGGACCCAGGGGATAAGTGCAAAGGAGGGGGTCGGTCGATAGTCCAGAGTCATGACCTCTCCGGGAATTGACTCCTGCCCACTTAAGAGTTACCTCTTTGTACTTATCAATTGAGCTAGCCCTGGGGGCTTTGAGTTATTACTTAAAAGATTGAGCTTTTGCTATCATGTTGGATGTATTTAAGTAAACAACTTAAATAAATAGAACACAGATTGCTGGCTGATTGAATTGTTGGAAAGTCATGCATATGATAGACAAGAAAAAAGCAGATAAAAAGCAAAGTGTCTATTGTCTAACACAAACAAGCTAAATATGAGGTCAAATTTTGCTAAAATAAGCTAGACTTTAGTTCCAGGTCAAATTATTTTTTACTTTTCATATTACTTTACTTAGGCAACCAATATTCGTTTATTTTTAGGATATGATTTAATATTGATTTGGTTAATTAAGTGACTGTTCTGAGGTCACCACATCTCTATCTTGATCTGGACAATTTGGGTTTATTTTTCTTCCATCCTGATAGAGAAATCATTTTTAAACATGGCTTTATGTCTTGGAAAGGGAAATTAGTTTATTTTCTTTTCATTAAGAAATGATTTTTTTATTTATTTGATCCATAAAATAATACTTCACTAGGGTCACTTCATTCCTATTATTTTGATGAGCAATGAGGACAGCAGATTGGTAATCCAAGTTCATTTCGCTTCCATCCCAAGATAAAACTTGTTTGAGAATGGAGTATTGTCTTTGCAAGTAAAATTTGTTGACCTTTTTATCGAGCTCAAGTAGTTATCTCAGTGGGCATGCACTTGCTTGAGGTACCAACAATAGCTATTCCTTGAAAAATTGTATTCTTTTTTCGTTTCTCTCTCAAACAAATTTCCAAGGAAGTTTATTAGATTGAAGTGTTGGATCAGTTCTCTGAAAATTTATAGTAGCTCAGTAACAAAGACCAAAGAAAGGCTATCATATCTCCAAATTTCATACAAGCTACATTTTTTCTTCCCAATAATGGACAATTTCATTCAAGTTGGAGATTCATTCATCTGAGACTTTGTATCTACTCTAATATCTTTAGCTTATTATCACTATAGAATCTAAAAAAACTTTAGCCTCATAGTTACTCTCAGCTAACTCCTGCAATTTTATATCTGTTATGTTTTGTTTGTAACTTTTGCCCTATGACACATATTTCTTTTTATATTATCTGCAACAAAGTTGTTTTCGAATGAGCTATGAATTCTAGTAACGATTACATGTTTTTCCTTTTTTATTCTGTTCTTGGGTACATTTATTGATATACCTTTGGAAAATTCAGGTTTATACTTTTTAATTCTACATCTAACAATGTGCAGGTACAGAGATTCTGTTTTAGGAATTGAGTTGTCTGATGCCCAATTTTTGGGTTCCAGAAACATCTTATTTAGCTAAGCTTGTAGTCTTGGGAAAAAAGATTGTGTATTGATTGATTGACGGAAAGAGATGAAAATGGAAATGGGAAAAAGAGTTCTAAAAAAGTTAGGGGAAATGCTGAGGGAGTTAAAGGAAATGAAAGAGTTACAAAATATAGTAAAAAAGTGGTAAAGAAAATTTAAAAAAAAAAGTGAAAAAAGAAAAAATAGTAATTATATGTGCAGAAGATAGGAAAGGTGTGGAGATGGCAAACTGGATGGTCTCTTATGACTTTAATGCTGATAACTTAAGGGAAAGGCTTGATAGTTGACAGCTTACTGTTAATGGAAAATCCAAGCAGGTGGAGCGAAGACAAATTCTTTCTCATTATTATCTATTTCTTCATGGCGTGTATTCAACTTTAGATGCTGGAGCCAACTGATACTTGGAGTTCCATGAAGTATCTTATTGCGTTGCAATATGGTGAGAGGTCCTCGATCTCTTGCGTTTGACCTTTTAAACTTCTCCTTCAATTGTTTCCATCTACAAACTGTTTACCTATTCCTTTATGCAAGAAAAAACCTCTGCATATTCTTAAAGTAGATATGTAATCAGAAAATGTCTTTTTTTTGGCTGACTGATTTTCTGAAAATTGATTCATTCATCCTTCTCTCCAAACAAACCTGCATAATATGTACTTGTACAAGATGATAGAGGATTGAACAGGGCGGGGAGAGTCTAATAATAATGATCAGCCGACTAATTTTGTTTGCTTGGAACTGATATGTTCTAAATGAACCTTTATTTCGCTGGAATTCACGGAATATGGTTCTTTCTTTGCAAATTGCAGTTCTGCAAAACAGAAACAATCAATATTACTCGTTGCTCTTTTTATTCATCCACATACAAGAAATTAGAGTGTGGTGTGGTTATAGAAACAAAATGTTACTATTAGGAGCAATTGGTGAAATCAGAGAAATGATTAAGATATGAAAACACTAAAAGATGGTAAACAAATTTTGTTTGAACAAATTGAAGGGCAGCCCGCCCGTTGCACGAAGCTCCCGCCAATGCGGGGTTCCGGACAAGAATCTATTATATCAAGCTGGGTTAGTCTCAACTTTTGATAGTCAATTATATCAATTGTATCGCTTCATTGAACATACATATGCCAGATTATTTCACTAGCGATTCAAATTTTCTAAATCATTATTAATTGACAGCTAGAATTTTCTTTGTTTTTCTTAATTATTTTGACTTGTCTAGAATTTATTTGCCATCTTTGAACAGGTAGTACCAAATTAATTTAATTTTTCTCCTATCATCATTGATTGGGCTTACACTTATTGCTCCTAGATAGCAGTTTTCTTGTTTTTATCTTTTCAAATAGGTTATTTTTCCCATTTTATCATTTATTGGAGCTACACCTTATTACTTCTGGATAGTAGTGTTCTTGGTTTTATTTTTATAGTAATCACATATTTTATCTAGCAGTTGTCAAACATTCTAGTCCATAGACTGCTGGTCGTAAGATAAGGAGCACTTGCTTGCTATTTGTCCTTTCAGGGGTATCTTCATCAGTATTTACTCGTTAAGTAGCATATTTAAGATCTTCCATATTAAATGGTGAGTAATAAATGAGTCATGTATGCTAAAAATGTATTCACATATAGACATGTCATGAAGGGATAGAATTTATATAGTCGATCCCCACTAGTTGAGACGAGGTCTCTTCTTCTTAACCAATATATAATTAATGGAGGCCATGCTTTTATAAACATGCTAAATTGCAGACAGCTGCAGATTCTTGCTGTCGAAGTTAAACTTTTTCTTTATGTTACTAGTGCATTTTAACCAGATGGGTGCCTTAATACTTCTTATATTGCTATGAGAGTATTTGGTAATCTTGGAAGCTGCCCTTACCTGGCAAATTTACCTGATGAATATTATTTGCATAACATATTCTTTCTTGAATTGAATCACCAAATTCAGCTGGCAGCAGCATTTTGGATGTATTCATTTAATACTCTTGAATTTATTGTACTTTCGAATTGAAAATGCAGGTGGATTATGGTTGTACCCCTGAAGAAGTCCAGCAGCATTTCCAGTCATGTGGAACAGTTAACAGGGTCACTATTTTGACAGACAAATTTGGTCAGCCAAAGGGCTTTGCTTATGTTGAATTTTTGGAAACCGAGGCTGTTCAAGAAGCTCTCCAACTGAATGAATCGGAGTTGCACGGTCGTCAAATTAAAGTAAGGAGATGCATTATTATTACATATGATGTTTTTCATCTATTGGAACAATGTGTTTGTATTCTGCAGGTGGCTGCTAAACGGACTAACGTCCCTGGGATGAAGCAGTTTCGCCCGCGACGGTTCAATCCCTATACGGGATATTCGATGAGGAGGCCTTACATGCCGCCCCCATATTTCCCCCCGCCCTATCCTTACGGGTTAGAATATTATCCTTGGACTAGCGGATGGGCAATGTGCAATCTTTGTATGACACAATCTATGTTGTTTTCTTAATCTTTTGCAGGAAGATGCCCAGATTCAGAAGGCCAATGCGTTACCGGCCATTCTAAGAGCACAGCATTATCCATATTGCTTCATCACTGTTGTCGCATTTTCTACTGATTCATTCTCCAGGCAACTGCGACCTTTTTAAATTATTATGGACGAAATGTGTGTGCAATTGTTAGCATCATATGTTGCTTGTGCTATTTGGCTGTACCTTAATTTATATTCCTAACAGCAACTCCGCCAACTCTTCTATTCCATCCCATGTTATTGGAAATTCAGATCATCAATTATTTTTTTTTTACCTTATTATTTAAAGAACGGTTATTAGAGTGAGCCTGGTTTCGATGATCGTTTCTGTTTTCGATGGTCATTGTCTAAGTTTACTGTATATCTGATGTCAAAGTTTTTAACTTTGAGACGATGGGGTGGTGGCGCAGTTGGCTAGCGCGTAGGTCTCATAGCTTGTTGAGGGATCCTGAGGTCGAGAGTTCGAGCCTCTCTCACCCCAATTGTCACTTTTTTTTTTCATGTTTAAAAAAAATTAAGGCGTGGCGGCCATCCCAGCTTGCGACGGCCATAGGTGAAGGGAATCTCGAAGGCATCGTCCTCGTTGATCTGTCTCTTTGCTCATCGATATGGGTGAAGACATCGCCTCTGGGGCGAAGGTACAGCGATAATAGAGTGCTCTCACTTAGGCATGCTCCGCGGTTCTCCTGATCCGATTCGATCTTGATCGATTTCGAATTCGTCAATGTTAGAATCGATTCAAACCGGTTCAAAATCAATTCTGATTTCGAATTGAATTTGAACCAGTTTCGAAATGATTCCGGACTATCTTTTTCGAATTTTAGTTTTCAAATTCATCCAATATATTGATGATCTTATTTTTTTTTTTCTATCACAAAATAATCTTGTAGAGATATTAGCATGTTAAGAATTTTCATCTCTAAATTAGCAATCGGAACTAGATTCAAATCGGAATTAGAATCGATTCCGAATCGGTTGGAACTGAACTGAATCGGAATCGGAACGGTTCCGATTCGATTCTGGAATCGTTTTATCCAAATCGATTTCGATTCCGAATTTAACGGATTGATTCCAACTCGATTTTGAATTGATCCAATCCATTAAACATGCCTACTCTCACTCCAATTGTTACTTTTTTTTGCATGTTAAAAAAAAAAATCAAGGCGTGGTGACCATCCCAACTTGCGACGGCCGTAGATGAAAGGAATCTCCGAGGCATCGATCGTCGTTCGTTGATCTACCTCTCTACTCATAGAAATGGGTGAAGACCTCGCTCGCAGAGCTACGATGCAACCCATATAATTTCTCATATATCTGAGATTGAATCTTAATTGCAACATATTTATAAGAATTTTTTACAAATAAAATATTAGATCTAAGAAAGTTGGACTACTGGGTCATCTGCTATGAGTATTTTTTGATTTATTCTAACAATCGATGAAAATTTTTTATGGAATTGAACCGATTAATCTCGAATCAAAAATTTAAATACCTCATGTCAATTAAAAAAAATGGATGTCGTCCTTTTTGCATGGCGCTGACGAAGCGACATCCTCCAGGCTACTGAATTCGAGTTCGCCAGTGCACCGGAAAGTCCTTGCTTACTGTGGGCGACGCCGATCAGGCAGAAAACCTCCTCGTGCAGCTCATGACTATCGACGATCGAGGATCTGGAAGTCGGTCGTCGGGAGGAGGAACGACGGATATATATTCATTGTCGATCCACGACTATTCAGCGCGACAAACTGCCGCGCGTCGTCTATGTCAGTCAGTCCCGTCGTCCTCGGATCGATCTTCGTAAAAGAGGTGAATAGCTATTTGCTAATGCTTGCCTCGCACTCGCACCAGATCAGAATCCACCATGCCCGGAGCTACCAAATTTCTATCTCCCGATTCGACGTCGCCCGATAATTATTGAGGACTGCAATGCAGCGAGAGATTTGCTCCCCACTCACTCGACTGTTTTACGAAGCTAGGCATTGACGTGCAACTACGTACGATCGAGATTGTGGACCTGGGGAGCGAGGAAATCAGAAATTGGGCCAACATTCGCAGATGAATTCAAATGGTCAAGAGCAGCAGCGCACAGTCTCCGAATCGGTCGATCTATTGTTACCCGAGGGACAACTACTTTTGGGCACCGTCAATGTACGTTATGGGATGCCAAGAAGCAACGCGAAGAAGACAGATAGTCGATTGCTACTCAGACATTGATACGTAAATTTGTTGGGAGCCGATCGAACCACCTTTGGACAGAGCCTATTAGATTGAGAGAGAAAACTTTGCACTTTGCTCCATCCGAGTAGTCGTGTATTAAGACATCCATTTTAAACCTCCCCAGATACTCTTCCGGGTCAGCCAAACCGTTATACTCTCCTATAGAGATCTACTTGAAAGATTTTGACATTTTATCAGCCATAATATTGGGAGCTAGGGGGGACTCGGTGCTGGTTAGCGGAGTCTTGCCCTTCCTAGGATCCCTTTTTAGTGGGGTGTAGGAGGGTGCTTCCTCAGAGGACTCTTGCAAAGATGCTGGTGATGACGACTCGGCCGGCATGGTGATGGTGGGAGTTGTTCCTGGTGGAGCCGGAGTAGAAGAGATGGATGTTGGTGTTGGACCCTGAACTGAACGGGGGGACGCTTGTACATGGGCATTGCCTCGGGGAAGGAGGTCACGTAGGACATCCTCTATGGTAGTCTTGACGAGGACTATGATACTTTCCCTGGTCATATTCCCTTCGGTGGAGTTGAGGTTGCCGGAGTTCGCTCCTTGGTCTCCCATCTTTGTCTCAGGTGTTGTTTATTTTGTTTCCCACATACAACACCAATTATGTTGCCCGTCGAGACAGAGACGGCGAGATATCCAGTAATGAAGGCGGCAAGGGACCGGTGACTCGGACGGAAGAGAAGATGACGCGGAGAGAAAGCCGAGTTGGACAGGAGCGGTGTCTCGACTGGGAGCCGAGACGAATGACGTGAAGCGGTCGAATGACTTATCCTGTAAGACAACAGCGGTTAAGGGTACCGAGAGAGATCTCGGCAAGACCCCTTTAACGCTTAAGGCAGTAATTAGTAGGAAAGTGTTGAGAGCAATGGAGAAAATTAGTTGAGAATGCGCGAACCTCCTTTCTCCTCTTTCAGGAGGATTACATATAGAAAAGAATCCTCCTGTCAAGTCGGTATGGGCGGTATGACTTCATGATATATTTAAGCATGTTCTAAGAAGTAATAGGGGTCAGTATCCTCATAAATACCGCAGGTGCATGGACTGTAATAAATACTCATCGTGTGGTTGATGGGAGACAACTCCTCATTAATGTGGTGGACATGCCTCTGGAAGCCAGTATGAGCATTTGTTTCCTGGTTGGAGAGAAATGCTGACAAGGATTACCCTGTGGACCATATGAACAAGAATACCCGTCACGTCCTCTGACTAAATAAGATAAATACTGTGTTGGGAAGTCATACATCCGAGATAATGTGCAACTGCCGAAATATGAGATAATAGCCGAGACACGGGGTGTCTGGAAATATGGCCGAGACGTGGAGCGCCTAGAATGTAATATGGTCGAGACGCGGGGCTTCTGGAATGTGATACGGCTTAGACGCGGAGCGTCTGGAATGTGATACGGCTGAGACAAGACGTGGGGCGTCTGGAATGTGATATAGCCGAGCTGATCTCCCTGTGTAGCCCGGAGGTATCGGACTGTCAGGTTTCCTTCCTTCCATGAAATAGTGATACAATGGACTACCGTACCAACTGTTTGTTATATGTCTAATCATATATTAATTTTTTTCGATATCATAGTCATAAAATGAAATAGTTAATCAAATACAATCATCCATTATCGATATTTAAAAAAAAAAACAGAAGATGCTGCTTGCTAACGTCGTAGATACAGCGAATCGAGCTTGATTCTGCGATGTACTTGACATAAAATAATATCGGTCATTATAAAAAAGAACGAGCATCTTCAAGACTTCAAGTGGAAGATTAAACAAAATAAAGTTGATCTGCTTCTCTGCTCACCGAGATGGGTGAAGACTTCGCCCTTCGAGTTAGGTGCAGTAGTATTAAGTAGTAGAGACATCCATATAATTTCTTAGATACCTAAAATTCGAGCTTATATTTGTAAAAATTCCTTCCAAATAAAATGTTGGACTTAGGAAAACTGAACCACTGAATCGTCTACTAGAGCATTTTTCGATTTATTCTGACGATTGATAAAAAATTTCTATAGAACTGGATCAGTCGTTTCGCCGCACCTCAGCTTGCTTACTGTCGGCGACGCCGATTAGGCAGAAAACCTGCTCGTGCAGCTCATGACTATCGACAATCGAGGATCCGGAAGTCAGTCGTCGGGAGGAGGAACGACGGATATATTCATTGTCGATCCACGACTATTCGGCACGACAAACTGCCGCGTTGTCTATGTCAGTCAGTCCCGTCCTCGGATCGATCCTCGTAAAAGAGGTGAATAGGTATTTGCTAATGCTTGCCTCGCACCAGATCAGAATCCACCGTGCCGGGAGCTACCAAATTTCTATCTCCCGATTCGATGTCGACCGATAATTATTGAGGACTGCAATGCAGCGAGATTTGCTCCCCATTCGATCGACTGTTTTACGAAGGCATTGACGTGCAGCTAGATCGTGGACCTGGGGAGGAAATCAGAAATTGGGCCAACAACGTAGATGAATTCAAATGGTCAAGAGCTGCGCAGTCTCCGAATCGGTCTGTTGTTACCCCAGGAACAACTTTTGGGCACCGTTAATGTACACATAGTTGATTGCGACTCAGACATTGATACGTAAATCTGCTTAATTAATATAGTTTGCATCCGGCTTTTCCACCGTGTACACCAAACTCCCTCGCCGTCTGCAATCTGCATCGAGCGAGCGACGCGCCCAGGTCGCTGCCCGACTCCTTATTAAAATGACTTGCTATGCACATCATTATCTATCAAAATTCCATAGTTAAATGGTGTTTAGACGAAAACAGTACCAGAATGGATGACCTTTTGGAAAGTCCTCGTATTAGCTCCCGCCGAAATAATCCAATTGGTTCGAATGATAGAGGTAGAAGTGCTGCAATACCTAGAGACAGATATGATAGTATTTATAAAAGTGATATGGATCGATTTCAAAAGATGTTTAAAATTTTTTTCTGAATTCAAATGATTTCTACATATCTTAGCTACTATGTTAAAACCTATATAATCCTCCGTATTTTTTCTATTTTATAATAACCGTGAGACAGATTGATGAGGATCGCTAGATTAACGGTTCTAATCTTTTACGATAGAGGTCAATTCTCCTGAAATATATGTCATTTAAAATTAATGCTTTCTTATCTAGGAGGACCATTAAAATAATGATGTGCATACGAATTGTCATGGGATCGATTAGCACTCATATACACTCGTCCAAAACTATGTTATATTAGCCTCCCGAGGTACGGTGAAGCTCAAAATGAAAACATATTTCACATAAAAATTCGACTCTTAATTAAAATAATATTTAACAATAAATTTAAAAAAAAATCTATAAAAGTGATCCTCTGTATAAGTTTATTCGATGGATAAAATAAAATTTCGATATTTGACAGTCTTTTAAGAATAACACGACTATAAAATCCGAATTGAATCATTAAATTATGAGCGCTTCCTTAATATTTTCAGATAGTTAATAGAGATCTATAGATATTTTGATTTCTTTCGATTCAATTATTGAGGAGATATTTTTGCAGAAATATAGATTCAATTTCAAAGGTTAATTGGATCGAAGACTTGGACAACTTGATACCAATAAAAAAAACTATGTTTTATTATTTCTCACTGCGGGATTTTATCTTTCTAAAAGTTTATGTAGCGTGTTATTCTTTGATATGCCAGGTCGGCTCACTGATGAGAACTTTTTATGCTCGCAGCCAAGGCGAGAAAAAAAAAAAAAAAGGAAAAAGCTGCACGTTAAACACAACATAAATAGAACTCTCGTGTGGTGGAAAAGTCACCAACAAAGAGGAAGAAATTTAATAAGTTGTGAATGCATGGCTCCGTAGGTGATAAGATGCCTTCGGATGACATTTGATTTGATTTGAGTATGAAAATAAAAATAAAAATAAAAATGAATTTGACATTAAAATATAATGGAAATATATTTATTCATTTTAATAATATTATTTAATTTATAAATTGAGAATAAAAACGAAAACGATATTGATATCGTCGTCAATAGGGGATGGCACTGTCGTCCATCAACCCTTTGTCGGATGGTGATTATCGGCGGTACGATCGACAATTGGCGATCAGCGATTGGCGATCGGCGATCGATAATCGGCGGTCGACGAATGACCAACAATGGTCAGCGGTCGGCGATCGACAACCTAACAGTTGGCGGCCGAGAACCAAGGACTGATGGCCCACGATCGACGACCGTCGATGATCGACGACCATCGACAATCGATAGCCGACGATCGTCAAACGGATAATAAGCGACTACCAACAACAAGTGACGAATTTATAAGAATGAAATTCAAATCCACCACTTGAGATGAGTTTTATTGATTCTCAAATAATTAGAAATAATTTCAAAATCTCAATCCCAAATCTATTAATCAAATACTATATATAATTTTCATTCCTATCTTCTTATTCCAAACCCATCAACTAAACACCACTTTAATCTTCTCAAAGAAATGTAAAACAATAAAGTAAAATATTCTAAAGTTCAGGATTTAAAGTTCACCATCAAAATAAACAAGAACCCGATAATGGCGTTCAATGCTTCTTAGATATTTTAAAATGAAATCACATGCTTAACCGTGACTATATGTATTTATTTATATTGTAAGTCGGTGGACCAGTTTTTTAATCATAAAGTCGCTATCTTCCTGTTAGACTTTTTCATTTTAATTTGTTTTTAAAATATTTTTTTTTTCTTTTTTATAATTTTGCTATTATCTGTTTACTCTAACGGTAAATTAGACTAAAATCCCTCTGCTCATGTTTATATTTGGATTCAGTCTTTATGTAAATTTTTTTAGGATTTGGTATCTGACAACCACCCAAAACTTAGTTTTAACTCCCTATAAGACTGAATTTCCGTTTTTACCCTTATTATTTACATATATTGATTAATTTTTTCATTCATCTTCTCCCACCGATTCATCTTGCAACAACCCATCTTCTTCCCTTCCCCTTAACAGAAACTCTCGGTTGATCCCGACCAAATCATTTGCTTCCGCCCTTAAAAACCATCGACTCTCCTACCTTGACCACTAGCGACTTGAGACAGCAATTTTCTTCCCAACAAGTCATCGTCTTCCCTCCCCCAACGATAACCCTAAACACTTGATTCATCCGACCAAACTGTTTGTTCGCCCCCTTGAAAACCATTTTGTCTCCCTTATTTCAACCACTAGCGACCCACGACATCAAGAAAATGCGATAGGAGTGAGCAAGGAGAGCAATGAGCAAGTGCATAAAAAAGATTAAACAAGGTAAATATGCTTAATTACATATAATTTTGGATAATTTTTTTATGTTAATTACATTTTTTTTATTGATACAAAAGTCAATATGTATTTGATTTTTTGCCTAAAATAATCGGATTTGATTTTTGGGATGTAAAGAAATTATATCTTGAAGTTAATAATAGTGACTTTTGTTTGACCTTCATGAAATAAAAATATAATACCTAATGTGAGTTAATAAGTACTTATTTTGGCTCCAAATTATTTTACTTAAAATTCAACCCCTATGTAATATAATTTGTGAATTGGTATATATACCTAAATTTTACCAATAGTAACTTTATGGGTATGTCTCTAGAAATTTCATTAATTTTCATAGCCTTTCTTAACTTTCCCTTTCAAATTCTAATGTTTTGAATTTTAATGGCAACCTATTCCATTTAAATTGGTTAAATTAGCATATAAAAAATTCGATTATGATTGTTTAAAGTTCAATGTTTGTTTGTTGAAGATGATGTTGTAGAAAGCATGATAAATTTTTTAATTTTTCAGATATTCCACGGTCATTGTATTGATGGAAGTCGAATCTGGAAGTGCTAAATTTTCATTTATTGGAAGTTGTCGTTATGTCAATGATCTTTATTTGATTTCAATTCCTAATGTGCAACTCTAATAGAGATATTTCAGAGTCTAAAGCGAAAATGTGATGTTATTAATCCCGAGTTAACGATATTGCAATACATAGCACCACATGAGAAGATTGCAGTAACATTGAACGAAGATGATGATGTCCGAAATATGATAAATCTTCATAGTTGTCTGAAATTGAATATAATCAAATTGAGAGCAACTCCAAAAGATCATCAGAGTCAGGTTAACATAAATATTGAAAGGTAATTTTTATTTGTAATGTTGTTTTGGTTTGAGTGCAAGATTCAGAATTTGCAATGTTCATATATTTTTTTGCACTAGTTTTTTTTTTGCAGCACGTGACTATTATTTTTCATTATTGATTGTGTATATTAGTTAGTTAATAATTTTAAAATATCTAATATAATTTATATTGCAAGTTAAATTGTCATTAATTGAAAATTGAGTTGGTTGCTAATGTATTGTTTTGATTTGTATTAAAATGGTAAGGTTTGATTTTGATGATGAAGTTTGTTCGAACGGAGGCAATGAGCTTGAAGTTTGCACTATAAGTAATTCTATTGATTCTTGGATGCATTGTATATCCTATGAAGGTCAAACATTTAAAGATGCTACAGAGTTCAAGATTTGTCTTAAAAATTATGCTATTGCTACTAGACGATCATTTTCTTACAAGAAAAATGATAGTGATAAGATCATAGTTGTTTGCAGCAAAAAAAATTATGAGTGGAGAATTTATGCCTCCAAATATAAATCAGACAATTTATTCCGCATAAGAAAATGCAACTTAATCCATAGTTGTGGGGATGATAATTTGAGGACTAGAGGTCACCCTAAAGCTGATTCAACTTGGGTAGCTAATGTGGTGAAGGAGAAGTTAAGGGGAGAGCCATCATATCGTCCATGTACAATGATGAAGGACATTCAACGAGATTATGGAGTAGAACTTGAGTATCATAAAGTTTGGGCGGGCAAAGAAATGGCAATGCATGATATTCATGGGACTGATAAGGGGTCATATGATAAGTTGCGATGGTATTGTCATGCTGTCAAAGAAACAAATCCAGAGAGTTATGCTAAATGTGAAATTGATCCGATGACAAATAAATTTAGACGATTGTTCATATGTTTTCATGCATGTCTTATTGGTTTTATTAGTGGTTGTCGTCCATTAATTTTTTTGGATGGAACTCACATTAAGAACAAGTACAAAGGATGTCTATTAGTCGCTGTGGCTAAGGATGCGAATGATGATATTTTTACACTGGCGTATGCAGTTGTAGATGCAGAAAATGATTCTAATTGGGAATGGTTTTGCTACCAGTTAAAACATGTCTTGGCTTCCCAATACATCATGGTATTATACTTTTTTTCTCTGACCGATATCCTGGATTGATCAAGGCTATTCAATTTGTGTTCCCTGGTAGTCACCATGCTTATTGTCTGAGACATCTGGTCGATAACTTTGTCAAGCAGGTGCGTCGTATGTTGCTTTTCCAATATGTTAGTCATTTATTTTTTTTTTATTCTCTATCAACTGGTTATTATATATATATATATATTTTAAATTTTATTCTTGTAGGTATTGCGTAAATACCCTCTCCATAACAAAAAACATTGGTCTTCTGTTTTGAAGAAAGCATCGCCCATCAAGATATGAGTTCACTCAACATATGTTAAGTATAACAAATTCGATGCCACTTGCCCAGGAGTTTCTGGTGAACTCATCCCCTGAAAATTGGGTCAATGCTCTGTTTATGAGTGATCGATGGGGTGTCATTAATAATAATATTGCTGAAAGCTGGAACAATTGGATAAAACCTGCTTGCTATCTACCTATTGTGGCTATGGTAGATAATATACGCATTCAAATTATGACCATGATGCACCAAAGGCGTGAAAAAACATTGGAGATGACACAAGAACTAAGTCCAAAAAAGGAGAAGGAAATGTCAGTTGCATATAGTAAATCTCGAACCTTAAAGGTGCACAAGTCTTGTGGAGTTCGGTTTGAAGTCATAGATGGGGACAAAAGTTTTGCAGTGGATTTGAATTCATGGCATTGTTCTTGTCGAGTTTGGCAAATCTATAGACTACCATGCAAGCATGCTTGCTCTTGCATAGAATCAAAATCCATGTCGGTTTATCAATTCTGTGATGGATATTTTAAGATAGACATGTACCGCCAAGCTTACAAAGGAATTATTAATCTCATTCCAACATTTGACATGTACAAGAGCTATCTCGATGATGGAGATACCATTTACGCTCCTACAACTCGTAGCCAACCAGGACGTAGAAGGACTAAGCGGATACCTTCTCAAGTTGAACAACGTGTGACAACGTGTGGGAGATGTCATGGGCGAGGGCATAATAGACGAACATGCAAAGAACCGATTATAATTGGTATGAATCACATAGATCTTAATACTATATCGTTTCATATAATTAAACTAATTATGTCGTGTTGTTTGTTATTTATTTTCAAAATGTCAAACTAACATCTTATTTTTTTTTTGTTTTAATTTCTTGCAGGCATAAGCAATTGCTAAACCGAGGAAGCAATTTTGAAGATTTTTAAAAAATATCTACAAGATCTAGTGATATTTTGTGATTTGTATTAAACAAAACTAGTGTTGATATAAAATTTTGTTACTTATATATAAGACTTTAATGATCCATTTATGTGGTTAAAAGTTGGATGTTGGTTATGTAATTGCAACTAAGAGATACTTTATGAAGTGATTTATACATTAATCATTAAAATATTTTGTTTAATGGTAGTTTTATATATGTTGTTATATGTTGTGATTTCATACAACTACAAATGCACCTTGACAAATTTTTCCCAGAAATATTTGAAAAAGTACTCAATTTTAGGCTCTCGGAACTTAATTTACCTCAAGTGATACCCAATTTTATGATTATTTGAAAAAGTACTAAATTATTTAATTTTTTAAAGAAACATGTTCTCCACTCATCATAGAATATAAGTACTTATTTGACATTCATAAAATAAACAATAGAATACCTAAAGTGATACAACAAATATCTAATTTTTATCAAGTGATGTTTATTATGGCCCTTTAACTACTTGAATTCGGTTAAAAAATTACATTTGAAATAAGTCATTCATCAAATAAAACATAGGATATCTAAAGTCATACAACGAGTATGTAATTTTTATCAAGTACTACTTGACGTGACCCCTTAAACACTTAAATATCAATAGCATACCTAAAGTGATAAAATAAATATCTAATTTTCATCAAGTAATATTTATTGTGACCTTTTAACTACTCGAATTCGGTTAAAAACTATACTTGAAATTTAATCTTGAATGACTTATTTGACATTCATCAAATAAATTATAGGATATCTAAAGTGATACAGCGAGTATATAATTTTTATCAAGTGCTACTTGACGTGACGTGACCTCTTAAACACTAAATAATAATAGAATACCTAAAGTGATACAACGAGTACCTAATTTTTATCAAGTGATACTTGTTATGACCCTTTAGCTACTCGATTCGGTTAAAAAATTACACTTAGAATTTAATCTTGAATGACTTATTTGACATTCATCAAATAAACTATAAGATATCTAAAGTGATACAACGAGTATGTAATTTTTATCAAGTGCTACTCGGCGTGACCCCTTAAACACTTAAATAACACTAGCATACCTAAAGTGATACAACAAATTTCATCAAGTAATACTTGTTATGACCCTTTAACTACTCGAATTCAGTTAAAAAACTAAATTTGAAATTTAATCTTGAATGACTTATTTGACATTCATAAAATAAATTATAGGATATCTAAAGTGATACAACGAGTATCTAATTTTTATCAAGTGCTACTTGACGTGACCCCTTGAACACTAAATAATAATAGAATACCTAAAGTGATATAATGAGTACCTAATTTTTATCAAGTGATACTTGTTATGACCCTTTAACTACTCGATTCGGTTAAAAAACTACACTTAGAATTTAATCTCGAATGACTATTTGACATTCATCAAACATTAATCTTCGAGGACGGATAAGCTTGAAGGAGGGGGGGGGGTTAATGTGGTTCTTCATTTGAGGGGGGATTGTTGGAGTATTGGGAATACAATCAAAGTCCCACATTAGTAAGACATGGAAAAGATCATGTGCTTAGAAGATTAAAAGATATCTTCATTGGTATAAGCTCTTTTGGGTAAAGCTTAAAAATAAAACCATGAGGGCTTAGGCCTAAAGTGGACAATATCATGTCATTGTGAAGATATGTGAATCTTATAGGCACTGACACAACGAATATCTATTTTTATTAAGTGTTACTTGACGTGACCTCTTAAACACTAAATAATAATAGAATACCTAAAGTGATACAACGAGTACCTAATTTTTATTAAGTGATACTTGTCATGACCCTTTAGCTACTCGATTCGGTTAAAAAACTACACTTAGAATTTAATCTTGAATGACTTATTTGACAATCATCAAATAAACTATAGGATATCTAAAGTGATACAACGAGTATCTAATTTTTATCAAGTGCTACTTGACGTGACGTGACCCCTTAAATACTAAATAATAATAGAATACCTAAAATGATACAAGGAGTACCTAATTTGTATCAAGTGATACTTGTTATGACCCTTTAACTACTCGATTCGGTTAAAAACTACACTTAGAATTTAATCTTGAATGACTATTTGACATTAATCAAATAAACTATAAGATATCTAAAGTGATACAACGTGTTGGAGTATTGGGAATACAATCAAAGTTTCACATTGTTAAGACATGAAAAAGATCATGTGTTTATAAGATGAAAAGATATCTCCATTGGTATGAGACCTTTTGGGTAAAACCCAAAAATAAAACCATGAGAGCTTAGACCCAAAGTGGAGACTATCATGTCATTGTGGAGATATGTGAATCTTATAGGCACTAACAATTGGTATCAGAGTCATGGTCCATGTCAAGTCATGAACCTCGAACGAAGAAAGTTGAGCTCCCATGTTCGGATCAAGAGAAAGGACCGAACAATCGGCAGAAGTCATGGGCGATGGGTCAACAACTAGAAAAATTCAATCGTGAGTCGATTACCGGTTGGCGGGGAAGTCTTGATAGGTTGAGGATCAGACATCAAGCATAGGATGTCCTTCGAGGACGGATAGGCTTGAAGCAAACACTTTGGTCAATGTGGTCCTTCGTTTGAGGGGGGATTGTTGGAGTATTGGGAATACAATCAAAGTCCCATATTGGTAAGACATGGAAAAGATCATGTGCTTATAAGATTAAAAGATATCTTCATTGGTATGCGACCTTTTGGATAAAGCCTAAAAACAAAATCATGAGGGCTTAGGCCCAAAGTGGACAATATCATGTCATTGTGGAGATATGTGAATCTTATAGGCACGACAATAACGAATATCTATTTTTATTAAGTGGTACTTGATGTGACCCCTTAAACAATTAAATAACAATAGAATATTTAAAGTGATACAAAAAATGTCTAATTTTTGTCAAGTGATACTTGTTATATCCCTTTAACTACTCGAATTCGGTTAAAAAACTACACTTAGAATTTAATCTTGAATGACTTATTTGGCATTCATCAAATAAACCATAGAATATTTAAAATGATACAACGAGTATGTAATTTTTATCAAGTGTTACTTGGCGTGACCCCTTAAACACTTAAATAACAATAGCATACCTAAAGGGATACAACAAATACCTAATTTTCATCAAGTAATACTTGTTATGACCCTTTAAAAGCTCAAGGGATCATCGGAGAAGATCCCCTAAAACACTGGACCAAAAATCAGGTACTCTGCAAACTAGAAAGAGAAGGCTCAAGTATTCATTCTCGGGAAAGAGTATGAGAAGACTCATGCTCAAGTATGGAGTCTTGTACTTGGAAGAATCGAGTACAAGAAACTCGAAATTATGAGTGTCGAGTACAAAAGCACAAGTAATGTTGGGTACTCAATTAGTCGGAGAAAGCAGTATGTTTGTTGTACAATGGTACTCGACCAAGGTTCCTCGTACTCGGGAAATTGGTGGGATGCCTATAGAAGCATCTGACCGAGTATGGAAACCCAAGATCTGAGTACGAGAGAATCAAATTTGGGAGTGATGAGTACAAATGTTCCGCATAAATGAAATAAACAAAATATAATACCTAAATTATTTTTAAAAATACCAAAATTTAGTCAATGGATACTTATTTTGGCTCATTAAATACTCTGGTTCAATTATTGAATGACTTTAATTTGTTTGTGGGATTCATGAAATAAACCTAAATATTAGTCAACCAATACTTGTTTTGACCCCTTAAATATACATTGAAGTTAATATTAGTGACTTTTGTTTGACAATCATTAAGTAAAAATATGATATATAAATTGTTAAAAATGATACCTAATTTTAGTTAATGGATACTTATTTTATCTCATTAAATACCCTGATTCGATTATTGTGTGTGTGATTCATGAAATAAAAATATAATACCTAAATAGGTATAAGAAGTACTTAATATTAATCAATTGGTACTTATTTTGACCCCTTAAATATTAAAAAATTCGGCATGATCTTAACGCACGAATAACATATCATCACTACAAAAGTAGAAGAAGAAAAGGGCGAGACTAATACCATAAATCCACCACTCAAAGGTCAATTCATACATCAAACATGAAATTATCATCCCACCAAAATACTATTCTACAAATTCATAATATCAGGACACCAATTTAAAACATAATTATATCTCCATCATCACCAATACATAACAACTATCAGAGAAGATCGTCGAAATACTGACAACGCACTGATAAGTCATTTCAATCCTTTGAACAAGCCTCGTTTATCAGACAAAATGGTCGAAGCAATCCGAGCTCTATACCCTTCGATTGATGTGTCCCATTCTTCTTTCCAAAATATTAGATTATCTCGGGCAAAGCATTCACCCCATAGACAAATATAAACACCACAATTCAAATCATTTCCTTGTTGTCGACTCTTTACAGCAATTACTTCACCTATGCCAATATCACATTGTTCCACATTCCAAAGATATCTCACCAAAAATTTTACCTACACAACCAATTCAAACAAACATATTTATCAAATCAATCATAAAAGATGTGTACCAATTTTTAAAAAATAAAAATAACTTATTTTTTTATCCAACTTACAAATTTCTTTACTGCACCTTTGTAAATAGGGTTGCTAATAGAATTTTTCAGCGTGAAAGATTTTTCGCTTGGAGTATACACCAGCAAGAACCAATGTGTTTTATAATGCATAGGGAAAAGTATGTGTTTACAGTATTCTAGGAGCTCTTTCTTTATTGACGATGAACTCTTGGTCAACTTTGATAAAAATACTGAAAAATTGTTATCAGTAATCCTCTTCTGCTTGGTATTTTCGAGCATAGTAATCACATCATTCTATAAAAAATTTAAAAAAAATCATTAACTATCACTATGATGATAATATAAATCAAATACTATTAAGAGTATGTACCGAGATATTAGGAGACATGCAATATATTTCATGCCCATAGTTATTTTCTTTGTTGCTCAAAACATTGAAATAGGCATGAATGAGGTCAGATCGTAGTTCGGTGCCAAACAAACACTGCAATAACTCATACCCATACAATAATACATCATCATCTTGCCAGACTACACCACTACAAAGCCAAAATATCAAACTTAGCAACTAAAAAAATAAAATAGCAAAATAAGATTTCAGAAACATTAAAGTAATATAAGATATTTTTACCCCAAAATATCTCCGCAGATGTACTTCTCAATAATATTTTTTTCTTCTGTTGAAATTTCATCATGCCCATGAAAGTCTAATCTTCCTCGGAACTCCTGTAGAAATTCCTCTACAGCACTATCAACAATATTTTGAATATCTATACTCATATCATCCTATATAGAAACAACACAATATAGAAATACAAAATTCAATCAAAAAATTAAACACTCAAATACTCGTCAAATATATAAAATATATGCAGGCATTGTAAAAAATATTTACTGAAACTACCTCATCCACGACTTGGGTCAAATGTCGTTTACTCTTTCGCTTTGGGACAGTACTAGGGGGTGTCATGTAGTCCGGATGTTTCTTTTTTTTCAATCTATCTGTTCTTCTCTGAACAGTCTTCACAATAGATGATTTTGGATTATAAACAATCATCTCTTTTCCTTTTTCGCTATTGCTACCTACATTATCATTATCTCTAGCATTTGTATTCATTTGCACTTCATCTATAACCACTTTGAAAAAACTCTCCGACTTACCTTTGTCGTCTGTGTTCATTGACACTTTGTCGTCAACAACTTTGTCGTCAACAACTTTGTCGTCTGTGCTCAAGGGATCAGTATCCACAGCTACATCTTTCTCGGTATGACCTTCATCATGCATATGTGGGGAATCCTTAAAGTCATATTGGGTTGTATCCTCTTCAACCACTTTATTTTTTTCCTTCAACACTTTAATCTCATTTTCAAGCCTTTTTATGTGATCCAACAATTACTCAATCAAGTCGAGAATCAACCTGGAAATAAAAATGTTAATTAAGCATGCTAATTGGTTGAATAATAGACTCTTAATAAATTTGTTATCTTGGATTAAAAATTGTTACCTCACCAAACCTTTCTATATCATCAACAAGTACTTTTTCCTCTTGGAATGACTTGATTGGCACAATCTAAAAGTAAAAAAGATAAATTTTTAGTTCAATAACACATTTAAACTAAATTATACAATGATAAAGAATAAATTGCACCAACCTTATTTGACCTCACCGCCATTAATGCAGCCTCTGCACCTTTAGGATTAACAGAATTTTGCTCTCCCCACTTGAATAATCGAGGAAAGCAATGTAAAACACGAGGTTGACCAAGCATAGGAACTCTTTCATAAACCCAACCCTATACAAATACAATGATTAGCATTTACTCACTCAACAAATAACATATATATCGAAAATAATACCATCACCCAACTATGCAACCTCCCATATATGTTTTCTCTTTTTGTCCACTTTGGAGTATCCAAGATGGTCTTGATTTCAAAGACGCAAAAATCTAAAAGTCAGATCTCTGACCATACTCAAAAAATATTTCCAAATTGTCTAAGTATGGAAAAATAAAACTAGGTGTACCAAAATTGCTAATAGGAAATAGAATACAATTAAAAAGTAGCAAAATAAAAAACCTAAAAAAATCATCAATTTCTAATTCTTTATCTGCCAACACAAATAACTTCTACGATGACATTTCTCTTAACACATTTCATCCTCAAAATGTCGCCAAGGAAGTTAGAACCCAATTTCAAATCGATATTAACCTGGTTGACCAACGCTAGGTAAACCAATAACGATTGAGAACTCCTTAGAAGTGAATGACACCATGATATTATTTCCAAACAAAAGTTTGCATGTCTCTACTTCAAAGCGTTTAAGCACTGCATAAACTCTTGAGGTGCTTATAGAAAGCTTTTGAATCTTCAACCAAGGTGCAAGAGGTGAAGCATTGATCTTCTTTAATTGTAGTTCACCTAGTTTGGGAACCAATTGTTCCATGACTGACATAAATTTTGTTGGAGAATATCTTGAATAACCTTCTTTTCCACTTGGTTCAACATCTCCATCATTATCATCCGTGTGTTTTTTAGTCCTTGTCATTTCTAATTCACAATAAGCTTAATTAGCAATAATTTCAATAAATATTTCCATAAAATAAGTCAATAAGAAACACAACATGACATATTAATCTAGATAATGTATTAAGCAATATAGGACAAAATCAGTATCACAATAAGTATCGATTGTGAAAGCCACAAAACACATGCCACTTAATATTAACTTTTAAATAATTTTTTGACATCCTCGGATAATCACGGTATTTAAATGGTCAAAACAAGTATCGATTGACTAACATTAAGTACTTTTTCTACCAATTTAGGTATCATTATTTTATTTCATGAATAACACAAACAATAATCGAATCAGGGTATTTAATGAGCCAAAATAAGTACCTATTGACTCACATTAGATATAAAATCTTTTGTAGCAATTTAGGTATCATATTTTTATGTCAACGCCAAACAAAAGTCAATATTATTAACTTCAAAGTATAATTTATATTTATAACACCAAAATTTGATTCAGAATATTTCAGGCACAAAATCAAATATCTATTGACTCAAATTAAATGCTCTTTGTACCAATAAAAAAAAAAGGGTAAGTTTCACAAAAATTTACCCAAAATTGTATGTAAAATCGCACTACACAATAAGAACCGACGACGAAGGCTACGAACATAAGTCACTTAATATTAACTTTTAAATAATTTTTTTGACATTCTCAAATAATCAAATTTTGGTATTTAAATAGTCAAAACAAGTATCGATTGACTAACATTAAGTACTTTTTCTACAAATTTCAGTATCATTATTTTATTTCATGAATAACACAACTAATCGAATCAGGGTATTTAATGAGCTAAAATAAGTATCTATTGACTCACATTAGGTACAAAATCTTTTATAACAATTTATATATCATATTTTTACTTCATGAACATCAAACAAAAACCATTATTATTAACTTCAAAGTATAATTTTTTTACATCCCCAAAAATCAAATCAGAATATTTCAAGTACAAAATCAAATACCTATTGACTCAAATTATATACTCTTTGTATCAATAAAAAAAATGTAATTATCATAAAAAAAATATCCAAAATTGTATCTAATTAAGCATATTTACCTTGTTTAATCTTTTTTACGCACTTGCTCGTTAGTCTCCTTGCTCACTCCTATCGCATTTGCTTGATGTCGTGGGTCGCTAGTATACACTACAAAAAAACTGTTTTTTAGCGATGAATTTTGGCAACGAATTATTTTCGTTGGAAATCTGCAACCAATTTAGCGACGAATTTTCTGATTTGTCGCAAATTAGCGACAAAAATGTATTCGTTGCAAATATTTCCAACGAATCCATTTTTCGTTGCAAATATTTGCAACGAATCTTGGATTCGTTGGAAATATTTGCAACGAATCCATTTTTCGTTGCAAATATTTGCAACGAATCCTGGATTCGTTGCAAATTAAAAAAAAAATAAACTTTTTAAAATTGCAATATTAATTTTGCAACGAATCTTGTTATTTGTTGGAAAAATAATTTGCAACAAATTCAGGATTCGTTGGAAAATTTCCAACGAATCAAGAAATCGTTGGAAAAATTTCCAGCAGTGCGATTCGTTGCAAATTTACCAACGAATCGAGAATTCGTTGGAAAATTTTCCAACGATTTCTGGATTCGTTGGAAATTTCCAACGAATCAAGAATTCGTTGGAAACTTTTCCAACGATTTCTCGATTCGTTGGAAAATTTCCAACGAATCTAGAATTCGTTGGAAATTTTTCCAACGAATTCTCGATTCGTTGAAATTTTCCAACTAATCGAGAATTCGCTGGAAAAATTTAAAAAGTTTAAAATTTTATTTTAATTAAATTGCAACGAATCCGCGGATTCGTAATTTCGCAACTCCCTGATTCGTAATTTGCAACGAACCCTGATTCGCTGTATTCGCAACTAACTGCGGATTCGTTGTAATTTGCAACGAATCCCTGATTCGCTTGCAACGAATCCACGGATTCGTTGTAAACAACTGCAACGAATCCGGATTCGTTGTAAATTGCAACGAATCCACGATTCGTTGTAAATTGCAACGAATCCACGATAAAATCGCAACGAATCCACGATTCGCGATTTTGCATTAATCCACACGGATTCGTTAAAATCGCAACGAATCCGAGATTCGCTGTTTGCAACGAATCCGAGATTCCAAGCAACTGCTTTAAGTTATCACGCCTAACTTTTTTTCTTCCTCGCGCCTGATCTATCCGCCGCTACGCTCGCGCTCGCGCGCCTTCCGACCCGTCCGATCCGATCCCGGCCCTTCCGCCGCCAAGCCGCGAGCCGCCGCGACCTTCGTCGGCCACAGCGCCGCCACGCCATGCCGCCGGCGCCGACGGCCGGCCGCCACCGCCGCCCCTCGTCCGGTCGCGCGACCCCGCGCCGCGAGTGACCCGGCCGCGCCCGGCCGCCCCACCGTGAGTGTGGCCATGGCTTCAGCCGGCCGCGCCCTCGTCGTGCGTGCCGGCCATGAGCCGGCGGCTATGCCGGCCGTCATGCCGCCTCTCGTCCGGCCATGTGACCCGGCCCGCGAGTGACCGGCCGCCCCCCGCCGCCCCGTGGCGTGCCGGCCAGCCCGCCCTCGTCCGGCAGCCCCGGTGGCCGAGCTCGCCGGCCCGCCTCGCCGTCGCCGGTTGCCTCCTGCCGGTAGCCGGCGCCCGCCTCCTGCCGACCTCCGGCGCCGCCTCCTGCCCTGGCTCCGGCCTCCCTCCGGCCTCCTGGCCCGCCTCACGCCGTAGCCTCCTACGCGGTGCGGCATTGCCTTCGCTAGCCTCCTGCCGGCACCCAGCCTCCCGCGTGGCCTCCTGCCGCGCCGGCGTGCCTCCGGCGTTGCCTCGGCCTCGCCTCCTGGCTGGCTTTCCCACGGCGGTGTAGCCTCCTGCCCGACCTCGGCGTGCCTCCTGCCGAGGCTCTCCTGCGCACTCCCGAGCCTCCGGCCGGCTCGCAGCCTCCTGCCTCGACCCGGGCGTTCACGACCCGCAGAGCCGGTATAATATTTAAATTTTCTTAAATCAAGATTAATTTTTAAATTGAAATTTATATTATTGTTATTTTTGTGTTGATCTAGAATGGTATTAGAGTGGTATGGTTTATATTAATATAATTGATTGAAAAGCATAATGCAGATGAAAGGAGTTGGATGTATAATAGGAATTTACGAGCGTCGGGGTTTAAGCGATGAATTTATGAGTGGGTTGCAAGAGTTTTTAAATTTGCTAGTAATGTTGAGTTTATGGATGGTAATCAGATAAGGTGTCCGTGCCGAAAGTGTCACAATGGTAGATTTTTATCGTCTAGCAAAGTTTCAGAGCATCTCTGTAGGTTTGGATTCGTTGCAGATTACTATAATCGACATGTCATGGTGAACCATTTATATCGATGAAGTCTATGATAGACACAACACACAAGTCTCTAGGGATCAAAGTGATTATAATCAATTAAATCCATATCGGAGGATGATATATGATGTAGCGGGCGAATTTGATTCCCCGATCACGAGTGCAACTTCAAGTTGTCCTCGATAGTTGAGCGAATGTTTACTAACGATCACCCTTGGAAGAGGTGCATGCGTATATCGGTCGAATATGAATAATGAAGCATATCTCAAATTTCGGGAGGTGTTGAGTCTTTGCAGATGCACCTTTATATTTGGATGTGAGACTACCACTAAACTATCGTTCACCGCAAGAATGTTGAATGTCAAGGCGAGCCTGTGTTAATAATTTTGTTCAAGCTTTTGAAGAGGCATTGTTACATGATAATATCCTAATGATTTATGCAGTATGAAAAAGCGATGAAAGAATTAGGTCTCCGGTGGAAAGAATTGATGTGTGCGAGAGATGGTTGTATGTTATATTGGGGAGATGATGCAGATGTGGATGTTTGTAAATTTCAGTAATCAAGATAGGTACAAGAGCACTAGTAGGAGGCAGAACGACGTAAATCATATAGTCATTGTTTTATTTGCCTTTAACTCCTAGGTTACAAAGGCTTTATGCATCGAAGACAATCTTGAACACATGACTTGGCATGCATGCAAATCATCGAATGTAAGAGGGACTAATGTGTCATCCATCGAGATGCAGGCGTGGAAAAATTTTGATAACATATCCCTGATTTTGCGAAGGAGACTCGAAATATTAGGTTAGGTCTCTGTCTTGTGGATTTGCTCCATTTGTAAATCAGAAGACACTATTCTTGTTGGCAGTTATATTAACTCGTATAATCTTCCGCTGGGATGTGCATGAAAACACCGTATATGTTTTTAACATTGGTTGTGCACAGCCCAAAAATCCGAAGAAGTTAATAGATGTTTATATGCAACCATTGATTGCGAGCTAAAACAACTATGGGATGAAGGTTTTCCTACATACGACGTTCATACTAATCGGATGTTTGTAATGAAGGTCGCTCTTCTTTGGACCATTAATGACTTTCCTACATGGTATGCTATCGTTGAGATCGCGAGGATCTTAGGATGCCCAATATGTATGGAGAGATCAAAGTCGATTAGATTGAAGCATGGTAAGAAGCCGAGTTATTTTGATTATCACGCATAATTTTACCACTAAATCATAATTTCGGAAGGAATAAAGATGAATTCACTAGGAATCGAATTGAAAGAACACCTCCGCCATCGAGATCGATGAGGCCAAGATATTTGATACGAGTTCTTCACTTTCCATCTGTTATAGAAGAGCCACACGATACAACTTATGGATATGGAAGCAACCATAAATGGACCAAACGAAGTATATTTTGGGAGTTACCGTATTGGTTTAGTAATTTGATTCATCATAATCTCGATGTTATGCATATTGAGAAGAATGTTTTTGATAATCGATAAATCGATGATGGATATCACCTAGGAAAAACAAAAGATAATCGAATGCAAGAAAAGATATCGACTCATTTCGCAAACGACCCAGCCTTGATGTTGATGAAAATAGTAGAGGACGAAAACCAAAGCGGTTTATCGTTGAATAAGGAACAGAGCGTGTTGTTTGTGAATGGTTGAAGTCATTGAGATTTCATGGCTATGTTTCTAATCTTGGGAGATGTGTCGATATGAAGGAATGCAAATTGATGGGTTTGAAAAGCCATGATTGCCGTATATTCATGGAAAGACTTATTCTATTGCCTTTAAAGAACTCTTACCGAATTTTATGCAGGGTGCCATTACTGAGTTAAGTATTTTCTTCATGATATATACGCTCAGCGGTTTTGGGATATTCACACATGGAGAAGTTAGAGAGACATTCCAATTATTTTGTGCAATTTAGAAAGGATTTTTCCGCTGCATTTTTGATTGATGGAACATCTTTTGGTTCACTTGCTATATGAGGCGAAAGTTGGAGGACGATTCATTATCGATGGATGTATCCTTTTGAAAGGTATAATTCACATATTCTATATTTCGTTAATATTGCATAAAAATGTTAATTTTTTATATATTCATTTCTAATACAATTTATTATATTACAATCGATTCTTATATCATTTGAAGAAAAGGTGAAAAATAAGGCACATGTTGAAGCCTCTATGTGAATCGCATATATTGTGGAGGAAGTAATAACTTTTGCATCATATTATTTTGAGCCTCACGTTGACTCAAAAGACGAAATCCGGAAGGAATGATGAAGGTCTGTCGATCCCAATTTAAATTCTTTCTCAATTTTTAATTATCTTGGTCGACCAAGTGGAAGTATAAACGATACTTAATCGATCAAGAATGGCGACCGGACATATATGTTTTACTTAATTGTCGAAGTATCGTCGTATTTCGAGTTAGTATATATTTCTATTTCTTAGTCAAGTGTTAATTTGTTTGTGTTATAATACAATTTTTTATTATAGGATTTTCCAAAACTTATACTCAAATCCCGACACGTGACTTTGATCACTTGCGATCGAGAATTTGCACCTTGGTTGAATCATATGTAGCGATTTTAATTACCTCATTTTTGTTTAGACATATCTTAACTTTTAAATAAATATCATTTTCATTTGAGTATAGGTTTATGCTAATCAAACTCACGTTCAAATAAGAATTGCTAATCCATCTATCATGGGGTCCAAAATCAGTAGACGCACTTGGCGGCATATTTCATAAGCGGATATAATTTCCACACTCGAGAATATGGAAATGGAAAGAGTCTGATGAATAGTGGAGTATGTGTTGATCTTCCGATGATGGAGGTGCAAGCAATGAATTTTATGGTTTCTTTGGATGAAATTATAGAGATTGATTATCTGGTCGAGATGCGAGTTATCTTATTTATGTGTTGGTTTGACCGTCAGTGGATGAAGAGTGCATCCACAAAGTATAATTTGGTTGAAGTAAATCATAAAAGATTTTATAAGAGATATGAACCATTTATTTTGGCACAACAAGCAATTCAAGTTTTCTACGCTCCATATCCTAGTTTGAGGCGTGACAAAATGAATGGTGGGTTTATAAAACAAAAGCACGGAAAAAATTGAAGAGCTGGCAAGACATTGCATATCAACAAGACAAAGTTACAAATATGTTTCATACCGAGAATATATAATTCCAACGTTCGAGATCCCAGTGAGTAGTGATAAGCGTGGATCTGTTGAAATTGATGATAATGATGAAAAGGAGGAGGGGACGAGGAGGAGGGGGACGAGGAGGAAGAGGAGGAGGAGGCAGGGATGAGGATCTTGATGAGGATGAGGAAGATGATAATGAGGACTTTGAAATTTGACGTCTAGGGTAAGTTTTTATATATATAATTTTTGTTTTAAACTATAATTTTACAAAATTTCTTAGCTCAATTATTTGTTTATATAATGTCTGATTGTTAAATTTATATCTTTTGTCTCTGTATGTTTTGTATAATTTGTTCTTATAGGTTATCAGTGGTGAAATCATCGTAGCTTAGCGCGGCTGCTGTATCTCATATCTTCATTATGCATATTGTAAGTTTTCATGTTCTTCATTAAGCGTAAAAGTTTTATTTTCTTTATTCTAATTTTGTTTTTGGTTGATAGTTTCGACGTGGTGGGAGAGGCAGTACTAGCGATGGCGAGTGATCCACACTTTGCCCGGACTATACCTACTTGCCCTCCGATCTTCCCGGACCTTCACATGATCAGCCGCCAGTACCATCTCATTCCCCGGCACGGCCTTCCCATTCTGATTCACCTGTACCCGCCAGACACTCCTCCACTGAGAACATCGAAAGTCGACCATATATATTTCCTATGGGAGATTCGTAAGTAATATAAGTATTAAAAATTTTAAAATATCTTAATTATTTATTCAAATTTTTTTCACTTGATCGTAGGTTTGAAAATTGTACTGTTATTCGCGAGATCAATAAAATCGTGAATAACTATTGGAGAGGAGATTCTTTGTCATACTCGTACGAGCACGCCGGGACCTACAAAAGAATTATGGTGGTGCGAGTTTCTATAATTGATTCATTTTATATATTAAATAAGTGATTATATAATCAATTGTTTTTTTCCATCTCTGAGATTTATTTGGGACCCTAGTCAAGACTTAGAAATTAAAAGAATTTTTAAAAAATGTAAGCGTCATATCAGGCATGTATTGAGTCATGCGAATCTCTGGAAAAAACCGCTTTGTGTCGCGTCGAAAATTGGAGTAAAATCTCGATTATTGGCAATCGGATGAGAGCAAAAAAGTCAAGAATAAATTAAATCAAGCGTAATTACGGAGACTTATCTGCAACATATCGGCGGATCTAAATATCGAGGAGCATTCACGTAGATTGGTAATTTTAAATTCTACAATTAGTTTTTAAATTTATTTCAGATTATTATTTTATTTCTAACATTCTTATATTTAGTCTAAGGAATTGGGAAAGGAGGAATTTATAGATACTTTTTCGTTGCACTTTCCAAAAAGATAAGACTTGGAGTGGAGATAGAGCTCGAGCTATTAAGGTTTGAAATAATCTTTAAACTTACTTTATAACTTTAATTATTAGTTATGTAAATGCTGATTAAATTTTTAATTTTGTGTAGGAGAGATATGATCGATTATCCTCATCTCGAGAGAATTTCAGAGATAGCCGGTGATCTTGAGGATCTGAGCCATCCTTAGTAATAATATGGATTTATGGCTTGAGGCGAGTGGAGGATCGAAGGGAAGGATACTAGGTATGGGTTCTCTGAGCAGATCGCATAATGCTCCTCGTGATCTATTTCTTTCTACTCCACCGGTGATGGCGCGATATACACGCAATTTGAAGGGCATAATACATGAAAGAGATCGGAATTTTAGCAATACAACATCAAAACTCACAAAGGGATCGGGAAATGATAGAGATGACGACAACAAGCCTTTCTTATCGTTTCAACAATTTACTTGGTCCAAGTCGTATTCCTCCGAGTCAAGCGATGATGGTGGTGGCGATGATGATATTGTATGCATGTTTTTAATTAGTACCTTTAAAATTATTTAGTTTATTTAGTTTGTTACTCCTTCATTTTTTACATTTTATTAGTTCTTTTATTTTGCTTTAAACGAATGATCTATGAAGTCAATCCTTATAAGCGGTTGAAAATGCACATCATTGTAAGTCTTTGCATATTTATTTTGCGTTAATATATAGTTTTTTAATGTATGTTACTTTTTCTTTGTTTGTTTCTTTTCTAATGCAGGTAGAAGAAGAATGTCATTGTAGCTGATTGCTTACTAGATTTTCTTTTTCCCTCATGTGTTTAGATCTTTTGTAAACATTGTTATTTGGATATCATAATTAACTATGTTGATGTTTGAATTTTAGTAGGATATAACTTTTTATTTGGATATCTTTTGTTGGAATGTTGCTTATTATTTTGTTATATTGAATGTGTGTTTGTTTTGGTTTTATTGAAAGTATTTATTTGGATATTAGAACATATTTTGTTTTGTTTTGTGTGTGAGATAATTTGTATATACGATAGAATATCGAAGCGGAATAAATCAATTTTTTTAATTTTGCGACAAATTTAGCGACAAATATATCAATTTGCTAAATCCCGATAAATCTGCGACTTTAACTGCGACAAATTTAAATTTACAAATTTGCGACGAAATTAGCAACGAATCCAATCTGCGACAACTTTTGCAACGAATTTTGCGACGAATTTTCCAACGAAAATTATTTCGTCGCAAATATTTGCAACGAAAAACGAATTCGTCGCAAAAATTGCGACGAAATTAGCAACGAATCCAATCTGCGACAAATTTTGCAACGAAATTTGCGACGAACTTTGCAACAAAAATTATTTCGTCGCAAATATTTGCAACGAAAAACTAATTCGTCGCAAAGTTTGCGACGAAATTAGCAACGAATCCAATCTGCGACAAATTTTGCAACGAAATTTGCGACGAACTTTGCAACAAAAATTATTTCGTCGCAAATATTTGCAACGAAAAACGAATTCGTCGCAAATATTTTGCAACGAATTTTGCGACGAATTTGGAAGCTACTCAAATTTACCAACGAATTCCTTATTTCCTTGCGAAATTTTCCGACGAAAAAATTTATTCGTCGCAAAATTTTGCAACGAATTACAAATTCGTCGCAAATTTGCAACGAATTTGTAATTCGTTGCAAAATTTAGCGACGAATTCTGCGACGAATTTAGGAAATCGGGGTAACTTTTGCAACAAAATTAGGGACGAATTTTAAAATTCGTCCCTAATTTTCGTCGCTAAAATTCGTCGCAAAAATTCGTCGCTATTTTTGTCGCTAATATTTGCGACGCTTTATTCCCAACCAAAAAATGTTTGTCGCTAAATTCGTCGCAAATTTTTTTTGCAACGAATTTTTTTTAAAAATTCGTCGCTAAATTCGTCCCAAATTTCTGTTTTTTTTGTAGTGATAAGGGAGACAAAATGGTTTTCAAGGGGGCGAGCAAACGATTTGGTCAAGTGAGGGATGAATCAAATGTTTAGGGTTACCATTGGGGGAGGGAAGACGATTACTTGTTGGGAAGAAAATTACTGCTATCACATTTGCTGCCTCAAGTCGCTAGTGGTCAAGGTAGGAGAGTCGATGATTTTCAAGGGCGCAAGCAAATGATTTGGTCGGGACCGAGAGTTTCTGTTAAGGGGAAGGGAAGAAGATGGGTTGTTGCAAGATGAATCGGTGGGAGAAGATGAATGAAAAAATTAATCTATGTAAATAATAAGGGTAAAAACGGAAATTCAGCCTTATAGGGAGTTAAAACTAAGATTGGGTGATTGTCAGGTATCAAATCCTAAAAAAAATTATATAGGAACTGAATCCAAATATAAACAAGAGCAGAGGGATTTTACTCTAACTTTCCCTTACTCTAATGTTTTAATAAATATTAATAATAGAAAGTAGTGGGAGTTTAAAGATAAAAAAAAAAAATCTCTATTAAATTTGCCTTCCTCTCCGGCTCTCGCAAGAGTCGACGATAGAATTGTCCGCTGCTTTACGAACGTCGCGGCCCATGGCAGCAGAGCTCACCGTCTTGCCTTACTACTTCGCTGGCCTCCTCCTCTTCGGTCTCTTCCTCCGCCGCCTCCTCTCCCTCGCCGGAAACAAGAAGCTTCGTCTTCCTCCGAGACTGCCTGGTGGCCTCCCTTTCCTGGGTCACCTCCACCTCTGCAAGAAGCCGATGCACCTCTCCCTCGCCAACCTCGCCGCCCTCCACGGCCCCGTTCTCCTACTCCGCTTTGGCTCTCGCCCCGTCCTCCTCGTCTCATCTTCCGTAGCTGCCGATGAGTGTTTTACCACCAACGACCTCATCTTCGCAAACCGCCCCAAACTCCCCTCCGGCAAGTACCTCACCTACCATAACTCCACCCTCGGATCCGCCAGCTACGGACCCCACTGGCGCAACCTGCGCCGCCTCGCCACCCTCGAGCTCCTTTCCCCCCACCGTCTCCGCAACTCCTTGGACGCTCGCGCTGACGAGGCCCGTGCCATGGCTCGGCACCTCTTCCAGGCCCACGCCGAAGTCGACAAGGCTTCCAAGGTGGAGCTCCGGCCGATTCTGTTCCAGTTCTCGATGAACCTTCTGATGAGGGAGATAGCAGGGAAGAGATACTACGGCGAGGACAACTCCGGCACTGTGTCCGCGGAGGCGACAAGGTTCCAGGCCATGGTGGAGGAGAGGTTGGCTTTGGGCGGCGCCTCCAACATCGGCGACTTCGTGCCTCTGCTCCGATGGTTGGATTTCAAAGGCATGAAGAGAAGAATGATGCGATTCCATAAAAATCGAGATGAGTTATTGCAGGAACTCATTGACGATGTCAGGAACAAGAACAGCAACGAAAACCCCGAAGAGATGAACAGAACGATGATCGGATATCTTCTCTCCTTGCAGAAAACAGATCCCGAAAATTATTCCGATCAAATCATCAAAGCACTCATCACCGTGAGTTCAACTTTCTGTTTCATGATCCAAATTGAACATTGCCCTAATTGAATTTCTCCCCTATTAGACTTTGATCTCCGCCGGAACGGACTCCACTTCCGACACGATCGAATGGGCGATGTCCCTCCTCCTCAATCATCCCAACGCAGTAAAGAAAACGAGAGCCGAGATCGATGCGTACCTGGAAGGGACCGAGAAGGGGAAGAAGCGACTTCTGGAGGAATCGGATCTGCCGAACTTGCCCTACCTCAACTGCGTCGTCTCCGAAACACTGCGGATGTACCCCGCGGGGCCTCTGCTTCTGCCGCACGAATCCTCGGGCGAGTGCTTCGTGGCCGGCTTCCGCGTGCCTCCGGGGACTATGCTGCTGGTGAATGCTTATTCGATCCAGAGAGATCCGAGGATCTGGGAGGCGCCGGAGGAGTTCGCGCCGGAGAGGTTCGAGGAGGGGAAGGCGGAGGGGAAGTGGATTCTGCCGTTTGGGATGGGGAGGAGGAAGTGCCCCGGGGAAGGGCTGGCGATGAAGGTAGTGGGGCTGGTACTGGGGATCTTGATCCAGTGCTTCGAGTGGGAGACGGTGGGCGGCGAGGAGGTGGACATGAGGCAAGGCTCCGGCGTGACGCTGCCCAAAGCTGTTTCACTTCAGGCAATGTACCGCCCGCGTCCGTCCATGATACCTCCTCTGTCCCAGCTTTAATTGGAAGCCTGGATTACCAAAAGTGGGTGGGCCCAAATTGACCTCGCTAAAATAAAACCAAACTCGCTTTACTGTCGGGTTTGAAATTGGGTATCTATTCGAAAGTGTCATGAACTCGGTTCTTTTCGATCTGCATTAAGTAGAAAAAAAGACGGAGTCAACTATTATAATCTCTCAGAATTAAAATTTTAATAATAAAAAAAATATGAAATTGAATTTGAAAATTTAAGATTCATTAATTAAACAATTATGTAAAATAAAAATAAATAAATTACTCTCTGACTAAAGCCTAGATAAATTAATATTTGATAGAAAATAAGACTCATATTCAGAGCAATATAAGTTACAATACAAACAGTGCCGAGTCAAGCAATAAGATTTTAGATGGTTCGAACGTGTCTACTGATGAGTCACAACCTAAATGGTACCAAGACAGGCTAGATTTTTAGATGGTTTGACCCATTTGATATGTCTAAGAAGGAAAAAATAATTTGTAAGCAATTCCATACTATTTGTCATTACTCTTTACTTTTATATTTTTGATGTAAAAAAGTGATAATGTTCATCGTCTCTAATATTTCAACATCAATTTCATAATAATATGAAAAAAAAAGATAAATTATATGATCAATTTATAATCAATCGTCATGGGACCATTTAATAGAAAAAATTATTTCCATGAACATGCGCTCGTTGAAAATTAATTTTTATTTTTTTATATAAATGTATCACTTGATCATCATCGTGGCTCCGGTGGAAGCATCGTTACTCTTTGCGGCACCACACTTCAGATGGTCATTTGATGTAAGTAGTTCCGTACTCATACTCTCTTTAGAAAAAATGAAGAATAATAAAGTAAAAATATTTTAAAGTTTAATATATATATATATATATATATATATATATATATATATATATATTCATTTGCGCGCCGAGTCAATGCGTGCTCGTGGTAGGTGGAATGAACAGTGATTTCATCTCACTTCACTTCCTGTGAATAAAGTGAAATCATCGCTCATGGTCACATGCGTGCACAAAAGCACGCTGACGCGCAGTGTTAACACTAATATATATATATATATATATACAAAGAAAAATACATAATAATCATGTCCAACGCCTGCTCGAACTCGGCGATGGGGGAGCGGATTTCGTCCATGATTCGATCGAAATCTGATGACAATCCGATCGGAATTCGATCGCGATTCAGTCGGCATCGAAGTCCGATTGGATTACAGTCGCCAGTGGTTGTGACGTTGGCGACCGCAATCACGACCGTTTTCGACCGCGATCTGGTCGGAATTTGATCGTGATCCAATCGGAATTCGATCGTGATCCGGTCGGATTTCAATATTGATTGGATCGTGATCGGATTATGACCGAAAAGGATCATGATTGCGATTGCCAGTGGCGCGCATGCCATTGTCGACCGTAATCTCGCCCGTTTCGGCTCAAAATTCGGTCGGTTATCGATGAATTGGAGTTGTGCACGGGTGAAATTGCAGTCAAAGAAACATTGTACATTTTTTATTCATTATGCAATCATGATTGAATTGGACGATAGAGACATTGTCAATTTAAAAAAAAAATCTGTAAAATGACTGAGAAATTGAGAGTTTGAGATAATAATCGTCAAAATGAATAGGATATATACCATGAAAAAAAAAAAATCCTTGAAGCCCCCAAAACAATGAAAAGGAGCAGAGAAGGTTAGGAGAGGAGAAGCATTTGAAGTTTCTCCTCTCGATCGCGCTGATGAAGTTTGCCATGTTCGACATCATTTTGATTGTAAAAAATAATATTTTAACTTTGTGTCTCAACTGATTAATTTAATGAGATTATAAAACTGTCACGTTAACAGCTTCTAATATTGTCTTTATTATAAAAGAGATTAAATCTCCAGGGCTAATTCAATTGGTAAGTACAAAGGGGCAACTCTTAAGTGGACAGAGACTTTGGGTCATCGATGGACCATCTCCTTTGCACTTATCACCTGAGTCTTGATTTACCTCCTCCACCGGTAGGGGCAGCCGGAGGAGATCGCTAATGTGACGGTTTTATATTTTTTATTATAAAAGAGATTAAATCAAGATCTTTATCAATATCGTCAATGACTTAAGATCATATCTTTCTCAAGAATTAACTCATGTACTACAGATAATTTTTTTTATAACTAAGAAACTTCAACTAATTAATTTAATGTTCTATGAACATATGGCAAACAAAATTTTTATACTAAATGGTTTGAATATATCCTCTCAATTGTCGGAGTTAAAATACAATAGAATGTTCATATAATTTTACAGACATTTTAAATTTATGCTAATTATAATATATTTACTTTTAAAAAACTCAAATGAAATAATAAATTTTAAATCAATAAAATTTATTTATTTTGAACCATCCACTATTCACTGTAAATACTTTCTAAATCGATAAAAAACTTATAAATACTTTTTAATTTATTTTGATTCTCAATAAAAAAACTTTTATTGATCCCTTTCAAAGTTAATCGAGCTATTTTTTTTTTTTTTATTGATCCCTTTCAAAGTTAATCAAGCTGCCATCGTGTACTAAATCCCCCAAATTAATGAGGATATTTAAAAAAGAAAAGGGATTAATTAATGGAAGGCTTATCAAATGTCAACTCCCTCTTCAAAGAGTTAATGAGATTAATAGTTAAATGTTGTAAGAAACAAATAATATAAATGTTACAAAAAATTGACATCCCCACCTACATTGTCATTGTACATTAAAAAAAAATAATTTTAAAATATCTCATAACTCTATAAATTTTAATATGATAATTAAAATACATAAAAATCATCTAAATCTAAAAAAATAACAACCGAAACAATTACTCATTTAATATGAGATTTATTGAATAAAAATAAATCATGTAAATTTAAAAAAAAATTAAATCACAATCAATTTTATAGACCATGATAACCAAAACAAGGATCAATCTTACAAAAAAAACTTTAAATCTTCTAAAGAATCGATTCACTCTACGCTATCATATCTTAATCACCACATCATCCTCACACTATCATATCTTAATCACCACATCATCTCTTAATCACCACATCATCCACCACATCATCCCCACGGCGCCTTACTAGCTATAACAATGAAACTACCAAACGAGTGGGATGCCAGACATTAGAATTAAAATAAACCACGGCGTGAGGAAACATTATTCAAACTTGAAAATAATGCTGTCATCAGAATACTAGAACGGAAATGCATGAAATATATTAGCAGCCACATAAATTGAGCTCTTAACATCAGAGGCACTACTCGAGAAGATGAGATGGAGACCAAGACAAAAACATTAAAAAAAAAAACCACTCTCAAATGTTTGCTTCACTTGTACTCCAGGTTCATGTTGTTCTCAGGAGACAGGCCAACGCAAGCCCTGAGGATGTTCTCCAGCATGGCCCTTTGCTTGGCCAGAGCATTCACCACTGGCGTGCCTGGAGGAACCTGTTTTAGTCATAAAATGAAATAGTTAATCAAATAAAATGATCCATTATCAATATTTTAAAAAAAAATCAGAAGATGCTGCTTGCTAATGTCGTAGAGACAGCGAATCGAGCATGATTCTGCGATGTACTTTAACATAAAATAATATCGGTCATTATAAAAAAGAATGAGCATCTTCAAGACTTCAAGTGGAAGATTAAACAAAATAAAGACATACAATAATGCAACTTCATTTTGACTAAGAAAGCTAATAAGATTTTTTTTTATAAAAAAGAAAGTTAAAAGATGAGACATCAAACTTTGACGCCGGTACCAGAGCATCAGAAAGCACTGTTTGTTCTACGACATTTGATGTGAATAGGAGCTAAAGCTCATATTTCATAAGTTGACTTCCAACTGTTAAGAATATATGCATAATCATGCTAGTCTTCATTATACGTCATCTTTAGACAATGGAGAAACACGATTGTTCGTCTGATTGTCTTCTCCATGAAGGATATAAAATTGAAGATACTAAATTTAAAAATTTTTACTTACAAGTGGAGCTTTGGTAAGGTAACTGAGGATTGCAGACACTGGATGGAAAGAGGAGAATTTGCCCTGCAACAACAGAAAAACATTCAGACACACAGCTTGCTTAAACTTTAAACGGCGCGAGAATGAGAAGTATTGCCAACAACTTACTTCCCCCTCAGCTTTAAGCTGAATCCTAGTACTCAGTTCAGCAAGTAAGACTAGATCCAAAATTATGGGCGCTGCCAACAGGGAATCTTCGCAGGTGTTGTGAAGAACGATAGTGCTCCTTCCACCCATGAATATCTCAGACGTGTATTCGTCCATAGCCCTCTTGCTGTCACCAACATATGGTACATACTGCAGTTTAAACCAAGGATGGATATTATAGTATAGCCTAGTAAATAATCAAACAGATTTGTAAAACTTAAACCCACCTTGATGACAATTACATGATCAGGGTGCTCCCCGGGCTCATAGAGGATGCCATTACTAGAGACCATGTCGTCAACGACATTACTCTTTGAGATCTCCTTGGATCGGAAGGTTTGTGGTGCAGATAGGTTCATCCCGTCATTGTTTCCCAGATGATTGTAGCTAACAATAGATGTGGGCTAGTAGGAACATTCAATGCGTGACACATTAAACTAATTAAATCTCAAATCATTACACACATAGATCAAGTACCAAAAAATCTTGGTACCTTGATTCCGGCCCCGACCAAAAAATCAACTAAGACAGATTTCATTTTGGTTTGCCCACTCTTGAAGTCATCCCCTCCTATAAGGCTGTTCCTTTGAATAGCCATGTCAATCAGCCCTGCACATTTATAAGAAAAGCATGAGGCATTCTATATATCAGTCGCCAAATTTTCAAGTCAAAATTTGCTCAAGCAACAAACCAGGCACAAAGGTATTTTGTGGACTCCCGTTGATGTAAGGGACATTCTCCAAAACACATGCTATACCATATAACGTGGAAGGAGATATCTCAGTCTCATTCTTGTCCAGTGAAGCCATGAGATTCTCCATGGTATCATTGAGACCGACAATCACGTTGCTGTACCTCTCCGTGTTAGCGGTCCACAGCACAACCACTTTGTCCACCTGAGTCTTCTCCTTAAATTCCCTGGCGACCAATGACAGCATTGTTGAACAGGCGAATTATGCCATCAAACCGAACAAACGGCAATCAGATAAACTACACTAGTACTTTGCTTGCTAATTGTTAAGGAATAAGCTTGCTGTATGAAGGTATGCGAGCACCTTATATCCTTGATGATTTGTTGGACTTGCTCCACCTTGGATCCTTTGAACACATGGTTGGCCCGGGCACCCTGGTTTGCCGCAACAAAGTCCGGGTCGAAGATTCCAGGCAACGGGACCATGGACTCCATATAGGGCCTAAGCTGCTTCTGCAGGTCAATGTCCAGGACCTTGGCTCTGGCCATGGCATCTGCCAGGTTCATATTGCTAATGTCCCATCCACCGAACACTATATCATCTGGATTAACCTAATAAATCCAATGAAAAAGACAGTTCCTATCACATGCAATTCCAATCAGCTCATGATTCTGATATTCAATTTACAGAAAATTGCCAAAACTAATTTCATCTATTCAAATCATGAAGGTATTTGTGTTTTTCTTGGACAACAGAAAAGTGTTTTTTATTTTTGGAAAGATAAGATCAGAAAAGACGATGTGTTTTTACCATGGGAAGGAGGCTCTTGAAAGGGGCATAAATCTCCTCCCCGTTGTAGGAGCCAACCCTAATGGTGGAAGACTGGGTCAGTGATCCAAAATAATTGGCTTGCTGCACCTTGTCCTTGGTTACCCAAGAGATACCCCTATCGATCAAAACCATTACTTCAAATCCAAAATGAAACTTTCACAAACATTCAACCAAACAACAAATTAACAGACTTTTTGGCGAAATCTTACTCTCGGTTCGCGATAACTCCGGCGGTGAGGGTGGATCCATTGTTCCCACCCCATCCCACAAGCATCACGCTACATTCCACAACATAATGGGGTTATCGTACACCAACAGGCGAAACAAAACCGAACCCAAGCAGGCAAGAGGGGAATTGAAGAAGCGATACCCAAGCTTGGGAACACGGGTTTGGGTCGTGAAGTCGTATCGAACGCTCTTGGGGCGTACGAACCATTGGTAGGCACCGTCCCGGGCCTCGTGCACCAGCTCCGTCGTCTCGTAGTGGTACACCGCTTCGATCTCCTCCTCCCCATACCTCACGTTGGGGCTTTCCACTCTAAACTTCTCTATAAACATCTTCCCAATCTGAACCGCGATGCCGCCGCCTCGTCGTCGTCCTCCTCTTTTTGGGGCTTCTCCTCCTTGGTCTCGCCCCGAGCCGACGCACCCTCTATTTATAAAGAGGCGACGCCTGCCACGTGCAAGTGTTAACCTTACAGCGTCGGCGAAAGGCCAACTCCCGCATAGAGTTTCTCGGTACGGAATACTCTCCCGACGGTTCGCGTAGAGTATAGCATGCGGGAATCCGAATCACGTGCGCTGTATAGAATGAAGAAACCGCCACGCGGCGGCGAACCTCCTCGGAAACCTCCACGTGGCTGACGGGCTATTGCCAGATGGCCTCACTCCACTTCCTTCCCCGCGTGTCACGTGAAATGCACGTGCCGGAGCACCTCTCCCATCTCCCTCCGCCGTTTCCGTTATTGGCTTTACTATTTTCTGTTTTTTCTTATTAATATAAAAATAAATCTAAAATAAGCCTATATATATATATATATATATATATATATATATATATATATATAGGCACGTATCAGTGCGCTTCATCTGTGTCCACACTCGTACACGATATGATCTCGAACGTCGATCTAATACGATTGAGAAATACACAGTTCTCTGCACGCACGTATCTCTTCTCGCTCGACCACTGTAGCTCGGAATCCGTCGATGAACAATCAGAATCCAGCTATCGTTAGGTCGAAATCGAATTCCGACTGAACGACAATAGGAATCCAATCGATTCTTGAGGCAGAATCCGGTGCAATCGCAGCCACCAGTGTCCACGACCTTGGTGGCCACGATGCGGCTGGATTCCGACTACAATCCGATCGGAATCAGACCGCCATCAAATCGGCATCGGATTCCGATCGGATTGCGATCGGAATCCGACCAATTCCCGATCGAAATCAGGCACCATCGCGACCACCATTGGCCGCGATGACACTTGATTCCGATCGAGAATCGGTCGAATTTCGAGTGTCGTCCGATCGAAAGTCGATGATGGCTTGACGACGGCCAGATTTTGACCGTCCATCGATAATTTCGAACTACAACGGTCAAGCGAGAAGAGATGCACGTGCAATGTTATTGTACAATTTTCATTTTTATGCACGAGCGCACAACACTGCTCCGTCACACCGGATATATATATATATATATATATATATATATATATATATATATATATATATATATATATATATATATATATTCTATTTTTTATTTTATAATTTGAATTTAAATTGGATGAGGAGTGAAATGGGAGATTGAGATTATATTCCATTTAGCAAATGCCAAAGCAAAACAGCTATGTGTTCGTAAATACAATACTGATTTTGACCGGTCATTTCCTTAAACTACCAAAAAATACACAGAGGTCTAAAATTAGTAATCATTTGCTTACCTTTTACAGATATTTTTAGACTGCATAAATATGTTTATTCAAATTCTAAATAGATATCGTCAAATGACTTTTTTTTTTTTTAATTTTTAAATCATTTTTAATTAGATTTATCTCTACATATTCAAATTTAAATTGAAAAATTGGAAATTACTATAACAGATATCATTTCTAGGGTTTCGGATTCTAATCCTCATCCTCCTCCTCCTCTCTCTCTGCTCGTCATCTAGAATCGCGAGAATATAGGGGTTAAGATTGTAGATCGATCTCGAGAATATGTTTTGGTCCAGTTGAATCTGATGATTTGGACTCGAACCAGAGATATCTGATTTCAGATCATACCAAAATCGTTATTAAGTTGCAGCAGATTCTTGAGCAAAAACCACTGAAAATGTTTACGCATATCATGAGCACGAGATCATCAAGGCGCGTTTAATTTACAGAAGAAATATACACAAAACCAAGATCCACGAAACAAATTATAAGAAGAGCAGCAAATTGAAGGAGTCAAACGGAGAAGAAGCCATCTGTGGCCGGCAAATCGGATGAACTCTTGGGCTCAAGGCACCTCCTGGCGAGCTCCATTTCCTTAGGTCCAATCTTCAAGAAGGCGGCGGCGGCAGCGGCGGCGGCTTCTTCCTGAGCTCTCCTGCCGAGAGCAGACACCGTAGAGGGAGCCCTGGAAGCAGAGCACCTCCTGTCCTGCTGTCCCACTCCAGGGTCTCCTTCCTTCCACTTCCTCCTCTTGTCGAGCTCCTCCGCTGCCCACAGAGCCATTTCTGCCATTGTACCGCGCTTCCTGCTGCATGCAACAAGCTGAGGCAGAAGTTATAGCGAGACAGACTTTCTGAGCTCCTCCTTGTGGATAAGCATGAAAGGCATGTGATGCCTTTTAAGATCGCTGTCGAGTACCTTCACTGATAAACTAACTCTCTAATGCAACTGGAAATTAATGAACATCTTTAAGGTTCGATCACGGGAATCACATGATCCTCTCGGATAGTTCAGTTCGAATCGCATGCAATGACAATCCAGAATGAAGCTTTGAATTGTCAAATGGCAGGCGCGGTACGAGTTTGGAGATAAGGGATGAGTTGGCATGGCCATGATCTTATCAGAGAATGAAGCTGAAACCACATTTTCCATATATATTTCTGTGCACCGATCGAATTGGAAAGGAACATTTATAGCTTGAGATACAAAATCCATGGCTCCAATTATCGACCGTTGGATGGTCTTTTAAGGTTACGTTTGGTTTGGTACGTTGTAAATTTGTAATCCTAATTCAGATTATTTTATTTGTTGTTATTTTAAAATTATAATATAATATAATTTAGGATAGATAATATGGAGTTTAAGTTAAAATTGATGTAATCCAATTACGTTCTAAATTATTATCCGAAAAGCATCAAGCATCAAACGCCGATTGGCGTCGATGACGTCGATCACGATCGTCGCGCCGCCACCGCTGTTGCCGCCATCATTATCGCCATCGTTGACTGGAAATCATTTCATCGCTCGTCGACTGTCTCCATCGCACCGCCTCGTCTGCCGTCGTCGACCGTCGGCTACTCTGCATGCCGCCGCTCGAGTCGCCTCTTCGTTGCCGCGCCCCACCACCGTCCGCCATAGCCCATCGTTGCTCACCGCCACCCGAGTTCGTCTTGGGCAAGGGCAATTGGGGCTCTTACCTAGGACTCAAAGAATATTTTTTTTTCTTCAAAATTTAAAAGAAAAAGGGCTTAATTTTTATCCAAAAATAAAAATTTTATATATAAAAAGGGCTCAATTTTTGTTTTCCGCCTCGGGCCCTAAAACACTAAGGATCGGCTTTGATCACGGCTCGCCGCCCTTCGTCGCCCGTCGTCGTCGCCACCGATCGATGATCACCACCGTCCGTTGCCACCCGTCGCCACTGACCAACAACCATTGTCGACCGTCGCCGTCCATTGTTATTGGCCACTCAGCAGCCACCATCGATTGTCGTAGCTGACCACCCCATCACCAACCACCCATGTTACGTTGTTCTTGTAATGGATACCCAAAAAAATATAATCACTTTTGTAATCAAATATTACATATAACTTTTGACTAAATATAATAATGTAATCAATATAACGATACACTAAACTATAAATTTGATTACATTACCAACTTAATTATATTAATTACACCCTATCAATCAAACGTAGTCTAATTGTGCAAAATATTGGAATCTATCAACTTAGCATCCCCTATCAATCTGTCCCCGGACCATCATAAGAGAGGTAAATCATGATAGATCTTTTGACCCTTGAGATTAGTAATCAACGTATGAAGGGATGATACCCTCGTATTTACATGGGAGTAATCCGTTATCCTATTATGCAATGTCTGTATGTGCTAACCACTAGGTTCTATTTACGAGCGTTTGCCTTAAGAAACTACAAAGGCGAGGTCATCTATATTGTGTATGTATATATATGTTTTCTCTATAGATTTTTATGTTCTCCCATGAGTGTCTAGTTTATTTCCTTGCTTTATTTAAGGATCTTTGGCTTAGTAGTAGAATGGGACCCTTTCGATCTTGGTTTCACATCGATTAGCAACTCGCATTTCAATTCGTGTTCGAGCACTTCAGTTCTATATGTCGCAACGACTGTTGATGGATACATGGCAATACTTTATTCATCAATACACAAATGCAAACAAATTCTTTTACTACATACCATATTCATTCTTGATTGGGGTCGTAAATGAATTGAATCAAGTTAAATTTTTTTAGTGTTCAATCTTATTTGATAAAATAATCAAGTCGAATTAAATGAAATCTAAAATTAAATAAACTTTTGAAACGAACTATTTAATTTTGATGTGATTTTTTTATATTTAGATTGAGTTTGGTTTAATTTGAATTTAATTTTATTTATTTAATTGATATTAAATTTTTAAATCAAATTCGAATCAAATTTGATTTGTTTAAATTTTATCAATATTTTAAGTCAAATTTATCTCTTTATTTAATTAAGTTTTAATATTTTAACATTATTACGGTCGACCTCTTGGTCTTATTGATTTGTTACAAATATACTCAATTATAAAACCTCTCGATAACTTAATTAATAACGCGACCAAAGAAAAGATTGGCGGAAATTTTTAGAGTTGTTAGAAAACTAATTAAGTGCCAATCAATCTAGACAACAAATCAATCTAGACAACTAATTAGTTAATAGTCTAAATTGATTTGACTCGTTTGAAAGCGATCTCCCTAAAACTAGTATATTGATTAGTTTTTTAGATGGATTAGTACATTGATCCGACGGCTCCCATTTAATCAACCTTAATTAAGGAGTTCATTATAGCTTCGGAACTTGAGTTAGTGTAGTGGTGCATCGTTCGATAAAGACACACCGTTCTGAGGCAATTCTTCACGCTCAACCGATCATGAAAAATAAAATATATATTATAAAAATATAAAAAAAGAAGGTAAAGTTGATGCATGCTATGTGAGTGTTTTTCTTTATTTTTATTAGTTATTGGAAAACATTTCTCATTTCACCCTTAAAATTTATCTATTTTTAAGACGTCTTGAAAAAAATTAAATTTATTAAGCTCTTCTTGTTTATAAGTCAAAGAAACAACTAAAAGATTCATATTAGAATTTCAATATATGCATATTTTTTTTTTCAAATATTAAGAGTTTCGATTGTTATATATATATATATATATATATATATATATATATATATATGTTATTCATCACTCGATATCCTAGAATTCAAGGATTTGATTATAATGTTCACCCGATCAGACGGTGATATATATATAAAGAGAGAGGAGGAATGACCTCCTATATATATAATTCATCCGTGAGCATCTCTATTATTCACCGTTTGATTGAGTGAACATTATAATCTAATTCTTGAAACATAGGGGATCAGATGATGGATAATGGAGGTACTAACAGATGCTCACGTACGGATGAGTTGTATAAGATAATATATATCTCCTACATGATGGTTTCGTACGTGACAACATCTCAATCATCTTATCTACAGGATTGCATGGTCATATGGAATGCACAATGCTTCTACTCGCATATTGTCGGAGCGATGAACATTGTAGCCCAACTCCTAAATTTGTCGAGATTACAGTCGAATTCTGATCGAATCAAGGCTCAATTGTACCGCCAATGCTCATGGCATTGACGATCGTGATTGGGTCATATTTCGATCGCGATCTGACTAAATTGGATTCTGTTCGCAATTTAGTCTGCATCCAATCATGGGTTGATTGGACTACGACTTCGGTCGAACCATAATTGGATTGTAATTGGAATCCGACCGTTCGATGACGATGTCGATTGGCATGGGTGTTGGACAAAGTTATTGTCATTCCTCATTACTATGCTCACTTGTGCACAGACACACAGATATCCATCACGTAGGATATCAATTTCGTATATGTGTTCTGATATCCTATGCTATGGTTTCATAAGCACTGCGTGCACGATAGCTTCTCCATTGTCTGATCTATCAGATTACACAGTGCTTATGTATGTCGTCGGAGCGATGGATACTATAGCCCAGTCCTTGAACCGGTCGAATCGAAATCATCGTCGACGTCCCTTCGACAAATCGTACCTAAAATTTTAATGGATCGAACTTTAAAAAAATATATTAATGAATTAAAATTTTCCCACATTAATTTTTGGTTTTGAGGGCGATTTAAACTATTTTAAAAATGGACTCGAGACAATCTTTGGTCTTACATCAGATATGCCTCTGTCCTCTGATTGTATCACGATCGAAATTTAGAATCCAATCGCTCGATGGAAATGTCGAACTATGCGAACATAAGTGAAGTTACTGTGCATATTATTCATTACTAAGCTCGTTCATATACGAACACATAGATATCTATCACACATGATATATATATAGGGTTTTACTCTCCTGCACGTCGAAAATGGTGTGCGCTTGTGTGCACTCCTCTCACAGCACAGTGATTTCACTGTGCTATGCATAGTGAAATCACTCTACATATGCAGGCACAATGCACAGGCATGGACAGATGCGGTGCACAGGAGAAATACAATCCCCCTCTCTCTCTCTTTCTCTTTATATATATATCAGTGTTCTAAAAAGCGCTAGATGGTAGGCGGGCGGTCACTCGCCGCCTAGCGCCTAGGCGGCTAGGCGGCCGCCTAGGCGGTTTTTAGGCGGTTTCTAGGCGGTCGATTTTTTTAATATTTGAAAGTAAATATTTTATTGTTGTTTTATTTGATTTCTCGGAAGAAGCTTCCACTCCCTAAGAAAAAAATTGTGATAAAAGAAAAATAAAACCAGGCAGTAAAAATAATAATTAAGATGAAAGCAATTATTAAAATTGTTAAATAAAAAACAGTAGTACCAAGTCCTAACTACATAAGCCAGTACAGGAAAGATAAAATTTGTTATTGGATACAAGTGTTTATTGATGAGTGAAGAAATCCAAACTAAAATGAGAAAAAAAATGTAGCAGTCAGATCCGTCTTAGGTTCTTATTTTACATGTGGATTGAAGGTTCTATTCATGCCTTCTTCATACAAGACCTGCAAATCTTTTCTCTGCCACTTCTTGTCATACTGGTCTCCCTCCATCCACCTTTGTTACTAGCCCAGTATGAAACTGTATGCTAAATCATTCATAATTTATGTAACAGCGTGACTATACATCAATGCAATTCTGGTGAACTAGTTTGTTCACATTTCTTGTTTTTAGAAAAAATAAACAGGGGCATGATCATGATTCTTGGGCACTTAATGAAAGCAATGTTCAGAAATGAATTGATTAAAAATAATTGGACAAAAAACAATGAGTCGCGACACGCCTGTGCCCTAATTTGGCACGGACGTGTCGCATAGTTCTCCCCGGCGCGACACGCCTGTGCCCTCATTTGGCACGGGCGTATCGCACAGTTCTCCTCGGCGCGACACGCCTGTGCCCTCATTTTGCACGGGCGTGTCGCCTGTGGCATGGGCGTGTCGGGAGCGTGTCGATTGTTGTTGAGCACTGGAACTCCTGATTAATCGTTCGATCGCCCCGATTAATGTCGATTAATCGCTCTGGGCGCCGATTAAAGCGGCGACGCCGCCGATGAATGCGGCGACGCCTAGCGGCGTCGCCTCTGTGAATGTCAGGGCGGTGGACGAGCGTCCACCGCCTAGGCGCCGCCTAATCGGACAAAATCGTCGATTTTTAGAACACTGATATATATATATATATAACTCATCCGTAGCACTAGTGAACACATCTATTGTTCATCATCCGATCTTTTAAAATTCAAGAATTAGACTATAATACTCATCTGATTGGACAGTGGATAATCAAAATACTCATGAATATTCACGGATGAAATATATATATATATATATATATATATATATATAAAGAGAGAGAGGACGCCTCGATCGTCGCAGAAGGTCGGATTTCTACCGATTCTACCGAATCCGGCGACGCTTAGAATCCGACTGCGATCCGGCCAACACTGGAGTCCGATCGGATTCCGATCGGAAACGATCGCGATTGTGACCGTCAGTGGGCGCACCATTGGCGACCTCAATCCAACCGGGATCTGGTCGGATTGTGGCCGGAAACGGCCGCGATTGTGGCTGTTTCGTGGCGGTCGTTTCCAGGCGCGATGGTGGTCGTTTCCGACCGGGATCCGATCGACACCGGAAATCAACCGGGATCTGGTCGACATCGGAGTCCGACCGACACTGTGTGTGGGTCGGACGGTAAATCGCGTGGAGCGCACGGGCGCGCAAGGCTTCGGCGCGCATGAGATCAATTTTCATTATATCTTATACAATTCATCCGTGAACATTAGTGAACACCTTTATTATTCATCATCCGATCCCTTAAAATTCAAGAATTAAACCATAATACTTATCCAATCGAACAGTGAATAATCAAAATATTCATCCATACTTATGAATTTTATACATATATATATATATATATTATAAACATTGAGCACATGACATGACATGAGTGGGCGGTCAAATTTTCAACTATACAAAAAGGGTAGCATTTTGTTTCTTAGTGGGCGTGAGAGCTTAATTAATTAGCAAACTATACTAATTAATATAGTAAACATGTGGCATATGCATTAACCACTTTGCATCTATATTTGTGCTCCATCATTAAATAGATTATCTTTTACTACTTTCGAGTTTTACCAAGCTCATCATCGACCTTTTGCGAGTGAGCTAGCCAATGCTTTGCTTCCCTCCATTCATGACGAACTTAATTGTGCTAAGTTTGTGCTTTTGGATTATGATAGGAACCTTTTCTATATTTTTCTATGAGATGAGACACCAACTTATCTATCGTGCACGTTTAATCTTTACTAGACTTCTACTTTCTATATGTTTCCATTTTTCTTTTTTGTCTCATTAAAAAAATCTTTCAATGTCATATTCTACTTCTCTTCCCCATCATATATATATATATATATATATATATATATATATAATCCCTTATTTTGATAATACCATATAAACATTGCCTATCCTTGGTAAGTGTGCAAATTCAATCTAATTTCATGCTTTAAGATTTAATACGATACTAACTCTGAAAGTGGATAATGCTATATATAAACGAACTAAATTTTATCTTCTAATTGGATTCCTTTGATAAGATCATAAAATTGATTATATTCTATCTGAATTTAAAATGAATTAAAATAATGGTCGTTCCAGATTAGTTTGATTTTTTTTTTATGGATTTGAAGGTGATCCAAACTTGACTCGATTTATTTGATTATTCGAAACTTTTATATACTTTTTAAGTTTATACAGTTGATTAGTTAGTTTGATTTTGAAAACTTATTTATTTAGTTTTATTATATTTATAAGAATTTTATTGACGAAAATAATTTATAAATATGAATGGTTCAAATTTATTTATTTAATTGATTTTAAGTATATTAAAAAATATAAATAAATTTTTATTAAATAGGATACCAAATTTACTCAGAAATATTTTATTCATTTAATACTTTATTAAAGGTCATATCTTTGTATAAAAGATCATATCCGTTAAATAAATTTAACGTCACTAGTAAATATAAGAGCAAATAAATCATGGATAATTATTAATCTTCGTACGATAATAAATATGATAAAGATATCATTCGATACGAATATTAAATAATTCGTTGATACAAATATCAAATCTTACTCCCTGTGAAATTTTATATCTTGATTCACATGCGGAGAAAAATCAGAATATCCAGATTACATTACAAGATTGATTATTTTATTTATTATCATTTTAAAATTATAATGTAATGTAATCTGGATTACAAAAGACATTAAAATTTTATAATTTGAATTATAAAGCAAAATCTATATAATTCGATTACATTCTAAATCGTAATCTGAAAAGTGTTGGATACTCAACAATCGAAGTCGATCGTTATCGTCCGTTGTCACTATCGATCAGTCGATCGTCATCATCAGTCGTCGTCGTCGTCACCATCGTCACCGTGGTCACCACCGTCGTCGCCACCATCGTGGGCCGGTCGCCGTCGCCGCTTGCCGATCGGGGTCGATCGACGGGTGGCGGGCGACGATCGACCGTTGCCGTCGTCATCGTCATGGTCATCGTTTTCTCCGTCAATCGATTCATACCGTCTTTGTAATAGATACCAAACAAAAAAAATATAATTACCTATATAATCCAAAATTATATATAATTTTTATCTAAAAATAATAATATAATCAAAATTACATTATATTTCATTACAACCTTGATTACATCACAACTTGGATTATATTACGTCTTATCAAATGTGGTCTAAAAGTGATTTAGATCTTTTGATGGACTAAAATCAAATATTTGTGTTCAGCGAGTAGATAAGACTTGGTTTTATCCTTTAATATCGATCTGCAAGGACAATAAATTATGAGTCAATAGATATAACAAATCTATCACGTGATGATCATACTTTACAAGATTTTTGAGTGAGAGGTAAATAGACATTTTGAAGGAGGTATTTTGTAAAAGTTGATAAAATTACATGGGGAAATATGAAAAAAAGAAGATCGCTAATTAAAATTGATTTGGATTTTCTAGGGTTCGAGGCGTTTCTTTCAAGATTAATTAAAAAATGTGACACCATTAAAGAACGGTACAGAAAACACACATTTTGTTATTTTTTTAAATTTTAACTAAAAAAAAGGATTTGGAAAGGATCAAGAATCAAATTAATAGAGAGAGAGAGAGAGAGAGAGAGAGAGAATTAATTAAAGTGTGTGCAAATCGCGAATGCAATGCAATGCCTCGAATGGCTTCCGGCGAACGATAAAAAAGCCGAGATTTGCAGAAGGCGACGGGGTTTGGTGTCAAAAGAAGCCCACTTTGCTCTCCCTTTTGCTGCCAGTCGCAAGCTTGCATCTTCCTCTCCGTTCTTCTTTTGGGGATCTGAAGTTGTTCATCTGAAAAGACGGAAAAAATCGAGCTTGGGGTAAACATCCTGGTCTATATTGATTTGTGGCGTCTTTTTTTTTTTTTCCTGTTATTGCGTCTTGAAGAAACGAAATGTTTTGGCGTAATTTAGTTTGTAAAGCTTTGATTTGTGGCTGGGTTTGTCTCCGTATCGATAGGTTTTGTGGTGGCCGCTGGCTCTGCTTGAATAATTTTCTCGGGAACTTTTTTTTTCTTCTTCTGTCTATGGAGGCTTTTTCTGGTGTAGGTCGATGTGATTCGGTAAGAAACTTGCAATCTTTTTCTTTTTCTAGGTCAATGATCCGGTCCTTCTGGTTGTGGAGCTCGTTGGACGACGCTAAAGATTCGATTTTTTTTTATCAATTTCCTTAACCTGATACTTGTTCTCGACATCTCTAGATCTCACATGCTTCTAATCTGAAGAAGAATAACTTATTTGTTTTTCAAGTATAATCGGAAAGTTTGCTAGTGGAAGAGTTGAGATTGATAAGGATATACTAATTCCTGGAAGATATGTTGAAAGACAAGGCAGAGTTGATCTCATTCATGTTAAATGATTCTTCGGGGCAAAGTTCGTGTTGGGATCGCATAAACTATGATCTCTTTGGATGCTCTGGCAACAAGAAACACCGAAAAGAAGACGACAGTGAGCAAAGCAGAATTAGGAACAAGCTTCCACAGCATCCTGAAACCCCCAATATCGATGATGTGCAACGCAATTTAAGCCGTCGGGCCAATGATGCAGATGGCTCTAATGATTCGAGAATGTTGATCAACCCTCTTGGAAAGGACATAACAATGAACTGCCTCCTTCACCTCTCCCGGTCTTATTATGGCACGGTGGCCGCCCTCAATTCTTCCTTCCGGTCACTGATCCAATCTGGAGAACTATATAGAGTTCGTCGCCAAATGGGTATCACTGAGCACTGGATATATTTCTCCTGCAGCCTCACTGAATGGGAAGCATATGATCCATACCGCAGGTTATGGTTTCGTCTTCCTCCGATGCCTCCTACTGGAAGTTTCATGAACTCCGATAAGGAGTCCCTTGCTGTGGGCACTGATCTCCTTGTTTTCGGTAAGGAGATAAATTCCCACATTGTAATGCGATACAGCATTTTGACCAATTCTTGGTCGCGTGGAGTAGTAATGAACTCGCCTAGGTGCTTGTTTGCATCTGCTAGTCTCGGAGGGAAGGCTATTGTAGCCGGTGGCACGAGTGCTTGCGGTGAGGCACTTGACTCTGTGGAGCTTTATGATTCTGAGACAGAGAGGTGGGAGACCCTGCCAAGTATGATTAAAGCTCGGAGCAAGTGTTCGGGGGCTTTCATGGATGGTAAGTTCTATGTCATAGGCGGCATGGATGGTAACAAGAAGGTGCTGACATGTGGGGAAGAGTATGACTTTGTGAGTTGCTCTTGGAGGTTGATTTCTGGTATGTCTGATGGCCTCAATGGTGCGTCCGGTGCACCTCCACTGCTTGCCGTGGTGAACAATGAGCTCTATGCAGCTCATTATGCCGACAATGTCAATGTGGTGAGGAAGTACGATAAGGAAAGCAAGTCATGGTCGACTCTCGGACAGTTACCTGAGAGATCAGCTTCAGTTAATGGTTGGGGACTTGCGTTTCGTGCCTGTGGCGAGAAGCTGATAGTTATCGGAGGGCCAAGAGAATATCATACAGGGATAATTGAGATCAATTCTTGGATTCCAAATGAGAGAGAACCTGAATGGAATTTGATGGTTAGGAAGGAATCGGGCAACTTTGTTTACAATTGCGCCGTCATGAGCTGCTGATTCCACTGATCCTACGGTGTCTACAAATTGAATATCTGGAAGTGCACATGATATTTGGCCGGCCGGCTTGTTAGAGTTTCATAAACCACAGCTTTCAGTTTTCATAAAAATGGCGACATCTGCCTTCTCTGAAGCTCAAATTTGCCGACAAAAACAGTTAGCATTTCTGCTGTCCATGGAACGACAGAGGTTCGGTGGTACTGCCTCTCGGTGAGTGCCGCCTCGATTTATTTTTCATTTTAGAAGCATGTTGGCTATCTGAACTTGATACTAACATGTTCAGTTAATAACTTGAGGCAACAAAAAAGTCCAGTTCAAGTAAACCCTCATATAGATCAAGTTTGATCCATGTTTCGATAAGATGTTTTTTGGTGGCATATCTGAAGCGAAAAGGACACACACGACTTCACCGGATGTCGGTTTGTTTCATGTAGTTTAAATTTCTTTGTTTCCATGAATAACGTCCCAATGGGAAGCTTCACCATACTTTAATTGTCGCGACTACTTGTACCATTCGACTAACTTCTTCCGCGATCTCAAGGTTTATGTTTTGGTTACAAACTGCTTTTTATTTTCCCTGGTGTGGTTGCTGTAGAGATCAAACATGAAAGCTAAGGTTTTTATCAGTTTTTTCTTGCTCCAAGTCTTTTACATCGACAATTCAACTTCGATTGATATAGAAATATATGGGCAGTGGCAACTTCTATCTAAGCTGCCATAAATTATGCATACAGCAAACTACTGGGCAAGTATATTTATGGGATTCATTTCAGGATGCCATTTTCTTTGCCATCCTGTTGAAGAATGATAAGCCTCTCAGACAGATCTCATGACACTTTAATATCCTCCTGTCATGGTACTTTGATGCCTTAATTCTCGCATTCTTTCTGAGGTTTACAGAAACAAGATTATTATCGAGTTCTGCTTTGAAAGAATTGCTAATGCATGGTGATGGTAGCTCTGGAAGCACTTTTGTTGCCTGGTTTGTCCTCTTGTCAGAGGTTGCTTCCTTTATGCTTTATCATCGTGCTGAAAAACATTTCTGTCACTGAATGTACCTAATGCATCCATTATTTGGTAGTCTATTATTATCGTTATTATTATTATTATTATTATTTAATTTTTGACAGTTTGCATTCATGAGTTCGAATAAAATCTGGCAACAGCAGGAGATTAAATCATACTTGAACATCCAGCACAGCACAGCTCATCCGATCGACTCAAATTAAAATTTCAATGTGATGCGACTTGACTTGTCTGGTTATATTCGGCAGGTCTAAGTCTTTGATTAGTCTTTCACGGAGATGACGTAGTAGTTAAGGTTTGATAGAGTTTACGAATAAGATAAAGGTCGATTCTGAAAGAGATTTAAAGTTTTTTTTTGAATTCAGATAATTTCCATATGTCTTAGCTAGTACGTCAAGATTCATAGAATTACGATGGCCATGAAATAGACCGATGAGGACTGCAGGATTAGTAGATTCTAATCTTTTACAGAGGTCTAAATATTTGATTGATTGTTTCTACGAGAGAATTAAGTGGCTAATATAGATGGTAAAATTATTTCAAAGAGCAAGGACTATAAATTTTGTTTAGATGTCTATTTTTCTGTCGTATTAGTTTTTCATTGGATTGCGATTCATCTTTTTTCATTTAGTTGTGAGACCGATGATGAAAAATATCTAGAATGAACACATTATTTTTTACCCAAAAGTATTTGATTGATCGATGATAATACAATATGGTTGATCTGAAACATAATAATATAACTTGAATGTAATTTTATTTCTTTTACATTTAAACTTTGTAATCTATATCCAAGCTATGCACCGTAGAAATTTATGCAAATGGGATATAATAAATTAATTATTTTTAAAAATGATTGGGATAATGAAAGAAACTTAACATTATGAACATACTGAAGTGCAATCTTAGAAAATAAAAATATAAAATTAATAAATTCATCCATTCTGCACTATGAATAATAATTTAAATAATTAACATATAAATCAATGACTCTCGTAGATAGATAAATTCTGAATCGAGTTGTTAATCTTTCCTCGTGGAAAAGATCGGGTGGCTACAAATTTGTTATAACGAGTACGAATTGATCTTTAAAGATTGCAAAAAATCTTTCTAGGATGTTTGCTCTAATTGGACTAAATTTTTCATGATTTATTTCTTTTACAGTAACTATGGAGCCGATTGGTAGGATCTTTTGGGGTGAATGGATCACCTCTCTTTTGCTACAATACTGAATCGAGTTGGATCACCAATCAACGTGCATGGATGCCCCATGACACGGCCCCAATCCTTCAATCTTCAACTCCAATCACAGCATCTCAACATCCTTACAAAAAAATAGGGCAACTAAAGGAGTATTGTTCACATTGGAGGCCGTAAAGCTCGAAAGCCCTACAAGGCTACAAAGCTTCAGGAACAGACACAGACAAGACTACGAAGGTGAACAAACAAGGCCTTAATGTTCGCATTGGAGGCCTTGCTCCATTCGTTTGATCAAGTCAACTTGTATACTCAACTAAAGAAAAGTTAATCTCACATCATTAATGAATTAAACACATTCGATCCTATTTACCTGTATGAGTTGTAGTATCTGCATATTGACATTTTTGTGCTCGCGTTACGAATTGGAAATATCTGATGCGTTCATCTAAGCTGTATTTCAACTTTGAGAAAGGTCTGAAAACAAAGGTGTCTTGGATTTCCTCACCAAACTCTCCATTTAGTAACAGCAGAAGTGTTCCGGTCATCCATCTGCTTCTCGTCTGCATGTTCAATTGACTGAAACCTCTGACATCCACTCCTTCACTATGAGACTTAACCCGTTCATGTGTTTGTTGGCTTCCTGCAAAATAATAATACTAAAAAAAATGGCCATGCATTCGTGTTTGTGAATCTGAGCTTTGCAGATGGAAAACTGATTATTAGCTCTAGTTCAAGTTCAACACAAAGGAACAAGATGTTATCAAGCATCGTATAGGTTGCTGCTGCAAAATAGGAAGAATTACTCACCTGGTGGATTGCAGCTAATTTTGTTTCTGCATCATGTAATTGAGATTCTATTTCTTCTTGGACTTGCAGTAGAAATTTTCTGTGTGCAGTCTCTGCTCATATACAAGAAGAAATATACAACTAAAAATGAAAGAGTATAAAATTCGTATACACATGTCAACGAACTAGCAGAGGGAGGAGGCTAAATGTGTTTCTAAGCATGTTGAGGTAAGCACGTGATCACTACTTCGAACTAAGAAATAACAGAAGCAGATTATTTCTCAAATATTTTAGCTGTGTGATTCATAATCTAATACAACAAGAGGCTAAAATGTCTCCCTTCATGGCGGCTTAGCAACATCATCAGGGTCACTGTAATTGGCAAGAAACGGACTCTCAATCGTAGAAAGTATTTTTTTACCTTCTACGAAGTGACAAAAGAAATAACAATTCAAAGTTCAAACAACAATATCTTATGCACAATCCAACGCTTAGTCTACAGGGAGCATCAAGTGGAAATGAGGTCTTTTAAAACTTCAAATGGTAGTCATTCAATCTATTGCAAATATGGGGTTTCAGCTAAACAGCAACTTCTTAAGCTTTCTTAGTAATACTTACTTTGCCGGTCCAAACCAACTTTTAGCTCTGCTTTATACGCTTCAATTTCCTCAAGAGTATTCTTGCAGCCTAGGAGGTGTTGACCAACCTCTTCCTTAAATGTGTTATGAATGAACCTAAATCTTTCATTTTGCTCTGTACCATGTCAAGGAATCAATTCAGGAATGAAGAAAGAAAGACAAGAAAACAAAAACACCACGAGAAAAACTTGAATTTGAATCTCAATAAGAAAAGAAATGAAAACATAATTTGTCAAACAGAAGAACCCCAAAGTTGGTGCAGGAAATCTTAGCTCAGATTATCAAATGAAGTCTTAATTATACCATCAAATTTTGACTCCATGGACTTCATTTTTGATTTGCCAATGTTGAGAAATTTCCCTCTGCAAAGAGTAAACATGATGAGTTCTTCATCAATAAATGTGTTCAGATGTAAAAACTCACAGATCTTCTTGTATTAGAGACTGAGCTTGTTCCAACTGTGAATGTATTTTTTCTCCAGCAGCTGAGAGTATCTCAGATCTTTTTTTGGAAGTTTGTGACCTCAACTTGAATTTGAATTCCTTCAGAACTAATGCCAATTGGCACATGACGCTTGCATACAGGAAAAATTGGGAAGACGCATGAGCAAAATAGAAACAAAAATCAATAGCCAAATAATAAAATATTTAGTACTAGAAATGATTATACCTAGCTAAGTTGTGCTCTGGATATTGGTCTGAGACTTTATATGCTCCGGTAACTTCATCAGTTTCTGAATTACAGTAACCGGGGGAGATTGGTTAGGGAACCTGGTCAATAAAGATGTGAAACTAACTTACTTGAGATGTCAGGAGCAAGGTTAATTTGGCATAATGTTTTCCCTTCTGAAGTGTGTTCCCTTTTTCTAGATTTATGAAGACTATCAGCATGCGACGACCATTCTTCAGATGATTGGTAACCTGCAAATGGATTGCATCAGCTCTCTTTGTAGCAGAAAGAATTATGGCAAAAGTTACCAAAATCATACAAATTGTAAAAACATAAACTAAATAACAGTGTTTCCTATGTTTTGTGCTTCTTAGAAGGTAAAATTTACTACAATTTCCCAAGCACTTAGACAAGTATAGTCTACATTTCTACCCTTCCGATTCACCAGAACTAAATGGAACAGTGTCATTGTTTATTTCAACTCGAAAAATATGATTTGAATTGGTTTTTATTAAATTGGTTTGATTTAATGAATTTGATTATATAAATTGGTAAGGTTTGGATTTCTTTTTTGAAAATTAGTTTGAACCCAAAAACTAAATATAATTTGTAGTGTTTTCATATATCTATTCAGGAAAACTAATATATAGTACTATTCTTTAAATTTTCACTAACAATTGAATAATAAATTTAAAACTTTAATTTCTCAATTACTATATGTGATGAATAACTTAAATTATATACAAACTATTCTTTGTTACCAATCTTGAATGTTAATTATAACTGATATGTAAAGCTTTAGTTGTAAATATGAATTTTGTAGTGTTAATGCTACAAAATACTTTTTATAGAAAAAGAATACTATGCTAATTTGGTTCGAACCAAACAAATCTGATAATTTAGGTTGATGTTAGCTCATTTTGTACCCTTATTCGGATTGGCTTGGTTTGAAAGGAGAAATTAAGATAAATGAATTTTGTTTGGTTCTGTCTTAACCAATGGATGCCCCGATTTCACATTCTATGCATTTGATTATCAACAAGTTCCTGATTAAACATACCAAGTTGTTCACATGCAATATTTAAAACATGCAATGGGCCTTAAAGATACCAAGTTGTCATCTTATAATCTTACTCGTGCAATCACATCATAACAGCTAAAGAGGGTTAGGGCCTTAGCATAGGGTCAAAATATGCAGCCTTGTATAAACAATCTTCTATTGCAAGTATATGCTAGGCACAAGTATTAACTGATAATCAACAGCCAGCAAGCGCTCTCCAGCATGTAGCAGGTAAAACTATGTGGACTTTCTCAGGCTAGCATAACCCATTCAGTATTTCTGTGATCTTGTATTACAGAATTCAAATGACAGAGACAATGTTCAGGAAGAAAACATAAGAATGAAAAGGTCAATGGAAATATTCCTTGCTACCTAGTAGATCCTTCAAACATCAATCCAAAGAACAAAATAATAAATGATTCAAGCTAAGAACTTGGATGTTTAGGTTCAAACAGAGCTGCAGATGATCACCATGGAAGAGATATTGGTATATACTATGAGGGACCTCTGATAAATGACTCAGAATAATCAGTAGGAACCGACATCAAACTGTATCCACTATAAAAGGAAAGAAAAACAAATAGATACTTCAAACTCCAAGTTTGAAATCTCTGCGACTATATTTGAGGTGATTATTCCAACTAAACTCTCAAATATATATTGCTCAAGTAATCTGTATTCTAAACTTATTAACAAAAAAAACAGCCTTTTTCAAGAAGCAAATATTTGTTTCTGTCAAAACAAAAAACCAACTCAATCTTGTTAATTATTTTCAAATAAAAGGGCTTACAAATTACAACAGAGGAGAAAAGGAAATTAAGGCTAAAGAAGGAAAATCACAGGGATAAAAGATCCAACCTATGCCTTTTCTTTTGGTTGGGTTAACATACGTTCCTCTAGTATCAGGAAATTATATGGATCAAGTGATCTGAAACTTCTTTTAAGAGATAAGGATATCAATGGAACCTAACCTCTCAGATATGGTAAAAGAACATATCAGAAAACAACCGTGTCATGTCATTTCCACTAATGTGGAACTCTATTGACTTTGGATCTGCATCAATCAGTACACTATCCACTTTAAACATGTGAGCATGCAATCATTAGTAATTGTTAATTAAGTTGCAATATGCAATAAATATTAACTTGATAGATTCCCATTTAAGATAAGTAAAAGGTAACTAATCACAATGGAAGAAGGCAAGCCTTGGCGCAACGGTAAGGTTATTGCCTTGTGATCAAGAGGTCATGGGTTCGAATCCTAGAAACAATCTCTTGCAAAAAGCAAGATAAGACTGCGTATAATGGATCCTTCTCCGGGACTCCACATGGCGGGAGCTTCGTGCATCGGGCTGCTAATTAATCACAATGGAAATAGAAATTATGATCAAAATTATAGCATAAAATTAACCACCTTTATTAGAAAAATCACTTGCTTCAAAGATTCTAGCGTCATGTTTACTGGTTGAAGTTAGAAAAGTCTGTCTTGGGGATTTTCTTTTTTCTGCATGATGCGGAAACAACAAAATCTCTGAATTGTTTATCTCTCTGCTTCCATCCTAAAGAACATTAAGGCAGGCCAAGGGGAATATGGACCAAAATTCTAGGCTTGGTATGCATAATTGCAATAGAAACAAATTTAACATTCCGGATGCAAGCACAGAATAATTTGAAAGTGATCTGAAAAACTTGGTAAAAATAAAGATCAAGGATACCGAAAATGAAGGAGTTGAATTCAAATTATCTGAATTTGATCTAGAAAATGTTCTCGATGCAATTGTTCCCTGAGATGCCATAGGAGTGCAAATGACCTCATTCGATTGTTCTCTTTTTGATGGACTTGTGCCCATTGCAAAAGTTGGACTCTGGAAATTACTAAAGGGCATCGGAAATTTCTCCATAGATGGACAATCATTCCCTTCTTGCAGATGAAGTGGCACTTGATTCTTATCATGAGCCCCTGAATACCTATTGCACTTTTGTGAATCAGAATGTACTTGAGATTCTACATTGTTTCTAGGTGGAGTGACCAAAGAATTAATTGCTTCAGAATGTAAGTGATGATTCTCATTTGTAAGTTTGTTCGATGTTTGGAAGTTGTATGATTCATTCTGAAATGGTAGAGAGGGTCCTGTTCTCTTGCTCTTTGGTGCCACGTTGTCAGAAGGTAACATTGTTTTGTCCGTGAATTCCAAATTGTTGGCCAAACCCATTTTCTTAGGTATCTGGCCTTTCTGATGCTCAAATGTCTTCCTTTTTTTCTTGCTCCTTTTCCTGTTGCAACCATTAATATGTTGGTCCGAACATACTGCTTTCGCATCCTCTTCATTGAAGGTAAAGATATTGTTTTCTCCCATCTTCAGTTTAGATGCTGAGCAGGAAGAGGACGGTGGCATCTTCCTGCACTTTGTTCCCTCTCTTAACTTCTGAGGTATTATAAATGGAGCTTTCTTTTCTTTTAAATGATATGTGATCGGTTCTTTTATGACTCCATTTGGACTATCTGAATCAGTATCAATAATATCTGAGCTCTGTTTGGCTTTGATGAATTTTTCTTCTAGCAGATCCCCTCTTTGATTTCTATTAAGTGCTTCTTCCTCTACAGATTTTGGTGTTTTCATAATCTGCTGAGTCATTGAAGGCATATCAAATTGATCCTTGCCAGGTTCCTTTCTATCTTCAGGATTTGGGGAGTTCATATTCAGTTTGCACTGTGAATTCTTACCAAGTATCTCCTGCAAATTCATTCTCAATGTTTCATTGTTGCACTTATCCACTTCCCTTGGTTGTTCACAACTCATATTGCCATGTAGCATTTGCATTTCTTGTATGGAAGTAAATACTTCTTTTTTTCCAGTTTTTGCACCCATCTGTAGGCTCTTCCCAGAAGGAATTTTCTTATGCACTCCATTTTCTGACTCGAGAACTGAAGCTTGGTTTGATAAAGAAGTAATGTTCTGTGAAGTGGGTGTCTCAGCGAGTAAAGATTTTTTGAAGGAACAAGCAGACGATTTTTCAGCTTCATTTGTCTCAACTCCTTTGGGAACAACAGACTGTACATTCTTGAGCATAACTTTTTCAGTATCTATTTCTTCAATATGCTCAGGAAACAAATTACCTGTCAGCATGGTCGGGGTCTCATAAGATATTTTTGTACATAAATTTTTTGAAACCTTGGAATCACTGTTAGTCAGAATTCCATCTGGTTTGGATGTCTCAAAAAACCAAGATCCCTTGTTTTCTTTTGCAGTGTTCTCCTGTGATGAAAACCTTCCCTTGAATTCAGGCATAGCAATCCTCTTTCCATTTGTTACTTTGGACACCAGAGCTGGGCATTTATCGACTGTAATCCCAATGGATATTTTTTGAAATCGACTAGAATCACGATAGTTGCTGCTTAAACTCCGACAGTCACTTGATCCAGCCTATATCATGTCAATTGACATGAATTGATCAAAATAGGTAAATAAACAACCTAATTTTCTAAAAATATTTAAGAAGAAACAATTTTGACATTGAAGAAGCTACTCAAGCTGCAAGAACAATCCTATAGCATGCTGCTCTATATCTGCGTTTAGAAGAAAAACAAGGTGGAGAATGACAAGATTTTTCACTCCAGGCATGCATGTCAATATGTTATATATTCATTTTTTTCCAAAATATTTTAGAAACTTATCACCTTTGCAGCATTAATAATTTAGAATAATCACCTTCAATAATTTATAAGTAAGCCATCTTTTGCTTGTATTTGCTTACTTTATTTTACTGTACACAAGTCTGCCAAGCCAGAGAACTACTCTATCTGTTCCAAAGTTCAATCTACTGTATAGATAACAGCAATCCACTTCACTAACATGCTGTTCATCCTTGAAAGTATCGGTAGATTGGTACTTCAATAGCTTGCCTTCCACCAAAATGAGAGAGTCCCTATCTCATACTAGTTATTATCTCCTTAACTAGCAAGCATAATGCCATTTACACCACAGTTGAGGTGCTCACAATCAACAATTAAACAAGAAAGATTACCATCTTCAGTTGCATGATATCACTGACCATTTTACAGCTAATGTGCACTCATCAAATAGTTGCATCAGGCAATAGAAACACAACAGATAATAACTAATCTCGTCTAGTGTAGAACAATTGCTACATTTTTCTAGGTGCAAGAGTTTGAACCTTTAAAATTCAAAGTGTCTCATCTTATAGGTTGGCGAGAAACCACACATTGGAATACAATCAAACATAGCTGTAAATGTGAAACACATTCAACATGTTCCACATATATGTGAATCCAGGTATTATTGTCAAAACCAAAGAATTATGATACAACTTCTCAGCAATGCAATCAAACAATGGTGGCAAAATTCACCACCAATTGCAAATTTACCAGCAAAAAACAAAAAATTAGAATGAAAACAACAAAATATCAAGCAGCTTCTAGCTATAAGAATAAAGCGTGTCAAGTAAATAATCTTTCGCCATGAACATTAAAATCTCAAATAATTTTTCCAAGCCCATCCCTATAGATCATCTGGTGTTTTCACATCTATTATGAATTATTTCCCTCCAAAACCTATTCAGGGATAACTTGAAAATATAAGATGCGAAGCCCGATTCAGTAACAGGGTCAAAAACAAAAATCATTAGCAATTATTCTAGAGCCTAGGACTCGAGAAACCTTGTATTATTAGGTCCTAGACCTTCACAGATAACTAAAATATCTGTATAGAAATCAAATTTTTGAAAACGGGAACAATTATAATTATGCAAATCCTAAATCGGTCTTGAAGTAGAACTAACTCCAAAGCGGCTAAAATCTAGATCAAGTTTAGAAATAACATAGCTCGGTAGACATCCAGAATATCAACAAAAAGGGGAAAAGTTGAATTCAACCATGGATTCCATGAAGACCAGAAATCTAGGAGCCAATCGCGGCGGATCTATAATGATCGGATGCATCAAATTCAGAGAGAGAGAGAGAGAGATCGTACACACCGGCTTCATCGATCGCGGATCCTGAAACCCTTGGCTCACGAGCAGCTTGTTCTCCTCTACCTCCTCCTCTACCTCAATTCAAATGTAGTCTTATAGCTCTCGCGGCCTGCTTTCCCTCCAAAGCGACACATCAAATCCCAATTATTGTATATAACGGGCTTCGTTTATTTACTTCTCGTTTAATTGGACCGGGCCGATAAACGGCCCGATTCAATTGGAGGTATCTCAAATATAAGTGTAAAAGATGTTTATATTCGTCTCTCATTTTTTTCATCGTTCGTTGATGATGATAAAAAAAGATAAATTATAAAGTTATGTTCTTTTGACCCATCGATCAAAATAACAAATGACTTTTAAATTTAAATGAAAATTTTAAATTTCACATCGAAAATTAACTTCTCCTCATTTATAATAATATCTACACTACTTTAGCTAATAAATTATGGGAGACGACTCAAATATCAAGTCAAACCTTTCCCAAGAGAATTCTCACGGATAATAACTAGAAAATTAGTACAAAATTTAATTAAAGTTTTAGTATATTTAACCTTCATCGACAGTTCTATCTATTTGTTAATTTAATAGTCTTAAAATAATTATTTCATCCATTTTGAATAAATTAATTTAATTTATATCTCCACCTATTTCTCTAAAATGTTAAATGTTAATTTGTAAAAAAATAATTTATTAAATAATTTTGATCAATCTATTATACAAAATCGTAAATACTGGGCAACCCCAAGGCCTTGGTCTGTTTAGACCTAAAATCGCTTATTCCTCACATTATCTCCTGCTCGCTCCTATACAGTCCCACTCTCGCACCTTATCAACACCCAAGGCCTAATCCATGGCGGCTCCCTCCTCCCTACTCCCTTCCCTCTCTTGCCATGTCCACACCGTCTCCTCCACCAAGCCTCAGACCTTGGCTCTCGTTACCTCCTCCCTTTCCTCATCCCAACCGTCATCCTTCGCCCCCATCAAAATAGCCTCTTTTCCTTCTTATACCTTGCTTCCTCTTCTGAGAAAGGCGCCGACTTTGGGCTCGGGGGTCGTCCCCAAGGTGGCGGTGTCGTCGGATTTGGATAAAGAAGAGGATTTTGAGTTTTCGGATGGACAGGTGGGGTTCTCGCCTGATTTGAAGCTCTTTGTCGGGAACCTCCCGTTCAGCGTCGATAGTTCCCAGCTCGCTGGTCTCTTTCAGCGAGCTGGAAATGTTGAGATGGTTGAGGTAGGCTCAAGGCTTTGTTTCGACTTACTCAGCTTGCTAGGTTTTTAGTTAAACTCTTCTCAAATCTGGCGGTTTTTAAATAGAGTTTCTGATAGTGTTCTTGTTTGCTTTTCCCGCAGTGATAACGTTTAATGGGCATGCTTTAATAGTCTGCAATTTGTTGCGTTGATTTACAGGTTATATATGACAAGATAACTGGAAAGAGCAGAGGTTTTGGGTTCGTGACCATGTCTACCATCGAGGAAGTTGAAATAGCTGCTCAACAGTTCAATGGTTATGTAAGTCGCTTTAGTAAACTTCACTATGACATCATGTTCTAAATATAGATCATAAATGTGATGTTTGAAGTTAAATTGGTGCTGCCTTTATGTGGATTAAGCAATGTCTTAGAAATGGTGCTGCTTATTGAGTTTCTTCCTTAAGTTTGTAACTGATAATAGTTGATGCAACCACCATACGTTCCATATGTAGTTAGCCTGCTAGTTTATGGAAAAATTGAGTTACTTAAATCAGAGTTATCTTGCAGATATGAAGATTTGTTTTTGTATCTAGTAAATGGGTTCTTATTCTTAATTCAGTAGTGTGGGCATTACAAATACCTAACTTTAATGCACACGATGAGATAAAGTGTACCATACAGTGAAGCAATCTGAAAAACAACTGGCAAACTTTGGCTGATTCTAGAATTCAGAATATCCATCTAATCGAGAATGTTTTGTTGTCATTGTCATTGTTCTATTAGGGTATTGTAGGCTATTAATGTTGTTTCTGTACTGGCATTTTCACTTGCAGTTTAAGTTTGTAGCCATGAGTATATTTTTCTTCGTTATTATTTTCTCCTTTTTGTTCTTAAAATCGCCAATCTTCCCCACAGTAAACTAGTGACGCAGAACCCACTTGTCAGTCCCTGTGATATAATGGATAAGTTGGTCTTTCACCATCTAGCTTGTCAAACACTTGCCCTTCACTATATTGGTGGTTGAAAAATGTGTGAAATTGCTTCTTTTTTTTTTCCCTTCTCGTTCCTACTTAGATATTGGTGTTCCAACATAAGTGATGTTTGTGTGAATTTTTCATTTCCTTTGTGTTTGTCAAGCATGATTCCCTAGAAATTAGTGAGTAGTGCATATTTTGTCACTTTTTGCTTCTCTTATTTTTGCTAGCCAATTAATGGTTCTTTTGGTCATGGAAATTGTCTTTTGCTTTTGCCCGCTTGCTAGAGTCGGAAAGAAAAAGTTCAGTAATGCTTTTAATTTCTGTAATCCAACAGACACTTGAAGGGAGGCCATTGAGGGTGAACTCAGGACCGCCTCCTTCAAGGGATGAATTCCCATCCAAAGGATTCCGAGCTAGAACAAACCCTGAAGCTGCAAACAGAGTATATGTAGGCAATCTTTCATGGGGCGTCGACAATTTTGCTCTTGAAACTCTCTTCAGTGGACAAGGGAATGTCTTAGAGGCCAGAGTCATTTATGATAGAGAAAGTGGCAGATCAAGAGGCTTTGGCTTTGTTACTTACAGCTCTGCGGAGGAGGTTGACAATGCTATAACAACACTTAACGGCACTGTAAGCCACTCCACCGTCTATTTATCGTCTCATGAAACAGTCACCTCTGGAAACCTGATAGATTGTCTACTTAATTCTACTATGAGGATGATTTGTTCTTTATTTTACACACAAGTGATGCTATTAGTGCTCCATAATTAATTAGGCATTCGTGATCTAGAAGAATTTCTGTGCACTTGAACTGGTTCAGCGACTGGTTTGTACTACAAAATCTGTCAGATGAAGACTTATCCTCATTTTTCTGTGCAGGACCTAGATGGAAGATCCATACGAGTTACAGTGGCAGACCCAAGGCCAAGGCGCGAGTTTTGATTTCGTTTCCATGCAGTGAAACTGTTTCATTTCGTTGCTTATAGCTTCAACTCTGTGGTATGTGGTGTGCAGTGATGAACAGTGCTCGCCTGTTAATTTCATTTGGAAGCTTTGCCAAAGAGTAGCTTGTTTTTTTGTTTTTTGTTTTTTGTTTTTTGTTTTTTGGGTTATTTTACATGCTTATCATTCAGAAACGCAGAAAAGTGAAACTTGAAAGTAGGCTTAATTTTTGCTTCCAAACCCTCCAAATGCTGCTACAGTTGATTCTTTTAGCCCCCAACAATTTCTCCCTTCCGAGCGAAATGAAATTTTTGTTTTTCATGTGCAAAGTTATATAAATTTCATTAGTCCCTGCTGCATAATTTTACCCGCATAACCCATGAGGCAGTGGTTGGTGCTCTGCAGACTCTCGTCGCACATTTATGCGGTGAAATCGACCTCACTGCTCTCCATGCTCACTTGATCTACGAGCCCATTCGTGCACCCTCGTTTTTTCCCTTCGCCGACATGCGGGCCCCACTTCTTGTCGCCTTTCGTCGGATAAGTCAATGATCAATCAAAAAAGGGAGAGCAGTGATACCCGACGATGCACCCGCCTTCGAGGCTTCGAGCGGCGCCGCCCCTCTCGCCATCTCTTCCACTACGAAATCGAGATCAGACGGGGCTGATCGACCCCGTTAACTAAGTCGTGTCTTGAGTCGCGAGGCTTTATTGTCCTTCCGGCTTATAAAAGTGGAAGAGAGTGGGCTATGGTGGCAATTTCCTGTACCCTTCGTTCATTGAGTTGGGTGGGTTGCTTTGCTTCCTTCGCCGCCTCCTTCGATGGCCGTATCCTCCGCCTTTTACCCCTCTTCGCTCGCCTCGGTCGTGGCCTCCGCAGGGAACCGCGGATCGACTGACTCCGGCGCCCGCCCTCGATTCGAAAAGCCGGCATCCGCGTCCTTCCTGCGTGGCAGCGGATCTCCACGCGTCTCCGGCCTGTCGTCCGCCCTGATCTTGCGGTTCCCACCCAACTTTGTGCGCCAGCTGAGCACCAAGGCTCGACGGAACTGCAGCAACATTGGTGTCGCGCAGATCGTGGCTGCTTCGTGGTCGAATGGTTCGCCGTCGTTCGATGCCCCTCGGTCCGCGTTCTCCGCGGACGCTGTTGTGGCCCCTGAGGCCGAGGGCGAGAACCCCAACGTCGTTGGCGGCGGGGGACTAGAAAGTAGTTTTGTAGAGTCGCAGATTCTGGCGCCAGGGAAACCGAAGGTCTCCCCTGTCGCCGCAAAGGTTGCAGCGTCGCTCAGCTCCGATGGAAGTCTTGCGGTTCATGCTGGTGAGCGATCTGTCTTATTTTGAACTTTGATCTCTCGTTTCTTTTCCTCTTCCTTCCACGATCTATGATTTTTTGTGCGAAAAGTTGGACTTTTACTGGTAAAAAGTGAGATTCTCATTCTAAATACTTGACTTTTTTTCTTAAAAAAAAATGTTCTCTTTTGTAGCCATAAAAAATAGGGAGAGATTTTGTCCCCAAAAAAGGTTTTTTGAAACATTAAAGTACAGTTTATTCCGAATTGATGCTACTTTGCTTAGGATATTTGATTTTCTAGTTTGATGGTTTTCTAATTTTCTAATTAGGTGAGAGGTATGGACGCGGTATAAACACAGATGGAATTACTACACCGATTGTTAATACGTCTGCTTACTGGTTCAACAACTCAGATGAACTGATTGATTTTAAGGTATGCCTTAAACACATTACTGACGGTCAAAATAACTTTTCCAGGTCTTTGTTCATTTTTGTAATCCTAGATTCTGGAATTTTCCTTTTACTTTTGTAGGAAAAAAGGCATGCTAGTTTTGAGTATGGCAGGTACGGAAATCCCACTACACAGGCGTTGGAAGAGAAGATGAGGTCAGTAGCGCTTATTCCTAAGAGCTACACCCTTGAAAATAGCTTGCATTTTGATTACTGTTTCTTTGCTTGAGCAGTGCCCTGGAAGTGGCTGAATCCACTTTGTTTGTGTCATCTGGCATGTATGCTAGTGTCGCTTTGTTTTCTACTCTTGTTCCTGCTGGTGGGCATATTGTGATCACTACTGACTGTTATAGAAAAACAAGAATCTTCATTCAGAATGAACTTCCTAAAATGGGAATTTCGGTATCCTTCAAATCTTTGCATTTTTTTTTTGTACCTGTTCAAATGGCTTCAATGTTCATGGCTATGACTTCCTTTATTGTCCTGATGCATCTCTCTGATTTCTTGTTATTTTCTAAATATAGGTCACTGTTATTGATCCTGCAGACGTTGATTCCCTGAAAAGTGCACTGGATCAAAATAATGTGAGAAAACAATGCTTCAGTTTTTCTTTGTATTTACTATTATCATTTCTGCTTTATGACAACCCCTTATTGCACGGCAATTAATAAATGTTTGTTGCGTGCAGGTATCTCTTTTCTTTTCAGAATCTCCAACGAATCCATTCCTCCGATGTGTTGATATTGAATTGGTTTCAGAACTTTGCCACAGCAAAGGAGCCTTGGTTTGCATTGATAGTACCTTTGCTTCACCGATCAATCAGAAGGCATTAAACTTGGGTGCTGATCTAGTTTTGCATTCTGCTACAAAATTTATAGCTGGTCATAATGATGTAAGAAAAATGTCAAAGAATTGTTTTCATTCAGTTATATTTTGGTTATTGAGAATACTTTCTTGTCTAGGTTCTTGGTGGTTGCATCAGTGGTTCAGAGGAACTTATCTCCAAAATTCGCCTGTATCATCATGTTATTGGTGGTGTTCTCAATCCTGTAAGTGTTATCCTTAACCTGATACTTGTGTTTTTTGAAGTCAACTGCAAGTTTCATGCATTAAAATCTAAGAGAACATTTACTACTAATGAAACTGATCTGTTATAAATTGTATGATTCATAATTTTTGCAAACTTGTTAAACTATCAATTATTGCATGTCTATAAATTTACAAATAAATGTTTGGGACATCTAAAATCACTCAACTGATGAAATACTATTTCCAGAATGCCGCATATCTGATTCTTCGAGGCATGAAGACGCTGCATCTTCGTGTAGATAACCAGAATAAGACAGCACTTAGGATGGCCCAATTTTTAGAGGAACATCCCAAGGTATGCACAATAACCTGTTGCCTTTTGCATACTTGGAAAACTACTTTCTGGCTTGTTGGATGTTACAATCATTATCGTTATATCAATTATATAAAGGGTGTAGTTTTACCCTTCCCGTGCCACATGACACTCTCGTGGAAGAAGAAGCTACATGGCCTTCTCCTTTAAATATTTAAAAAAATTAAAATTATAAAAAAAAAATGAAGGAGCTTAAAAAGAATCTAAAAACTAATTTTTTATTAAAAAAAAACATGTTGCCTTCCATTTAAAAATAGATAAATAAAAGCAAAAAAATATTATTTTTGTTATTAATAAAAAGTAATATAAAAATGTCCTTTTATATATATGTTGAACATTTTTTAAATGAGTGTCAATATTTTTTTGTACTTATTGTTTTGATAGTGAACAATGACCTTTTCCTAAGACAACATGACATCAAATCTACTTAGTTTCTCATTGATTTTTGTGCAGTATTCTACCTTGTGTTGTATACCAACATTCCAAGTAGATACTTAATAAAAATTGCTGTCTGACAGTTGGATCTCACAGTGTCGGATATTTGTATCCAAATCCTAGTAATATACCTCTATTGCTGATTTTCTCTTTTCTTCTCAATTTCTTTTCCCATGTGTCCATTTATCATCTCACAATATAACCATTTTCCTTTATATACACATAATAAATTCTTATTACATCTGAATATTGTCCACCACTACCTTCCTGCCATTTTCCTTTTCTGCTCATGCATATGATTTGAGCATTCAACTTTTATCTGGTCCAATATGAAGGCTCTTATTAAGCTTTCTTTCAAAATTTCATTACCTGATGAGGTGTGATAATTGATTTACCAATTTAGTAGATTTGCTTGAAATTTAGAAAACCAATCAAAACTCGAAGCGCTCACAATGAGTTCAGTAGTTCACTATGATACTTATGTGCTACTATTTTCTGGGATGGGAAAAATTTGAGAAGTGACCCAACACAATGTAATCAAGATTCATGAGTAAATATAACTTTCAACCTTTTCATGCCATTTTATTGGTAAGACAATAAGTGGGTGGATCACAAAAAGAA